>CM075298.1:1742186-2342186 GCA_037672795.1 Lagerstroemia speciosa
CCTACGTATGTTGCCCCCTTAAAGTAACAGAGATAAACTAGCGCATGACCCGTATTTCCCGCCATAAATATCATCGAGCACAGATTGAGAATCGGTAAACACATCAACAGAATATTAAAATGATAGCAGAATTTCAATATCCGACATCCCACGTTGTATAATTTGATCCGACATACAATAAGAGGTCTTAATGAAATGGTATAAAGCTATCTTATAATTAAGAAGTTATGGGTTCAATTCTCACTGTGAGAGTTATGCGTTCAATTTATTTCCTATTATTGCACTGATCCATTTTGTTTTTAAGAAAGATTTAAATATATATTTTATCATCTAAATTTTTACTCGTGAATATAGATATTCACTACGTAACTCACGGTGTAGAGATGACTGTATACCTGACCTGAGGCCGTAACGCGCGTTCAGGTCCGTCGCCGTGAAGGCGGGGCAGGGGACCCGGAAGACCGGGAGACAAAATGAGTCGGCAACCGTTGACGCCGTCAAATGTTTCCCAGCCGTAAACAACCTCGGTCATTGTGCTGGTAAAAAAACAAAAAATCCCAGATTGGTACCGAGTCGTTCTTTATAATTCATCTCTGCTGCTTTAAATAAAAAGGATGAATAATCAATCTCAACCTTTATAAATATCCTTAATTAATATAAAATAAATCTAATAAAAAATAAGAAATAGGCGTTTAATGAAAAAAATCATCCTTAAAGCAATAATTATCACCAAAATTCTCTTCAATCACTCATTAGTATTCTTTTTTCTAATTATATTCACCTTTACTTAATTATAATTATAATGTTACTGAAGAGTTAAGAATAGTATTAAAAAATTAATATTTAAATACAAGAATTTTTTATAATTGACTATACAACTGATAAGGTAAATGATTTTAGATGTTAATTCCTCTGTTACCCCTACTATGATAAGGTAAATATTCACCTCCTTTTAATTCACTTGACCTACATTCTTTTTATATATATATATATATATATATATATAGATATATAATCAAAGTATCCGACGCCTTCTGAGTCTGGTCCGACTAGCAATGGGCTCAAGAGGGCTGAAAAACCCCACCCTCCAGCACGCGACTGCTGGATTTTGAATCTATGACTTCCCAGCTCCCTACCACTAGGACTGCCAATTGGAAGGCCACTTCGCTTACATTCACCTTTTCTTTATGTTGCTTTCGAATTATTGTCATGTAAAATACTGTTATCATGTTCCTCCAAAACCGTGTTTTTTTTTTGCCAGCTCCAAACCAGTGTTTTAATTTAAAAAAAATGGTTGCCATAAGGTTTCTCTGGGTTGGGTTTTAAGATTTGTCTTAGTTCTATTAATATAAATTAATTAAGATAATTTGGTATATTTTTCTTAAGTAAATTCTGGTTCAAGCCTCGGAAATAGAAAGAAAATCATGACCGGTGAAGTTTTACCTCTTAATTGAATTGATCCTGTTAAGCACTAAATTAATTAGGACTAATTACCCATCCAAAAACCAAATATCACATTAGGAAAATCTCAGTTCCAGTGTCCTCAAAGAACTCTGGCATGTAAGTGAATAGATCAAAGGATCGATGGCGGAGAAGGATACTTGAGAGCCATACCGTAGGTTTTTCTGATCATAGGATTGAATGTCTCGACCAGAAGACTACTACACAGTACCTCTCCATCTCGGATTAACCTAAATAACCTTTCATGTGGTTAGGTTTCGTTACAAATGATCGTAATAACAAAAAGAATCTCAGACATGTTTGTTTACAATGGCAAGAACCTTCACAAAGTGCCTACTTTACCAAGCCCGAAAGAAAAAAAAAAAAAAAAAGTGAAAATACAACGATGCCGAGAAAGAAAGACATTCCCCGTTGGACTTGGAAGTGCATTCATAATCCCCCATCACATACTCCCGAGCAGTCTCCCCATGGTTTTGCCGTTCATGGAACCGCCATCCGCCTTCTTCCCCATCAAAGCCCAGCTTTCAGGCAGTAGTGGAAAGGGACAGGGGAATCGAAAAAGTGTTGGGCAAGAGTGCAGGACCAGCAAGTCAATCAAAAAATCCTGAAATAAGTTTCCCGACGGATGTTGAAGCTGAATTTATGATCGGTTGCAGAACACTCAGTTTCTGGCATGCTCCGGAATGAGACGGCGATGCAGCTCAGTGGATGCCCCGGCCAATTCTGCAGCACAAAATACATCATCATACGTTTTCAGACAGGGAAAGGAACTTTAAAAAACCTACATGGTGGGTAACACCTGGTATTAATCAGTTCGATAAACAGCCCACTCCCAAACACGTATTTTTTATTCACAAGACTCAAATTTTAAGACCTTACTTGAGAGAGAAGAAACGTTGAACCACATTGATCAACCCATGTTGGTTATATGGTTATGTTTCAGCTGTGGTTTCTATTCCACCAAAAATGACAATAATAAAGCAGCTTTGCTTTCTGATATAACAATCCAACTGTACCCTTTGCTCACCGTGTCAGTGCGGAACTGGTGGCAGGTTGACTATGAGGGTATAATTAAGAAAATGCACCGGAAGACAATAGGTGTTTTGAAAATTTATTAATTTGTGGTCTGCCGTTTTCGCCGAAAAATGAACAGTTATGGTCTGACTTTGAGCAAATATTCAGCTATTATCGTTCAGATTTTAACATATGTAAAGTTAGCGCTCGAAAACTGTAAAAAATTTTACACGTATCAAGATCTGAAAGATAATTTATAGAACGAGTTCGTTGTATATTACACACCAAATATTTTCACCCTTTTCTTCCTACAGGTACATACAATGGATGTCAAGAATTAGTACCTTGGGCGGTGAAATCGAAGAGTGCGGGTAGTGCACGTCCATTGGGTAAGGATGCATTCGGGTCCCTCAGATCATCGAAGAACGGATGTGCACAAGCCTCCAGCTGAAAAAAGCAGAACAGAAGGTGAATTCAGGTTTTCTAGTGGATACAGAACAAATTCAGAAATTCACTATAGAACTTTGGCAGCATTCAACATCTGAGAATTTTAAAATAAATATGTCGTGGGATTCTTTTTTTATTATTTTAAATAATTCATAGAATTCATGTTGCAACTTACAGCTGTACAACGTAAATTGGGCGAGTACTGAAGCAGCCTCGACACAAGATCCACTGCCTCAGGAGGCATCCTCTTGTGAAATACCTGGAAATAAATTGAGTTTACAATTAAAAACTCACTTATAGAAAAACTAAAAATACAGAAACCACTGCTTAAATGTCAACTGGTTGAAGATTCTTCTAACTCGACCAACCTTGTGCCAAGGATGAGCTTTGATATGGGGGAACTTGAATTCAGTATAGTTGGGATTCATGCACTTGATCTCTTCTCGAGTGGGTGTCCCTAAAATCTGTCAAGGAAGCACCACGACAAATTAATAAAATAAGTTGAAAGGAAATTAAAATGATTGAAGCACAACCTTGGCAAAATGTGAAGAAAAATCCGAACCTTTATGATTTCCACTAGCTGATCAACACCACTCTCCCCAGGAAAAAGAGGCTGCAATACACCAAGAAGCCAAGCAAAAGTATTACTAAGAGTATATAATTGAATTCAGCTGGACAATATCGCAATCATCCACCATAAACTGCACTTTTTTTCTACTTTTGTAATATTAACAGAACATATAATAAAAAAGAAGCTATTTGAATTTGGTTTGAATAAAAGAGCGAAAAAATAGATTGATACTCACATGTCCTAGAAGAAGCTCTGCTAGGACGCATCCAACAGACCACATATCGATCGCAGTAGTATATTCGGATGCCCCAAAAATCAGTTCTGGGGCCCTATAATACCGTGAACATATGTAAGATATGTTTGGTTCACCAGGTACCTGAAATCGCCCACAAGTTCCAGTTAGCTACAACAAGATTAGAAAATAAGCTTGAGCAAGTGAACTATAATAAACTTACCAACTTCTTAGCACTTCCAAAGTCGCATACTTTTAATTGATGGGTGTGAGGATTGACCTAAAGAAAAACGGGCAGCAAAACTTACAAACATAATGCACATAGACTAAGGGAGCATCATGCCTAAAGATGAAATAACACAAGTATATCATATTATGATTCCTTCGAGCCAGATCACATTACATAAGAGAAGTAATATCTTACCAATAAGTTTTGTGGCTTAATATCACGGTGGCATATGCCGACAACATTATGCAAGTAATTTAATGCACGACAAATCTGCAGTGAAAGAGGTCGAGTTATAAATATGAAAAATTGCTAGAGCAGCTCACAATCTACACGATAAATCCTTACCTGGTAAGTATAAAGCTGCACATAAAATAGAGGCACGTGTTGGTTCATTTTAACATACTGCCTTGAAACTCTATAGACTGTTTCTGATACATACTCCATTACAAGGTTAAGGTACAGCTCATCCTTTTCAGTAGTTGAAAAAAAGCAGTGCTTTAGTTGCACAACATTGGGATGATCAAGCACGCGCAAAATCTGAAGTTCTCTATTTTTGTATCTCTTATCCTGCAGCACCTTCTTAATGGCAAATGCTTCACCTGTTTCTAGACACTTGGCCTGCGAAATACATGTTGATTTCTGAGAAAAATGAATAGTTCACCCGAAACTCACAGAAGAGAAGCATGTGCACCAAAGCAAAATACCTGGAATACAACACCAAAGGAGCCATTTCCAACGACACGCTCTGCCAAATAGGTTATTGTCTGGAGTACAAAAAGATTGCATAAGCTTCAGAATAAGATCCTGTAAATAAATACTTTTCACATTTGTAACAAGAGAGCAAATATGGCTAGGAATCAATACTTCCAAATGTGAAAGGACCTTGCAGAGGAATATTAGGCTGGAATATCCAGTGATAAAACCCTAATTATCAGCAATAAATAGCTAGGCATAACTCATGATTTCTACTGAGACGATATTGATTAACAAGTAGGCTAAACAGGTAGCGCTTTCATTTCTGCCAATTCAGGCAGCAAAAGAAAACCAAACATAAAATTGTCATGCCATACCTGTTTTGGTTGACCATTTCGACCGCCCACTGTAGTTGCAATTACTTGACCTGTTTCAGCTCCATTTCCATTCACAACAGTCAGTTCTGCATCCTGCAGCTTGAAATCAACAAGATATATGCCACTCCCTTAGTATACAAATGTATTAGCCCAAACCACATCTTCCACCCACACATATACAAATGTGATGATAACACAAATCTTCATCATGATTATCTTTCTGCTGCAGTAAATTCAGGATCTAAATGTAATTTTAATTAAAAAAACTTATTTTCTTTATCCCTAAAATCTCTTACAAAGACTAATGGCTCCTATCCCAAGTCCACAATTAATTCTACTTTATGTAACCCATCAGCATGCTGAGATGATAGATCAAGAGAGAGGCCGTACCTTTTCATCCTGCATTGATGATTTCTCATCTTTGATTCCCATTCCAGGATTTCCCTGATGGATTAGATCGTCACTGTGTTTGGCATTTGAAGGTATGTGGGATGTGCTTGCTACATTGTCAAGTGATGTGCAAGCCATGTGGTGCTCCAGACCAGTGGCACCTCTCTCAACTGAATGTGGTTCACCATTGACTTTTGATTCCAGTTCTTGATCATATTTAGCTCTCTTTGTGCTAGAATCCGCACCCTGCAATGAAACATGACATAGTTAGCATTGAAAGTGACACGGGATCAAAATGAAGCCCAACAAGTTTCGGAACAGGAAAGCAGAAAAAACTAGAGAGAGACTCAACAGTGATCTCATCCTATTGTTGGAACGAAGAAACTGAGCAAAGAATACAGATTAATTAAAATCAAAAGGACAGCGCTCCAACAGGCAAGTGCAGAAGCTTTTAACCCTCATATATGCTTTATAATTTCATCAAATTATTATCTGAAACTGGCCCATGACCTCTTAAGGAACGAAGCATTGATAAGTATTTGTAATAGCTCGAGAGAAATCAAAGAACACGACAACCGCAGCTGAGATGGTAGATCTCCAGCTTGATGATAATTTCGAGCATCATACCCACCCCGTCAGGATGAAAAATTCAGCTCACAAACAAAAGAAACAAGCCTAGCATCAAAAACAGAACCGACAGTTGCCAGCTCGATCGGAACCAATTCCTCGGGAATCTGAGGCTCTGAAGCACGAAAACAAACAGAGAGGCAGGGACATAGGGGATGCTCACAGGATCGGACGAAATAGAGGTGCGACCTGACGCAATGCTCTTTATTCGACGCATCATATTCATTTTCCCTCAAGCTCCGAACCAATAACAGAAGCCTCTCAACAGGAATCAGAAATACAGAGGAAACGTCGGAAATCAACGTAAAGGAACACAGATATGTAGCGGAAAGAGACGGGTGCTTCAATCCCCTCCGACGACGAGGAGAGAGATTAACTCCGAGCCTTCCCCCTCTCTCTCCCCTCCTCCTCCTCCTCCTCCTCCTCCTCCGCCTCTTCTTCTCAGAGCAGAACCGTACAAAACAACACCACAAAAGCTATACAACCACACATAGACCAGAAGTCTCTCTCTCTCTCTCTCTCTCAATATTCTCTCTCGGCCGATTCTCTCTCTTCAATCATCGAACTTCCCAAATATTTCTCTCCTCTTCCTTTCTTCTAACAAAATCTTCGCGGCAGACTACTGAAAATTAACAGTAGGCGGCGAAACAGGTCATAGCTCAACTTTGCCGAACTAATATTTGGGGATAATTGCCGCTCCGTCATTATGAGATTGAATATTATCAATATAAAAAATAATAACAAATTATATTTTCGAATTTTTTATTCCAAAAATATAATGGATGATGGTAAAAATAATTATCTTATAATAAATTTTAAATATTTAATAAAATTTAAAAAAATATTTTATTGGAGAAATGGATGTGTAAGTATGTGAATGGCTTGATGTGATCTTTCTTTGGTCTGGTCAAAGTTGGACCAGAGCTTAAATCATGCACCCTGAACTCCAGGCCGCTGGCCTTTTTCGTACTACAGTCAAACTCGGATCCACGGCCGTTGATCAGTCATAGTCTTAATCTGATCGTACGGTGGGGTCAGGGCATCCAGCAGCGGAGGTGATTTTACCGAGACGCCCTTCTCGGGGTTGATATTTTACGGGGGAGAGAGGATTGCCAGTCTCCGGGGTAGATACCCCGCATATTCAGGGCTTTGACAGTTCTGTCACGCGTTTTTTTTTTCTCTGGTTTTTCATCTGGTGTCCGATACCAAAGACTAGCCGACTAATTCGGATTTATGGTACAGTCAAGTGGCTTCCCGGGGACCCCTTCCAAAAAAGTTTACTGCATACACATGGACTCGAATCTGGTATCTCTACTTAAACGATACAAGTCCTTTCTACTTGTGTCAATATTTGTTGGCCTTTCACGCATTTCTTGCATACCCAAAAAGAATAATAATAACAATTTTATTAGTGAGACATAACGAATTCTTTTACAGTGATACAAATGCGCAAAATCACTGCAGGAATAAAGTTTGGGAGGAATTACCTCATTTTAATCAATGAGATTAAATTATTTTTAATTTTTTTACTTTTAATATCACCATATAAGTATTATTACTGTTATAAAAGACTTGTTCCAATACAAGACAGTGACACATTTTTATATGATTTGATAAAGTCAAGATCTTAAATTCGAGTCTAACTTCCAGTTCGGGTCGCACTCCAACCAAAACTGATAGGAGCGTCCGAGCTTGGATTTAAGTAGATATCAACTTTTTTAAACATACTAGACCTTTTGTGGTGCTATATTGATAAGACTAGTATTAGCACCAGTTATTCAATTCGACCGATATATTTGTGTTAAAAATACGAAAACTCGAACATTGCGTAGCCAGACAAAACTGACGGACTCGAGGGCTTATAAAGCCCCCATCCAGGAAAAAACATCCCTCCTGGAATTCGAACTCTGACTTTCCAGCGCCTGACCAGTGGGGCTGCTTCTCATGGGCGTGGTGGTTCTAATAATATATATATATATATATATATATATATATATGTATGTAGTAGCATGTGAATTGATGAAGAAATGACAATTTTTTTTTTACCAATGTCATCTTATCAGCAAAAATTAGATCGATAAGTTTGCAAGATCTGAGATGATTCCTTAAAAGATTCGAAATTCGTCATAGATTCCTAAATTTTGTCCGATTCTTCTGCCGTCTTCAAGTTTCTAGTTTTACATTCAGACTAAATTCAATGTATTTGGAAGCCTTCATTAGGTTGCTCGCGTTTGTCAAATTTCTTTTCCCTTTTAAGACTGTAGCTTTTGTTTCAGTTTGAATAGGTGCCAGCGGGGATGCATTTAAGAGGTGAATTTTTTTTTAATGCTTATCTTTTACGTGTAGTAACAAAATACTAGTCATGCTATGACGAATGAGAAAATTAATATTAATTATTTAAATAATTATTTTAACTATTATTAATTAAAAAAATTTAATTAATTATAAGAGTTTTTTTTGTTTAGATGGTGCAAGAGTGGTAATTCTTTAAATTCGAAAAAACTTTTAAAGGGACATATTTTAGTGAATTATATATATAAAAACTAATTTCCCTCATTTTACTTCCCTGAAATCGATCTTCTCACTCTTTATTGAGTTCATGGGGTTTACTAATTTTTTGGATCCATACCGGTCTTCTTCATTTATGACAATAAAAATAGCTAGATCAAGTCGACCACGAACATGTAACGTATTAAACACGGACATTCGAAATTTTGTTTTCAACCACGAATATATAACCTATTAAACGGTCATGCAATATTCGAAATTTTATATGAACAATAACACCCAGCACTAATCCCGTCAGCATAATACCTCAAAAAATCTAGTAAAATTCAAGAAGTCGGTGCCCTTCAAACCTGCACCCAAAGAGCATGCTTTTAGCGGTAATTTTTGACGCTTCTTATGAACAATATTTTGAGTTCAAGACCTTATAACTGTAAAAAATAGTAAGATAAATGTGATAGCACGAACATAAAATGTTCGCAGTACTCTGTGTGATCCGTGAATTTACGATCTCTCTGCCATCCGGTGTTCAGATACTGACTAATTCAGACTCGAGTCACATCGATCCATTAAAAAATGTTGGAACATTCGTGACATGAATTTTCGTCTGTGTGGTACCGGTGAATTGCATATGCTAAACCGCTTGCCGAGGCACAGTATCTGGTCAGGGCTCCATCTTTGAAGGGCCGCTAATCCAACTCTTGCGGCCCATATTCTTTTGCTGGGCTTCCAGTGAGCCCATTTTCATGGGCTTAAGCCCATACGGATTGTCCGATTTCCGAGCAAGGGCAACTTGAATATATATATATATATACACCGGTGGTGGTCAAATAGTCTAAAGATATTACATTGTTTGAAGAAGAAAAAATATTACAGATATATTATCATAATAATTATTATAATTTATTTCAATCTCGTACAATATTTCAACATTCTATATAAAGTCACTGAAGGATTCACTTTTCATGACTATATATATATATATATATATATATATATATGTAGAGCAAAGCATGCACGTGAATCATGGCAAGCCTCCTTAAGAAAAAAGAGAAGGGGAAACACCCAATTCCTCGTTTTGCCTTGCAAAAGGCAAATCATCACGTGATCGGGCGGTGCAAGTCAAGTCACGGTCGGGGCCTCCAACTGTAAGAGGGTTCATTCGTTTTTTAAGTCGGCAGACCAAGATGTCTACCGTGGTCGCTCTTCGACCCTTTGATGAAACCGACAAAAAGTAATTCGATAATTCTTCTGCGTGGCGGTAACAGTAGAGGCAGTAACAATGAAACCAGCTAGCCAATGTGTACGGTCCGACGAGCGGCATGATTCCAGACGGCCTCAAATTTTGAGAAATTCTGAATTTCATTCTCATCGACGGGAACCCAAAGTCTCATAAGAGGTAACATCACGATGTCCATTCTCATTTATGCTCACACATTTCTAAGCTGAAAGTCTAATGCAGTTATTCCTCTACCCTTTATCTGAAACCGCTGGACGGAAATTCTACGTACTCGGTGACCGCAGTTTCAGTTGACCCCCGGACGGTTCTCGCTCTGAAAATCGAAGGCCACATTTCGCTCTTGAACAAGTTTAAGGTGTATCTGCCCTCAATTCAATGCACCGATCCAGAGTCCCCTCTCGTGTTGACGCGTTCATGAATTTTTTCCCTCCCCGCATCGTAATCAACTCAAGTTCGAATCAGGTCGGTCCATCGAGAGGTAAAAGAATTCTTACGTTCACGAATTATCTCCCTAAGATTCACCAATCAGTGGAACCTAACTCAAGCATCGATATCCACATCAATCTCAACGGTTCTGTCGTTGACAGTAAAGTATTATTTAATCAAACGATGAAGTTTCGGCCCAGAGGCCCGCCTCCACCTACCTCTAATTAAAACCTCAAAGGTGTCACTGTGCTGAATCCCTGAAGGTCCACAGTTCAGTACGGAATGAATCGTGATCACTGAATTAATGACAAAAGGGCATTGTAAATGTCCTGGAGAAATATCCAGTTCTTACTGCTCATAAATCGGACCGTTCCGTGAACATTTTTTGTAAAATTTACGTGACAATCGACTGCAATTCGCCATTGAGCTAGAATTTCACCATCATCGTTAAACAATTCGGTTACTGAAACATAAGAACTCTTCCTAGTATATCAAATACACAATGTCGAGGCCATAGATGAGATAAGATCATCTACTCTGTCAGGGCGAACTTGCCCCGAACATCAGCTGGAAATAAAACTCGTGAACTCCTGCTCCCGAGCCGAGGGTGATACACTGCAGCGAACTTCATTCTCGTGCATTTATGTGTGTATATTGATGAGTCGTGTATAAGAGAAACCGTTGGGTTTGGTGTCATGTTCACACGCACGGTTTGGCGCGCTGTCGGCAGCTAATATTAATGACAGGATGGGAACCTTTGAATTTCATATTCAAGGGGTTTCCAACTACTCGGGAGAGACACCCGACACCATTTACATACATAGAGACGTGAAGAAATCAATGCAATCCTACCGGGATGGATTTAATGACAGAGTTTTCAGTGAAACGGTCATATTACATCAGCATCGCTTACGTAGTATATTCGTCTAATAAGAACTTACTATTTATATATTATTTCTAATTAGAATTCATCATTTGTTAGATTTCTTTAATTTTTTTTACTATTTATATGTTATTTTCAATTATAGTTCACCGTTTATTTAAGATTTTTTATATTTTTTATGATTTAATAATCATAATTGTATAATTATTGATTATATATTAAGTCGTGATTTGATGGATATATCACGTAAGCGACGCTAATATAGTGTGATCGTTCCACTGAAGATTTACTCGAATTAAGGGTTGTGCAGAGACTATCGTTACCTTAAATGTAAAAAATGTTAAATTTTGTATGTGTGTGTGTTTTCGAGCGTGAATTATGGGAGAGAGAGAGAAAAAAAAAAAGACGAATATGCCTTTGAAAGAGGATTCATCAACTAGTATGGCTTTCCTTAATTTAAGTAAAATCTCAGAATTTTATTAACAAAAGATTCGGTTGTAGGGAGACTTTTACCTTAGTCGGAAAAGTGAGTGCTGGTACCGAAATGGAAAAGATGTGCTGTCAATCACAGAGACAAGCACGTGCATTAGGAATGGATGGAAGAATCAAATCATGTATACACATGAAAATACGTAATTGCCCTCCCAATATATTGCCCATGTGGACACAACGATCTGAAAAAAAATTTCATTATAAGTTTTTTTATTTAAATATATAAAATGCAGTGAATACATCACTCTATTATTTCTGTTTAGATATGGATGAGAGAAAAAGAGAGAAAAAAAAAAAGGAGAGCTTGCGTTCGGTGGACCAACCAGTGACAGAGTTTATTAGAAAAAGAAAAAAAGAAATAAATGGTTATTAATAAAAATTAAATTTGTAATCTCCATAATTATTTGTTATTTAATTATAAATTGATTTGGTTAATAGATTGATGTATCTGTCGTACGGACAATGCGTGGATCTCCGATAGACGAATCAGTTGCATGTCACTGCTGCTCCGTGGTCCCCGTACTGAGAAGGTGTTAGCTAAGCGGGACCACACGGAGAATGCGGTGGGATTGCGGGCCAGAGCTTTTCCTGGCCCACCTCTTCCACCGTCCGATCTAGACTGTCATTGATCAAACTTTGTCCACGTGGGCCGCGCGTTGCATGTGATTCTGGTGGCACCGCCCCACGGTTAAGAGAGAGGCCGGTACGTTTACGTGACTTCTACTTGATGTATTACAAGTCAACAAGGTTGACTAAGTACTAGAGATTTATTCATACTATATAAGATATTTACTATCTAAACAAAAATTATTAAAAATATTAATTTTTATATATATTAAAAAATTAATTATCTAAAGTTAATTTTTCAAGAAAAATAAAGTATGTTTAATTTTTAAATTAGATAGGTATTGTAGAAATGAAAATGAATCTGTAATTTCTACGTACGAATCGCTAATAAAATGATGAAAAATAAAATACGAGTTTTAAAATAAAGATATCAGAAAGAAAAATGAATATTGTAGAGAGGAGAGAGAAGTTCCAAATGGCAGAGAATATGGTAGTGAGTGAATAGTTATACCAGACGAATTTCTGATAACGGTCTCATTTTATTCTAATTTAATGGTTAGTGAAATTTCGATTAGGGGTAATTTGGGAAAGGAAAAAATGATACCAAAATGAGACATTATCTTTTAAAGTAGTAATATAATACATATTCATTGGATATAATAACTGCTCACGAGGGGCAACCCCGGCGGTGGGACTTCGCGAAAGACCTCCTGGATTTAAATTTCCAAAGGCACATTTCTTGTGAGTGGTGGTTTTATAGTTCTCGAACCCGTCAGTTTCGCCTGACTTACTCGGTACACGTGATTTACCGGCTATTGCGTGTGTCCCGAGGATGAGATGTTGCAACCACGGCTAGTCAAATTCGGATATCTTGGTTATTAAAAAAAAGTAATAGATGTAATTATTAGTGAAAACTTTAAAAGTAGCAAGAAAATCCCAAGAATTTTTTTTTAAAAAAAGGGACTTAATTAACGTGATCTAAAAACAACATATTTCTAATTTAAATTTTAGTAATGGGACTTAATGTATCAATTATTCCATTTTTCGGTCTATCTCGTACAGTTTTGAGGAATATTAGTGTAATAAGTACTAATAAGATATCACGAATCAGTAAAATTTAAATATTCTTCTCATAAAAAGTCCTAAAAGTAGAAAAACAACTCTAAAACTAGCTAAATTTCATTTATCTGTTCTTCACATAACATATGTAGTGACACTGTTATGTATGAGAATTTCTTATGCAGAAGGCCCAAATATAAATGCGCAGAAGGGATTCCAATCTAAGCGACTTATTGTCGCCTCGGTTCATATTCATTAGAGCATGTCTTCCATTCCACGTGCTAAAACTTCCCTTTAATTGAATAATTAGTCCCGCATCAGAAAAGTATGATAAAGAGAATTACGTTAATATAAAATGTTCAAAGACTTCTACCTCTCAGTTTTAACCTTCGAATCATAAATGAACTCGAATTCTTACATGGGTAATGGAAACCGAGCCATATTGGCAGGTAAGTGTACATTGTTATCCACGTTGTCCACTTCTTTAGGTCAAGCTCGAACCGTTACCTGCATTCGGTGGTCCAATTTATTGTGAATTCATGACAAAGTTCCGAGCCACTTTCACATCCAGAACCGATCCAAACGATGTCAACATTTCCTAAATGCTCTGCGAACACATTCCCTTCACCCATCCAAAGTTATCGCATTCGAAAGTGATCCAAGATCATCGCAATCCTTCCCCCACATTCATACATTTATTCCCTCCCAATCTCATGCCCCGCCAACAGTCCACCGGTAGCCCCGGCTGGAAAACGACGTTACTGTCAGCCCCTGTTAACTCCCCCTCGGTCGGTGACCTGTCGTACGCTGATTGGACGTTACGCGTCGTCCGTGGGCCAGGGCATTAAATGCGCTCGACCCCGTTCTCTCCCGGCGCATTCTATCGAATGCTCCTCCGCCAAAAATTGCCAGCTCAGCTGTGCAGAGTAGAGCTCAAGCCAACCACCTCTTGCCATCTGCTTCCACCGCCCCGCAGTGGCGCGTGTTCCACGCTTCTCCCCGGAGACCGAAGATGGTAATAGTACGAGTGGTTAACCAACGTGATAAGTATAAATCATATTATTACACGACCGTAATTAGCTAAAAACAATCTCACATTAGATAAAGATCAAAAGTTTGATTTATAAAATAATTTAATATTATCACTTATCAATTTATATTTATATTTAAATGATCTAATTTAGGAGAGTCTTACAAGTAATGAATATATCATACAATAATATTTATATAGTATTATAAATCAATTAAATTAAACTATTTTCAGATTATTTTTTTCCTTTTTAAATTTTACTAAAAAAATTCATAAAAATAATTAAATTTTATTAATTCGTATCATCATATCAACATTATTACATAATATATCTATTAGACACATAAATACCTCTCCTCGTTTAGGCGCACAAATCAATATGTTACATAACTAGGCTCAAACATCGATATATCGCATAGCAAGGCACGTGAAATCACAACAGGAAAAGCAACCATTAAATTGGAGATTACTACAGAGAGGGAAAAGATTACACGCCCCAGTCGAAGAGCCGAACTCGTACACAGCAGTCAAAAATCCCAACAAATAAAACCAGAGCTAATACATTCCGAGTTTAATTAATTAGATTAATTAACATTTAATTAATAAACTACAAAAATCCTAAAAGATTTTTCCCTTTTACCTTTTTTTTTTTCCATAATTTAAGTTTAAGAAATTAATCTCCACAACTCTTTCAGAGCCGACCCCGCCGCCAGGGGGTGAAACCGAGTCAATACCCGAACCACCACGGTTGCCTTGCACGGCGCCGCTTGGACCGTCCTCCTCCGGCGGTTCGTTCTTGACTCATCACCCCCTCACCGCCCCAGTTCGTTCACTTAACTCACCTAAGTTCGAGAAATCACATCGGATCATTCATTTTTCAGTTCTCGCACTGAAGCGCTCCCTTGATCTTCTGGATTGTGCACGAGATCAGGTTCTTGACGGTGTCCACCGATTCCACCGTCAGCTTTGCCGTGGGGAGGCTGTTCACGAGGATCTGGAAAGCCACCGTCAGGAGAGACCCTCCCGCTCTCTGTGGCCGCCCATCGACGGATGCTGCACCAGGAGCAGAGGAGGGTCCGTCGGGGACGATGGCGAAGCCGGAGGGAAGGAGGGCCACGTAGGTGGAGTCACCGCCGTTCATGACCAGGTGCATGGCGGGGATGTCAACGGGCGCGTACACCACAAGCGACCCCGACGCGTCTATGCACGTCTCCTGTAGTATCAGCATGCTGCTCTGGTTCGAGTTCATTGCCTGCAACTTTCAAAGATTTTAAAAATAAAAGAAAATAGAAAAGTAAATTTAAATGACTACTCCGCCCCTAAGGTTTCCTATACTGCTGCATAGTATGCCACTGACCACAGACTCCAGTGACGCGTCAGTCCAAATGGGAAAGGGTAATAGTGTCAGAACTTGCCGGTTGACCTTTCTTTCTTTTCGTCTTTTATTTATTTATTCATTTTCTTTGTCAATTTTCAAAATGTGCAGTGCACCTGTACTCTGATTAAAATGCAAAATGGTATTAGTACTGCTTACATCATATAATCTGAACGTCCTAAGCTCCGTCTCACCTTTAAATTTTTGTATGACCATTTATTTTATCTTTTTTCTATCTGTTCTAAATAATATTTTTCAATTTCTTTCCCCTTAAAAGGTGACAACTGTCTATTTTGCATTTTTGACTTTTTTATTTTCCTTCAACTCGGAAGATCTGACTCTCTGCAGAGCGCAAAAAGTCTGTCCAGATGGATACTTCCAAATCCCAAACTCGTCCTTTTAGATTTCACGTTTCCATTCGTACCCGACGAGCAGGGAGGCCCCACATGCAGCGGACGCATGCGTCATTTCACCATTTCCCGTGACCCTATTGCCGTCTTATAAATTACTTGATATATTAATTAATAAAATTTAATTATTTTTAAAATTATTTTATAAAATTTTAAAAATAAGAAACTATAAAAATATTCAAAGTTTATTAGGCACGACGTACCCGGGCGCGGAGGAGGGAGACGCAATTGCCGTGGTCGGGGCCCTTGGCGATGTGGGCCATCTCCTGCATGGGACCGCCGTTGGAGAGTATGTCCCACTCGCTCCGGAGCTGGTCGTCCCTGAGGAAGTCGAACAGCCTCACTGGGGAGACCGGCAGCCACACTGAGGTGGCGGCGCTCAGGACGATCCCCGAGGGCTCCCCGGGGTCGTCCACGCTCTTCCGGGTCATCACCTGCACGTTCTCCTCATCCCCCACCACGTCCGTCACCGTCCCGAGCTTGCTCCACTTGTGCACCGTCGACGCGCAGACCCCAGCACAGAAGTTGGCCGTCATCCGCTGTGCCAGCTTCAGCATGCTCCTCCTTCCGCTCGGCGTTATCCCTGCGCAGAAAAAACTCAGCCCAATGTGCCCCCATTGCCGCGGAACTAACCTCCAGAAATTCAAACTACGTCAAGAGTTTTGCAGAGGTTCAAGGGATCCAAATTTGATTCGGGTAAATTACCGGTTTGATCGTCGGAAGGTACGGAGGAGGACATGAGGATTGCAAGGCACTGGCACTGGCGCTGGAGAGTGGTGACCCACCTTCGAGCCCCGAACCCCAGGCCCGAGCTTATTAGGGGACGGTACAGCTCATGTACCTGGCTCTCATCGTACTCAGCATGCTCCACCCACGTCACCTGTATTTACATGAAGAGAAATCCATTGATCCTGCATCAGTTTTTTTTTTTTTCAAGGTGGAAATTGTTCTTCAAATTTGGATCGAATAGAGAAAGAGTGATAAAGCAAAGGGAATAGAACACAGACAACAACAAAAAACTTGTCCCCATTTTCTTTTCAAAGGGGGATTCCATCTGATTTTTTTAAAACCACCAAAGGTTCACTGAGGTATGATAAAAACAACCTTAAATTTCAGCGACAGAGAAATTACATGTATTCTTTATAAAACATGTCTTGTCCCGCAGAGAGTGGACTAGAAACAGAGGGATGAAGACACCGGTTTTGTGCATGAAACTGAGCACTCAAAAAATCAGCTACCTAATGCCACAAACAGTCCTGCGGATATGGGATTGGACACTTGGACTGTTCCAAAATCATTTTTTTAAAAGAAAAAATTTTGTGATTACAGAAAATCAGATAATCATAGAAAAGAAAATGTTATTGGGCAGGAGGAAGTAATTCCATGCCTCAATAATTGGGGGAAAAAAATAAAGAAATGATTCAGGCATATAAAAAATGAGGGGCAACCCTCGATAATTGCTCGAGGCTGAGGCTCAAATGAGACAGTATCCCAACCCGAGCATATAATTCTGTACATCACATCACATTTTTAGAGAATCAGAATTAGTTTAAGCAAAAAAACACTGTAATTCCGTACTTAAATGAATTCTAACGGAGCATTAATCATACACAACAAACAATTTATACTCATTTAACATTTAATTACCCAACAAAACTTAAAAAAAGAAAACACCGAAAGAATTGTCCGTAAATATTTGACGATGAGATCAGAGTTCCCGCAGGATTTCGAGGAAACATACAGTGTGGGTTTGTGAGGTTGGCGGCATCGAGATTAAGGAAACCCTTTGAATCCTCGGAAAACAACAAAAGCAAAGACTTATCTCCTTTGGGTTGACTCCAAGGTCTTTCCTTGAATCGGACAAAATCATATGAAAACGCATCTTCTGATCATACGCATCTAACACGTACTTTTCTCTATTGATAATTCTTCCAACTTAATCTTTTCTCTGGTGAGACCCCACCTCGAGATATTATCAGTGCACGGGTTGTGACTAAATCTTTTGCTTCAGGGTCAATATTTTTTGCCAATAAACAATACAGTCGCACTCACACACAACAACACATGTTGAAGGAAGATTATAAAAAATACCCAAAAAAAAAACTTGGGAGGACATCCAAGACAGAATCAGAGATTGGAATAGAAACATCAGAATGGTTTTTTATTCGAATATCTAATAAAATAAGCCTCCATGCAGATTACAAGGCATTTACTTTCCTAAAGGATTATTAAATTAATATGTTTGTGCAGGAAAAAGAAAGCTAAATGGAGACTTCCAAATTAGTATTTTAATGGAGGGCCCTCGATCTAAGAATGTACGGTTGGGATTATTCTAATATCACTCAACAAGACCCAGTTGTTGAAACTTGATCAAGTCCCGATTAAACTACTGATTTTGAGACCAGAACAGGAGCATCCGAGTCAATAAACTAATGGGTCTTCCCCAAGAGGAGATTTCAATACTCCTGGAAAGACAAATTCAATAATTTTGTTTTGTTCTTGGGACCGAAGTCAAATGACTTCGACAGTATCGATCCAGTGAGAAATCATCACACTGTTAGTAAAACCTTTTCTGTGGTCTGGTCGGTTTCCTTAGGTAATGCAAATGCTAGAATCCCGAAAATATAAAATGGCACATCCATTCAAGGTCTCAAGCTCGGATCTTGACTTGAGGGCTGTGCTCAATTGCACACCAGAACCGGTTTCGGTTGAGTAATTGGCCGTGGGATTATCATTATGATCGGTGGGGGTGATGCGGTCGGGTTCTTTCAAGAGTACAAGATCCCGACTTAGCAAAGAGTTGCTGCAACAAACTCATAGAAGACGACTAAGGAGAGGAAGGAAACCCGACACCCGCTTGGGGAGGATTCCATAAATGGTGGGTGAATGATGCGACCAAGGCTCAAACGAAAGGACAATGTACCATGTACCGCTAGAGCAAAGGAAAAGGAAACGTAGTATTGTTTACCTTGGAGTACCCACTGGGCATGTCTTGCACGACACACCCTGAAGGAAGCCTCCTGCAGCTCACGAATGCGGGCGAACCAGAAGTGGTCTCCCGGATAGAGTCTACGGACACGTCCACCACAGCCCACACCCCTTCAGCAAGCTGCTTGCAGAAGCGCAAGAAGTTCACTTCCCGTACCGGAACCAGAGGCGACAGAACCTGAAGCTCGGCGTGCACCTAATCACAGGAAACCCAGACCAGGAAAAAAAAATGCAGAACCGTAAATAAATAAAATAAACCAGTAGACTACTGATGAGTTGAACAATTAGTTCGAATTACTGGGGTTCATTGAATAGAAGCCATGACTCACGAGATGAAGTGCGCCGTTTCGGGTGCCACCCATACCGCTAGAGATGACATCAATGGTGGCTGTACGAGCTATCAAGCAAGGGAACATCTCCGCCCATCGATTCTAATATTCATCAAATAGAGCTGTCAATTTCTTGAAATGGCAAATCATAAGACACAGCCAACATGTAACAAGAGGAAAGAGGAAATGATTTTGGCTACCCAATTCTTGAAAGTGTCAATTACCTACTACAAGTGGTCTCAAGTTTCAAGATGAAGATAAAAGGGTGGCAATTATTGCTCCAAGTAAGAAACCGAATCCAAAATTCTACATGAAAATGGAAAGCTGTGAACTGTGATGGCTACCCACCGAGTCCATTAGGGTCTCGACAAGGGCTAGGCTGTTGATGATCACCATCCCGGTTTCTCTCGACACTTCGGTGATGAACCCACTAGGCTTCACTCCGATGCAAGGTGTGAATGTCCTTAAATACTCATCGTGGTTTAATAACTCTCTCCCTCCTTCCAAGCTTCGGATCCACAGTGGCTCGTCCGTCTGAACCATCTTAACCAACTCTTCCATGGCAGCCAGAGCCAGCTCCAGCAGCATAGATCTCTCCACTGAGCGGTCGAGCCCCGAGATCCCTCCTGCAGATCTCACCTGAGTGACGACCGGGAGGCTGCCGATCATCCCAAAGTCCGGGAGGGGGCCCAACCCGTCAAAACTGTTCCCTCCCACCCCGAGCTCCAGGCATGAGTTGGGCAGCTGCGGTGGCATCAGGCCGCCGAGGGAGGTAATGGGGCGGCCGAGAAACTTGCCAGCTAAGGCACAGACACGGTCGAGCTCGTCCTTGAGGCGCACATTTTCAATCCGGAGATGCTGCTCCTCGAGGGAAATTTCCCCCATGATAGCGGGACCACCGCAGTTGGTGCAGATCGGGTTCCTCATCGCATCCCGGAGGGACATGTTCTCCGCCTGGAGCTTGTCATTCTCCTGCCGGAGAAGCGAGTTCTCGTGGCGCTCGAGCTGGGTCTGATGCAACAGCCATAGCAACATGAACAGCACGAATCTCAGATAATACCACTTGGGTTTTTCCTTGAAGTTATAATTTTCGGGTAATGACAATATTGATCTCACCTTCATTTGCGTGCGGCGGTTTTGGAACCAGAACTTGACTTGCCGTGTTTCCAGGCACAGTCTCTTGCTGAGCTCCAGCCTTTGCTTCTCGTCGGGATGAGGACACTCCTTGAACAGACTTTTTTTCGTTTGAAAAAAAAGGAGGAAAACCAAAATAAATTCATGCGAATGATTACATACGAAGAAGAAAACTAGTTGGAGAAAATAGATGAGCATGAAATCATACGCCTCGAGCTCTTGGATTTGCTGAGGGGTGTGTCGGTGGTAGCGCTTCTTCCTTGGGGGTTTGTCGGCTGCGTCCTGGTCGTCGCCGGAGGTGGCGGCGTCAACGTTGTCGGAGCCGGATCTGCTCTCGCGCTCCTGATCAAGCGCATCCCTGCTCCGCCTGTTCATCATCCCCGCCGCCGCCTCGAAGTTCCCATCCCCTAACCCCGTCACGTCTCCGTGGCTCTCAATCCCCGTTTGCTGCCAAACCACAAACAACAAAAATCATCAGAACTTAAAGGGGGAAAAAGGGAATTCGAAATGAGCAGCTTCGCCTTAAATGGGGGAGAAGAATCGAGGGGCCGCACGAGGGCGAGAGAGAGGCCGGCGGAGTTGAACATGGACTTGGCGGCGAGAGAAGGGCCGACAAGGCGCGGCTGAGCGATTGCACCGGAGGGCATATTAATGGCTGACGGCTCGTCCTTGCTGCTGCTGTTGTACGGAAAGCTTATGCTATCACCCACCAGTCTCCCTCCCGCGCCGCTGCTGCTGTCAAGAAACCCTCCAAAACTCATCAAAAGCCTCGCACGGACTTCCAATCGGCGCTGCTTATAGTATCTCCCCCACACCCACACCTCCACCGCTCCCTCGCCCACCTCCCTGCACTCGTCCTCCTCCAGCTAGACCGTCTGGGTTTCCGCCATTACCTAAGGAGGCTCAGGGAACGCGCGGCAAAAAACCGAATAGAGAGGACGAGGAGACAAGAGGTCGCCTGTAGAAGTTGAACCAGAGCGGCCCCAAAATGTCTCAAACTTCCTCTCCACCGGTGAAAGCCATCTGCTTGCTGCCCGAGGAGTGAGAAACAATAGTGGGCGGAGACCGCGGAGAATGGACTAGAAGAGAAACCCTAGATTCCTTATTTTCTTGAGATAGAAAGAGACGGAGGGAGAGGAGTGTTATCCTGCTGCCTTCATGCTTGACGAAAAGGACTTTATAGGGAGGGGAGAGAGAGAGAGAGAGAGAGAGAGGAGAAGGTCGGTTTGATTGGGTTTTTTCAAAGCCTAAGCTTACAAACACGCGAAAGGATAAAAAAGATCAAAGGCGAAAAATGAGAGAGGAAGTGACCTGCCACCAACGGTGAATACGCTAATGAATTGATAATACCCTACAGATCAAATTTTAAGTTTGACTCTTTTAAAATTGATATTTAAATATTAATAACGGACTTAATACTACATAATATACCGTCGGATGAATTAATTAATTGATGCAATGCAGGCCATATCGATATCTAAAAAGCAAGTGACCCTAAAAGGTTAAAAGCTGTTTTGCAGACAGGGTGAACAGAGAGAGGTGGAAGATAGAGAGAGGAAGAAGAAAATGATAGAAAGGGTACAGTAAGGACGAAGCTCAACATGTGGACACCTCGAAGCCATACAAAATACATAGGCACCAAAAAGGGGGACTGGTTGACTCTCCACTCCAAAAAGTCTGGTATTGTCAGTGTTAAAATGTGTCTCCTCCTTTTCCACAAATATAAACACTTTTTTTTTTTGCGGAGGAAATTTTTTTTATGATAAATAATTTATTCTCGTCGGGGTCTTATTATTCACCAAAGGTTACGTTCAAAGAGGGAATCAAATCTCAGATCTCGTAAATTTTTGTATGACTCATGTATAAATTCTATTTACTTGAGCTAACCTTTAGTGTCGCGGAAGATTTATAGACTTAGAGTAGTAAAAGAAAAAAGAGGACGAAACCTCGTTGCATATGGTTAGATCTTTAGTATATAAAAAAATGATTATCACAATTGAATTTTTTCTTTGATTAGTACTAGTGGAAAAAATCTTGTGTGTAATGAATATATTATATGAAAATATTTACGTGACATTATAAATAAATAAGATTTAGTTATTTTTCTAGATTTTCTTATTTTTAAGATTTTTTTAATCATTAAATGACTATAAGTTTATGATACCACTAAGCACTATAACATAAAACATACACCGAAGACTCTGGTATTAGTGATTATCGTTTGCTTAACCCCTTGTTTAAATGGAGGTTAATGGAGGGAAGCGTAAGAAGGGGAGACGGGAAAACATGAAATTCAGGTGGGCACGAGGCGGGCGTTTGAATGCCCACAGGCTGTGAAAGAGCATGATTTGCAAGTCAATCCGCACGGCCATTTCCTTTACAGAGTGTGTTTCGAGTAATAATCGTCCAGTTTCAATCCAATAAATAATGGATGTCTCTGAGAAGACCTCTCCATCCCATGTCCATTCTTTCGGCTATTAATGCTCGAACTAGCACCTCCGAATCAACTTCTAAAATAATGTTTCGGTGACCTAAGTCCCATGCTAACTCGAGCCCTGACCTCACCACCCATGACTCAGCTGTTATAGATGTGAAAATCTCGAGGCTATGGATGAACCCCTGGCCAATGAACCTGTCATCACGAATTAAACAGACTGCACCAGCACAGCTCGGGTTCCCTTTTGCAGCTTTGTACGTGTTGAATTTCACCCATCTCGCATCGGGTTTAATCCATCCAACCAACTTCCACCCTTTTCTTGCACCTCCTCCCTCCTTCAAATCCTTCCGTGTATCATTAACCCTTTTGTCTTTTATTATCTTTGTCCCAAACTTTTTGAGACAATTTGGCTCTCAATATTTTCATAGAAGTAAAGTTTTGATCTTGTTCATTATTTTAATATTAAAAATTATTATTAATTGATAAAAAAAATAAAATAATGAAACCTAAAAAAATAAGAAAGAACAAGAGAGAGAGAGAGGGGTGACCCTAATGTGATCTCTTCCTGATCAGTGATGGATTTAGGGGGAGGCGATTGCCCCACCTGAACTCAGGAAATTCTGGGAAATTCTATGCAAAATTTACTTGATTTTGTCCTCTTTTTATTGAACAATACATTATTCGCCCCCCTAAATTCTTCACCTTACTTCCCTATAGAATTTCGCCTCCTGTACAAATTTTCTGGATCCGTCCCTGTTCCTGATGTCACCGATTACTGGCTACATTAATTGGCAAAGCTAAAAGTGGACCGCGATCTTGTATGGGAGGGGTGATCGTAGGAAAGGTCCTCATGGTCGTTGACACCTTGCTAAGGGAGAGAAATGCGCCAACAAGGTCTCCTACCCTTTTGATTAAGGGTTCCTAATTTCTCATCAATGGAGGATCCGGACCCATCGATGAAAGGGAAGAGATCCGAGTAAATGGAAAGGGGGATGAATTCCATTTTAAAGAGACATTCTATAAAGATAACCCAATTTATAAAACTTCTTATCTGGATGGGAAAAAAGAGAAAAAAAAGTTAGAAATATTTAAAGAAGAAAAATAGGCGTGATCGGTGGTGACCCCCATAGGAGAGGGATGATTATCAACAAGCACCTCTATCCATTTTTCTCTTTTTTAGAATAAAAATTCATTGTTTTATTGTTATCGTTAATAAATATTTCTAAGATTCAATAGATAAAATGTAAAGTGTCCTATTGTAACTAAGTCCATTACCAAATCTATTCTCAAAAAAATTTAGGATAAAAATATTTTTTTAAAAAAAAGAAAAGATGAACAATTAAAAATTGGCTGTTTTCCATCATTACTTATTCTTTTTTTTACTTAGTAATGTGTATATTCATTTTTATAAAAGGCATACATAATCGGGATCTAGAAAATAAAAGCCACAGGTGTTAGATCTTGTGCCCCATTGGCATATAGTGTGTGCTATCTTATTCTCTGACCTTGGTATCCAGTTACAGAGTCATGAATCAAAATATAAAAGAAATGATCTAATATTCAGAATGATGTTTCTAATTTCCCAATGAGGCCGGGACTCTTCGACTGTGCTACTTATATTGCTGTCCAAATACTTCGAGCCTCTGCTTGCATAGGTGTACGAGGAGAGATGGTCTCAATCCATGAAAGGATTATTTGAGATGAGTAAGATGCAAAACTCGCCGAACAAATCTTGTTGTGAGAGCATGCTGTATCACATCTAATATCTAGCCAATCCCCGAGCTGGGCACTCTCTCCATTAACATGTGAAGAATTTCCTCCCGCATTAGTTGCACTGTAATTAGGAGTAATGCTTGAATGATTTATTAATATGTCATAGTCAGGATGAGCAAGACCTTTACTGAGTGCCCTTAAGTGGTCAGAGAAAATATTATTTATGGTCACAGCAAAGTCAAGGGCTGTCTTATTTGAATTGTTATGTAAAAAAAGATTGCGCCAATTCCACAAATAGTAACAGATTATTACACCAAATAGGGAGAATTTCAAAGTATCATCAGATTTTTTTCTTAAAAAATGGTGGGTTGCAAATAAAATTTACCAAGTCCCTCGATGTTTTAGAAGAAATGGGTATATACCATAATTTCTGAGGAGATTCTTGCCATTCAACATGAACTGAAAATGCAATCTATGAAAAGATGTGCAAATTCATTGGAGCTGGATCCACGTAAGGGACAGGATAGTACCTTTTGTTGGAACTAAGGAAGGGAATCAGTAGCCATTCTCCAAAGATGGAGTTTCAACTGTTTGTGAAATTTAAGATTCCAAATTGAACACCAAAATCTATCACTAGTATGTACACAGCTAAGTGCTTCAATTAACTCAATCATTTGAACACTCTTTCCTGTTTTTAATTGTATAATGTGACATTAATCCAGGATTTTTTTCGTTGTCTCGAGACTATAGATTTGGAACACTTGAAACTGAAAATTTATATGAGTTATTATTACCTTTTTTCTTTTGAAAAAGTGTTGTCAACCTTGGAATTATTTTTCTATATCGAGGTAATTCATGAATTCATATAAGTATATGTACAAAGCACATACACAGATGGTCTCGCCAAGGACTACATGTTCGGGACAATGAAACATTTGATCTCATAGATTTTTCTTATGAAATAAACGAGCGTTTTATTTACTTGAGCTAGCCATAATCATGATCCTCACTCTACCAAAACCTCGATTTTGGACACAATATTTTCTATTGAAAATGAGGACGGAAGAAGTAGCAGCGATTCTGTCGTGCTCCACCACACAATATTTTGGCTTTCATATTAAAAAAAATGTCGGACTAACTGAATACTCAGTATTCGGCACTGACTCATGAGTGTAATACTACAAAAGGCTCAGTATAGCTCAAGAAGTCGGTATCCCCTAAGGACATGTCCAAAGAACGCATTTCTGCCAAATATTTTTTGGTAGATGCATAGAAAGAATTCGAATATGGAATTTTGAACTCACTAAATCACATGGCAATGAATTTACGTTGGAATTGTTATTTTTGTACCTTAAAAAAAGGAGTTAAACTTCTCCTTGTAGAAAAAACATATTCTATCAACGTAGAATGATTGAGGTGGTGTGGTGTCTCTTTCTCCTAAATAAGTTCTCAGGTTCAAATTTTGTGAATGGAGAAAATTTGTCTTTGAAGAGTTTTACCCGTTAGTGGGCCCCTTTGGCTCCAATTAGATTAGTCATGACCCGTTGAGTATATGGATACCAGCGATTCAGATCTAGAAAAGATTTTTTTTTTTTTTAAAGAATGGGAAGTTTAGCCATGGTGAGGTGAGTACCCGTGGCCGTAGCCTTGATGGGCATGTACCACGTACAATTTTATTCCTTCGACAAACAACATTCATGGATGGAAATTGATTCCACCAAATAACCAAATGAAACAATGATTTTAGCAAGAAGAATTTAATTCCATTTATGATGTCACAAATTTGAAGTTTACTTGAAAGATCCGAAGATCGCATTTAACCCGGCTTCACCACGATGCAACTCCAATAAATAGAACTGATCCATAAAAAGGAAAGTAATAATAGTAGCGATCTAGTCACCCCGCCATGTAATGTTCAAGTTTTTATGTTCAACTGCGAACATATCAAACGAATTAAACAATCGGTACTAACGCTTGCCCGTTAACGTAACACTGTCAAAGGTCTAGTATAGACCAAGAACTGAATTAAAAGATATCGTTTCTACTTTCATATTATATTTTATAGGAAAAAATTCTTATATGATCTTATACCACTGTACAACATGAGAAAATATTAATCAGTCTGTGATAGACGAGCAAATTATTAGATTATATATATATATATATTTGATAGCATTGTTAGATTAGGAAAAAAAATGTTGGTATGGGAAATGTTCCAATTATTGTAAAATTTTCTTAGATTATAAGTTTAAATTTGAAATACAGATGTATAAAATGACATAAAGTTTATTTTAACTTTAGTAAATATAAGTAAAATAACTATAAAGTTACATATAATTAAAGAATTACATTTTTTCATTGTAAAATTTTACCGACACATACATGTTTTTCATCACAAGATTTTGCCGAAGTGTTATAATTTTATCTAATATAATCTCACAACGGTTGATTTTTTCTACAAAAATTTCTAATAGATGATCAAAATTTTATCCTTAATGAATCGATCTGAGTCAAATATGAATTTATTAAGATTTATTAGATTTTTATATGTTAAATTAAAAAAAAAAAAAAAGTTAAAGAGCAGCCAAGTGCAGGAGGTTAATTTAAAGCGCACTGAAATTCCTTTTCTTTTTTTTTTTTGGCATGGCACTGAAATTCTATTGGAAGGGTACCCGGATCAAATGCCGCATTTGCTGTACTTGTCCCCACGGTCTAGTTGGAAAGTTCACCGGTTACTCTTCGACCTGTGACTCGAGGCGATGGGTCCCCGCTTTTTATGCATTTTACTGGCATCAAAAGATCCCGCGCCTCCTGGTTCGATCCCGGATCGGTCCTCGATTGAGATGTACACATCAAGTATGGATCGAGCATTTCAGGTGAGAGGCTCCTGCTCGTGGTGGCACTAGCTCAATTGAGATGTACACCTCCCACACTTTTGGACACGACTTGGACCCATGCACGGGCCAGATCAGGACCGATCCCGCACTGCTCTAGTACAGGTCGAGTCATGACCCACCTGAACCGAGTCAGGACAAGCCGTGCCCGAATTGCCATCTCTAGTTTAGCACATCCCATCGTGACCGTTCTATCGCATTCATCTGGAATTCAATGCCACGTCGGTTTACGTGTCGTCGGAGAAGATATACGTGTCGGTGCGTATGGTTCGCTCAGACAGTGAGGATATTCAAGCCCTTTCTTTGCCGCGGACGTGATCTCGAATGATGGTGGCGATGAACTACTAAATAACTGTGAATGGACGTTTGATTAGCAAAATCCCTACCTGAGAAAAGTCCCTGAAATTAATCAGTACTTAACAAGAAATGAGTTCGATGCAGTAAAATCACTTTAATTATAAATTAAGATTCTAAATTGAATTCTCGATAAATTATTTTATGGAGAATCAGTATCCCAACAACTTAAACCACCGACCCCGGAAACCTGTCGGTCCAACAGATGGGGTCAAAAGGCAGACTTCTAGGGGCTTTTACATGTGACGAGCCACCCCCAACGTGGTCCACCTGACCCATACGACTGTGTCTGAAATGCAGCACGAGACATTGAATCTAAGCAGGACTCCAACAGTGATTGAAGTTGACATCAAAACAATGGACTCAGACCCATTCCATTTCACACCCCGGTAGATCTTAGCCCTGGAAGGATCGAGATTTACCTGACCCGAGGAGGCTACTTATACATTCGATCTCTCCAAAAAGCAACAAGGCAGCTAACTGAGATTGAAAATCGAACTCAAACAGCAAAACAGAGATCAGAAGATGCTATTTCTCGACATCTAATGAATCAATGCAGTGATGCATCAAGTTGAAGGCATCAAAGGAATGCAATCAATTCAATGAATTTCCTCCACCGCTAACCATCCGTACATCATCACATGTTAGCCTGCGGTTCACTGCTCTGCAACTTTCGGTCCTTACGAATGAGTTGAGTGGGAAAAGAGGACAAAAACCTTCATCTGCTTAATGGACGAGAATTCATCTCGGCTTAAAAAATGACTTCGAGAAGGGAGATGGATAGTTTACTTGCGTTGCAAAAGAATGGAAGGAACTGTTTCGTTGTGATGGGAGAAGAAGCTTATGTCCAGAACTCTTTTTTTGCCACGAGGATCTTCCCTCCATCATGTGATTCATGCTCTTTCTCGTGTACAACAGTCTTCCAACTCATGGCATGAGCTACGCGATCTGCTTTCTCGACTACTTCCAGTGAATCTCGAATGACAACTGTGCCTTCAGGACGCAAAATCCGGTCCATCTCCACCATCATATCCACGAGAGTGCATCTGCAATGAAATCATAAGATTAACATAACATGAAATGTCCCGTTACCATCAAAATCGAATCTCATGCAACCTGCTGCTTCGACCATCCATAACTAAGATAAAAAAAGATTAGATAATGCAGCACCCCCAAAGTGAATGATCATCACCAGGAACTTAACAAAAATGGAGAGTTTCTTCACTTGCATTCCTTTTGATATGTTTCTTTGCAATAATCAGATTGCTGATACTCCACAAGAAAAACCCCAAAATACCTGACAAAAATTACCTTTTTTTGCTCAAACCCTGGTCTTTTATGAGGGAATCAATGCCGTCAACATGAATGAAGTCATATGTACGAGGATACGTTGAGAAAGGCTCACACCTAAAACCAATAGAAGAATTCAATTAACCAAGGTCTAATGTCAATATGTGGACTGTATAATCATATCAAAGTTTTGAGAGTAAGTGTCACATTGCCTATCTTTTAGCTCATCAAAAAAGTTTTGACATGCATATGTACTCAATGAAAAGATGAGAACATGAGTAGTGGCTCACCAATCATGATAAACTCCAATCAGGCCTCTATCATAAATTACACTTAGAGTTGATGGCATGTGAGAGGGAACAACATTCATCACCCACACAGGATCAGACGAGAGCGCTGCTGCAAAACCTCCAAAAAATGCATTCATGTCCATGATATTTCGTACTGCAGGAGTTCCTAGCTTCAAATTTAACGATTTCTTATAATAAGCCACCCTCCTTGCCCATTTTTCTCTATCAGTCTCAAAAACATCAATCCCATCTTGCACCACAGCTGCTCGATTGGGAGCTTTAATCAGTCTCTCTGGCCATTTTGGGATCTCGCCGACAGCATATGCTCCCTTGACAGAAATTGTCCTACTTATACATGTCTTCATTTTGTAGTACCTAAAGAAGGAAAAATGAAAGTTAAAGATACGCATAGCTTCTAGTGTGCTTTCTCATCTGGGGGTCTGACCCATCCTGGAACTCAAAAATCCCCCCACAGAATATTACATATCGCAGGTTGCATTTTCCGTTATAAAACTTGAACCAGAAGTAAAAATAGTAAGGAGCAATCACCATGCAGCGCTTGGATCTTCGGACTCATCGCACAAGTGGCGCTGATTTTCATTTTGTTTAGACAAGCATGAATCCCCCATTGGCTTTCTCCATATAGCAGTATTTCCATCTACAACAGTAAGCTCATAGCACAGGGATTTGGCCACAGCCTGGAGATCTGCCCACTCTTTCTCCTGTTTGGCCCACTTAACAGGAGGGCCAGAGATGACTAGATAGCCTGCTGGGCGAAGCAACCGATCCACCTCAATGAAATAGGTAGCATCTGAAAAGGTAGAATTCCTCCTGTAAGAATAAATAGCCAAAAATGGATGCAATGATATTTGCATGGGAACTAAAGATCTGAGAGGACTCACTGTACGCTGTAAATGGGATCAAACATCTAGAGCAGTGTACAAAATCAAAGCCAAAGGCAGGGAAGGGAAGCCTGCGAGTGCCGAGCATGGCAACAAAAGCCGGAATTCCTCTCTCCAAAGCAAATTGTATCTGTGACTTGTGTGAATCTCTTGGAGCAAAAGACACTGTTAAAATGCCTTCTGCTAGTAGGGATCCCCCGAAGCTAGCTACCTGAAACCGAGGGGGAAAGAGATTGTTTCTTCATACAACACAACGGCCAGAAACAGGCATAAAGAAGAATATGAGCGCATTTATCCTACCCCACATCCCATATCAAGTGCAGTCCTAATAAGTCCACCTGCTAGAGGAATGTACTTCTTAAGCTTTTCGATGTAGTTTCCTGCACCATCAGGGAACATTGTGCCACCACCTGGGAATATGAAGTAAGGTCCTTCCACTTTCATCCATCCCTGACGACCTTTCCTTTCAGCAATTTTATTGTGCGGCATGTTACTATGCCATATCTACAAATAAACGGCGAATCATTAGACAAAAGTCTCTCCCTCTGCATGCACTATGATAGAAATGTGGCTAGACATGTATACTCAAATTTCCAGTCTTTCATTTGGTAAAGGTTATAAATATCCCAGATCCATGGATATAACGCAATCTGAGGCTATTCTCACAATGCTTGGCCACTTGAAACTCAGTTACACGCTAACTGGAACATAGCAAAACTCCTTATATCTCACACAGATTTTAATCCTTTGTTTATAAATTATGAAGAATGACAGTGGAATGATGCAAATAAATTCATACCATCTACTTGAACTTCGTCAAAAAGAGATCAGGCAACACAAAATTGACGGGATCAATACATGGTCTAGCTGAAAGGCTCCCATTACTAGTTCCATAAATAGAAATTGAATCATTCAGCAATCGAATTGATAAATTAGAAGATGTAACTCTAACACTTCCATGCTTATTGATTCACGCAGTGAAACCTACATTTTCCAGTATTCCAGAGGTAAGAGCAGTTCCACTGGAAAACATTTGGCAACAACAGCTTAGTAACTCATGAAGGATACCTTGTTGAGGCTCTTAGGCCACTGTATCGGGATCTTGTACCCTTTCGGTGGAGGAATCAAGCAGAGCGGCGTCTCCTGTGGCGGAGGACAGTGCCGCTCTCGATAATAGTTCATCTCCCTGCTCAGCTGACTGCTGCGCTTGGGGTCCTCGCAGGGCATGTGGTCGACGTAATCTTCGGGACAAGATTCAATGTGGCGCGGGGACATCGAGCCAGATTCGACCGCCTCGATGAGGCGGCCGCGATCCCTGGCGGCAAGCATCACGGACTGTCGGCGGCTGCCGGAGGAAGATGAGCTCGACCTGCCGAGCGGAGAGTAGGCCAGGAGGGCGAAGAAGAAGGCGAGGACGAAGGCCAGGAGCGCGGCGGATATGAGGTCCCAGAGCCGCCATTGGCGGGGGCTCCGCTTCAAGCTCAGTCCACGCATTTGGTGCGCTCGTCCGGATCAGATCCGTGAGGGGCACATTCTCGGAGGAGATTATTGCATGGAAGGCGATGGGGCAGTTTCAAGAAAACTCTTCAATGGCGGGTTTGGATCTGACGAGGAGCGGACCTCTGAGCTCAAGCCGTGGCCATGGAGCGATGGCAGCTTCGAGAGTGGAGAGTGCGGGAAAGCGAGCTCCAAGCTCAAAGAGCCATCCATCCAACAGAAAAATAAAACAAAATAAATGAAAAAATAATAATCGAAATAAAAATAATCTCCCTGATTCTTTTCGGATCTTTGTCCTCATCTTTTTATATTTATGATTTGGTCCTCCTAAAGTTGATTAATTGCAGCATACCGACTCATGTAATTGGACTATTTGACGATTAATAGCTGTTGCCTCGTTAATGCCAAATTCCTAGGGGGATTATAATAGATTATTTTCATGTTCGACCCAAAATTTAACTCTCATTGATTTTGTCTAGTGTTTTACTGGCATGGGAACATAAAGCACACCCGCCATTAATAACTGTGCGTAATTCCGAACATTTTTTTCTTCTTTGAATGGTCAAGGGGACGAATGACCTCAGGGCAGCTTTCTCACATACGCTTGGAATTACTGGTTACAAAAACTCGAATATGACACGTAATAAATTACTCTAATATCGTGTTAAATTAATGAAATACATATTGGAGTTATTGAAACCATAAGAAAGCTGAAACGGATTGGTCGCCTGGAGTTCCAATGGCTTCCAAAGCTGTGTGTTCATCTCTCTTATGAACTTTCCTATACGAGATTATAACTCTCAATCCATACCCGTCACAGAAGAAGTTTCAATAGCTTGCATGGTTCAATGAGATTGTTAAGAGTTAAATTCCAAGTCAATTGTGTTAAAAAGTAGATTTAAGTTTATAAAGAAATTGAACACTACCATTTAATAGTTTAGAGTTTTGTATGGAAACAGGCTCGGACTCTTGTAGGCAGGTGAAGATTTTATAACAAAAAAAGTTGGGTTTCATAGACAAATGATAGCTGTTGATGGACCTTTTCTATTGGGGTCTCTCTTTCTTTGCCATGGAGCCTCATTGGTTTTCTTTGCTGCAGGGAGGCTGCCTGCAGAAACCTAAGCTTTAAGAGCCAGTTCTCTGCAATGCCGGAATCTTGCCCGTCAAGCTACTCGGAAGGGTACAGAGACAAGAAATGGATGTCGGTTCCCACTTCTCCCCACTCACCATGCTGCAATTACAGGTTTTTGCTTTGATGAGCTTGTAACTCTTTGCAGCTTAGAAGAAACCGTTAGTGCCCTGAATGCAACAGCGCTGCAAAGGTGCTCCTAAAGCACTTCGAAAGGATCTTTAACGTACTCCATTGAAATTCAACAAAGCCATGGGATTCACAAATGGTTGCATTGCAATGGGTATATATAATTCAGAAATGCAGAGCAGAGGGTGGAGACATTCTTTAAACATTATTACTCAAGTAGAGGAAGCAGAGTTCCCACCGTAGCAATATGTCGTATAGTGTACTTATTTTAAATGACAAGAGAGCTTCTTCAGCTTATAACCATCTCTCTTCAAGATGACTTTGACTTGGATGGAGACGGGAGTAACTGCAAACACAGGAATTATGCAGCACATTAGAGAATATTTCCATCGTTAATATGAGTGTTTGGCAGTCTCACTACTAACCACTGACATCAATGTAACTAGAGATTGTCAGCGTTTACCTGATAGCAGGAGATGAGGGAGCTGACAAATCCACAGGCTCCGCTTACTCGAGGAGTGACCTTCTTCGGGGACAGTTGGAGCAGGCCTACTGCGACCACGACGTCCAAGCCTGCCTTGATCAGAGCCAGAGATCTCTCATTCGACTTCTCAACCTTGGCCCGGTACTGTTCATCCTGTAAAGCAGAGAACGGTTTCTGGGTTAATGAGGATTGAAGAGGGGTAGGAGGAATGAAGCTGGAAAAGTTGTGACTCCGCACTTGGTGCTTGTCGCTGCTCTTGAGTTCCCTCTCCAACTTCTTCATCGATGCAGAAAGCCTTCCCAGCTCCCCTATCTGATCCATAAATGGATTGAGAATGACTTTAACATCTGATTTGTTTCTTAACCTTGGATTTAACACAAACTGGAAGAGCAGAATACCTCGACCAAGACACCGCAAATCGAGGAACCCATCCAGCTGAAAAGGGAGACTCGACCGATCAGCTCAGCGCGTTCTTTGTTCTACCATCAGAGAAGGCATTTCATTTTCTGCTTCTAATGGAATAGATTGATGGAAAAATATATACATGTGCACAATGGGCGAAAAATGCAAAAGAATTTCTTAAAAGAGAAGAGCCAAATACCTTGTAGATGCCGGATCTACCAAGCCAGACAATTTGATCAAGGAACAGGAAGGTTGACAGCAAGGCATTCCTGGACTGGAGAATGCAATGAGCAGTGAGCAAGTGAAATAAGTCAAGCCAGAGGGGAAATGACTTATCAGCTTGTAAAAGAGGGAGAAGATGCTATAGAAGAACAGTTTCACTGATATCGAAATTCACCTTGCCCAACAAAATAAGAGGAAGGGGTGTTCCCTGAGGACTTGGGCTGATAAGAGCATGGAGGTCATTGATGAACTGCAAGTATCAAGCATTGACCATAAGCCCCCGTTAGGACTAGTAAACCCAATCAGTTAAAGCTCAACTACAGGTTTGTTTCACAATTGTAGAAATTGTCAATCATCAAAGTTTTCTACAAGAAGCTGCACCTCCTCTTCTTATACTCCCGCTCATGCATAGGCTGGATTTAACAATTCAGAAACAATACGAAACAGACGGACATAAAAACAAACAAGAATGTTGGTAAACGAGATTTGAGAAAAGAACACTTGCTCGTTGCTCCCACAATACCATGCTAAATGACCAAAGAAGTTTAAAAAGCATCTGACTAAGTGCACTAATGATCAATATGAAACATGATTCAACAGAAAAGAGCAGAGAAACTTCAACAAGTTACAGGTTCCATTGCCCCAGAAAGTGAATCAAAAGTAAAGGAGGATAACTTGCCAAGGATTGCTAAGCATATAGGATTCAAGAACAGACGATGCATCGGGGAATTGCTACCCAATAATACCTTAAAAAGACGGAAAACTTTGCGAGCCAAGCTAGTCGACTTCTCTACGTTTTGAGCTGTGCCGGGCTTGCCATCACTGACGAATCTTGAACCGTACTGTATAGCTCTGCAGATCTTGTCCCTCGCTTCAGCCTTATTGAGGTACAGAACAGCCAGTGCGAGTTCAGCTCTAGCCACGTCCAAGGAGCTCATCTTATATCTCCTAATAACGAACCTGCAATTCGATTATATCATGTAATTCCATCTCAAACAACGAGCAGAAAAAGCTCAAGTCCTCGAGATAACAAGTAAACAGAGACGAACTATCAGCTGATACTCCGATACAAACACTACAAAACGAAGCCACGGACGAACTCAGACACAGCAATCATCCATGGAAACAAAATCTGAGCTGCAGTTTCAAGAAATGAACCATACCCACCAGACAAATATCTCCTTTGATTAAGCAGGGAACTCCCAAAGGGCAGAAATTTCAGCTACAGCAACTCGAGAAAGTGCCAACTTCCATAAGCCGAAGAGGCTTCGTTCATGAAAATCTCCAGTACCCAGTAACTTTTATCTGTTTCTCACTACTTAAGGTGGCACGGAGTGAGAAGGAGATGTACCTTTTTCAGAGGGATGATGAATCGGCCTCGAAACCCACAATTGATCCTGCAGGTCCGCAGGTATAGTGGCAGTTTCTCTCTCAATACTTGGAGGAAGGGTGAGAGAGAGAGAGATAGGGAGCAATGGGGTGGGTCTGCGTTGTGCTCCGTGCCTTCTTTCCACTCATCAGGGTGATAGACTCTGACAAGGGCTTGTTTGGTCCTCTCTTCACCGAAACAAACGAACAAAATTTCATCTCAAGGCCAATCGCTCGCCTTCCATTTTCCCTCTCGGACACAATCTCTTCCCAGTTTTCGTAATCTCGCATTCGGAATTTCAACGGTGCTCTGATTAATCTCATATCAAACCAACCGAATCGGTCATTTCTTAATTTTCTTTTTCTTTATTATTCTGGTGAAGAACGTGAACTGCATTGATCATGGGAACCGATTTAGCAGACGTTTTCATGATTAATTTCAACTTAAAATACGACATGACTCGGACCAAAATCCCCGGCCTCCTTATTAGAAGCCAGTATCTAACAAAGCACAAGTTCAAGATCTCTTCTGATAATATTGATCGAAGCGAAACTCGAACTTGTGATTTCGATCAAACCATACGGGAGTGGGTTTTAGACCACTCGACCACTGTCATTGGTGATCAGTGCATTGCTATTCAAAAATTAATAAGAATATATGCCTTTAATAATTGACATAATTTTTTTTTGGTTGCAAATGAGTAAATGTTCATTGAAAGATGTAGGAAATGAGAAATAAAAGAATGCAAAATTTTTTTTTTATGAAAGTCAAAGGTAAAAATCTTTTAATTTTCAGTGATATGATACTCTAGAAAGAAAATTAAAAATTCAAGAGTATCTTGCTTTTTAAGTTTTAACAAAAAGAAAAAAAAAGAAAAAAATTATTTTTCTTAAATTATTATTATTATTTTTTTGGCCAGTTTCTTAAATTATTTTAAAAAATTACAAATTGTTTCTTGCTTACTCATAACTCCTCCTGATTGCTTCGTCTGGACTTATCGCCGAGATCGGCTTGCACACGTCCCTAGGATTTTCGGATTTTATCGCTTCAACGACCTTTATCCATTTCCCTTTTTTATTTTTATTTTTTTTGCATCATTCTCCCTAACTTTGTTTTGTTTCAATATTTGGCCCTAAATGTTTACTTTCTGATCGAACGTACCCTCCCAGCAGGACTTGCTCCGCGATCCATATTAGGAGAATCCTCGCTCCGCCGGCATTTCATTGGTTAAATTTGAATAGGTAATGTATATTAAACTTTAATCCTTTGTAAATCTAAAGAAGTTCTTTGACGATCGTACATCATCCATTATATGAGAAGACGTCAATCGAATAATTAATATAATCAGTACCGGCTAGAATAATTTTTATTGATAGTGTGCCCTAGCACCATCTAAAAGTATTTTTATTAATACGAGAAAATGAGAAAATATTTGGTGTATAATACATAATAAATTCGTTACGTAAATTTACCTCAGATCTTGATACATGTAAGGTTCTCATAATTTTCAAGAGTAAACTTTACAAGTGTGAAAATCTGAATAATAATAATTTATAGAATGAACTCATTATGTGTTATACGGTAAATATTTACTAGAGGGAAACGGTCATGGAGGAAACAGACACAGATCCAAGCAATAAATTATATTATTTGATGGCAAAATTTACTGTTAATATTATATTACATGAGTTAAACTCTACAGAAAGATTGATAAAGCTTTATATAAAAAATAAGTCAGATTTCTATGTTATAAACAATTCATAATATTTTATTATCGTGTTAATGGAAGAAAATAATATTACTCTACTACTCCCTTTCAAGAGTAATAAATTTATAAACAATTAGAAAAATAACACCCATGATAATAAAAGACTATATTACCCTTAATGATTCATTTTCATTGCCCTCCATTATTTCTCTTCCCATTCTCCCTTTCTCATCGGCAAGGGACGGCAGAAGATAGAGCACCTCATGGGAGCAGACTGGCGGCGACGAGCAACAAAACCAATTGGCATTCCGGCGACGAGCAGCAGACTAGTAGGGCAACCAACGACCGATAGCAGCACCAGTAAGCAGTAGAATAATAGTAGTGATCGGTAAGCAACAACAAACACCAATAACCTATCTATTCTATCAAGTCACCGATCCCTAAATCTCCCGATGAAAAGCAACGAGGTTTGTTGATGAATTTGTGTTATTGAGTGTCACCGACGACCAAGAGCCCGTTTATAATTCGTCAAGACCTATTTATAATTTATCAGGATCTATTTAAAATTTATCAAAACTTATTTATTGGTACCTATTTATAATTATTCGGACCTATTTATTCTCTAATGCAGTCGAACCTATTTATACCACATATATAATTTTACGGGACCTATTTATACTATAATATAACAAGACCTTTTTATACTGTGACATGAACAAAATATAATTTATATGGGACTTGTTTATAATTTTTTAGGACATTTATACTATAATATAATCAGACATAAAGAGCTACTTATAATTATATGAGACTTATTTATACTATTTCGGGACCAATTCAGACTGTGACAGGGCCTATTTATAATGACTCACGACTTATTTGTATTACATTTCTTACTTATCATATATGTTCATGCTAATGGATAGGTAATATGAAGTGTGTCTGAGTGGTGATTATGTTCAATGCAAAATGAGAGTGCACAACTGATAGAGGTTGTCGACACTGGACGAGTGAAGTTAAGGCTAAAGGCATAATTGTTCCGATGAGTATCTCATATGATGAGTTGTATAGAAAGGTGCAGTCGATTGTTCCTCATGACAATAACTGATATATAATGGAGTTGCATTTGACAAATGTTTGAGGATGTGATGTTTCATATCAAATGGATGTGGAAAACGATAACGATCTAGAGTTTGTACTTAGCGAGAAAAGATATCTATATTAGATTTATGTAATATTTGTTGATCGATTGGATTGTCATCTAGTTGTTCAAATAGAGTTAGCAACTCGGATTAGCCGAGTTCGTCAAGTGGAAGGGTACGTACATCTAATTATCATGGATGCAAGATGTCCCATCAAATAGGTCATAACAAGCAAAGATGTCTAATAAGAGTAAGGCTACCTAGCACCGAAGAAATACACACATGACCACATAACTTCGATAGCAATCCATGTAATTTTGGAACCAAATATGTATTTTTTTTATATCGGTTTCATTTTTCTCAGGATCTATTTATAAATTTTCGGGACCAAATTATCCATGTAACTTCGGTAGCAAACTATGTGGCTTTGAGATCAAATCAAAGTACAATTAAATCCCAACAAACTACAAATTATGAAAAATTATAAGATTTCGAAGCAGTGTAAATAAGCTCACGGTCTATAAAAAATAGTCCAGGTACATTATAAATGTATCCCAATGAAATTTGAATAAACATATACAAGTATGAAGCTGTTAGTATTAGTTAGGTACACATAGATCACTCAAAATTAGGTATTGATGTAGTCTAAATAGATCTCCATCAAGTTTAAATTGGTCCCGATACAGTAATGATATGTTATGTAAGTTATTAATTGGTAGGTTGGACCAATTCCCAACATACAATTTCTTGTAAATCCAACAACGACTTAACAACATTATACCCAGCAAATCAAAATCTAACCAATAATGAAGTGTCATAAGATCTCGATGCAATTTAAATAGGTATCCAGTCTATACAAATTGGTCATGATACGGTATTAATAGGTCACGATGAGGTATTAAATTGGCCTTGATTTTCTTTTCCCTTTTTGAGAGTACATTCTTTGCTCGGAGGCAATAGCACAAGGCGTTCAACTCGATTCTATTACATCCCAGGAACAAAATCCGATACATGATGCTCAGTGAGTAACCCAGACACCGAGGAAATAAAGATCTTTTCATTTTTCAGCTATCTAGTATTCTACAATCCTAGACGGCAAAAACAGGTATAATCAGCTAACAAATTGCCCCAGTGGCATTTTTTCCAATCTTTCTTATGAATAAGTGGGCAGACTGAGCATGAGAAAAACAAAAGGAGAAGCTGATTAAGAACCTAAAAATGCAAATAACAAAATTCATCGAATAGACCATCATAGTCACAAACTGGAGTCCCGCCCACAGTAGTAAGAAAACAGAGCATTAATCGTCTGCCCAAGAAACAACCATAAATCAAACCGAAGAAACATGCAAAATCAAAGCTCACATCCCAGAAGGTAATCAAAACCCCGAACACAAATCCCCCCAAAAAAATCGCATCTTTCTCGTCAAAAAAGGGGAGACTCCGCATCAGGACGGCAACACAATATAACCCCATTAACAACGGTGACTGTTGGGGGAGGGAGGTGGATGAACTTGGGTAAGGTAGATCGGTGTTGAAGGTAGACGGTCAGGGAGGGAGGCTCGAGGCTGATCTGCCGGGGAGGAAGGCGTCTCCTCAGCGGTGAGATGTGGCGTTGGTGAGCCGTGGTGAAGACAGGAAGAGGCAGGAGGGAGGGAAGGAACGTGAGAAAAAATAAACTATGGTTTAGAATTAGAATGAAAGGGATGCTTTAAATATTATGAAAATTTTAGTTAAAAAAAATATAACAATATTATTTTTTAAAACACCAATAAAGTGATGTTAATTATAAAACTAATTATTTTATTAGTACTATAAAAATTTTTAACGACCAACTTTATATTTTAAAAAACACACCACTGTCATATTCAGTCCATAATCCAAGAAAATTAAATTTTATTATAGTTGACATTTTTCTTGTAATCTTAAGATTTCTTGTGAAGTATTAAAAATACTTGAACTAAATACCTTAGAATATTTTCCAAAGGTAGAGGAGAGGCCGTTTGGGCTTGACAAAAAGGGCAGGAAAGTTTCGAGATAACGAGGATCCAACTTTGGCCCATTGTTAACAGTAAATCCCAACACCTTTTCGGCGTCAGTGAATTCCTCGAACTTCGTATCACCTGTAATTCATGTCAAGCTCAACATCGTGTACCCTGTCAAGGAATTGAAACAACAACAGTGCAACATTATCTAATGCAGCAATGGAAGAAACCAGAACCGAAACCGAACATCCTCTCCTCAGGGAAATTCTCGAATCCTCTTCTTCTTCTTCTTACCAAATCAAATTACATGGGACTTAAAAATACTGACTCGGTGGTGCAGAGGATCATGATGTTCAGCACAATCTCAAACAACAAAATGGTACGCCACACGAACGAGTAAGAGTTCCAACAGTGATAAACAGAGACTACAACTCATAATACCACAGAACCATACCAAGCCTGCCGCTTCCAATCTGTAGATTTGTCCTAATAAGGAAACATGACATGACACAGAGTAAAGCAAACCAAATAGTAGACCTACCCATCATCAAACTGTTTCTCTTCAATTCCGGGTAATCTCAAGAGCGAGACCTCTCCCGTGGCGGAGGTGAGCGGCTGCATAGTAAGTAAAAACATCATCTTTACGTCAGAAAAGAAAAAAAGAATTCACCTGTCAAGAAAAATAGAAAAGAGCACACAAGTGGAAGGAAACACAATCCTGCTTGGTTTATACACAAGAACGCTTGTCCATTTTCTTGGTGCAAAAACATTGTTTTTGAGGTTCTTTCTCCTCAATTTCTTCAATTTTTCCTCTTTTCTGAATACAAAGGACAATTTATCGAGCTTTTTGTGGCATAAGTTGTCGTGCCATATGTTGCATTTTTTGAAGAAAAATGGGTATTTGTAACAGTTAAAAACCTGTGATATCTTTCATTTACTGGGCTTTCGGCTCTCTCATACTTGGGACTTCCTCTGGGCTCATATCTCGAATCTGGGTTTGCACCACGTCCGTAATCAGGACTACCTCGATCTCTTCGGTATGGGCTTGGCGATCGCCCACGATAGCCTCTTCCTTGAGGAGACCCATCATGGCCTCTTCTATCAGGACTATACCCATTTCCTCTATCATCATCATCCCTAACCGCAAATTCCACTGTTATGACTCGATCCAACAGCTTGCTGCATTCAAAGACATAGTGTGCTCAGTTAACCCCAGGGGACATAGATTAGTATATTAACCAGGGCAACCTAATGAAGTGTCCACAGTAGGTATATGCAATATTATATTTGCAATGATGCCCTATCAAGACAAAGGAAAGAACTGGAGATGGGAATCTCTCTCGTGCAAGAATCATTATAGTCGCAACTAGCACAAAATATGAAACTTCACAAGTAAAAGCCAGATATTCAGACCTCATGTTTGTCGCTTCCAATGCCCTTGTTGCATCCTCTTGTGACTCATACTGAACGAATGCAAAGTTCCTTCTGATCCTTACATTAGATATTTTCCCATATGGTTCAAAATGCCGTTCAAGATCCCTTGTCCTGGTATCCATTGGATCAAAGTTAATGACAAATAAGGTTTTTGACGGTCGCATGTTAGTTGAGGATCTTCTGGAGCCACCACCTCTTCTACCATCTTCCTACAAAGTACAGAAAATAAATAATACAAAGTTACATAGTGCTGCTTATATGTTGACTGGTTTATACCAACAGGGGTATTCTGTTCCAGATTTCACAAGCAAACACTACCTTACTCCACTCAACACGAAGTCGACGGCCCTTCCTACCAAATTCAATCCTGTCAAGCCTTCGAAGTGCATCTTCAGCATCTCGCTCATCTTCCATGTAGATAAAAGCATATCCTGTGCAATCAAAAAATTCAGAAACCGCAGGAAAGCATCTTTACTTTCATAAACATGCATGAGAAAGACACAGGCGAAGGACGTCTGTGGCATTCTCTCATGGAGAGTTTTAAACGTACGAACATATAAATTAATTAGTAAAAATGTGCCACATAAAAAGACAAAGTAGAAAAATCAGAAGTAGAGGCAGAAGAAATCAATATAGAGGAAACACAACACCTGCCATTGGCTGTGAGATCACTAAGACCTCTACCGTGAAACATGTGGAAATGGAATACTGAAGGAATCCAGGAAAAGAGAAAAGGCAATTGTGTCTCAGATAGTCATAGGATGGAAGTGCCATTGCAAATAAGGATGGTTGGATCTCCTTTAAAACATGAAGAAGATGAAGCGTAGCACAGGCTAGAAAAGAAAGGCAGGAGAGCACATCCATCCAAGATGTCAATGGACATTCCAAGTAATCCTGCGCCAAAAACATAGTTGAGCATGCGCAAACTTTGAAAATCTGTTTCCCTAAAAGAAAAAGTGAACCATCATGCTATTTTGAGAGAATACTTCCAGAGAGAACAGAGCTTTCCAAGCTTCAGCTTCAAGCTATGCCAACAATTCAAATTGAAGCTGACTTCTCATGTTTATACAAATTAAATGAAGAGACTCTTTTCTCGCAGAAAGCTTTATTGGATACATTTAGAGTCTTCAGCTTCCTGTCAGTCTCCAACAAATATATGACCAACATGGAACATTGTGCAAGTGCAGTTATGAGAATATTTGAAAAAAAAAAGGATTGTTGAGGCTCAAACATGGAGAGGGTCTACAAAAAAAATAGTCTACAAAAAAAATAGCATACTTGTTGCTTCATGATGACATTTTACAAAAATTTTCACCACCACCATCAGCATTCACAATGCCTTCAGTTGTATCTCTTGTCAATTAACCCTTGTGGGTTTCATCCAGAATTATAACAAACATTTTAGAGCCTCAGGAACATTTTCTTCTTTGTTTTAAGAAAAATTGATAATGAGCTCCATTTCCAAGCAAGGAAGACTACATGATACATTTCCAATCATGATAAGTCACATGTCAATTTAACCATCTTAGAAGCTGAAAAGAAAATCCGGTTTCGGAGATATGTGGCAATGGTGAGGAAGAAATTATAGCTATAGCAAAACAAAGAGAATGAAATAAATTAAAGGAAATATTACCAGACTTCATATCCACTTTTTCAACCCTTCCATATCGTCGGAAAAGTCTCTCAACATCAGATTGGCGTGCATCATAGTCAAGGTTGCCACAGAACAGGGGCCTCATATTCCTACACCTCTATGTTAACTCCCTGAATCCTGAGAGATAAGAATTAAAAGAGGAACCTCCTATAAAAGATGAAAGAAAGAGTAGAAGAGAAAGTACGAAAATAAGCAGTTCCAAATTAAGCATAACCCACTGAATTTCTCAAGTCTACCTACCTTCAACCGAATCAATGTGGAGACCCCTCACAAAGTACAAGAATCAAACCCCTAAAGAATTCATCTCAATTAAAAAAACTACATGCAACTGACTCAGCTATGAACAAAAATAGCAGGCATCAGATGCATCAGAGCCACTGGAGCCGGTAGACTACTTTAGGTATGCATGCGCCACGAATTGGTTAATGACCTTAATAAAATGGCTCAAGATGAAATCTGAACAAAGCGTACTTCATATAAAAACAAAAATTACAAGCTTCAACCCGATATTTGTTTCAATGATGCCATCCAGCTATCACAACTAGCACTTTGGTTTTGCTACAGAAAATGAAAAGGCAAAAAGCTAAAAGCTCCGATTAATTGAAGCTCATTACCAAAAGCGGGGAAATCGTCTGCAGAACCTACATTTTAACTAGTAGATCAGAGCGGGTCAGATCGCCACAGCAATAATCACCAAAAAGGAAAAGGGGTAGAGATACACATGAGTATACAGAGGAAGCAGTTCTCTCCCCCTTAATCTGAGCTCTAAACATCATCTGATCACAATTCCATCCGAACAAGAACGAGATCTCGAGTTATGAAGTTCGGTGCTGCGGAATGATAACATCAGTTGCAAAAGTACAAGCTACAGCCATGGATAAAACGATAGAGTACCTGCGAATTTTGTGATTGAGTGGGAGAGAAAGCCCTAGGTCGTACTGGCAGAAGCGGGAGATCGAGAAGCTGCCTGTCGCTGTTTGAGGGTAGCTCACATTTAGGAGACAGGCACGTCCACGGAGTAACCAAACGACGACGTAGCTGATTTGATGAAAGGAGTCGAGCTTGAAAGCGGTGTACAAAAGGGCTGTCTGGTTTCAACGTTTAAATTATTCTTGACCGGAGCCCTGCTGGATATATCATTAAAAAATTCTTTTTAATTTGCATCATTAATATTATAAAATCTAAAAATTCTTACTAATTCAGTTTAAATGTAATGAATTTATTAAAGTGTAAAATTCTTTTAAAGTGAATTGTCTCCGATCATAAATCTTGTTTAAAGGAAGTGGCACAAAATACAAACTTATAATCTAGAGATTTTAAGTTCAATTCTCATAATAAAAGTTAGGTGTGACTTTTTTTTTCTTTTTACTGAATTAATATAATATAAAATACATTATTCATATCTTTATATCATAAAGACCTTCAAATTTTTTTTAAATTTCAAATTATAAAAAGAACACCTGTGACTTGCAGATTTTCTCGAAAAGAGACAAGTGCCTCAATTTTAATATAAAAAGCATGGAAAATTATACGGTTCAGTTGCTGGTAGGGATGATAATTTCGTATGTAGCATGATAAAATTGTACTTAAGCCAATGGTTATCGAGGAATTCATAACGTGCTGGACTTGTGCAGAGTAAATTCTGGTCCGATAAAATGAAAATAAAATATCAAAAAATAAATGAATGATTATAAAAATAATTTCCATTTTTTTTCTTAAATGGAAATACTACTGCGCCAATGGGATGGCCGAGTCCAGCCACATAAGATAAGGTGCAGTGTTCGGTTCGGTTCGGTAAAATGTACGAAGCGGGTCAATCTTTCCTTCTGGGCTTTATCTTTCTTGGACAGTCCACCGTGACAGAAAGCCTAGTGACGCCTTAAGAGGGACCAAGAAAATCTTAAACCGACGGACACAGCAGACCTGGTTTGGTCTTCCGCTTCCATCTTCAATTCATTGCGCCGTGTAACTTGTCTCGACACAGACAAACCCAGAGGGAGAGGGAGAGGGAGAGGGAGGATGGAACATAATGTGACATCTGGACCATCGGCATCGTCGTCGTCGTCGTCTACGAATCGTTTACAGGAGCTGATAGTGTCGCTGGACCAAGCCGCCTTTATCGCCCGGCAGCTCCCGGCCACCTCGGACCCGGCCCTCCTCCAGCAAATCCACTCTATCCTCCACCACGCCCACCACTCCCTCTCCTCCTTCCTCTCTGCCCCTACTACCCTGCCCCCTCCCCCTCCCCCTCCCCCGTCCGCCTCCGCCGGGGCCGAGAACTCCCTCTCCTCCGCCACCCACGATGGCGGCGCCGCCGCTGAGCCGATGCAGGTCGGAGATGATGAGGAGGCCGAGGAGAACTCGAGGAGCACCTCAATCGACCGTGTCGAGGAGAGGATGCGGAACTGCTTCATCAAGAATAAGCGGCCCAAGCGGCCGCTTTCCCCGTCTGCTGCCGCCGAGGATGACGATGAGAGAGGGCTAAGAGGGGGCGGTGGGTTGGGAAGGATGGGATATGATCCTCAGTCCACGAGGTTGAGGGCTCTCGATCTCGTCTACAAATTTCACGGGTGACAACTTGGAGGGCAGAAGCAGGAAATCAACCGATTAGGGAAGTATTTGCAATTCTGGCCGTCATCTATCGGGGAAAAGTTCAAACTTTTGGGGTAAAGATTGAATCTTTTTTTTACAGTACAGGTTCAGCCTCATGTCTTCACCATTTTGTTGTTGATAGAAACAAGAAGGAATTGGCTATTCTGTTGGGATGATGGCTAAGTTCTTCTTTCTCTGTATCTATTGATTGATTGATTGTGGAAAGATCGATGAATCGGATTGTTTATTCTCATAGTGGAATCGAAGAATCTGTCTTTGACGTCTCTCTTAGACTATGGGAATCTTTGTCGAGTTGATCCATGAAGGTAGGAACGGGAAAAGAAACTGCGAAAAGACAGGTGCAGATGCTTAGTCTGAGCTGTTTCTGTCCATCCAACGAGGGATAAGCTTCGAGCTCGTCCGGCACACACCATACAGGCTAATTTCAAACCAATCCATAAGGCATTGGTACAACATTTTCGTTGGTTATCAGCTTCAGCAACCTGCTGGTGCTTAATGTTGGTGGCATATATGGCAATTAGACTTGACGCAGCGTGATTGATGGAACCTTTCTCCACTGTCTTTGTCAAATGTTCCAACCAGACTTTGAATGAGGGGCTGAGCGATGCAGTTGGACAGGACTTCGAGCAGCTTCCATTTTCTGGGCTGTTTGCTTGATATACGTCTTGGCCAAGGTTCCAAGAGGTCATTCTCCTCACCACAGTTTCGCTTTTTATAGCATTGGCAGGTGCTTTGTGATCACATTCTGCGTGTTCCTGCTTACAAATCCTGTTGGAGAGATCAGAATCTGTGTTTGTACACTGCCGTGTGATCAAGTTGTGCAACTTGACAGAATCATCCTTTATCAGACAATCTGGTATCCACTGCACCGAAGGTTGATGAATCTCAACTGGAGAGCAAGGATCCCGAAATGAAACCAGAGAATGAAAGCAATGGACAATTCTTGGAGGAAGACGAAGATCCCATTAGTTATACCCTTGGTTAAATACTTGCAGCACTAGAAAGACCAACGCCTACAAAGGAGCCTTCTCGATACGGGGCAGCAGTGCTTAGATGCTGAAATGAGATCATCGGGCACGTTACAATCCAAAGATCAAGGTCACGGCTGTAAAAAAGAAGCTCTTGGCGGAGGTAACATGAGGATACTCAGCACCATGTTTTATCTCAAGTGTAAGGACAGAAGCATCAACCTAATGTAATGTAACACGAGAAATTGAGATAGGCTCCTTTGTGTAGTTTTAGCTGCGATGTCATGTTATCCATGAGTTCGACAAAATGCAATTCTGCAAGCAACTGCTTTAGAGCCCTATGGAATATTGCCCCACGCCTAGTCCGTGGATGTCGGCCAAGCCTTCAACTAGCATCTTAATCTGTGGTTGCAATCAGAAATTACAAAATCGGGTTATGGCGATCCTTGTATTATCGTCTAGTAATAAGAGATTTAGGTTATTTTGGCATCAAATGTTGGACAGAGTCTCTAAAGAGAGTGACGGCTCGCCTTGTGGGTCAATTCATATTAGCGGTTTCCTTCTTGATAAGTATGTACGATATGAACCTCCTAATCCCTTACCGAGGGAAGGAATTCCTCCTCTCTCAACATGTAAGAGTTTTGTCGAGTGGGTCAGTTTACCGAATTAATTCTTTGACGTGCACCTGAATTGCTACATTAACAACTCATCATAAGTAAGTTACCGTGAGATCAATTACTCTATACTAATGGACCTGGTCACTAGTCGCATATTTAATGATCCTATGACTATTAATGACTATTAACGATTGAAAGTCAAAGCTTAATAAACTTCAGTCCTTGATCGTTAATTTTTTTTCCTAGCGTGTCAGTTTACTAAATCAATTCTTTGACATGTACTTAAACTGTTACACTAGCGACCCATAACAAGCAATTGCAAGATCAGTAATCCTATATTAATGAGTATGTAGTCTTTTAATCTCACCATGTCACTAGTCCCCTATTTAGTTATACTATTACTATCAAGTATTAACGATGTAAAATCAAGACTCACGATACTTCAGGTCTCATCGATATAATCTGGTCATAACCCTAAAATCGTCACTTGCTGTATTGAGTTTTATCATAATCATTAGAGGACATATTTGTTAATAAATTAAAGATTATGCTAAACAAAATCGATCACAACAATAAGCAATTAGCCTGTTGAGCATAATTACCAACAAACTGTACTAGAGTTTTGGAGTGGGGTAATTGGTATCACTTTTTATATTTTAAAAATGTATTTAATAAATATATTTTTAATCAATAAAAAAGATAATTGGGGTGAAGTCTTGAGCCCAATAAGATTATAATAACTCCCTTTAATATTTTTCTAATTACGTAATTTTATTATATTAATTTAGGATAAATTACATAAAAAAAACACGCAGTGTGCTCATTTTTTCAAAAAAAGTCAAACATTTCAAATTTAAAAAATAAAATTTATACCCAAATTAAACCAATCCTTTTAAAATTTGAAAATAAAATCACTCGATTTCCTTTTAATCTTAATTTAAACTAGACATTTCATATTTCAAAGTTAAAATAACGTTATTTTATTTTACTATTGAATTAGTCTACTCATTTAACCTGAATTAAACACATAAGCGACAATATTTCGTAATATATTTTTCATCACATGATAAAAATATATTATTAATTTTCTTCAAATTTACATCAGTTTCTTATATAGAAAATTATTTTCATATTTCATAATAACTAATATTAATCTTAACTTAGGTGAAATTTATTAACTCAATTTTAAACAAAATTTACTCTAATTTTATCGATTTATGGGTACATGATAAGAAGACACCAAATAAAATATAAAAGCATATAATTTTATATCTTAATACATTAGTCTAGCTTTAATAAAATAACATAATTTTATTTTATTTTATAAATTTAAAAATTTTGTCTCATTTTGAGAATAAAATAAAATTACATGATTTATTTTTTAAACTTGAAATATTTAGCTTAATTTGAGAATAAAATGAAACCATATGATTTTACTTTTCAAATACGAAACATTTGGTCTCTTTTGAGAAAATGAGCAAAACTCGTGCTTTGATATGCAATTTACCCATTAATTTATGAGACATTTTATATATATTAAAAATGTTTTAAAAATTAATACATAATTATGAAACTATATAAAATATTATTATAATATAAAAATTATTTTTTTAATGAACTAGATCATTAATAATTTCATATATAGCACGAGTTTACAGGAAGAAAAACCCTTTCAATATAAGAGTATCTCGCACATTATTAATTGAGTAAACAGTCACTTTGGTCATGAACATCATACTCGGTCAACAGTTCGGCCCCAAATCCTTTTTTGTCAACATTTAGATTCAAACATCCATATCTTTACCAAAGTTTTGGTCCGACTATGAAACTAACGTTTAAAATGCTAATGTGGAATCCGATGTGTCACTTACGACCTCATATTTATAATTTTTTAATGCTCAGACACTAGAACGATGTCGTCTTATTAAATGGAAAAAGTATAATTACTATTCCATCCCTTACTATTCATTGAATTTTCAGAAATTACCATTAAACTTTCCCCCTCTCTTTATCCATCGAACCCTGTCGGCCTCGATTCTCCGCCTAGGTAATTAGCTGTTCTGACGTCAAGTCTCCGTATAAAAGCTGTCCTGTGCAAATTTTCCTTGCCTTTTATGGTTTGTGCTGCAATGTATTATGTACGTTATAGCCGTTTTGTCTTGGGACACATGTGAACTTCGAAGTTCTTTTCCTTCCTCACCAATGCTCTGCAATGAACTAAAGCATTTTTACAGTTGGGTCTCTAAGTAGTGATCTAAAATTGCTTCGAAAATACTCTGATAAGTTAGTCCAATTGATGAAACGTGTGCTGCTTCTTCTTCTTCTCCACCGGCCCACGTTCAAGGTGGGAATGGTTCGCTACTGGGAGGACCAGGTGCAGCAATTGCTGAAGGTCGCGTTTCGCATGTGGTTTGAATTGCCCGTAAATTGCTTTACATAGGATGAAATTTGAATTAAGATCGGACGATTTTTTTGCTCGTGAAATGCAACTTGTTGGATTGAATTTCTATTTATGTTCGTTTATGATGGGAATCATTATCATGTGCCCTAACTTGCAACTTGCATGCATTCCTTGGTGACACATCATTCTTTATGGGCATTAGTTTAGGCATGCAGCTTATGAATGCGAATGCCATTGATCAACGCGAATAGGTAAATCTCGGGCTTTGGGGAGGGCTTCGTTTGAAGATCTCCTAATGCATTCCCTCTTCTTGACTTGCAAGAGGAAAGGGGCATTCGATCGGAGGAGGGCAAAGAGACAGCAAAATTTTGTGCTCAATGACAATTTTTGAAAATTCAAGGAAAAGTGAGGGGTGAAATAGTGATTATACTTTTTATTCAACAAAATTACGTCGTTTTGGTGTTTGGACATTAACAAATTATAAATATAAGATCATAAGTGACATATCGGATTCTACGTCAGGATTTTAAATGATAATTTCATGATCGGATCAAAGTATTGGTAAAAATATAAATGTTTGAGTCTAAGTATTGATAAAAAATAATTAAAAATTGAACTATTCATTAAGTATAACATTTGAAATCAAAGTGACTATTTACCCTTATTAATTGATAAAGAAGCTCCGACAAGGGCATAGAGGGGAATTAAAAATTTCGGGCAAATCGAGGGCTGGATACCTAGGGCATCTCTCTCCCCACTCATTTCACAAGGCAGGCCCGAGGACTCTGGGAAACCCTAAAATCAACTCCAAGAATCAATTTAGTTTCTATTCTCTTTCTCACTCTCTATCATCATCATCACCATCTTCTCCAGGTTCTATTCTTCCTCCCGCTGTTCTTTCCTACGCGTGAAATATATCAAATGCATCCATGTTTGCGTATGATTGTGCCCGTGCTTCTCGGTGCAGTGTTGATGCATGCCTCATTTTTGAATGTCGCTGCGGCGAATTTTAAATGCAGTTGCTAGTTATCGGTATTAGGTCGGTAAGTTGTTGGTACGATTGAGATTGATAGATCTTTTTGTTGGATCTGCGATCGATCATTTTATTCATGTTTACTACAACTGGCTGATTTTCGTTTTCGGAAATTTCTGCTTCCTGGGTGAGGTTCTTCCAGGGGTCATTTGTGTTTGTGAGCTGCCTTTGGCTTCGGAGACCGGTGAATTCTCTGAAGAATGCCGATAGTTTATAAGGAATACTACGTTTGTTCTCCTGAAAATTCTGATAAAATTGTAGATCTTGAAACCTTTTTTTTTGGGGTCCAAAGAATTGTTATACTACGCAACTTAATCAAAGAAATTGGCAGGTTTTGCTCCGTTTGCTGCTTTTGTTTATTCTTCTCCTCTTTATTGATTTTTGCCACAATATTGGTATGTGTGTGGACTTATCCTCTTCATTTTTCTCATTCATTTGGATCGAGCGTTCCTTGATTGATGAGACCTTCCCATGCTGTTCTTTCTTTCAGAGCCTTGACGAGCTAATTAAGGATGGCCGACAGTAACCCGTCTTCTAATTTACCGGAAGAGACTCCAAATCCTAACCCTGATGGGAATGCACCCTCAGAGAATGATCTTGCACTAGATTCCATCGCCAAGAAGGTCCAAGAATCCCTTCTGCTAGGGCAGAGGCACAAGTTCTGGGAAACCCAACCTGTGGGACAATTCAAGGACATCGGGGACACTAGTCTGCCTGAGGGCCCTATCGAACCTCCGACTCCCGTGTCTGAGGTGAAGCAGGAGCCCTACAATCTTCCCACCCCCTATGAATGGATCACCTGTGATATGGACTCGGAGGAGATGTGCGTGGAGGTTTACAACCTTCTGACCAATAACTATGTCGAGGATGACGAGAACATGTTCCGCTTTAATTATTCGAAGGAGTTTCTTTGCTGGGCTCTTCGCCCTCCAGGCTACTTCAAGAGCTGGCACATTGGAGTCCGAGTCAAAACCTCGAAGAAACTAGTGGCTTTCATCACTGGCATTCCTGCAAGGATTCGGGTCCGGAATGAAGTTGTCACCATGGCAGAAGTTAACTTTCTTTGTGTTCATAAGAAGCTTAGATCAAAAAGACTCGCACCTGTGATGATTAAAGAGGTCACCAGGCGGGTTCATCTGGAGAATATCTGGCAAGCAGCTTATACTGCTGGAGTGGTTCTTCCAACTCCAATAACAACATGTCAGTACTGGCATAGATCTCTGAACCCGAAGAAGCTGATTGATGTTGGGTTCTCAAGGCTTGGTGCAAGGATGACTATGAGTCGTACTATCAAGCTTTACAAGCTGCCCGCGTCTACAGCTACCCCTGGTTTCAGAAAGATGGAACTCCGCGATGTCCCAGCAGTTACACGTCTGCTCAGGAACTACTTAAGCCAATTTATTGTTGCCCCAGAGTTTGATGAGAATGATGTGGAGCACTGGCTTCTTCCGACTGAGAATGTTATTGAGAGTTACCTGGTCGAAAGCCCTGAATCCCATGAGATTACTGATTTCTGCAGCTTCTACGTTCTGCCCTCATCAATCCTTGGGAATCAGAACTACTCCACTCTGAAGGCTGCATATTCTTACTACAATGTTGCAACAAAGACGCCCCTGCTACAGCTGATGAATGATGTGCTTATCGTCGCTAAGCAGAAGGATTTCGACGTTTTCAATGCATTGGATGTTATGCAGAACGAGTCTTTCTTAAAGGAACTCAAATTCGGCCCTGGTGATGGACAGCTCCATTACTATCTCTACAACTATCGGATTCGACAGGCATTGAAGCCATCAGAACTCGGGCTCGTGCTATTGTAGCTTAAATTTCTCAATATATTTTTCTTTTCTTTTTGCCATTCCATGGACCAGAATATACAACTGGGTTTTGGTTGACCATTTTGCTAGTGTTTTCGTCTGTTTGCTTCAGTTTATTCCCCTGTTTCTGTCAAATGTTTTTCAATTTTGTTGCAGAAGTGAAGCAGAACCTTTTTTGCATTAAGAGCATAATAATCCTCAAACGAAAGGCACCTCTGACCTTTTTTCGTTCTTCACTTAAATGCCATTTAAGCAAAATACAATTTGAACCAGCAGAGCAATGGGATGCATTGGTTTCCTTCAGCATTTGGACGAGTAAAGATATTTGAAATGATGAGACCAACTAAGTCAACCTAAATCTCATCATGGGTGCCTAACACTTCAATTGCTCTGTCTGTGATATATCAAGAAAGTTCAATCTGTTGTATCATCGATCGAAGAGGTTGTTCCGAGAACTGACGCAAATGATCCAATCCGAATGATTACAATCATTCTCCAATTGGAACAGCTACCAAGTGCGTGATCCCATCCCATTGTTGAACTCTTGCATCCGGCCTTTTTTGTCTCACCCCATGTTTTGCACTTTGTCAATGGACATCTCAGCAAATGGATGATTCATTCTCCTAGTCTCAAGCAACTGCACTGTTCCCTATCAGTTTCTCGATAGAGTTCTCGTTCATCAAGTCTCTCACCTTCTCTACTTCACGCCATCTTCCACTCTCTGCATACAGATTCGATAGCAGCACATAATTTCCAGAATTCTTTGGTTCGAGGTGGATAAGCTCCTTCATTGCAATTTCTGCAACGTCCAAGTCTCCGTGGGTACGAGCAGCACTGAGCAGCGAACCCCACAGTGCAGCATTTGGCTTCAGGGACATCTCCCTGATCAACTCATGAGCCTCCCTCACACATCCACTGCGGCCCAGAACATCAACCATGCACCCGTAATGCTCTATCTTCGGTTCAAGCCTGTGATCTTCTCTCATTGAAGTAAAAAATTCCCGGGCTTTTTCTACGGCTCCTGCATGACTACAACATGCCAAGATACCAACAAAGGTAGTGTGATTCGGGGTGACACCCTTCTCCATCATCTCCTCGAACAGCTCGATCCCAAGCGCATTTCCACCATTGAAAGCCATTCCAGTTATCATCACATTCCAGGAAACAACGTTTTTCTGCGGCATTTGCTTGAGGCTTTGGATGGCAGACTCCAAATCTCCGCACTTGCAGTGAAAATCGACGACGGCGTTACCTACACATATAGAATCATTGAGGAGGCCACTTGATTCAGCATATGAATGTAGCCAGTGCCCAACATCAGTAGCTCCAGAACGAGCACAGATGGGCAACAATGTCACTACAGTAGCTTCATCAGGCTCAAAGCCCTGCTCCCTCATTTCATGATATAGCCCCAGAGCTTCTCCATCCTTCCCGCCCTGTCCTAAACACGAAATGATTGTGTTCCATGAAACAACATTCCGCTCGCTCATTCGTTTAAAAAGGTTAAGACCCATATCGACGTGGCCAGCTCTACAAAAACCGTGAACCATCAAGTTCCAGGCAATCACATCCCTGTTAGGCATTTCATCAAACACCTGCTTCGCCTCGCCCATTGTCCCACAGTTCGTATACAACTCAATGATCCCAATCTGAATCGCACTAAAGGATTCAAACCCACCCCTGATGACCTCTCCATGTATGCCTTGCCCAAGATTGATGTCTGCAATGCCCACACAGGCCTTAAGCACGGGAGCAAGCGTGTATTCATCGGCCCAGATCCCGCGGCTTCTCATGTCAGAGAATAACTGCAGGGAGCTCTCGAAGGGGCCACAGATAGAGTAGCCTTTGATGATGGAGTTGAAGAGGAGGATGTTTGGGTTGTGAGACTGGGAGAAGACGCGCTGGGCATAGGGCATCTTGCTGAGGGACCCGCAGACAGAGACAAAGTGGGCGAGGATTTGGTTGGAGAATTCCAAGCCGTGCCGGAGGAAGAAACCATGGATGGGGCCGAGGCGGGTCCGAGAGTCATGGCCGTGGAGGAGCCGGAGGACCGTTCGCTCGGCCTCTTGTCGGCCAAGAACGTTCAGCTTCCCCATCGACTCATTTAACGGCGAATTCCCGGCCTTGAAACAACCGATATTCTAAGAGAGCTAACGAATCCGGATTCAAGCTCAATGAAAACCTTGGCTATTCAAGAATCAAGTCGGGTTTGAGTCATAGATAAATCTCTCCTATTGAAGGATTCTTTTACTCATAAGTCTCAGGGATTCATTCCACTTGCATATGGTTCCGCCGATACAATTCGATCTGGCTGCAGGAAGAAAGTGAAGAAGAAATATGCTGGTCTCTCGACCACACGGTAAATCTCACTTTTAATTCTCAATTTTCCATATTTTTATCATTTATATATTAAATCTTTATTTTTTTATTATTTATATATTAAACCTTTGAATTTTTGTCGCTTTAATTATGTTTGCTTTTTCCATCTAAAAAGTATATTTTATCCAAAAATTATTTTTCAATAAAAAATACTTTTTTGGATGAAGAAAGCAACGAATAAACTAAAATGATAAAAACTCAAAAGATAAAAAATGTGAATTGTAAAAAAATAAAAAATTGGATAAAAATAGTAAAAACGTGAAAGATTGAAGATAAAAAAATGTTCTTTTCCTATTTGTAGCATGCTTTCGGTCCGAGAGGAGTTCATGGTCGTCCAGTCTTGAGGTTTTTTGGTGGTTTCAAATGGGTGCTCGTGGTCCACATATCCACTTCGACTGCTGATTGAGGATTTACGATGGTCCTAGAGCGTCTAGGTCTTCCGAGAAAGTAACGGGAGGATTAAAGTGATAAAAACTCAAAATTTTGAGGATTTGAATGATAAAAAAGTAAAAGTTTAGGACAAAATCGCAAAAATGTTAAGGACCACCCCTTGGTGGCATGCTTTCGACTCGAAAGGAGCTCATGGTGGTCCGGTCTTGAGGTTTTTTGGTGGTTCCAAATGGGTGCTCGTGATCCGCATATCCACTTCAACTATTGATTGAGGATTCACGATGGTCCCGGAGCGTCCGGGCCTTTCGAGTACACATGAATCGACATTTTTTGAGGAGCATACTGAGAGAGATTCGATCTAATCTGACAACGCATGCGGTAGTTTGTACCAACTTCCTAAGTACCTTATCCTTATTTAGGAGCTAGAGGTCCCTAGATTTGTAGCTGGGGTGATCGGATCCACGTGCTTTGCATTTTTTGGTACCAGAACCCTTACACTGTTGAATTTTGGATTCAGACCCTACTCGAAAGCTGTAAGATATTATAGGATCTGTGAAACATGTTTTATTTTTATTTTACCTCTATAATATAGATTATTTCAATTTTTCATTTTCAAATAACCGTATACAATATATTTTGATAATTATTGCTATTTTATAAAGTTATTTTATTATTTTATCATAATCAAGTATAGCATAATTTTAAGTATATTTAATAATCATTTATTGCTAATTTTTAAATTATAATGATATTTTAGATATGTTAAACTCATCCAATATGCACAATTAATATATCAAATAAAAGTTCATCAAGTTAAAAATACAAAGATTCAAATGGTTCGAGGATTGAAGTTAAAACGAGGAATTTACGAATGATTGAATTAACCACAAGAATAAGTTAATAGGTTCCGATTATAGTTACCCTGTGTTTCGAAACTAAAACTGACTAGTTCCTCATTTCATTTCGCAGAACCTATCCGGATTTCATAGATATCTACTCAAAACTTACCCAATCCTTATCGCTCGATTGCTATTCCACATTTACAGTTAAAATGGGATAGAAGGAAGAGATAGTAAGGGTGAACGAGGAATCCTGTCGGTGATAATTGAACTCGAGATCTCTTAGTCTCTGATCAATAATACTATAACTGTACCAAGATCTCTTACTCTATCGAATGCAAATATTGATGTCGTGATAAGGATACAAATTACTCTATTTAAGTTGTGTATTGCCAACATCAAAAAAGGAATATTCCTCTTATAAGATTCACTAGACAATTTCGACTGGAAACTGTTGTCGTTTTTTTTCATAAGATAGATAATTAGACTTCAAAGACTAACTTAATAAGAAAGAGCATTTGAGAGAATGGGCAATCCCACATACAATATGATTTTATGATTTCATCAATATTTCTCATACATGATTTATGTTTTACTTTTTTTTTTATTCCGGCGACGAAGGAGGCCCATGGCCTAGCAGAATGATAGAAATAAAAGATAAATACGGCGCACATAACTTCTACGGTGAAAATCAAATGCAGTCTCTAGGTTATGAGTTGGAGTTTTATATCACTGTACTAAGACCACATCCTCAATTTATGTTTTACTTTGTAGACTCATTTGCAAGCAATGACTTTATGCATAGAGGGATGAGAACTAGTTCCAATGTGTGATTAGCAACGAATGCGTGAAATTCATCAGTCATTCCTTTACGCTCCTAAGAAACCTTTTGAGCCGATAACAAAGACTTGGGCCTCTAATATTAATCAACACATAATGAGCATAGAAACGGTCATCGAGCCCTGAGCCACGAGCCCCAGCAGTGACCCCGTACTGAGCCATGGTTAGCCCCACCCTCGATCCACCGAACGAGCGCACCACGAGCTACTTGAGCCCCGGCCTCAACCTCCACTGAGCCCAAGTGAGCTCAACCAATTGCCCCAGCGTCCGAGCCCCACCACCGAGCCCTGCCAAGCCACGGCCAGCCTCGCCAAGCCCTATCCCTGACCCACCGAGCCACCAACCGCCACCCCAAACCCCGGCCAAACCCATCAAGCGCCAACCCGATTATTAATTTAATCGACTGGTAAATTTAACATATAAATAGTTATAAAATAAAATAAATTAATATTTGTAAAAATTTTGTGCCGATGGATCACCAGCGGACATCCACCGGAAAACATTCATAATTGAATGTGCTGTGCTGCCCCAAATGAATGCATGCATGCGATCCGGCCGCCTTCTTTGTATTTTCTTAAATTGAATTGAGCGACAACCACAAAGGTTTTTTTTAATTACCGGTATCCAGAAGTCCAATAAGACATAATTAATCCAATTAGAGCCGGAAAGGCCCACTAGGATAAAACTTTTCCAAGGTAAATTTTCTCTATTCATAATACTCGAATTGAAGACTTTACTTAAGAAAGAAAGATTAGCTTACCATATCAGTCAATCCACTTTCGTTGTGGCCACGAAGGATTTGCTCGAAACACGGTTCTTAACTGGCAATCCTCCCCAACTTTCCACCACGAACGTTACGACCCAACCCGCTGCCACCTGTTCCTCCTTCCCCAAATTCAATTTGACCGACGATACACAAAATACATCATCTGCCTGAAAAGGAAATATGGGTGGTAGAAGATTTTATAAGGTTATACAACACCGTATTTTTTTAAAGAGATACTGTCTACGTTAACTGTATTTAAAACAGACAATACCTTTTATACGTCCTTTTTCCTTGGTGTGCAGATTTTGAAGCAATCGTAACGAGCCAACTTACTTGTATACTTATTACTTCTGTTCTTCTTCTAAATAGTTAAAGATGTTGAGATATAAATCCCACATCGGACAAATAGATAATTGAAACCCGATTTATAAGAGAGCGGGCACCACCATCCTATCAGCTTGAGCTTTTGGGATGGATATGGGCCCAATCTCTTATGGGCCGGGTGAAAATTTCACATGGTATCGAGCTAACTATGTGGACTCACACCACGCCAGGTCCGAGTGTGGAGCTCGTGACCCGTAAGCCCGAGACTGGAAGAAAAATACCCGGCTCGAGGCCAGCTGTTAGCCCGAGGACGGTAGAGAAGGCCGCCTTGTGGTAGTTGTCCCTCTCACCCGAGACCGGAAGTGAAATGCCCAGCTCGAGGTCAGTTATTGAGGGCAGGTGTTTAAGGGCACGCGTCAAGTGTGAACACGTTGACACATGAGGGCGGGTGTTGAGATATAAATCCCACATCGGACAAATAGATAATTGAAACCCGATTTATAAGAGAGCGGGTACCACCATCCTATCAGCTTGAGCTTTTGGGATGGATATGAGCCCAATCTCTTATGAGTCGGGTGGAAATTTCACAAAAGGTGCACCCCCAACATAAATCCCATCACTAAAGGGCAAAATTCCATAACACCCATATAAAACAAAAATTATGGGTATATAAATATGTTTATGGCTTCCTATCAATATAATATGTCGGAGAAATTCTTTAATGAGCTTACCTCACCATGTGATGTGAAGAAATATTGATTAAAATGTAATAAACGAGTGAATTTGTATTATTCACTCGAGCGAGAAAGTCTTCAGTGGAGCAGTAATATCACGTAGGCTATGCTGGAGTAGTGTATTCATTTAATCAAAACTTTACATGTCATCAACAATTATGTAGTTATGATCATTAAATCTTATAAAATATTTAAAAAATATATAAAAAAAAAAAGTTAAATAAATGATGAACCCTAATTGAAAATAATATATAATATGGTAAAAACATTAAAATAACGTAATAAAATGGTGAATCCTAAATGAAAAATATTTAAAAAATGAATTCCAATTGAACGAATATGCCACATCAGCATCACCCACATGATACGACCGATTTAGTAAACACTTTCTCCACCCGAGCAGTTACTATTGTAATCCAGGAAACTAAAACATTAATATAGAGGGAGTATCCACAGACAATCTTCCACCCTTCTGCTCCATATACTTCTCTTCCAGCTCATTCTTACCACCTTTATGTTCAATTCTTTACATCCAGTGGATACATCTCTTACTCAAGTATCGGAGAGGGAAATTGAAATTTCCTCCTATTGAGAGTTAAATTCGACGCCGACTAATTAAATAAGAAATTTGGATTTAGAAGAGAATTTGGTACCACTTGGTACCACTACCTATATGCTTAGACTCTTAGGCAAAACGAGCTCAAAATTCTCATAGATCAAGTGAAAAATTTGCATGGCATCAGAACATGTGCGGATTTCTTCATCCACAACAATATTCTTTTTTTTTTCTCTCTAATTAACCATGCTATATTTGGTCAACCTTGGTGACACAAGGTGGGCTGGTTAATTTCCCTTTCATCACTTATTAGTTTCTACCTTTTATTAATAATGCAAATTTTATTACAAATTTATTTATAAATACCTCTGTAAGGAATAATAAAGTCTTTAGACTGTTAATATCGTGGAAATACAATTGCCGTAGAGGAAAACTCGAGCAAATTAAATCAAAAAAAGTATTTATCGGAATTTCCGACGGGTTGAAATAATATATTTGTATGTAATATTACACATATATCATGACCTTAAACTTTCCACAACTCCCACCACTTGTACGGATGCAATAACCCGTGTCACGCACGAGCTTATTAATTATATATTCGACTACAAAATTTTTTTTATTTAAGTGTCGATTTTTTAATAACCTTCTTAATTTTTATAAAAGCAAATACATAATTAAAAAATAAAATTAATGAGTGGTTGGAGAGAATTTCAGTGGCAGCTATATTTTTAATGGTAATTTTCCCATCAAACAACTATCTCTTATTTTCTTTTTGTTAGGTTTGTTTCGTATTTATTAACGATGTTTATGAAAATCTCAAAATGCGATCAGATATCCATCTTCTTCGCTTAAAGTAATGGAGATAACGAAATCGAACCACCACGTGTATCATTCGGTGCCTTTCGAAGAATCGAGAATCTGTACGTGTCGACTGATTGTGCTGGGCGACGGGTTATCTAACACCGTACCTAACGGGGTGAGGATGACATGTTAACTAAAGCCAATATGTGTGGATTAGATGAAGTTAGTTGAGGTTTTCATGACATAATTAGGTTCCATCCAATTAAAAGGATAATAATAGTGCGAGAGGATTAAATAGGCACAAGAAATTTTACAGATAAGAATTAAATTGATTTCAGATTGAGAGTGATAATATTTTATCAAATTTCTTACATTTAACCGCGAACACATCAGATGTACTAAACAATCAACACCTTAGCAATGCACATGTCAATGTTTTTGACGTCCTTCAAATTAAGATTCAAATAATACATCTGTAACAGATGTTTCAACACAAGTGCGTAGAAGGAACTTGAACATAAGGCACTGAAATTACCAAATCGCTTAAGAATAAGGTTTAAGCCGGTAGCCAAGCCCACAGTCATTAGTGGTCAAATCCGATAAATTCATGGGTTAGTCCAGCTTATCTTGTACTGTTTGAGTAAAATATTAATATTTTTACTTTTAGTATAAATTTTTAAGTAATTTTTTCTAACAATTCATGGCGAAATACACCACTGAAATTTCTAGTCAAATCTTCTTACTTTGTACCAACCTTAATCATGCACTTCCCATGCATGCACAACCACACACACATATATGTGGATAATGAACAAATATATACATATGCATATATTTCAATTAGAGTCCAAAAAGGGATTTTTTAAAAAAAAAATAATTGTATAATTAAAAAACTATATATTGACTTTGTTTCCAATTGGCCACTTCCACTTCCCAACAAATGAATAATTTTGCTCTCGCCATCGTGACATTGACCCAATGGAAGATATGGGAAACAACCTGGCAGCCCTTTGAGATGCAGTCCTATCCCATGGCCCTCTCTCTCATCATATCCCCACAATTCATTTCATTATATAAAATTTGAAGAATATATATATATATATATATATATATAATTATGGCTTGCTACTAGATGATGCTTTGGGTGGGCAATATAGGGATAACTCATTTTATTTCTAGATACTTTCGTCTGATTTAGATATAAATTAATCATGATATAGTAAATTTCTGAACGTGAGATAGAGCGCACCAAAGATGACACTTCTGGTGGCTCTTCTTTCCTTCCGATTTGGAAATTGATCGCAAAAATATGCTCGAAATCTTGTTGATTGTGGTCATCTAGTATTAATGTAATGCAAATGTTTGTTGTTTTAGTATCTTTTTTAATGTTTCGAAGTATTTATTAATGTATAAAATTTAATTATTAATATCCATTAAATTAGGAAAAAAATATGGATGTGATAGTAAATTTACTAAAATTTAGCTATCAGATCTTTTTTACCATCATTCTCTCGATCCATAATCGCCCAATTTTATATTTTTAAATTTCCACATTTTCCTTTCTCACCCTATAGCTGTGCAATAAAAGATCAGTTTTTCAAATCTTATTTCTCGAAATACTACATTTATTATTTCATTTTTATTAATTTTTATTTTCCTTCCATGCATAGTACAAGTAAAAATCAAGTGTGTATCTATGAATTGATCCACGTGGACCAACCAAAACTCGAAACTTTTTATGCATTGCCGATACACGGGATCAAGAGGACGATGTCCCGAGGCATCACTCAGGTTAAGGTACATGGAAAATCTCGATTACGATCGCGTAGCAGCTCGCTTTCCACCATTATTTTTTTCTTCGAAGGAAGTTGATACATCGCCATCCGGTGGGTGGAATTTCATTCATGTCCTCATTATAGTTTAGCTCACGGGCTCTGCCAATTGACATTACATATGTTATTCAAATTTCAAGCAACTTGCTTTATACAAACAATTATTATTAATTAACTTTGTTTTCTACTCGGGGAATTGATTAGTACCTCGTTGAATATCTAACTAGGGGAAGTGGCTCTGAAATCTGATCGGGGAGCAAAATGATTATAGAATGTGTAAGAGAATTTAAATCAACGGTCATTGCTCAGGTAAGGGCAAGTTGGTACATGAACATCCGGTAAACGCATAAATTTAGATCAGTTTATGTGAGAAACACATGTGCAGATTCGAATATCCGATCTCGTGAATTTCTACTTCTCTAACATATTTGTTATAAGTTGATTGAAGTGTTTTGACATTTCTTTCTTTCAAATATAGTCTCCGATTTGAATTTTGTGAATAAAAAAAATTCATTATTGCGTGAGTTTCATCTACTAAATAATTGATATTGTTCGAATCTGAATTAGTAAATGCTTATTGGACATTTAAATAGCAGCTGGACTATATTACATATGTGTTTATTTTTTAAATAGGTAAAAAGGATGGTAACATATCGCACCTTTGCAACTTCAGGCTTTCACGTTCAACTACAAATTCTAAACCAAAATCCTATATAGTTAAATTTAGTTCAGCCAAATGCCTTCTATAGTTAAATGAATTGATGTCCTTCAATCCTAAACCAAAATAACACAATTCTGACAGATATTTTTTTTATAAGTGCATAGAAAGAGTTTGAAATGGATGACGTTGTTCTCATTAAAATTACATAAAAGTAAGCTTTCGGCCACTGAACATCTTCATTCGTGATGTATACATACAAGTGTTGTTTATATATGTATGTCTTCCAGCCTCTGTGTCCTCTCGTGAATTATTAGTTCTAACATAAAATAATTAGTCTACCAAAAGGGTTTTTAAATATAAAGAGGCATCCTCTAACTAGGCGCAGGACAAATACAGCTGACAAGAGCCCTAGCTGGAATCATCAACCTCGTAAGTTAATATTCTCGTCGAGCAACATCCTCGACGCGGGCATGTACGTACCGTGAGACTGCTTGATTCACAACGTCGCCATGAGAAGATGTTGCACGTGCAAGAACATGTGTTCGATCGGAGCTTTTTATATGCATGCTGTGCTACTGTTCGATGATGGTCGATTGTCGATTGTTGGGTTACGATGAGCTGGAAACTCGGGAATTGTTTGGGAAAAGGTTTGGGCATGTCGCATGATCATTGACTCGACATCACCAGATCAAGCAGTGGGACATGTAACAGAAGCTCCTTTCTTGTCCTCGATCTTCCTAGTTGTCACCTTTATATATTCGAACTGCTGTCGGAGCCAAAAAGAAAAAAAAAAGGAAAATATTGAAAAATCCCTATTTTCCTAATTCACAGGCCAGCGAACATATGAATTGGAAATTCCAATTACTTATATTTCAATCCAATTTTGAATATCTTTCTGTAGATACGAATCAATTATGTGTTGTTTACATAAGATTTAAAAGCCTACTAGGAACAAGGATGAATATCGATTAGTTAAGATAATTCGACATCTCTTCCTATTAAGCAGAGTTTCAAGTTTAACTTTTGTAAATGGAGAAATTAAAGTTCACCATTCGAAGTTGTACCCCCAAGTGAAATTTTCAAACTCGAACATGATTAATCAGTGTTAAACAAAGATCGAAAACCGTGTGCAGAACAAAGTTTTCAGTGGAGCGGTCATATCAGGTTGATCGAGAATGGAAGAAAAATACTCAGCTTTTAATCAATTATTTAGTCCGAAGACTAAAGGGAAAGTCCACCTTATGACAATTGCACCTCTTGCTCGAGAATGGAGAAAAAAATATCCCGTTCAAGCTCAATTATTGAAAGAGTGTTAGTGATTAAATCTCATATCAAAATTTTAATAAAATCTTCTAAAATATAAGAGAATTGGACAATGGCATCTAATTTAATTTATAAAATTTCTGAAAATCGGGCCAACTCGTATGATCGTTAATAACTTGAATACCGTGAAACCGGACCATACATAAGCATACAACGTTTGATTGACGATGATGTGACCCTAACCTGCATGGACATTGGACACGGTCAATCTAAACTATCCCCTCTTTCTCCACGAAAGTTCCTTTGACAAGTCTCCGTTTTTCTGGCACCGGTGCCCGAAAAACATCGACTGCGTCAAGGAATGTGTCCTCTAATGCATTTGACCACAACGGGGAGGAGGAATGGAATGGACCATATCTCTCATTTTTCTTCTTCTATTATGAGGAGGAAGGTGGCGATGAAATATTCACTACGTGTCATTCGTCTATTGTAACAGTCAATTAAATTTTATTGAAATTTGAAATATGTCCCGTGATCGTTCAATTTAGATTTTTTTTGGGATAAGCTTTTACGCATGCACCGTGAATAAGTAATCAATAAAGAATGTAATCTCGGTATATGACCTAGCACGGATAGATTCAAGTGGTACGGCACGGATGGGACATCGTCCCCCTACTAAGAAAAACCTTTAAATTCACATTTTACTAATTTTATTTAAATTTTGATTAAATTATCTAATTTTACCTTCATGAGTTCCACCGTTTCACTCCTTGCTGAGTTTCGTCCTCCTGTACAAACTTTCTTAATCCATTCATATGGTCTAGACATGTAGAAAGATAAAATAATAAAGGGCGCATGAAATTATACAATAAGAATCAAATTTAAAGTTTTTTTAAAATCAGTTTGAATTAATACAATTGCAACCAAACTGTCTTTTTCCAATATACGTCTTTTTATCAACAAAAAATGGCGCAACCAGTGATGACCTAGCCAACGCGCTGTCCAGTGCTCAAAATTTTGTGTTTAAGCACAAATATCTCGGACGAACTGAACAGTTAATACTAATATTGACCCGTCAATGTAACACTGTCAAATTTCTAGTGTAGTCCGAGAAACCATCTCTTTCTTTGACAATATTTTTCATAGTAAGGCTCGAATTTAGGACCGTCACCTCATTAAATCGCATGAAAGTGAGTTTTGAATCAACCGTGCTCGGTGGTTTTCCCGACATACGTTAAATCGTTATGCAAGGGAGAGGAAATTTCTGCAAACATCTCTCCAATTTGGCACTTTACGGCCGTTAATCAAGGGCAAATGAGAGCCCTTTCTCATATAACTTCAGGCACAATCCTCAATGTCCGTGGCATTATCACGCGATGAACCCAAAGTTTGTATTGCGTGGTGCATAAATCAAAGAATCATGGATTTTCCTTTTGGTCGGCGCATACACAAACACATATTTACATATCTTATCATGACATATATATATATATATATATATGACAATTAATTTAAATACTATGGTACAAAAAAAATTCCAACTTTCTTCTTGAGAAAGATAGACATACCCATAAAAATGATAAAAAGGAAAAACAAAATAAAATGGTATACAGAATATCACAAGCGGAAGCTAGATCAAAAACTTTGATATCAGATCGAGAACGATGTCACTGTATCAAACTCTCTATTTCGTTAAAAAAATCCCACTTTTGCATCCCATTGGACCATCCACAATTATCAAATTCTCCCACTTACCCTGGGCCCAGACGCCCGCATAATTTTGGAAAATTTATATTAATTCCATGGGCCCACCACCTAAATAAATCTGAAATATTCGTAGAAAATCATGAATTACACATATAAATGTATCTATAGACGGATACAGAGAGAGACTAGAAGAATAGAAGAGAGCAAGGGACCAGGGAAGAAGAAGAAGAAGCGAAGAAATGGATCCGAATTTGTGGTCTCGCTCAGCATCTGCCTCATTTCTCGTTCTTGGCTACTTCTTCTTCTTCCTCCTCTTCGTAGCCACCACCTCCACGGAAGCTTCAGCCGACCGTTTCGACATCACCACCGTCCCCTTCTCCGACGGCTTCAGACCCCTTTTCGGAGATGGCAACTGTGCGCCGTCCGCCGATGGCCGTGGTGTCAGCCTCCTCCTCGACCGCTTCACCGGTAATCTTACCATCGCAGACATCTTTCTTCACGATCAGTTACCGTAGCGTAGGGTTTATGAATCTCCGAAGGACTAGATCGGCTAGAGTCTCAGAGTTCCGAAACAATGTTACTTAATCGTAGAATTTTACGTTCTGGTGGTAGGTGCCGGGTTTATATCATCGGACATGTACCAGCACGGGTTCTTCAGCGCGAAGATCAAGCTGCCGTCGGATTATACCGCCGGAGTCGTTGTTGCGTTTTATGTAAGTCCATAGTCTACATATCATATTAGATCATGACACTGTATCGAACCCTTTATCAGTTTTTTTTTAATTGTGAATTATTGTTAATGATGAAAAGTGGGGTGGGAGTGGGTTGCTAATGTCAAACTTGATATACTTTTCTTTATTGATCTTCTTCCTTCTTTTTCTCTTGGCATGTAAGACGTCAAACGGCGACGTTTTCGAGAAGACTCACGATGAACTGGACATTGAGTTCCTAGGAAACATTAAGGGGAAGAAATGGAGGTTTCAGACAAACGTATACGGCAACGGGAGCACACACCGTGGGAGGGAAGAAAGGTACACTCTCTGGTTCAATCCCACCGAGGACTTCCATCGGTACAGCATCCTCTGGACTCCCAACAACATCATGTAAGTAATTGTTTAATCCTTTATACTGTAACAATTTATCGTGTTATTGTGAATTCCGCATTTACAGCTAGGAAGAGCTCACGGAAAAGGGTCATATCTATAATCCGCGCCGTGTCATCGGTACAACTCGATGTTGGATGAATGAAGGAATACTAGGGATTTAGATGGCCATAATTCTATAGTTTGCAGGTTAAGTGTGGTATCATTGTGGGAAAAGACATATACATATATATATATATACACACACACATATATGTATTAAGTGATATATATTATAAACTAATAGTTGTGAATACAGAAAATTATCTTGGAAGAGCTTTATCTCTGGTGAGTCTTCCTAACTCAAACTTCATTAGTTTAGGATCATTGGACTTCTCGATACTATTGGTTTAGATCGAAAACAATCAGTTATAAATAATATATTAGCATACTATATAATCAATATGAATTGGTTGAAATTTCTTAATATATCTTCCTCTAAAGTACGATGTCATACTCAAGTCTTGTGAATATAAAAAATTCATTACTGAAAGAAGTTTTATCCATCAATAAATCAACTCAGTTTGAATTTAGATTAGTCAAGATTTATTAAATTTGTAGATAATATGTGATCTAGACCATAAAAAAATATTGTACTAATATGTTAAATATTCTTTAGCTTTATATATATATATATATATATATATATATATTGCATGGAAAACTCCCTCTCCCGTGATGGAGAGAGAGCTTTGCAGTTGCGTGTGGGATGCTTCAACCCATAATTATTGAGGTCCCAAATTGACGAGAGCTTACAGCCCTTAAATCTCTTTTTCTTCCAACAAATTAATCATTTTCATTATTAATTAGAGTGGTTGAGCCATCCACATTAGTCTTGCATGCCAATTATCATTTCCATGCTTTCAACTTCCTCTAGGAGTATAATCACGCATGCTCAGCAAGACAAGTGTTCAAAAGTTGTAGAGGAATCGGTACGTTCCGGTTTCATTTCTTCGAGTTTTACCGAAACCGAACATATCCGAAAATCGTAAAAAGAGGAGCTAGGGTTAGTGTACAAGTCATAGGTTGTTCTTAGGGTTACTTTAGGGGAATGGCTCCTTAGGTTTCCCATGAAGATTGATAGCAACAGCTTCTATGGTTTGGCATGGCTCTTGCCTAACACTACTTTCCCATCATCCATCATCATTTTGACCTTCTTTTGGGGTTCATGTATCAAGTAGGCTCAAAGCTAGGGCTCAACTCAACTAAGCTAATTTAGAATTAACTTAAAATCAGTAAATTTTAAATTTGATTATCACCGGTAGGTCTGCTCATGTTATTGTATTCCTGTACCCTGAACTCATGAATCTCTTTTCTAAATGAGAAAAAAAAGCTAATTTATTGTTATTTTTATTAGCTGGCTAAATAATTGGGGTTTTTGCAATAAAAATTGCTCGATAGCCACAGAAAAAATATTAAATGATCATACTTTACAGAAAAACTAATTAAATTATTTTCATTATTAATAACTAAGGTACTTGCCCGGGTGACTAATAATAATTTATGTGTTTGTCATCAATTGATTAGTATTTCCTCACACCGTTTAGTGAGATAGGATGATCTAAGAATTTCTTATAACCACATGCCATAAATTTCTCATTTTAAGCAATTATTTCTCTTTTTTTCAATTTAGGAAATCATTTCTCCTTGCACCCAAAAAAGAGATTTTTTTTCTAAAAAAACTAATAATTCCTAAATTTTCACAAATAAGGTTTTTAATTTAATTTTTATAAATAAAGAAAATACATAAAGAAACGGGTTTACAATCTCACTCAAATTTAATCAATTAAGACTGGAGGAAAAATATCCAACATAGCCTTGTTGATGCGCAATTGGATTGAATTATAAATGGGAAATTCTTAATTTCATTCTTATCCTTGTTTAAGCTAATAAAACATTCCTTGTTTGTGACCTCTTAAATTTGTAGATTTTACGTGGACGAAGTCCCGATTAGGGAACTCAATAAGACCGAAGCAATGGGCGGCGACTTCCCATCGAAGCCTATGTCACTATACGCGACCATCTGGGACGCCTCTGATTGGGCCACGTCAGGCGGGCGGTTCAAAGTCAACTACAAATACGCGCCGTTTACCGCCCAGTTCACCGACCTCTCCCTCGACGGCTGCCCCATCGACCCAGTCATCCTCCGATCCTCTGCCGGTGCTGTCGACTCGATCTGCTCCGACGCCGCCGCCAGGATCCAGTCAAAGGCATATTCCGCCATCACGCCCCGGCGGCGCGCCGCCATGCTCCGGTTCAGGCAGCGGTACATGTACTACTACTACTGTTACGACTCACACCGGTATCCCGTGCCGCCGCCGGAGTGTGTCATCGACCCCGCCGAGAGGGCCAGGTACCATGATACTGGGCGGCTCAAGTTCGGCGGCAGCCACAAGCGCCGCTCCCGGCGGAGCAGCTCTGCTGCCGCCTATTACGGGAGCAGTGAAAACGGGGCGGGTGCCATGTGAATAAATTATTTTATATAAAGAAATACGATTTTTGTGTACATGATTTTTTTTGGTCAACTTTCGTTTTTTTTTTTTCCATTTTTATAGTAAGCTGATTGTGGATCGAAATAATAATAAAAATAAAGGTTGTGAAATTGTTTTCATTTTTATTTTTATTTTTATTTTTTTTTCCGTGGAGTCAGCTGTACTGATAAATTATATTAATTATGGTGAAATAATTTTTAAGTACTCGTAGTGGAACGGAGTGGAGATTTTTTCTTCATGGTTATATATCTTTTATTATTTAAAAAGAGCTTGAGTATTTGTTGGTTTAGATAATCTCGCTTCCTTTTAAATAAAATTTTAAGATATTAAAAATGGAGAAAATCTTGTAATTAAGAGAGTTTTATCTCTTAATAAATCAATCTAATTCAAATTCAGATCAATAGAAATTCAATTGACTTTCAAATACTAGAAGTGTATTAGGAAAAAAAAAGTTCATAAGAGAGTCATGCATTGCTTTGCTTTTTTTGATTATTATAAAGAAGGTTTGTTCACTTTAAAAGGGTTCGGAGAAAGAGAAGAATAAAGAGATATGAAAGAAGTACTGGTAACTAGAACTGTACAAGGATGATGTCTTGGTCTCGAATCAAAGATAATTAATGTCACTAATCCTTTATTGATAGAAGAGGTAGAGTCTAAAAAGCACAGTAAGAAAAGAAAAATTAAACAGAACAAAGACGAGGCATGGAGATCCCAATGCAATGGGCAAATTGCATTGGCCTAATACTGGAACAGAGGAACATCAAATAAACGTGACCTTACTGGAGTCTAAAGAGTTCACTGCACAATTCAATCTGCACAGTAGGGGTGTAAGTTAAAAACCAAAAACTCAAAAACTAAAAAAAGACCAAACCGGAACCGAAAAACCTTATTTATGGGTCCTGGGATAAATTTAAAACAGTTTTTAATGTGAAAAATCAGATCGGAAAATTTGTGTCTTGACCAGAAAAACCTAGTGTGACCCTAAACCGAACCGAAAATTATGTTAAATTGATATTATATGTAATAAACTATTTTATTGTTAGATTTTGATAAAATAAATAATATATTTGATATTTTTAAACTTAAATCTTGATTCATATTTATATATTTTATCTTCTTAATACAGTAAAACATTTATAATAAGAGTTTCTCATTTATTATAATGAATTACATTTTATTATTTTTATATTTAATATATTATTATAATAAAAGTTGAAACCCGAAAGAACCGAACCAACAGTGGATGGTTTTCATAATCTCTAAGCAGTTCTTGGTATAGTTTTTAACTTGAAAAAATGGATCGAAAACAATAAGAACCCAATAATTTTTGCGAAAAAACCGGCTCGGATGGCCTGTTTACACCCATACTGCACAGTAGTTAGCTTCACAAAAAAAAAAAAAAGAGTCATGGACTGATATCCATTCACGATTCAAACATCTTTTAGTTTCACCTGCCAAAGGCACTGTATACCAGACACAGCAGCGAGTCGAGCATGTGATAAGATCACGAACCGCTCTTAAATCTACTTCGACCGTGACCCCACGAAAACCTAACCTATACAGTGATAGCCGAGGCCTACCGAACGTTCATTTTCTATTTGTTTTATTATACGGAGGAGGTAGTGATATTAAATAGATAATAAATTTATAAATATATAAAAATTATAAATATAAAAGTTTAGCGTCGATGTGACGTAATTAATTGCTAATAACTCGGCCGTCATCTTATATTGGATTTTAAAATAAAATAAGAATAAGTTCCCCGTGGAAATATTAAAACTCGAGAGAGACTGTTGGGGGGTACCGACGAAATTTCCTTTTCCGATTCTCGTGAGCTGAAATGTTTGAATCTTTCAAAGACGTTTCATTTCGTGATTGGTTTCCTGCTCAACCTCAAGTTGATGAAAGTATGGTATCAGTCAATTTTCGATGTCTTTTTTCTTCCTTCTCTTCGTATAATATTCATAAATTTAATAGTCTCGCCTAATTCTAGTTCGAGTCAGATCGGTATGTTAAATAATAAAATTTTCTTGATCGTAAACTTTTTTTACACACGATTCAGACCCGATATCTTACCTGAGTGAAAAATGTAATGAACCAATTCAACCTATCTGTATTTTTTTTTAAAAAAAAAATCTATATTTGTTTTTAAAGTCTCTTTGGCTAGGTGGCTGGTCAGTCACGGAAGCTATGGGATCAAGTGGACGACTAAAATCCAGCGGAGAACATCCCATCAAAGGGCTAATATTGGAATTGAGCCGAGCCGATCGTAAAATCGAATACAAAAATGGCCGAATAGTTGAAAAGAAACCTAGAGTTAGGACGACTAACTCCTCGGACGTGGGACAATCCACCAACGACTGCTCACATGTTAAAGAGTGCTACGGGAAATATACTAATTAATAATTAATTAGCAATTAAATTAAATATTTTGCTGTATCTATATTCATGACTCAACCGGATTATACAGGGCACTGGCCGAATGAGCAGGTGGATGGCATGCATAACCACTACAAGACTAATTCATGTCCTGGATGGATCATTTCACTAAAGGAAAAAACTTCTAGAATATGAATTTTCTCTATTAATAAGACTTGGAATTGAGATCATGCTTAAGGAGGAAGTTAATCTTCAATGGAGCGGTCATATTACGTAGGCGATACTGACGTGGTATATCCGTCCAATCATAATTCATCTTTTACATGTTTTTTCGTTTAGGGTTCACAATTTATTATGTTAATTTAATATTTTTTTACCATTTATATATTATTTTCACTTAGGTTTCACACCATTTATTTATGGGTTTCTATATATTTTTTTTAAAGATTTTTAGGATTTAATAACCATAATTATATAATTATTAATGATATATCAATTCCCGATTGGACAGATATACTATATCAGTATCGCTTATATAGTATAATAGCTCTACTAAAAACTTTCTCATGCTTAAGAGGGAGAGATGTCTTACCATCTCAATCAACTTATGTTGGTAACACTGTATTTTTTTTGTTGGCATGTAATGACTAATATTCAGAAATCTAACGAATCATGAAGAAACCACATTCAAGTTATGTCGACCCATCAAAGAATAAAGTTCTCCTAATTATGAATTTTTTTTCATTCATAAAATTGAAATGCATTATGAAGAAGTTATATTCAAGTTAGGTTGACCGATTAAAGAACTTACTTTTTCACTACTTTTCTACTTATGTTCTAAACCTTTTTTATTCTGATTTAGTTCTTAACATTTTTCTTTAGATTTGTTTTTAGTTGGTTTTATTATTTTATTATTAAGAATTTTTTTGGCGTACAAGGAGTCACATAGACCTAGAAAGAATAGAAAGAAAACGGGTAAAAAGAGCATGGGAAGTTCCACATGTGAGATCGAACCCAGACCTCCAGGTTACAGGACGAGAGCAGTATCAACTATATTAAGCTTTCTTTATCTTCTTATTACTAATTTAACTCTTTAAAAAATTAAAAATTGTTAAATTTAAAAGCCAGCAAACAGAATTAGAGGATTAAGAGGAAAGCAAACCCCCCATCTTCTCCTCCTTTCCCGTTTTAATGTGTTTTTCTTCAAAACAAAAAACAGAACTTTAATCATTTTTATTGTAGAATTATTTTGCGCAATTAATCATAAATTAAATACTACATAAATGTTCCACTTATATAAGTGATTGGCATAAGATAAAAATGAAAAACTTAACTGCTTTACTATCAATTTACATTTTTTTTATAACCGATGTATCCAAACACTGTTGCATCCGACTAAGAGATTGCACCCTCCTCCGGAACCTATATTTACAACGGGGGCGAGTCACGTAAATCTCCCATATTGACCCCCGTGAGGATTAGGCTAGTGTAAGATTTCAAGATTATTTCCACCGGTGCAGAACACGATTAAATTCAAATTAATGCGGTATTATTCTCTCTTAAATTGAATAAATTGACAACTTCATTTTATTATCATCTTAATGTTGGAGAATAATAACATTCCCTTCGAGATTTAAAGAGGATCATTTTTCCTTCAGACTCCTCCCATTCACATACTATGGCCCTCGTGGTTTTCACTGGCAAAAGAAGAGAGAAAATACCCAACCAAAGGGCCCCTACGATACCAGTCAAAGAGACAGTTGTCGTTGTTGGACGACACTTTCACCCTATAATCTAAAGGTTTTGAGTTCGATATTATCAGTTGGACTTCTCATGCTTCTTTTATCTTATCTTCCTTATAGGCTTATGTACCTCCTTTATATACCAAAACTGAATGCGGTGAGAACAAGAAAATTTAGATACACAGTGTGCGCTACTATTAGAGATTGGTAGGTCAGAAAGAGGATCGGAGTAGGTTAGGATTAACCTAAATCAGTATCTTTGGGAAAAATACAGCGAAAGACAACAAAGGACTGAAAGGACTTTTAAAAATCTATATTTGTTTTTTAAAGCCTCTTTCGTAAAACGGTACGGAAGCTGTGGATGGATCAAGTGAATGACTAAAAATCCAATGGAGAAAGAATGAAGGCTTCCGGGCTTTATTACAATCCGCAGTCTCATCAAAAGTCTAATATTGAACCTGAGTCGATCTTTAAATCGAACGTAAATATTGATTCCGACTTTTTGACCATTTCGTTATCTAAAATTGTAAATTTATCTGTTTTGCTGAATGGTTGAAGAGGAACCTACGTGATTATTGGTCGCAAGCTTGCTTCTCTTTTAATTTTTGGGAATTAAAAAAAAAATGCAAATGACTGTTGAAGAACAGCCGTTGAAGGCCAAAGCGCTCTCTCTTTCGAGATTCAAACTTCTCAACGATCCTCTCTGCCACCTGACCGTTACTCCCTGTGCATATATCATTGAGAATAAGCTCTCAGCCATCCCTTCTTAATCTTCCTCGGACTCTCTCGCCCTCCCCCCGGCCAATTCTTCCAAATGCAGTCGACTTTGCCTTAAACTTTCAGGCTTGAGCGCAGCCTTCGATTCTGGGATTCGCTGATGGTTCACTTCGGTTTCTATAAGAAAAAGATTAATGATGATATTTGACACTGAATCATTACTACATGTGGATGTTTCTGCTAGTAGACAAGTATAATGACGTAGCTGGATAATTCAGTTCATGCATAGATTTCAGGTAACTGTGAAAGATATTTTCTTGAAAGTGGATGATTTTTGGAAGGTAGAAAGGGTTGGCAGCTGGATCCCATGGCACACGAGAAGCATAACCTAGCGCTCCTCATTCATCAGGTGAATCAACGTCTAGATGGGTTTGATGGTGGAGTTGAGTTTGTGGAATACACCAGCCATGTACATCCTGTGTCTGATCATCAGTTACTCGATGAATTGTCTGAGCCCCTTGATCGCCGAGGTAGCAGAGTACCTTTACACGTTCAATTCTCTTTTCACGGGTGAGCATGGCTAAGGCACCCTGGCCCACTTGAAAGAAATGTGACCGACTCTGTCTCAAGCCAGCTCAGATGGCAAGGGCAAAAGGTTGACCTCTTCAGTCCTCAGGTGTGACAGAAAGGCCGTGACCGGTGAACGAGGGGTCTAGATTATTCCATGTGAGCAAGACTTCAAGATTTGCTGTGAGCTTTTCAGGGAGATATTGAGATGCGATTTGTCTTGGAAGGTACCATACACTGATCTCTTGGGCTGTCAGTCAAAGGAGAGAGTGCTTCCATGATGAGGTCGAGGATGTCACTGGAGAGGATGGGTATAAATGACTTAGATGACAAGGGACTGTCTGTTCGAGACAAAAGGAGGTTATGGATATTGCCCCAAGCTTATATGAGCGGAGAATCTGAGAATCCTGAGGGGCTTAATGAGAACTGGTGATGGAGGCTGATTACTCACTCACCAGTTTGAAATGATTCCACGACAATTCTCTGCCCGTACATGTGTATACCTTTGTTCATTTCACCAGTCCCATTTTCCTTCTTTGCTAAAAGGGTTTATATCAAATTACGAAGCATCGTGGTTCTTGTAGTTGCCCCATGTTCAACAATTTGTTGTAAGTTCTCGCGTTGGTTAGACCAGCACCTGAAGCTTTGTCCTGTCAACAGACCACTGACCTGGAAGTCCTGAAGAAAATTTTTTACTATACACTAGTAGGAAATCTTCATATTCCAGGTGCTGATAGTATCTTCGTCTGCAAAGCAGACCCTGAAAGAGAGTCACCTCTAGCCACTAATATGTCTGAAGATGGAAGCTCCCTTCTAACTTTCGAAGCTATGGTAGAAGCTGCAAGTTTTGCGTATTTCCTCCAGTCAAATTATATATATAGGGTGGTCTTCAACCTGAAGATAGATAGATAGATCGATATATATATACATATGTAAAAGATAGTAGGAATGATATTGTTACAGGCGGGTTAAGACATTGTGATTAATTCGGGTTCGGATGGATGGTCTTGCTGACTAGAGATCGGATGCGTAAAAAAGTGCAGATATTTACCACCCTCATGACACATGCCAACTGCCCTCGATTCTTACCTAATCGTACTGGTTGTCCTGCCCTCACCAGATTGCATCAATTCTGCTTGCTGGTCTTCATATTGATTGCCCCTTGCTGGACTTCCCTCGCCGCGTTGTACCCAACTGACTTGCTTGGTCATACAAAACTATTCCCACCGGATTCTATCAGCTGTCTCTATTGCATTAATTGCACTTCTAGTCTCATCGATTGCCCTTGCATTGAGGTAATTGACTGCTAACTGCCCTCGCCTTTGAGGATTGTATCAGCTACCTTAGTGCGTATTATCGTTATATTGTACTATTTCCAGTTGCTAGGTTGTACCGTTACGCTCGCCAACCAGACACGACCACGACCACCATGTATTTATTCCAAGCCAACGAATTACGTTAAATTGTGCCATGTTGTTGTTTCCCTAGTCGAATATGGGTGACTTGCAAAATCACTATTCGTTCATAATAAAAAAAAAAATTGAGGTTAAGCCATCAAAAAAGTTTATGCAAACTGAATTCCATCCTTTCTGCTCTCTAATTCCTTAAATAATAGAATAAAATGGCATTGGAGTTGTAAACTTCCATTTACGGGTCCTCGATACATTGAGAAAACCAATGTTGAAAATCATCAGGACCTTGACAAAAAACCAAAAAAAAAAAAATTGATGAACCGTTTTGATTAATTAACTAACATCTACAAGATCTGTACTACGTAAAAAAAAACCGGTGCTTAAATACAATGTTCGAATCATACTCTTTTTATAATTGAATCCAAATTTGAAAAGGTTAAATAAACTCAATTTGGACATGATAAGAGAGTACAAGAAGAAAAGGTTAGATCAAAAGGAGATGCGAGAAATGCAGACAGTTGCTTAGAAAGAGAACCACAAGAGAGACTTCCATGAGGGTGATCCCAGGATCGATCCCTAGGTTTGAGGGCCAACGGAAATTTTTTCATCAAACTTGTAGCTTTCGAAAGTTAGAAGGGAGTTTCCATCATCAGACATGTAACGAGAGTACTTCCCGACTGAACCGTGCTTGCAGTGGCTAGAGGTGGATCTCTTTCAGGAGATGAAGATACCGACGCCTTGAAGATGAAGATTTCCCATTATTAGCGTACAAAATTTTATCATCAGGACTTCCAGATCAGCAGTCCTGTTGACAGGACAAAGCTTCAGGTGCTGGTCTAACAACAAACATGAGAACATAGACCAAACCTTGCAAATTATCGAACATAGAACACCTACAAGAACCAGGATGCTTCACAATATAAACCTTTTAGTGAAGAAGGAAAATCGGACTGGTGAAATGAACAAAGATATATACATGCACTGGCTGAGAACTGTCATGGAATCATACAACTGTCATGGAATCAGCCTCCACCACCCAGTTCTCATTAAGCACCACAGGATTCACAGATTTCCCGCTCATATGAAGCTTGGGGACACAAAGCGCTTCAATATCCATAACCTCCTTTTCAGTCGGACAGCCAGTCCTTGTGACCAATGTTGTTTGTACCAGTCCTCTCCAGCAACATCTTCGACCTCATCATGGAAGCCTTCTCTCCTTCTTTGACAGGCCAGGAGATCAGTATATGGCGCATTCCAAGACAAATTGCATCTCAATATCTCCCTGAGGAACTCATAGCAAATCTTGAAGTCCTGCTCACACAGAACAATCTCGGCCATTCGTTCATCCAAGGGGAAATGATTGAACAGATAAATCTTTTGCCCTTGCCATCTGGGGTGGCTTGAGAGAGAGTTGATCGCATTTCCTTCAAGTGGACCAGGGAGCCGCAGCCATGCCCACCCGTCAAAGAGAATTGAACATGTAAAGGTCCTCTGATTCCTCAGCGATCAAGGGCTCAAACAATTCGTCAAGCAACTGATGATCGGACAGGATGTACATGGCTGGCATATTCCACTAACTCAACTCCACCATCAAACCCATCTAGGCCTTGATTCACCTGATGAGTCGAGGGTATGTTTCTAGTGTCTCGTGGGATTCAGCAGCCAACCCTTCCTACCCTCTAAAAATCATTCACTTTCAAGAAAATATCTTTCACAATTACCTGAAACCTATGCATGCATTGAATTATCCTGCTACACCATTGTACTAGTCTACAAATAGAAACACCCAGCTGTAGTAATGACTCGTTGTCAAATGTCATAATTAATCTTATTCTCATAGAAACGGAACTGAACTCTCAGCAAAATTACCTCATTGAATCTCCTGGAATCAAAGGCTGCACAAAGGCCTGAAGGTTTAAGAGGCAACGTCGCTGATTTGGAAGAACTGGCAGAGAGAGAGAGAGACCGGGGAAGATTAAGAAGGGATGGTTGAGAGCTTAATGATAAATACAGAGGGACTAACGGTCAGAGAGTAGAGACGATTATTGGAAGGTTTAAATTTTCGAAAGTTAGAGAGGAGAAAAGAGGCAGGGCTTTGGCCTTCAACGGCTGTTCTTCAACAGTCATTGCATTTTTAAATTCCCAAAAATTAAAAAGAGAAACATGCTTGCGACCAGTAACCATGAAGTATACTACAGGTTATTCTAGCTCGTATTTGGAATCAAAAGTTGGCCGATGCTAAAAGTTCAATACAGCAGCAATCAAAGATTCTTGGAAGTCGAAACAGCATAAATTTTTACCTGTATCAAATAAGCCCACATAGTTTTGCCAGCATTATCACAATCTCGGTTCTCGATCGTATCGACAATAGGAGATAACTTTTAGGCCTGGCTCAGCCGCGTGACAACCATGCCAACATGTCCAACCAACCACCCACAAAATAAATGTACAGTACCTAACACAGTCTATTCGGCAATCGAGAAGATAACAGTCTGATATTATTAGTGCCTAACTTTGTTACAGTGCCAATCATTTCGTCTCAAACAGGAAATTTCCCATGCCCTGACTTCTTGTTCATAGACTAGAAGATGACAGTATGTGCTAGACCGACCAATATGTCTATTGCTTAGACCTCGTGTTCATGGCCTAGTAAGACTGCATGAAGTCCCCATTTTGCACTGTAACGACCCGTTGACACAACCTGCAGCCTCTCCTATCAACCTATAGAGAAAGCCATTGTCCCTCTCACAAGAGAACCCGAGTCCCATTGAAAATTTTCTAAGAGTTATCCTCCGACTCTGTCTGATCCCAAATACCCCTTATATGTAATAGCATAATCACTCATTGTGATACACATGCAGAACAGAATTGGGAGGCTACAGCAATTCCCAGACGCTTACTCCTCGAACCAACCAGAATCTCAGAACTTATTCTAAAGATTTACAGTTCGCCCCACCGGGTCGAAGGATGTGCCACAAGTTCAGATCTCATAACTCATACCAAAAAACAAGGTCTCGAAATCGATTGGTTCTTGACATCTCCAAATTAACTCATGTATCACGACTAATGTCATAACTTATCCATTCTAAGAACAATTCTGTCACAAAAGTGTGTTCCTTTTGTTGCTCTTTCAACAAGAACCAAGTGATTCAGAATTTGAAACTTATTTAACCAAGGAAATTCATAATCACCAGGTGAAGCACCAGGTTGCAGAGAACAAAATCTGCATAAGCGCGCTCTGGTGGTAAATCCTGCAATTTGAAAGCACTTGTTATCAATAACAGAGACCACATTTGACTTCTCAGAAGGACAAGGAACTCTTAGCGTACTTCTTCTCAGAGAAGAGAGTGACATGAGAAGAGGAGCTAATGGCAGAAAGAACAGCATTTGCGTGAAATCATAGAACGATGTCAATCAAAATAACGTAGACGCAAAGCAAGTGAAGGATACCTTGAATTCCTTGTTCTCCTTGTTCACTTGGATACGAAGACAAACTGAGGGCAACAAGACATTGAAATTAGATTAGATCTACATGGGTTTAGCGGATTGCAAATGTAAATATGTATACATATCCGCCTTACCTGCAAGGACAGCTGTCCCAACACAAGAAAGTACTCCAGACAAGAAGGAATTGAATGGAAATGATCCCACGATAGCCATGTAAACTACCTGTTGATCAGCAAAACAAATCACTTCTGCCCTTCTATTTCCATGAAATATCGTATTGATGGAAGATGCACCGACAGCAGTCCCCATGACATCTTATATTCCATTTCATATCGATTCCTATCATTCTATAACATGAAAGTGTCCCAAATCAAATAGCAATACAAGTGCAAAAACCTGGACTATTAATTCCAAATCAACTTGATCTGTAATTAGCAATCTTTATTGTATAAACAGCTGATCCGATCCATCAGAACTATTTTTCACTTAGCCAATTTACATTCCTACAAAAATGATTATCATTAAGTATGCCCGAGAAAGATCCATCTACACAAAAAAACCGCTTTCAAAACCTAAAGATCCATGATGCAATTTCACTCCACTTGGTTTTTATGCATGCCAATAACGGCAATTTTTTTCATATAAACACAGGCAGCACCAGCATAAAAATGCTGCAAGTATAGAATAGACGTTCATTATCTTCCCAAACGATGCTTCCATTGCACAAAACAAACTTATTTAGCAGTAATGACAGCTTGAAACAAGTTGCATGGATATATAGCCTTTTCTGCTTATTTCGCTGGTAAAATTCTCCAACAGACAGCATGTTACAGCTTTGGCCTCTCCAATCAAAGTATACGCAAGTCACTGACCAGTCCCCGCAAATTCGAAAGAAAACCAAGATCCAGAGAACAAAAAGTCCACATTTTTTTTCAAGAAATTAAGCCCGAAATTACAGAATCTACAATCAAACAACGAGTCCCGATGAACAGATCAATAATCTGAAGCAAAGGCAGCAGTCACAGATTTACCTGGATCAGGGCAGTGAACACGGCAAAGGCCACGTATAGATCGATGATCTGAAGCAACAGTAACCAGCCAGTCATATCTCACACACAAATACAGAGACAGATCTGGGTATGGAAATATGAGAAGAGTGACCTTGAGATTCTTGGGGGTTGCTGCATAGGCAGAGCGGAGAGAATGGAACAGAGCCTGAGCGTCCTCGCCTGTAGATCTCGCCATTATGCGAAAAACCCTCTTTCTCTTCTCTTCCTCGTCGTCGAGGTCGTCTTCCTCTTCCTGAGCTTCACTATAGAAACCCTTTCATCGTACTGACTCTGATTTGTATTAATTTCACTCCGCTCCCCAATATTTTTGACAAGACCATTTTGTCCTTGTTCTTTTTATGTTTGATTCATTTTTATCCTAAGCCTCTTTCCATTGATTATATATAGCTCTCATAGCAGGTTTGGTCGGAGGTAACAGGAATACAGATATTTCTTTGTTTGGTTTACTACATGCTTAATAGTAACAGGAATGCTACTTCCGGCCGGACCCGGAAATGAGAGGGAATAGATACTCCCTTTCACTCCCGCAAGGATTGGCTATTCCCATATGGCATTGGACGGGAATGACAAAATTACCATCAATTATTTTTCAAATTTTATGTTTACTACCCCTAGGCTTCTCACTCCTCTGCGATCCCACTCCCTTCTCGGCGATCCAATCCCCTCCGGCAGTCAAATGTCCTCTCCTTGGCGAATCCATCCATTCTCTCCGATGACCCTCAAGCCCACCCGAATCGTCTCCGACGAGCACAGTCACAATGTTCATCTTCGACAAGCCTCGAGGTCACGACGGTGGCTATGGGGCTTAACAGGCTGCTGGCTCGACGGTGGCTGTGAGGCTCGGCAGTCCTAGGCTAGAGTGGCGACAAGGGGCTCGATGGCAGCTGCAGCCTCAATGGGAGATTGACGTCGACTATGAGGCTCAGGAGTCCTGGGCTCAAGCAGTGGCAAGGGGCTCGATGGCGATGAGGGGCTCCACGGTGACTGCAAGTGATGCGACGGCTATGGCCTTGACGGGAGCTTAATGATGGAAAGTGCTTGTGCACTGTTCATTCGCAAACAGTGATGGATTTAGGGGGACGCGAGGGGTCATTGCCCCCTCTGAACTTAGGAAACTCTATCAAGTTCTTCAGTTCAAATCTTACTCTAAACAATACTTTTAGAAGAGATTCTCAAATTTGAATTTTAACGGATATCGACTTCTATATCCAACCATTCTTTACTTCTTCTATGCGTGCTTTTTAAATATTTTCTATAGTTTTTTCACATTAATAAGAGTTTTATAAAAAAAATAATTAAGAGGCTAAAAATACGCTTATCAAAGAATATTTGATGATCAAATCTATCAAAAAAAGTAGTAATAAAACAATAATAATAATAATAATAATAAAAGTAAAGATTGAAGGAAAGATCCACAATTTTCCCTTTTATTCGAGACAAATGACCCCATTGCTCCTTCTCTCCCCTTTATGTTGAGTTTTTTTTTGCTTTTTTTTTTTAATTTAGAAAATGATTTTTTTATTAAAATATATTTTTATTTGAAAGATGCTACTTTAAATGTTTTATATTGCATATAATGTGAAGGAATAAAACTAAACGAATTCAAAAAGATTGAGAATTTTAATTAAAAAAAAAAATTCGGGCGGATACAAAGCAAGGTACATGGTCCGATTTCCAAATCAAGTTTTTCCTTAAACTTTTATTTATATCCTAATAGGTCCTCAGAATTTAACTCTTGTTCATGACGAAAAAAATTATATATTCAGTGTTCGATCTTTTATTATATTATCATTTTTTATAGACCTTTTTTTAATGAATTTAATTTATTTCTTTTTCCGCTCTGTTACACTTTTATTCGTTATATTATTTTAGCATTAAACGCTTTACTAATACAATAAATGATAGAATAATGAATTTAAAAAAACAAAAACAAATCTCACGAATTCGAGCTAGGGATTTCGTTGGCAGTAGCCCTTCCCATTCAGGCTCATCGATCACCCTTCGAAGTTGCTGGTAGCTTTGGTGGGAGCATGATGGTCATCGGCAAGGTTCCCTTCCTTCTAATTTGAAGGATCTCGTGGACTGAAATCATAAATCAGAAGGAGAAGAGAACTCACCGATCACTATCTCTTCTCTATATCTTTCTTTCTTCTTTCAGTTTGCATCACGTAATGTCACCGAGCTAGCAAACCAAAATACAGATCGAGACTAATCTGCGATCGGACCATGATCTCTGAGAAAATTCTCGTCAACCCTGCCAATTTGGGATTGGATCCTAGGATCACTCATTTAAGGGTCTAGTGAGAGAACCGCCACGCCAACCTCATATTGGTTTCCATTTTTCTCTCCGAAGCTATATTATTTTATTATTTTTCTTGCCTTTTTTTTAAAAAAATAAAATTCTAATGGTAAAACAATGGAATAACAAACTGTGTATTAAAGTTAGTGCAATTGTCTTGCTGATCCTAGGTTTTAATCTCATTAAATCCAGTTTAATCTCATTAAATCCAGCCAACACAACTGGGGTGTGCAAAAACTGGTTAGGCCCCTCAAGCCGAATCGAACTAAAATAACCGGTTTGACTTAATAAGGATGAATAATAATTGGTTTGTGTGGATAAAACGAATTGGTTTAAATCGATTCGGTTAACCAGTTCAAAACGAATTGAATTGATTTGGTTTGAAACTAGTTCGAACTTGGTTTTAAAATGATTCGAACCGAATCAAATTGATTTTGAAATTATACTTAGTATTATTATATTAAAAGTAATTTGGCTTGATTCGAACCAGTTAATAGTACCAATTACACTTATAAATTAATTGAGCCAATTTTTATCTAAAAATTTGCAGTAAAATATAACCGGTTCAAACCAATTAGGTTGCCCCTAAAAACTACTGATTTACCCTTCCCTGTGCACTTGTTGTCGTGCGCACGGACCGTGAGATTAGTTTGGCAAAATTTAGATACAAATGTATGAAAAAAAAAACAGTGTATTGAAGTGAAAATATTGAAGATCAAAGGGGAAAAAATTTATAATAAAAACGAAAAAAGAATTAAATGTGGAGTTATCCTTCTGTCCTAGCGGGACAATGGCGTAATTTTCTAGAAGCCACTTCCGTTTCGGAGTTTCTTTGCCGGCAAAAACCCGGGCGACGCCAAACGCATGAGTTTAGGAGCGGCTGAAGGGGGAGCTCTGTTTTCATCCAAATAAATCCACGAAACCCATCCTTTGCCTTCCATTTCCTGGTTCCTCCGGCGAATTCGGGAGGAGAATCCGTTGTGCGTCGGCGTCTACGGCCGGACAGATGACGTCGTTTTCCTCTCTAACCGCCATTGCCAGACCGCCGTCCTCTCTCCGCGGAGGTTGGCTGCCCAGTCGCCTCAACTCTCTTCCTTGCAACCGGTTAGTTCACTCGTTTTCCTGCTGCCTTTTCCCGTTCCTATCGCCTAAACTTGTCTCTGCTGCTTCAGTTGAAGCTGTTTTTTCTCTCGAATTTGTTGCGATTATGTCGATTCTCTTCGTGTAGCTGCATTGTTGGCCTTCTCTCATCAGTTTTCCTCACTCTCGCGGGCTTGCCCGCGAGTTTGTGTTAGAGATGAATTATATTTCGAAAGGATGTTTAGGATTTTTTTTTTTAACAGCCGGTGAAGATGCTTCGGTTACCAGCGACGATTTCGATGTGGGTCTAAACTATGAGCTTGAGAAGATGTTTCGGCTTAGTGCATTCAGGTTTTTTGAGTACTTGGAGAGTATGTATTGCTGCAGCTTCGATTGTGGAGGAAAAATTATGGAATTTCAGTCTGTTACCATTTTCAATCGACGAGCAGTTGTTCTGATGAAGGAACAGTTATAGATATTACATCCCTTTGAAGTCGGGACTGCTAATGTTATTCTTTTATAATTTTGAAAAGACGGAGCTAGTTGCAAACACTGGGTGGGTTATATATATATATATATATATATATTTGGGTGTTTAACTGTTCAAAATGAGGTCCAATTAAGATTCCTCACAACAAAAATTTATTGTGGATGTGGAGCCTTCCTATGGCTTCCTGTGTCAATTTCTGGATAATGATTGGATGTCATGAAAGTGGTTGATGCTTCAGAGAGTAAACTGATCAAGAGGAACAATCTGGGATTTATGCCATGTCAATGAGAGAAATGAACTATTACGCACTCATTTCAATTGAAAGTTCGTGTCTGCAGCTAGGGATTGTTGGATTTCCATCACAACTCTTATGTTTTGAGTTTTGATTATACAGTATTGCTGTTGAGAGACACGATTACTAGTTAGCATTGTGCCTTTGTTTCTAGGTGATATTTTCCTTTGTTTTGATTGCAATTTCTTTAGCAGTCTGATGAATTTTTGTTTTTATTTCATTGCTTCTGTAGGTTGAGGGTAAAATGCAGCTATGCAGACGCCAGTGTGAAGGATGATTCCAAATCTGCAACAATAGATGTTGTAGCTGATGTCAAGACCGAGAGGGTTTGTGCTTTGAACTTTTAGGTTACTCCTTGTATCATCTGTTCACTGGCTTCCTGTGACAGTCCTTAATTCTGTAGGTGGTTGTCTTGGGAGGCAGTGGCTTTGTTGGATCTGCAATTTGCAAGGCTGCAGTGTCCAAAGGCATCGAGATTATAAGCCTAAGCAGGTGAATGATCGCTTGATGTGCATAGGACGCTATAACACTCTTCTCCGATTGCTTTTTATCTTATCTGGCAGCATTTTAATAGTCAAGGATTCGCTGTTCTCTCTCTCTCTCTCTCTCTCTCACATGTTTAATCTCGATTGTAATTTGGTTTATTTCACAGGTCTGGACGCCCTACATACCCAGGATCATGGGTGGACCAAGTCACATGGATGCCAGGCAAGCTTCTATCCAGACGTCTGCCTGTACAATACTTTCCTTTCTAATTGCTGGACCTATCATCATGCAGGAGATGTTTTCTATGCAAACTGGGATGAAGTCCTGGTGGGGGCAACTGCTGTTGTTTCTACTCTTGGAGGTTTTGGTAGTGAGGAACAGATGAAAAGAATCAATGGAGAGGCCAATGTTGTGGCTGTAAATGCTGCCAAAGATTATGGTAAGCAGCAAGTAAACATTATTACTCTTCCATTGCTACTGGAGTTTTCTGCTTCTCCCGGAAAATTTCAGTGATAGAAGCTCTTTCATAAGTCTGTTAAAGTGTTCATATTCAACGAAGAAGAGCATCTTCAACTAGAAGGAAACTATTCAAGCTGATATCTGGATGCGGTATGCTGTGATAACAGCTCTCTATAAGTCCTAATACTACAAATTTCTGTACGAGATATGGTTTTTGCATGATTTATCCCTCTATTTAGATTGTGTCCGCATATTTCTGAGTGATTTTTGATATACACTATAAAATATTCTTATGCCTGTTCTTTGCCCTTTCATTGCAGGTGTTCCTAAGTTCATTTTGATTTCTGTTCATGATTACAATCTACCATCGTTTCTCCTTACCTCGGGATACTTCACAGGAAAGAGAAAAGCTGAATCAGAGGTTCTCTCAAAATACCCAAATTCTGGTAATTAGGCAAGCCTTTCTTATTTATCGTAAGGATTGAGATTTTTGGCAGGGACATCTCATGTGTTTTGGCAATATGGTGGAAGTTGGAAGAATGGCAACTCTATCCTTATTATTTATAGGCTGATTCTTAAGCATCATCTCCTTAGGAATCGTGGTGCCTCACCTAGAGCATTGCAGGCTTGTGAATAGGGGCTCTTGCTTCTTTAATGCTTAGATAAACTAATCTAATAAAATGACGACTCAACGGCGATCCTGTAGTAGCTTTTTGACCGAAGAGAAGCCATGAAATATCATCATCCAGAGATTTAATTCACTGTTGTGAATTTCTCGTTCTCACCAGGTGTTGTTCTAAGACCTGGCTTCATTTATGGGAAGAGGAGGGTAGGTGGCCTCGAGATTCCCCTTGATCTCATTGGGGAACCGATGGAGAGAATCCTCAGTGCTACAGAGAACTTCAGCAAGCCTCTAAGTTCTCTTCCAGGATCAGATCTATTCTTGGCCCCACCAGTCAGCGTCGACGATGTTGCACTGGCAGTCCTAAATGCAGTAATGGACGATGACTTCTTCGGAATTTTCACAATAGAACAAATAAAGGAAGCTGCAGCGAAAGCAAGAGTATGAGGTTCAACCTTTTTTTCAGAAACAACACCGACAGCACAAACAGGTTAATCAATCAAAACTATGAAAAATATTTATTGGATGGTTGCACGGATCATGGAGCCGATCAACTTTCTTCCTTGAAGTGTTTGCACAATTAATAGCATCATCATATATACATATACACACTTCTCTTGCATATTATGTTCTTATATATGAGCATAATTTTTCTCCCCTGAAGTGCTCATGTCTCTTCGTATACTTTGTTTCATTCATTTGTCCTTTCCTGAGCTCTATTCGTGTTCTGATTTCAACACGAATGAACTGGGTCTGTCTTGCTTTCCAAATGTGAACGCATGATAGCAAACCCTAGTTCATATCAAATCCCATCTCAATTATACATTTACTACAGTTATGAAGTTCTTTCTTTAGGTTCCCGGTCACTACTTCACCATTAATGGTCGTCGATGCGGGAAATAAACGTATCTCTGACATATGGTGTTAAATGCTTGCATACTCGTTGGAAAAGTCATGACATGAATAATATATAGAATTGACTTGAGGTTGAGGACCAAGAACAGGAAACTGAAGAGACGACGACAAATGTTGCATCTGTTTGATGGGTCTGTGGAATGGAAGGTGGTCCCCGGACATGAAACGATATAGTCAGTCAACCATTGGATTCTTTCATGTCAGGCCTATTCATCTATATCTTTTATAAATGATGCGGGATGATTCATTGTTCATTAGTGAAGCACCTTTTCCTTTACCTTCTTCTTGCGAGTAAAATTCGTCAGCAGTTCAATTGGATTTTAGTCTTATTGCGGGTAGCAATAACTCCGGTCCAGCCATACTTGTTATGTAATATTCAAACTTTTATTTTGAACTGCAAACATAATAACTAGTTTTAACACTGACCCGACAATGTAGTGCTAGTAAATAGGTTTTCGTTAAAAAAAATTCAAACTTAACACTATGTTTGGATTAAGAGATTTTGATGGGATTTGGAAGTATTTTGAGGAGAGGAATTTGAAGAGATAACTTATTTATTCAAATCACTCGTTTGGATATTATTATATGAGAGATTTGGAGGAATAAAAAGTTAATTTGACTAATTTACTCTTATAATTTAGAAGACCGATTGAACGAGAGAAATGCGTAAGAGAAGCATAGTGATTTCATGATAATATTGAAACTCGAACAAAGTTGTAGTTTGGTGATAGTCTTGGGAGGCTTGGTGTTTGCGACCTGCTAGTGGTCATGTAAGGGAAAGCGTGCTTTGGTCGTGGCTTGGTGATAATCGAGTAAGGGAAGACGAGTGTGGTTGTGTAATTATATGATGAGAGATTATGACGTACCCATAGTTTTTTTAAGGAGTTATAATATGTATTTTTATTTAAAAATTTATTTCTCTCCAAATTCTCCAGATGAAAGCTATTAAAAAAAGTGAGGTTTAGAGGAATTTAGAGAAATTGTAAATTCCAGTTAATAATTTACCTAAATAAGATATTATAATATCTTTTCGAGTCCCTTTCCTCTAAATTTCCCAATCCAAACAAAATATAAAATCAAGTAATCTTGGATTACGAGAGAGTTGAATTATATGAAAAATTATTGTTTTACATGAAAAATAGATTATAAAATGAAATTATTGTATTTGTTAAATGTTAATGATTACTGGGAAAGTAAATAATAATATATTATTATAACATCCAAAATTACAAGAACACCCTCATCATTATCCTTTACCTCCCCATTTTTCTGACAACAGAAAGGGTCAAATAGTGCTTTGTGAAAATTGCAGAAGCGGGTCCCACCTGGAGTCCAAGAATGCCAGCCCTTTATGTTGTAAAAGCTTTCCGTGTAAAGTGCTCAAGCCCGGGAAAACAACCTCAGCCCCGTAAATCCAAAATGCTCTCAACCTTCCATCCAAACCTAATAAAATAGGGGGGAAATTGAAACTTCCCCTGAACAAATTTAAATTACAACGAATCAAGCGCAGCCTTAGAGGGAGACTTGAACCCGTAGAGCTCACCCTCGTCAAGCTGCCGAGTTTTGGACGTCTAGAGCAACTTTCAAGGCGGTCCCCACGCTCTCGGGAGTATTCCCCTCCTGTCACGTCACGCAATTGCCCCTGGGAAACTTCCTCGCGAAGCTGAATGAAACGTGAGTCGCGGGCCCTGATCTGGAAGGGCCCTCTTCAACGGGAGAAACTCTTGGGTGGAGCCGCTCCACCACACGGCGGCGCCTACGTGGTGCAACCACCCAGTAGAGCGCTGACACATGGCAGCGCTGCTTCGCCATGCGTGCGGCCACATCACCAGCGTTGCCACATGTCAGCGCTCTACTAGGTGATTGCACCACGCGGGCGCCACCAGGTCGCAGAGCGGCTCTACCAAAGACTTTCTCCTTCAACGGAGCAATTGCCCCGCGCGTACTGTGGCACGCTGTTGTTGTATAACTCTCTTTCAAATATTAAAAAATTTCAAAATCTTCAAACATTCAGCTGTTCGTATATCAAGATCTGAACGGTGATTCTGTAACAGGCGCACTCAAAATTAATATAAACAAACACCCCCTTCATTTTAAATTGTTGAAAATCGAGTAATCAGAAAATTAACTTTGGTAATTGATTGTCACCGGTATTCGATCCGACATTAGTAAAGAGCGAGAGTTCAGAGCATAGACAAATATCCGGTGCGTAATACAGAACGAGTCCGTTATATAAATAACTGTCCTGATCTTATCACGTGTAAACTTGACTCTCAAAAATCGTGAAGATTCGAGAGGAATTTATACAATGAAATCATTATGTATCACGCATTTAAATTTAGCGAAACGACAAGATTTTTATGTAAATTTCCTTCACCTTTTTACTAAATTATCTTACCTCTTTTCTTTATCCTGTTGTTTTACTCTTACTCCTTCATGAAATTCATGGACTCATCCCTCCCCTCGAGATTTTTATGAAGTGGAAGAGTCACGCGAGGTGTCCGTCCTTCAAATGACAAAACCATGTTGATCGTTTCTAGGACAGGCAGTACCTCAGTGGGCGAAACTTCTTTATTTGAAGGATTCGGGATCTCCACGTTGTACTGAATTTACTTGAAGTCCCAGGAATACCCCGTGAAGAGGGGTGTTTTTCAAAGGTTGATTACCTAACTCGACCTAAACTTAAGTCAATTTCTCATTTTTTACACGATTTTTTTTATATGACCTAAAAAGATACGAATTATAAAATATTTGTCGCGTCTAGCACGTCCCATTAAAATTAACGTTATGGGGACCGAGCTCGTCGGTGTGCCATTTATGCACCTGAATACTCTCCATTGGTCTGAAATCATCGAGGATAAAAATGTAATTTTAATTTTATCTCCCTCTCCATCATCTTCCACTACCCTTCGTCCCCACCGTCCATGGCTTCCCTCTCTTTCTCTCTCTTCTGTACTTTTTATTCTCCGCCCCTCTTCACAAAACACATTTCTTCTCTCTCTCTCTCTCTCTCTCTCTCTCTCTCTCTATACAAAGCACAGCTCTCAAAGAAATCCTAGCAAATTGAAGAAGATAACCAAATTCCAAAAAATTGGCTCCATGGCAGAGTACGCGACATCGATTTAAGGATTCATTTCACTAATGAACTTGTCATCTGCCCCCCATTATTTTGAAGCACCCTAAGCGGTGAAGCAGCTAGAAGGAATTCATCTCACATGGCAGATCCAGCGAAGAGGGGGCTTTAAATTTCAACATCACAAACATTCGACACCGACACACAACTATTGTTGAAGATTGGAATGAATCCTCTTCTATTAAGCTTTCAAGAATCGCGATCGTAACTGCTGCCTTCCTTCTCCATTCTGAGTTCACTCATTTGGGTTCACTTCTCCACAGTATTATCAGATCAATCACAGGGACCTGTATCTAATTATATTCATGGTGACCCTTCCTGTACGTATCAACTGTGGATCAAGACAAGTTCTTGAAGCGTTCTAATCTGATGTGAATGACGTGAATCTCGAGTCGTCTAATTTTGTCGTTTTTAATCTCTCCAACTTTACTGAAGTCCTGGTTTTGGTCTTTTTTATTTTTGCAGAGAGAGAGAGAACAAAAAATTTACAGAAGAGAGAGAAAGAGAAGGAAGCACGATAGACGAAGGATCGGTAGGGAGAATTGGAAAGTGAGGTTGCTGAAGAACTGAAGGAATATGAAAACAAAAAAAAAAAGGAGGTCTTGGCTGGGAGTCAAGGGCCAATGGCGACGAGGGACGGTGGCGAGGGTCGACGAGGGAGTAGAGGAAGATGACGGGAAGGGAGAAGTGGAGGACGAAGGAGGAGATAGAATGACAATTTTATCCTAATGATTTGAAGTTCATGAAGAGTATTCAGGGACACAAATGATATTTTGACAAGATGGGTTGCTATTCCATCTAACATTTGCCACGTAATTCACTTAACGAGTCATGTCAGATGAAAATGTCAGCTTTAATGGGACGTGTTGAACAGTGCAAACATTTAATAATTTATGCTCGTAAGTCACGTTGGAAAAGTCGTGTCATTTTTAAACCCTAATAGTGCAAGACCTGCCCCGGTACCCATCACGACCGGATGGATCTATTCCAGCTGCCGGTCAATAAATCCCAACGGTCCTGTGCACCGTGGACCATACGAATATCAGATGCGTGTTACTCATTCGCTTTGAACACGTGCGAATCGAGCAAAAATGGTTTAAGCGAAGGAGGGGCCCCACAGCGATTCACACATATTTAAATTAAATTAACCGTGATTAATTCTTATACATTTATAGTAAATCGGTTATATATAATGAATATGATGTCGTAGGCTGCAAGGGTCAGTGTGGATTCATCGTAGGAATCAATTACAGTTTTACTAAAAGAAATTTGCGCTGGTTAATTTATTTGTGGAAAGTGGAGAAAAGTCAGGCAATCAGTTTCTGCTTTTTCGGGGTATAACTTCTCAGCGAAGTTCCGTGACCGAATTTGATGAAATCATTTATTTCTTATTTAATTATTCTTCGAAAAAGAAAGCAAGGCGGTGACGGAGAGAAAAGTTTTCTATGTAATAAATATATTACGTAATAATATTTATATAATATTATAAATTAATAAAATAAATTATTTTTAAATTTTTATTATAATATTATGTTAATGCTATTACGTGATATATTATTTATGCGACAGACGCTCTGGTGATGGGGACAGCTAAACAGCGTGTGGGTCTAATCTTTTTGCTCGGTCGGTTGGCTCGTCAAGTTTAGGCGATTCCCGTCACATTCCACGCCAGCGAAAAAAGAAAAAGACTGAAGGAAAATGGAAGACTATTGATGCCGCCGTCGGCAGACAAATTCTTAAATGATTTTAGATATAAAAAATATTAATTAAATTGTATATAAATTGAAATTATTTATATAAATAATTAAATTAATTGTTAATAATAAGAGTAATTTAATTATTTTTACTCACCACGTTATCTTGAAATATGATCAACTAAAATTTTTTTTAATAGTTCAGTTGTAAACGAGTCGAGCTGAGCTCTAGTCTTCTTGACTCAATTATTTCTAATTCTAATTCAAGCGCAACACTTTAACTTATGTAGTTGTACACAGGGCTGTAAACGAGCCGAGCACAGCCTAAATCTACCTTACTTTAAGCTCGACTTGTTTAGTAATTTGTGCGTTGACCTCGAGATCAAGAAGGCCTAATATTTCAAACTTGAGCTCAACTCGCTGTAATGAACGAATGCTTGACAAGCCTATAAGCTGAGCCGAAGAGAGGATGTAGGGCGGACGTCAGGTTGGTGTGTCAATTGTCGAGTGCAAGGAAGAGGAATAGGAAGAGAATGGTTTACGATTAAGACATTTTAAATGAGTGAGAAAGTAGGAGAATGATGTTTTATGTGAGATCTAAAAAAAGTAAAAAGAAACTAGAATTCGATTTTTTTATTTTTCAAAAAAAAATAGTAATTATCATTTTTATATAAAATAAAAAATTCATTTACGTCATCATGTTTCTTCAGTCTTATGTTATAGAGTTAAATTTGAGTTTTCGTTTAGCCAAACCCGAACAATTCGTAAATTGTCCAACCTCACGATTGTCAACACCTATCTAGTTGATACAACTAACCAAAATGGTATATATATTTTTGATAGCCGAGGTATTCGAGCACTTTCCGGACCGGACTAGCGGTGGTTGTGACATTTCCTCCTCAAGACACAGGAAATAGCCCGTAAATCTCGTGTGTCGGATAAATCAGGTAAACCTGACGGGTGTGAGAGTTATAAAACTCCCACACACAAGAAATGCATCTCTGATATTTGAATTCAAGAGGTCTTGAAAGATCTACTGAAGTCAGACTAGCAGGGCTGTACTCGTGGGTAACTAAAATGGTATATTGGTAATATTACTGACGGGATAAAATATAAAAAAAACAAATTTAAACCACTTAATATAATAAATTATACTAAAGAAATTTAAACACACGAGTCACGACTCAAGCCGACCTAATTACTAGCTGTCCTTGTCACGTGCCAACAGTGGACCTTCGCGCTTACTCTTTCCTACTTAACGGCGCCTCACCTCGTCACCGTTCCCATCCAACTTGGACTCCAAGTAGGGTTTCATTCTCTCTCCCCCGCCCCCCCTCTCTCTCTCCCCTCCCCCCCTCTTCCTTCCGATCCTCTGGAGTCGTCTCACCATAAGCACATCATGGCAGTTGTCTATCCGATCGCGAAACCTGCAGGTGAGGTCATCCGTTCCGTCATGGAGCTTGCGCTGTTGCTTTGCTGAACCCTTTTTTTTTTTTTTGAAAAATCGCTCTGCATAAGTTCTTCTAGGCCCGGGGTTTAGCAGATCGGAGATCGCTTCCGCACGGGTGGGAGGTTTTGCCGATTTCTGCCTCTTAACAGTTTATAAGATTAACCGTTCTCAGCGGAGTTGTGTCTTTTTGGTGTATACGAGGAACATCTTTTGTCAATTTGGGGATTTTAACGATTGTTCTTGAGTCTCCCTGGAATATGGATGATTTAATAGATAAGTTTCTCATGAATCACTTGATTCTGTTTTAGAACATTTTTATATGAGTTGAAAGACCTCTTAGTTTGATTGACTTTTTCTACCACTTGGTGCCTTAAAGCCAAATTCAACACCTTCATGCACTGCCATCATCTCAGTAAGTTCAGCTGAAGAACTCACACAGCTCCTTCCAGAGCCTGCAATGAACTCCCCCTCGACAGTTCCTTGCAGTAACACCTAACCCAGCCTCCTTTGTGGCAGCATTATAGGGCCCATCACAATTTATCTTAATAACTCCCTCAGGTGGAGACCTCCACTCTTTATTCCCTTTTGCCTGTCTTACTGATACATCTGCAACTGTCGTATCATCTCTTTCGAGAGAGAGATGATGATCGCCGCTTTAGCTCGACTAATAACACTTTCAATAGAAGGTAAATCACAATGAAATGCAGCTTCGTTCGTACCCTTCCACATGTACCACGTAGTACAGGCTATATGTTGCAGCACCTCCATCCTACCTTCACCTTTCACCCCAATTTTCTGCAGAATCATCTCCCACCAGTTCCCCAGTGTGCTGATTCTTTCCTTATCAATTTGTAAATCCAACATTTCAAACCACACATGCAAAGTCCAATCACATGTAAGTAAAGTAAGTACTATGGTTTCAGTCTTGTTGCAAAAACAACACTTGTCAGCCCTACTTAGTCGTCTTGTCCACAAATTGTATTTACAGTCACAGTATTGGAGAGGGTCCTCTAAAAAATTCTAAATCTTGGGAAGGCAGTCAATGTGCCAAATGCAATTCCAAACCTCCCTTGTTACCCTATGAGACGAAGGGGCCCCAAGGGACAAACATCTCTTGTTTCTGTCTCTGATAAAAGCATAGGAAGAACGCAAGCTTAATTCTCCATTTTTCTCATGAGGCCATGGCCGCTTATCCTCCAAACCAGCTACCACTTGTAGTTTGAAGTTGGACTTTTTGCATTATCCTTTTGTCTGTTAAATTCTTACTGCTCTACAGGTTGTATTGAAGCTTTGGATTTGGTGGAGTTAGGATATGATGAAAAATGTTCTCCTTGGTTGGTTTTGCAGGAGTTTCGCTTCAGTGAATTGTGCTATGCTCATCATCAGAAAATAAAAAAAATAGAGGATCATGTACAGTTTGAAGGCTAACTGCATGAAGGTGCATAATCTTCACGCTCTGTCTTTTTTTGTTGGTTTTAGTTCTTATAATCTTGTGTTGCTTCTGAAGCATGATGGTAAGTATTATTTTTGCCTTCTGATGCTTACTCATGATCATACATTCAAACAAGACAATTATGCCTTTCTGTTATTTTCTGTGGCATCAGGCTACTTCTTTTTGTTGTATTTTATTCTCTTGACTACCCATCATTGTTTATACCGACTAAAAAGACATGCAATACACACACAAATATAGGTTTTTTGCTTGGTAAACTTGTTATATGGATTGTGAGATTTGCATTTTGGTGATTCGTACTTTATTAACTCGTGCAGGCTTTTATATCTATCCTCAATGGTACAGCTGATTCATCGGAGCTAGTTTTTTTTTCTTTGCTTGCTTAGTTTTGCACCTTTAACGAGTTGTTGGGGATTGATCTAGCAGTAACAGACAGTAATGGAATCCAGAATTGCAAAGGCATTGGATAGAGAGAGCAATCATGGAATTTTGCTGAAAGCAAAGAGAAAACAGGCAGCACATGCAGCATTTCCCAGCAATGCTGCCTGTCCTGCCCTAAGCATCTGTAACTTGCCAACAGACAAAGTCAGCAAGCGACAGAAACTTGATGGAATTAGTGAGGAATCTGCGTGCCATGGATCTGTTTTCCAAAATTCTATTCTGAAATGCTACTCGAATTTCATGAAAAGTGGGATTCCACAACGTCTGATGTTCTATCAGGATGGCGAATGGACTGATTTTCCACAGAGTCTAGTCAGCTTGATCGAGGAGAATCTTCAGTTGAAGAGGGCTGCTTTTGAGGTTGAGTTGAATGGTTTCAGTTTCCTTCTAGATTTTTTGCACATGTTATGTGTAGACTTGAAAACAGGTTCCCAGCAACCTATTGCCTGGATTGATGAAGCTGGTAGCCGCTTTTTTCCAGAAATTTTGACTGCTGGCTGCTGCCACCATCAATGTGGTAAACGTGAGGATCATCTGTACAGAGACTTCTCTGATCCTCGTCAGTTGACGCTGCAGCTTGAAATCAACATTGCAGGAGTGGATATGAGAGAATGTACTGGGGAATCAGATACTCTAGAACAGCATATACGAATTAGTCAGAAAGCTTCTGGCAACCAATTGGCTGTGGCTGTTGAAGATGGGGGCCGAAAGGTTCCTGATCCGAAAACAGTTGATATTGTTGAAGTGAATCAACAGATGGAAGCAAATACAAGTCCTGTGGTTAATCTTCTTGAGGAGGACTTGGACCCTGAATTTATACGGAAGATGTTCCTTATGAACATGAACTCTTTTGGAACTGTGGAGATAGTTGATCTACAGCACTGTTCTAGTACTTTTGGGCAAGCACGGTTTGAGCTCTTTCAGAAACAAGCTGAAATTACAAAGAAGCATCGTGGAGATGCAAATGTCCGCTTTGCATGGCTTGCTTCTTCAAGTGGAGAGCTATCTTCTATGATGAAATATGGTATTAGAGCGTGCGGAGCTTTGACAAATAAGTCCTCGTACGGCTTTGGTGTTCATCTTACTCCTGCGAATTGCCCTAGCATCAGGTTGATCTTTTCTTTTTCAATTCTGCCAACTGGCAAACTATTATGGAGAGATTTGCAATTAAGTGCCCTATCAAGTATGGTTTCATTTGTTGGAATTAAGTTTTCCAGAGCTGGTTTAATTGACAATAACTACATGTTTGCAATATTCATCACTAAAAAAACCTAAATGCTTGCAATCTCATTCTATTTTCCTTTTATTTCGTTCCCTTGTTGCCTCACGTGACCTTTTTACATTGTTTTCTGCTTCTTTCTCTCTGTTTTCCCCCTTTGTTTTAGGGCTTCATGCCTCTTAAGACTTTCAGGGTTTTTTCTTGGCAATAAGATTGTTTTATTTGTTTAATATGTTTTGCCTTGTTGTTTTCTTTTTCCCTTTGTTTTAGGGCTCCATGGCTCTTAAGAATTTTAGATACTGTCTTGGCCATAAGAATTTTTTTTTTTGGTTTAGTATGTTTTGCCTTTTGTGCTTTCCATGGCTTCAAAAAAATTTGGAGATTGGAAATATATCCATCTTGTCATGTTTATCTGCGTGTTTTTTGTTCCGTCATTGAATTTTATTATGACAATTTTTTAGTAAAATGGTGAACTTTGTCTTCCTCAGTGCGAAATATTGTGATGATGACGAAAATGGAGTTCGACACATGGTATTTTGCCGTGTAATAATGGGAAATATGGAGTGCGTTTCTCTTGGATCTAGACAATTCTATCCAAGTAGCGTGGAGTTCGACAGTGGAGTGGATGATGTTCGGAACCCGGCACACTATGTAGTCTGGACTATGAATGCAAACACCAATATCTATCCAGAATATGTTATTAGTTTCAAACTACCAGTCGATGCTGAAGGTGATATGTTGCTCCCTAAGGGTTCTTTGTTTGTTTTGACGTTTTTGTCCTGGTAGTATTCATAGTGTAGAGTGTGCTACCTATATTATGGGTCATCTGTGGGATGGAACATGGGAAGTTTCTCTGATCCTCCAATTACATTATGAAGCTGGGCACCAAAATGGAGAGGGCATTATATCCTTGGTTGGGCTTTTACATCCATGAGATGATTCTTCAGTTTCTTCTCTGATTCAACGAGTCAGTCAGTCGGCTTTGCACTTGTTATGATTTCTTTGAGAAGTTCGCACTTTAGGACCGCAATTTTCTTTTTAATTTCGCACAGGGAATTTGAGTGGAAGGGGGACTACAGTTGTATCGGGTGCGGCAATATCTTTGAAAGGGCCTGTGAGACAGTCAAACGTGGATCCATCCACGATTAATCTGGTAAGCCTCGGATTAGATTCTTTGCTCTAGCAGCTTGGTTTCCATGCGGCTATATCATATTTGCTTTTACTGCTGTTATTAGGGGAACAACAGTGCACCGGGTTCCAACAGTGGGAGCTCGAAAGAGAGGGCTCATATTATGGCCTCAAGTGCTCCAAGGGTTCCGAGGTCCCCTTGGATGCCTTTCCCGATGTTATTTGATGCTATCTCTGAGAAAGTTTCTCCCGAGGACATGAATGTGATCAACTGTAACTACAACTTGTTTAAGGTAAAGACATAACTCCTGTTGAGGCTGTCGAGATTTAGGTGAATATCTATGCCAATTGTCTTAAGCTCGTCTACTTGACATCTCCTCAGGTTAAGAAGATTACACGGGATGAGTTTGTCAAGAAGTTGAGGGTTATAGTTGGTGATGATCTGTTGAGATCTACAATAATAGGTCTTCAGTGCAAGGTATTTTGCGGCTATCACTGGTTAGAACTGAAGAAAAATAAAACGTGGCATTCCTTGGGAACTTCTTTGTTGATTAGATGTGAAATGCACAAGGATCCGATCAAAACTCTGCCTTTCAAGTTCTATAAATTAGGTCTTCATGATATTAAATAAGAAATGTTCACTGTTCGAAAGAATTAACTGCAAATCAGAAGTGAAAATTTTTCAAATGAGGCTTAATTGCTTCAGTAAAGCTTGTCATTGTGGCTGAAAAATAATTGTTTTTTATTTCCCGGTTTGCAGCCAATTTCAGTCAAAAAGTGAGGCCAGAAAATCTTCCTTAAAAAAAAATATATATATATGTATGTTTCAGTCCGATTACCAACCAAATGTGAGATTGAAAATTGGACGGAAATGAATCACATTAGATTCATCTTTTATTGCATTAAGGAACAAAATGAGGTTCCTTGTCCAATTGGAGAAGGCAATTCCAAAGGGGATCCTAACGTTGAGTGCCCTGCTGCAAATACGAGGATCACTCATACATTAGTGCTGCAGACTGGCCCTGGCAAGTCGTTCTGTCTAGGGCTGCTTCAGTCTGCAGCCCATTATTTTTCTACACTTCTTAACATAAAAGGAGTTTCTGGGCAACCTTTCTGGCTGGAAACTGGTCTGAAACTGGACGGAAATTCCTGCAAATTTGAGACAAGTTTCTGGCCAAAAAGTTTGACAGTAATTAGCAGAAAAAAAGCCTCCAACGTGTTGTCTGTTAACTTTGCTGGAAAAGGTCATAAAGCGGCCAAAAATAACATTTTCATTCTCGAAATGGATGGAAGTATTGGCCAAAGATCAGGATATTTTTTGTTGTGTTAGTGCACTATAATCAAACTCCAGCACATGCAGATTCCGACCAAGCGTGAAGGTCAAGTGATGGAGCAGAGTGTGGAGGGCTCAGGCAGCTGCTGATATGGCACAGACCTTCTCCATGGTATGCTGGTCTATAATTTCCGATGAATATCCAGGTTTCATGGCCGGCGCGGATTTAGCTTTAGGTTCCCAACAAAAATGTGCTGATAAGATCTTATGATATCATGCTTTCTTTGTTAGGTGAACCATTGTAGATTTCCAGTATTCAGAATCTTCTTGCTATTTTCCTTCTGTTAGTTTTATGTCTGTTGTTTAGGATGGAGTTTGCATGATGGCTTATATTTGAGCTTGGAGGAGAGATGGTGAGCTGGTGTGCCAAGGTGATCATGTGTATCTCTTCAGACCATTTGCGAGCTTGGCTTGAACTTTTGCATGTCATCTTCTCCGGTTGGATTTCTTTATGTCTAAAACTTCTGATCTCAGATTTCTGGTTCGGGTTACCTCTTTTTTCTCTGCATGTGTTTGTGTCGAGAGTCTCTTTTTACTTAATAGGGCTTTCACCAATAATTTTCCAGCAAAGCTCCCGCTCCCCTTGACTAGAGGAAAATTAGTGGAGATGATGGAACCAACCGTTAATCCGAAAGAGAGGGCATGACTGCTACTACCGCCACTGGTGGATATCAAAAGTGGTTTGTCCATACGTGAATTCCTGTACTAGGGTGGGTCTGCCTTTCCCGGTTGAAGGTAAAAACTATGTTATGTTTAGTGCAAACCTGTTTTATTGGTTGATGTTATTACGTAAGCATTGTTACGTAGTAATGTCAGCCATAATAAGAGACACCTTCTCCTAGCGGGAAGGGAGGATTGATTTCATGGCTCACACATCCTCGTTTTCCTAGGCGTCCCTTGTTTTCTTGTGTAAAGTAGCTCTTCATGCTGGGCCCTGTAGTACAACTTTGCGATTCTTGCAAGGCTTTGTTGAGCTGCTTCATGTGAGACCCAACAGCAAAAATAGCCCCTACTGACCGATAGCCGCTAGCTGGTATCCTTGAGGTAACTGGTTATGTAACCGCTTTTGGTCGAGGCTGAACTTGTCGAGCTGGACCGAAGAAGCTAGGTTTCAAAACTTGATGGGCCGGGCCGAATGAGCTTTTTATCAACCGCTTTTGCTCAAGGTTTAACTTACCAGGCTGGACTGACAGAGAAAATCTCATGTGAAAACACCATTCAATATGGTTCGGCCCCTCCTAGGGTTATTTTTGAGTTTTTCTTAGGTTTTATAAAAGAATATCTAAAAATAATTAAATTTTATTAGTTGGTGTTGTCATGTTACGACTTGGCAGTGATGATATTTAAAAAGAGCAGCATTTTCTGTTCATAAGCAAGCGCTGACTGTTCAACATTCTTCTTTTTTTCTTCTTTGGATGTGAAATGCTGAAAAGACAACAGAGGCCAGCTGTAGTAACCCAGACACTGCGGTCAGAGCGGAGCAGGAGAGGTCAATCATGGGAGCGAGATAGATTGCAAAATCATTACCTTGCAAAAAAAAAAAGAAATTAAAAATTACGTCCGAAAAAATCCACGAGAAAAAAACACGATTTTTTTTAAGGAAGAAAAGGAATGAGAAAAGAAAACCTTTGCTCGGGACTCGTGCCGAAAGGTGCCCGCTCCCTGTACGCACCCTAATCCTTTGCCATGTCGCTATTGGATCAGTGCAGCCTGCCCGACCTGACCGTAAACACTCCATTGATGTTCTCTCTCCCCCTCCCTCCCTCGGCATGTTTTGAAGAATTTAATGAACAGTGGGGGAAATAGTATTTACATCATTTGAAAATAAAAAAAAATTAATATTTTAACCACCAGTCAATTTTTTTTTTTATAGGCAACCGCCAGTCAGATTAAAAACGGCTACATTCCACATTAGAAAGTGACACATTAGACCGGTTTAATGATATCATATTCACATCAGCCCAGAGGAAGTACAGACAAGCAATGGGGATGACCGAATGTTACAACATCATGCGATAAATAGGATTTAATTTGCTTGCTTACACGGTGCAGTAAAATATAAAGGATTCATGATGCATTTTCTCGGTCATAAGGGTATTTATGGAAATAGATGAGGTATGTATGCGTAAAAGGAAATAAAAGAGCATGAAGAATGACACTGACTGAATTCACTTTCTTAAACAAGCCAGTCACACTCCATGCTTCATCATCTCAATCCTCAAAGATTGAAAATAGCGAGATTCTGTACGAATTTAATTTTAAAAAAAGGACAAAACAATGAAAGAAGATGAACAGTCCAAAAAAATTGCAAATTCCCTCTGCCCGCGGGAATTTCGCCTTACAAATCGCGACGAGAAGACAACATGAGTTGTCTGTTTCACCTCTCCCTTTTGTTTGTTAGTTTTCCTGATGTGATGCTTTCTTTTTCCATTTGTTTTCGCCATGCACGCCCAACTATTTCCCTTCGAAAGGTGCAAAGGAGTTTCCGAAATGGTCCCTTTTCTTTTCCTCTTTTTTTTTTTTCGATGATAACGGAGATCTATAAATTTAATAAAAGGATGAGAAGATCTGCCGACATGGGTGACGATAGGTTAGGATGATCTGTCAATGTAGAGGATGAAAGACAAATTCTTAGGTGAGCTGAGCTCGTAGATGACGCGGTTGACTCAATCAATGAACGTTTGACACGTCAGTAAATATGTTTAAAAAATAAATATTATTAATCAATAGAAAAATGTGATGTAATGTGATGTGATGTGATGCTTTATGATGATATGTTGAATATTTATTGGCAGAGTTCACATGGCGAGATAAGCTCATGTAAGAATCTTTCAGGAGGGAAGGATCGGAAAAAGAGGGTAATAAATGAACAAGATAATCAATCAATGACTTGTTAGTCCCAATTCAAGGAGAAGGTCTTGTATGAAACGAGTACATCACGTGATAGTGCTAACGTGATATCATGAACCAATTAATTTAAGTCATTTTGATGGTCTTTTTCCCTTTAGGGTTTTTTTTTCCTTTTATATTTTATTAAAAATATTTTAAAGATAACTGAATCATATTGATTCGTGACACATGTCAATACTACTGCTTGATGTACCCATTGCACATAAGACTCCAGGGCAATATAAAATATACCAAAACCCCTCTTTTAAGTAATGCCCATTTCTTTTTTGGGTTTTAAAGAAAATAACTGGGTGAGACAATATTAGTGTACCGATAGCACTATCGATGAAAATTGAATTTATAATTTTTTGATCTAATATTAAGGACGAAACCACTGCAACGAATACACATTTGTCAAATTATGATCATTTTGATACTTAAAAATTATTTCCACTATTGATGAAAATCGAATCCATAATTTGTTGATACCATACTACTTGGTATATTCAATAGAGTTTTACTGGTCTCTGTGGGATGAACCCACTGGTAAGCAAACGTCGACTTGTAGCCCAGGTCCATGATTCAATCCTCACTGAAGTTGGTATGGAGGAGTTACACGGTTCACCCCAATATAAATATAAGGCCCCGAGGAAGGCGCAACCCCCTAGTTGAGTGCAATGGCATTCGGATACCTCGATTATTAAAAAAAAAAAAAGACTCTAACTAATCTAGGTTAGAGTCATGTCGACTCACAAACGTGTGAAACTTTTCAACAAGAATTCGTTCTACTCACAAGACTCGAACTCCAGATCTTATTTGAGCAAAAAAAAAGATGTCGAATCATTTCAACGTCTCACTTTAATTTAAAATCTAAAGTTTATTTATTGAATTTTTATAAGTGATTTTCCATCCATCCCGTCTTATTCAAAATTGATGAATCTCTCTGTTTAAAATTCAGCAACTGAATGTATTCACCAAGAGTTGCTCACAAAATTGCTTAATAGAATGAGATGAATTCTCTGACTTAATTGCCAGATTAGTAAGTATGTTGGAAAGATAATTATAAGTAATTAGATTCTTTCTATTTTTAAATTTAAATTGTTTACTATGAATCGTTAAATTGAATGAAATGTTAAATCTTCCAATTAATAGAATGGTTGAGTTGTATAACCAGTGTATTTTATACTTTTTTCATAATCGAGGTATTCGAATATCTTCCAAGCCCGGCAAGTAAGAGTTACAACAAATTCCTCTTCCGGGCACATGAAATAGACTGTAAATCACGTGTGTCGAGTAAAACAGACGAATCTGAGAGTTTCGAGGATGTATTTTACACTTAATTATACGTAGCTTATGAAGTGAACTGACGAACTAATTATCAAAAGAAAAAAAGGGGCTGACGAACTAGCAGAGGTGGCAGGCAGAACAGAAGAGGTCAGACATATCGTCCCCTCAGCTGTTCACTTTTTTTAAAGATCCTGAGATCTGACGGATCTTATGGCATCACTGTGCCGAGATCGATGTGTCAAGATTCGGGCACGTGGGCATACGTAGATTGCGTGGACAGCGAGGCCGATGTGATCATCACATCATATGGCAATGATTCTTAAATTATGGTTTCTCTCCCTCGACATTCATGCAGTTGACATTACGTAACATAGTCTTCTTTTTTGTTTTTAAAGTAAAAAATTCTAATAACGATTCAACCGCATGTTACATGATTTTCAGGATTTCGTTTTCAATTATAAAAATATCAGACGAACGGAATAATCGACACTAACATGATTCCATCAGCAATGCGCTATCGATGTCCGTTAAGGGTAGGCACGAGGAGCCCCTCAACCAGAATTTGCACATAAAGGATTTAAAACTCTGAATCCAATCTCACTAAACTGTATGTGAATGGGTTTTAAGACTACCGGACCATCATTTTGGTGATCGTAACATGGTCTTCCTTACACTGCTGCAACTACGACCTTTCCCTTTGCTATTAATATATACGAGTCGATCCGATGGTCCTGCAAATCACGACTACCGATCACCGGAGACACTCCCCGCATATATATGAATATAGCTTATTTAGGAATTTGGTCTCTCGAGCAGGACATTTTTCATCTGCTCGTAGACGAGTGGGAAAAGCTAACACAATACGGTCCTTTCCCCTCCTTCCTCGGACCGATACACAAGCCGGGCTTTTTCTTCCTCACTCGATAAACTGGTCACAAGCCGGATATTTTTCTTAGATCTCGAGATTGACTGGTCACGAGTTCCACGTCTGGGCATGACACGATATGAGTTTACACAAATACTCGCTTTGATACAATCTAAAATTTTCACCGAGCTTACAATATATTTGTTAACTGCTAAGTGCGAGGCCTCGTAACGGTTCACATTGATATTGGATGTTTCACCATCCATCTCGGAGGAAAAATCTGAGTCATTATCGTCCACAGGGCGACAACTGGTCAGTCGACGAGGATAGGTTGCCAAGAAAAAGCAGATAAAAGAGAAGCTCAAAGTGCACAAATGGTGGATGGATGCAGTCATTTAATAGTTTAAAACTTATTCGTATATATTTTGGTGGATACTAACTTCTCAAATTACATCAGACTTTCAGTGGTGCTACGTTGAATGGTCAATATTAGTGGTGGTTATTTATTTCATCTTATATATTCAACGGAGATGGCTGGATCGCTACTGCTGCCGTCCTTCTAAGTTATAATTGAAGTCCGTGGATACAAAATGGTTTCGGAAAACGAGGGATTAAAGGGGTGCCGTGGATCCCACTTTTAACAGTTAATCACGCTGCTTCTTGATTGGAAGGCGAGAACGATGTCGCTGCACCGTATCATTTTTAATCGAGTTTCTATAAGCAAAGATGGCACCCGTACCCTTTCATCTCCTTTCTCTCGGGTAAATGCCGACAGCTGTGCTGCTGTATGAAGCATAGAAAACATCAGCTGTCCTTGTTTCCAGGATCACCCATTACGAGCAAATGAATGGGAAGGACTTGAAAGGAAAAGATCGAGGAATCACGAGGCGTTTAGAGAATAGCATTCAAAGCGGACTGTTGGATATCTCTACAATCTCAGTTCAGGAGGGAAGAAAGTATCAAGGCGTTTACACAGTCCAAGAGCATCCCCTCCGGCAAGAGGTCTCTTTGGAGGGCAAAATCGTTCCTGCATCCAAAGTCCGCACATACCTCTTGAGCAGACCTTTTCATGTGCGGCTCCAATTCCATTATTCTAGGGAAAATTATACCGGAAGTCCCATACATTTATTATTTTTGACAACTGTGTCATATAAGTTTGAAAATAGTTAATTCAATTCTGTAAAATTAATTTTGTTACATTTTTATTCCAAAAAATATTGTTTGTTCTATTAATGGAACTGTTAACCGCATGAAGTTTACGTTAGTAAAATAGTGACGATTTTGACTGAATATGTAATGGGGTTGATCTTATATGATTAAATAAGTCATTTTCAAACTTGTAGACTCAATTGTCAAAAATGATGAACATATACGATTTTTGTTCTAATCATCCCCCTCATTCTATGTTGAGCCAACTGCATAGACACTGTCAATATCATCCCTATCAATTGGTTGATGCTCTCGTTGAGAGCAAATGACGAGTTACACCGCACTTAGTTTCAAACTGGAAACCTTCATCTTGTGGTTGGGCTTGATAATGGGTCCCAAGTGCACTACTTTCCCTCAAGAAGTGCCTTAAAAAAAAAAAAAACGTGTGGGCGAAGCATAAAGCGAATAATACCTCTTACGAGTTTTTCCATGTGCAAATACCATACCATTACACTACGTTGGATCCCCCTTACCTTTTATTCCTCATTCCTTATTTTAATAATAATGCTTCGACCTAACTCTTGGATTCGATTCTTACCAGTGGGATTCATCATGTTTGCATTCCTTATTTCTTAAAGACAAAAAAAAAAAAATTCTAATCTGGACTTGCTTTATAGATCGATAGTAGTAAATGGAATGAGAATTAAAGCTACAATAATAAAGCAAGTCTGAGAGGAAAAGTGAGAAGTCACTTTAATGTTATGAAATTAATGCAGCCTACCCCACCCACACAGTTCTTTTTTTTTTTCTTTTTTTTTTTTCCGGCCTACAAAGAAGACACATAAGCCTAGAAAGATAGAAGGGACACGGGATAAAAGGGGCACGGGAAGTCCTACCGGTGAAATTGAACTCAGAACCTCTAGGTTACAGGACGTAAACAATACTAACTGTACTAAACTTCCTTCGTACCCACATAGTTTTCTTTTCTTGATGGGCCTAAGTGACCAACGGTGCTTTCATCTTCCCCTCATTTTCCATGGATCCACATCAGTTTAGTTGGATGGTCACATTCAGTCGTACACTATTGCAAAAAATAATTAGTTGATCTCGAGAATATAAGAGGATTGAGCTCTGTTATTTATCGTTAAAATTTTTGGATATGCATAAACCGAATCGAACGGAGAACGAGTTGCAGGCTATTTGAACCAAGAGGTTGTCAGTACGGTTTTCGTCGGTGTACTCCACGTTATAATCTCCGTTTTCTTCCTAATCTTTTCACACCGATGGACTTTCCCTGAAATCTAAAGATAATTTTCTAACGAAAGAGAACTTAGTATAGTAGGTATTGCTCTTACTCTATGACCTAAAGTTCCTAAGTTCAATCTCATTAGTGAAACTTCTCCTACTCCTTTTATCCTCTCTTTCTTCTTCCCTATCTATGTTTATGTGCCTCCTCTGTACACCGAAAAAAAAAGAGAAAATCTTATATCAAGATGTCTTATGCTGAATTTGATCATAATATGTACACTACAAATATTTTTTTAATAACGAGATGTTTATATATTTTATGTATGAATGACAGAAAATCCGTTATCATCAATAATTTTTTCGATTAATTCTGAAATGATGCTGTTAATTCTGGGAAAATTTTGTGGTTGATGATCACTTGACGGTACACTGACGTGACGCAGGTTCGGGACTTTTGATTTGATTACTAGTTGGTGGGACGTATTCAGTTGGGACTCTAATTAATTCAGTACAGGGTACGTTGTCTAGATCCATTAATCAATTCTCCGAGAGAGATCCGAAGAAACTCGAGCCGGCAAGCTCTGAACCACGTCTTCATCTTCATTCCTCGATGCTCGGCTGTGAAACTCGTGATGAATTGATCCGTTTTGATTCAATTTGCATAGTTATGAATATGAAATCAAACGATTTCGAATTCGATTTTTATCAGTAGAATTTCATGTATTTATTTCTTTTTTCCCCTCTCTACAGGCTAAAAAATGCAGTGTAACTGGAATACACTAAATGCAGTTCAGAAATTAAATTCCACTTCGACCGAATACCTTTGATTAAAGTGAATTTGACCAAAAACAGTACATCAATATCCACAGTTCTTGTTTAATTCTCTGCGAGTTCTGTCAGTTTCCCTGCTGTCGAATTAGAATTTGAACTGTAGCTCGGCTTAAACCGATGACACGCCTGCAGAAAAAACACTAGCTGTATTATCTATTCTTTGAATTTAAAAAAAAATTAAACTCCTCTTTTTTTTTTTTTTTTTGTAAAAACATATATATATATATATATATATCTGGTGGTAAACCAGCACCAAAATTACCATGAGTTATCTACTGATTTAAAATTTCGTGTAAATCTAAGTTTGATCTCTTATTGATACACCGTAATATATATTTAATATGGTATTGAATCCATTTATCGAAAACCTCTTATAAATTTGCGCCAAAAAACTGAATGTCGATACCATTGATCAACTAATTAACTAATGAACAATCAATCACACACGATGGAATGCCACTGAACTCGAAAACTTCTATGAAATGTTATAAATTCTATTTGATTAACGATATTTTTTTATTACATTATCTCATTTTACCCACGAACTCACCCTCTTGCTCTTTACTTGTGTTTTGCCCCTCTTGAATGTATATTCTAAACCTGCCCCTGCAGACACATATATATCTTCTATTACTATATGATTTCAAAGGGCAGATTCGACATCTTTTTCCTCTTCTAAAACTATTTTCAACCGGAATTATTTGAAAATTAATCGTATGCAAGCCTCAATGTCTATAATTAATTGTAGAGGCACCTACTCCTCATCCTATAGTATTTGCTTACCCTTTCCACTCATTTATCTCATCCTGACTTATTTATTTACTTAAATCTCACATAAGAACGATACATATTTACTACGTCACAATTTCAAAATAAAAAAAAAAACAACGAGCATGTGGTATAATGCAATGGCACTAAACGCCCACTTATAGTCCAGAAAATCTAAAGTCGGTTCTCGTTATTATTAAGTCTGCATATTCATTTGTTTCCCATTCTTGTATTAAATTTGTAGCCTTCTTCATCCAAAAAAAAAAGAAGTAATGATGCAGCAATAATTGAACCATGCAGGCAGATGTCAGGGAGATACCTCCACGTGGCACAATCTGCATCATGTCTTCTGGTATTTGGTCCAGTCCCACTGTTCATCGCTTGTCTCCCACCGGCCTAAACCCTAGACGACCACAATCTTGTATTACGGGCTACTGCGATACAGGGATCGGTTCCCGGGACACTCTTGCGCACTGAATTGGAAAAAAAATTTCTAAAATATTATGTAAATTTTATTTTATTTTATCTTACTGTATACTATTTGAATAAATTTTATAAATTTGAATTTAAAAAAAAAGATTAATTGCCATGTACCTGCGTTTGATCTTATGGTAGTTTCGATATGTCATCCGATTTCTCCCCAAGTTCACATGAAATGTGTAAGATCATTGTTGATATCAGAGATGCTCCTTCATCATTTCAGGTTTATCAAATACTTTGGAAAAAAAAAAAAAAACCTCTCCTATTGACGAGCTTGTACGAAACAGTTCGACGTCCAATGACTGATCTTGCAATTCGACCACCACTCAGAATTTAAATGTGCCATTATGAGATCAGAAAGCTTTGGCAAAACTTCCGTCTTCGCTCCACAGGGCCAAGAAATTATTTTGCTGTCTCGGAAGGGAACATCTTACTAGAGAACAGAAGTTTTCTCTTAATAGGAACAGCAATTGTTGGCCTTTATTCCTTGGACTTCTTCCTTAACTCTTTCAAACGACCCTTTCCATGGGCAATCACGATAAGGATAACAATGTGGATCGGTTAGCGTTTGCTAGCGGAAGATAGTCTTCGCTTTAATTTCTCATCGATGTGTAGTCATATCGATGTCGATCTTTCGACTTCGGCTCGGTTTCTATCCTTCCCGAGTATCCGGGGACCCTATTTCACTGACATGCACATCCATGAGTGATGTGACGAACACAGTCGCCTAATTACAAGATTCAAGTTCATTAACAGTCTTACCAAACCCCACTTGTAATCCTGTTTTTCTTGACGCCTTTCCACGACAAACCGGGCCCGGAATATATAATAGGAAAATGAAAACGTATGTAGAAGAAATAGAACAAAATAATTGACTTGTTGCGATTCTACTTTGACAACGCAGCGAGCAATGTCCATCATTCACCGACTCATTTAATTGATATCGAACTTTAGATACATTTCCCTAATCTTACCGTGTTTCCGGTACTCTATAGGGAACAATATCTCGTCTTTTACAGTAACAGTTCATTAACCCGATTTACCATTATGTGATGGTATGATCCCCTTATAAAAATGGAGAAAATCTCGTACATATGTAACAGATATACCACGTGCTTATTCGTGATTTTTTAACAAAATCCTAAAAATACGAAATATATAAATTGCGATATTTTATTAGTTTGTGACACTGTGTAAGCACCGATACATGGTGATGGTGGCGGTGAGGACAATAGAGAAACCCCTAATTTTGCCATATATGGACACGGAAAGGAGCAAAAGAGAGTGTGAGTGACGTCCACTCTCCTATCAATGTGTTGGTAGATTTTATTGCTTTTTTATGGTGTCTTCTTATATAAGCTTCTCTCCCATTCATCTCTTTGTCTTCTTTTCTTTTACTACTTTTTCTACTGAAAAAAGTGTTATCTCTTTCTTTTTCTTTCTGCCCAGAAAGTGTAAACACGTGACGTGCCCAAAAGATTGTCAAGAGATCATACATACCACACACACACACACACACATATTACTTACACCTATATATGAAAACAACACAATTACCAAAGAGGATCTTACCGCACACGGACCTATATGTGTTGTTCACTCAAGGTAAAAAGCAAGATTTACTCTCTTTTGCAATGTGAAGTCGTTTTCCAGTTATTAATTCTAGGAACTTGCTGAAGCTTGAAAAGGGGAGTTCGGTGCAGATACCATCACTCTCGATATGAGTTTAAGAAGTTCGAGTTCGATTCTCACCTACAGATAACTTTAGAAGTTGTTAAGGAAAAAAGGGCTTGTATCCCCGTTTGAGAGGTCTTAACTCAATATTCTTTGTTTGAAAAAGAAGAACGATGATTTGCCGAACGAAAAATTGTTAGCTGAGAAAATCCGCTCGAGGAACATATCGAACAAATCTAGATATCGTGTTTACGTACAGAAGAAGGAGAATATAATACTTTGATATGGATCACTTAGCTTTGATAAGATTAAAAACAATAACGCAAGGACGTGCTTTTCTTCCTACTTGAAACTTTTGTTTGCTTTCTGTCATTCTTTGTCTCCCTTGTCTTTTCCTTTAGCTCTCTCTACCCCTTTTTCACCTTTCCCTTTCTCTTTTCTTTCTTTTTTCCAAATGATTTTCGTAGAGGGTACCTGGTTCTGTTTTGGCAGACCCCTCCATGAGAAAGGGAGACTAGAGATACAGATAATCATTTCAAAATGACCATAATAGACAAAATATAAAATTAAAAATATATATGTATAAAATTGGAATGTCATAACCTTCCTAATGTGAACTCAAGGTTGGGCTTCTTCGTGGGGCTTGATGAGCTTGTTTCTGATGTTCTATCGTAGCTCAAGCAATCTGAATCTTTTCTCTGCAAAAAAAAAAGTTAAATTAAACAAATCAAGAAGAAGAAAATGGGTGAATAATGAAGACAAGCTAGGATATTTTTCTGGTAAAGAAATCAGTTCGTCTAGAAAGGAACAGGAGAAAAATAGGAACAAAGAGAAAAAAATTTATTGATAAAATTGAACTCAAAATCTCTTGAATATAAGTTAGGAATGATACCACCAAACTAAACTCTAAACCATCATTTCTCATAGAGATAGGGAATTTGAAATCTTTGTGCATGGAGAATAAGAAAAGGACAAATTTTAGGCTCGTGGGAGTGGCAAAGAACATTTTAAAGGAAAAGGAAACAATGCAGATCAGTACAACCGAAAGAGTGTTCTTAGAAGGAGGAGGTACTGAGAATCACATGACTGAAGTAATTAATTAAGAATCAATCACTTAAATATTCTGTGAAAGTAACAATTTTACTTATATTAATATAAAATTTATTGTTACCATTTGCATGAACATTCATTTCCTAAGGTGAAAAACAGCCAGCCAGTTAGGGCAATGCACTGCTAGGTTTTTCATACAAATTATAACTGATCATCAATTAAGGCATACAGGTACATAGTCAATTCACAATCTTCCGTTACATGAAATTCGGTTCTTTTTTATCGGATGTCTCCGAAGGGTCCACTCCAATCCTTTTACGATTGAAAACAGGAAAGTGGAAGGGGGTTTTAATTAGCAAAGATGAGGGAGTTTTATTTGGTACCTCAGGAGATGGGGAATTTCCTCCAAAATCACTTGATTTATCATGCATCCAATTAGCTTCCCTGCAGCCACGAAATCAAGATTAGTTAAAATATATATATATATATATATATATATAAAGAGGAAATTCATTATTGATTTCAGCTACAAAAGAGATCCATAAACTTAGAAGACGATAAGAGGAAAGGGTGGATAAAAAGGAATAATGAAAGTCCGTTGATAAGAATTGAACTCAAGACTCATATACATGTCCCAAATTAATGGTGGTATCAGCGATATCGAGAGTTCTTTTCTTGAATTCTCATTGATTTTCCACCCTAAAGCGTTTGGTCGTGAAGGAAGAAAAAGAAACGGAGAACAAAAGGCATCTTTTGCGGTCTAAACAAATTGTGGTGATTGAGGGATAAAGCTATATACTCATAACATGTGATGGCCCATTTTCCCATAAGATGAGAACAGGGAACTTGGAAAAAGGATTTGCAAAGGACAACGTTGCTTTTTGCACCAAATTTCCACTAATGGGTCCAATATCCGAGTGTTTAATTTAGCTTTGACAAATTGATCAACGACTCCATTAATTTAACGAGCCCACAAGATCCAACGGGAAAGAGACATCTACATTATTATCTAGGCGGAATATTTGCCAAACGAAAAAGTTGAAAAATAAAATTTTAATTTTAATTTGGGAGGACCAATCATTGATTGATAAAACCTCGAAGTTTACTTGCAGGGAAGATTAAAAGGATTCTGTCCTTATTTTTTTTTTCGGTTGTAAAGCCGATTCATAAATCTAAGAGGGTTAGAGGAAAAAGGAAATATAGTTGTACGAGGAATTCACTGAAAAAAATAGAACCAAAAATTTCATGGTCCCGTGTTGAGGAGGGCAATGCTTGTGCACTTAATCCCTTTTCTCCCAGTGACTAAGATAAGTTGCCAAAATGTCAAATATATGCCCAAGAGGATGTTGATGTGCTAATCAATTTTGAGATCAGAGTATATTGGAATGACAATATTAAATTTAGAAACCACAATGAAACTAAGATTAGAATGATTTTTTGAGTCGTTTAAAATCTTTCATATTCAAGAAATAAGACTTAGTACAGTTAGTTCGGTTTTTGTCTTGTTGCTTAGATGTCTTGGGTTTAATATTACCAATGTGACTTTTCATACCCATTTTATCCCCTCTTTTTTTTTTTTTTTTTTTATCATTTCTAAGCATGTATGCCCCTCTATACAACAAAAAAGCATTCCTACTAAAGAAAATAAAGAATAAACATGCGTGCATGAGCCAATTAACTTTCAACCATAGAAGAGGTTTTTGTGCACTGGATCGTGCCAAAACCAAACCACATTTGGACCGCTACTCAATAAATTAATTATAGTAATCTCTTTTTATTCCAAACGGAATATAGACATATAAATGTGTTATTTTATAGTGCACACAACGTCAAAGAGCTTTGTAGTATACCTTAATTGTTTGCTCCAAGGACCATGGCCATCCCTATGATCTTGGTGATCGGACCTTCCTTTCGGGATCGATAGCTCGAATAGATCTTCAGCAGTGTCCCCCGATGAGCCATTGTCATGTATGTCTATTTTGGATAGAAATAAGTATCGATGTGGCGTTGAACACGAGTGTACAATATCAAATGTCTCATGGGGCAGGAGATTGAAGTGAACAAGAAGAGATGCTGATTTACCTGAAGAAGCTGCCGCCTTATCCGTGGTCTTCACTGTCCGATACATCTGCAATAAAAATTTGAAATCGTTACAGGGGTGAGAACTCACGTGTTAGATCTCAAGCAAACAACTAACAACACAATGCCAAGCAATACCACTATGTTCACAACAGAGAGACCCTGTTGTGCATTTGCGTACATTCCTATTAACAAAAAAAAAAAAAGGATGAAACTACAGAAATTTATATGATATTTTTACTTATTTTTCTGAATTCAAGAGATCGTTCCTCTATAGTATGTGTATATTGTGTTCTGAATAATGTTTTTTAAGGGCAAGGTACGAGGCTGGGAAGGTAAAAGGTCAAAAAAAAAAAAAACCAACCGTGGTAATGGATACGTGGTTAAAAAACCCTACTGAGGAAGATAATAATTGAGCAATGATGTGTTTCGTACTTTCCTTTATTCTTTTTTTAAAAATTATTTTCTGGCAATTTCCTCTCTCTCTCTCTAACTGCATCTAGTTCACTAATTTAAAAGGGAAAGACCCATTGGGTCTCTGGGCTTGTGCTCTTCCTCGTCTTGGCTCTGTGTAATTGCAATTTCCTCTTCTCGGCTTTTAGATTGCTTCTTCTCTGGAATGGAGAAGTAGTTAACTTTGTCTTGCTTTAACCCGTAAAACTTTACGTTTTAGCAGCTGAGTTGTCTGTGAAGATTGTTTTAAGTAAGATAATCAACCACACATACAACTGTTATACTGATGATCTTTAATTGTTACAATGGAAGTTTCCCTTTTTTTTTCTTCTTTTTTACTTTGGCCTGGTTCATTGTCCATGCAAAAGGCTGTTTACTAGCTTGCAATCCCCCTCTCTCTCTCTCTCTCTACACTCTATCAGAGGTTGTAAAGAAAAAAAAGACAGCATTTGATTCGGGTTCCCTGCAGGAAAGCAAAATCAAAGTGTCTTACAGGTCGGGGAAGGACTCGGACTCGATATGTCATCGATAAGGGCATACGAATTCTCAAGTGAGGAAGGATTGAACTGGGAACCTCATCTTGGATTAGTCCCGGGACCGGAAGAGACTAATGAGTTTCTTTCTTTTATACTCTTTCTGTACTGAATCTTTTTAATCTTGAATCAAGATTTTTGGGTCGGTCTCTATTTCCAAGTACTTCTCTCGCACCGGGAATATCGTATAATTATGGCTAATTTAGATCATGTTTAATGGTCAATTATTGTAACTGGCTCAGATCATTAGAAACTAAAATGAAGCATGACTGGAATATTCCCAACATGTCTGGATGCAATTCGAAATTATCCTCAAAGGACACCTTTTTTTTTTCTACTTAACGTTTTTTTCCCTCAAAAACTTTAAGAATGTGGTGATAAGCTGGGCTAAAGTATGGTGATGATGAAGTATTATTACCTGTAAATGAGATTTGACATGTGCAAGAGTGAGATCCTTCACATCCATGAGCTCAAGGACCGATTTTGGCGTAGCCCCTACATCATCCACAAACACGAGAAGCTCAATATCTCTGATAGAGTCTTCGGAGGGGGTAATTAAATGAAGTTTATAGGAAACCTCTTACTTTCATGGCCACCAAGAAGCTCCACAGCGTGAACGAACCGAGCATGGAGCGAGGTTGTCCACCTCATCCTAGGAGCCCTGACAGTCCGTCTGGTTGAAAACCTCGAGCACAGCCTCTGCCTGTGGTGGGAACGGAGCGCACCCGAATGGCCAGCGACATTTTTACGGCTACCCATAGAGATGGAATTAGCCGAGGGCAAGCAAGCTTGTTCCGACAGCGAGGTGTTGTTCTGAGCAAAGGGTGGGTAAGGGTTTTGGTGGTGTTGGTAGATGGGGATTCCTCTAATGGGCCTGAAGCAGGCATTCTCTTGGTTCTTCATCAGTTGCCCTTGCCGATGACCGCTATGTTGAAGGTAATGGGGAATAAAGTTGCTGCTGCTGCTGAAAACATCGATGGTGGTTTGTCGGCTGTTGGGATTAAGGTTCGGGAGAGAGCTGTTGAAGGTGGAGTCAGGTTTCAGGTTCAGAGCTCGGAGCTTGTTCCAGAAATCGAAGTTGTTCACATCCTCATCGTGTCCCCTCCAAGCTGTGGAGGGCTTGGTGTTCGGGGGGCTGATTTGGAGGGACAAATCGGGCTGTGCCGGGAACAGCTCCATTGTATGTTGCTCGTAGGATGCTTCTTCTATGGAGGTTTGCAGAGATTTCAGTATACTTCTGTTGGGGATTTGATTTGATGAGCTTTGAAAGAGAGTGAGAGAGAGAGAGAGAGATGAGGTCTATGGGGCTTTGATCAGTTCAGAGGGAGGAGTAGTTGCAGAGATTGGGAATGGGAAGAAGACTAAGAGGGAGGTTGAGGAAAGAGATGGGAGAAATGACAAGGAATGAAGTGAATGGTGTTTTTTTTTTCTTTTGAAAACGTATGAAGTGAATGGTTGTGTGAACTATACGTGAGAAAATGACACTGAGAGGGTCTACACCATAAGGAAGATAGAAATTATTGCACGATATTCCAACATATTTTGTATATCAATTATTCATAAATTAACATGTCAAATCAGACGTATTCGAACCCTATATGTAGATATTGCATGCAAAAATGGGTTTGAAAGTTATACGTATAAACCAATTTATCTTACCATTTTTTTGTAAGTAATTATGCAGAAGGACCTTTCGATGCTAACGAGAAAGTCATCAGATTTTTGTATCATTTGTTCGTGGGGCAATTGAGAATATAATTCAATATCATTTCTATTCAGGTAAGGTATATGTATGAATCTTATGAATACGAAAAATTAATAATTAAAAGAATTTTATCCTTTAAAAAAAGATTTGGCCTTGCCTGAACTAATTAGAATTTGTTGAAATTTTAGATATAAGATGGTACAATAAGCAGGAAAACCAAAGGGAGAGAAAAGAAGGGAACAAAACAAAAGTTAAAGACAAGTATGGGGCTTGATTCCTTTTCACTAACCCCTTTCTCCTTCTCTTGTTTCTTAGGAGGAGAAAGGGAAATCTAATTTCAGTGCAATGCTCTAACGTGTGAGTTTGTCCCTCGACAACTATCATGCGGGATGTAATTTCTGAACCACACACACACTTCTGGTTTCAACTTATTATCACAGCCGATTCCCTAGCTTGTAGCTTTGTCATATCCTATCCTCTTGGCATATGCGAGCACGATACAGATACGTGCAATCGTTTTTAAGGGTATATTACATTTTACGATAGGCGGATACATGCGAAATGTAATTTATCCTCAATTTGCACCATATGATATCTAGAAACTCATGGGTTCTGACTGATTCAGATTTTGTTTATCATAACACTCAAAATTAAGCCATTACTTAAGAAAAAAATGTATCAAATTATTTCATTTAGTAATTTTTCTTGTAGTTCTCGGTGGTTATTAGTTGAAAAGCATCACAAATGTAGAGTCTTATCTTTCTTGACTCGATACGGTTGGCATCATCCTCGGTCGGGACTAAGAAATTCTAATTTTGGTTAAGGTTGCTGGGACGAGCGAGACAAGCTGTGATCGATGGTCGTGGTAGGAGTCGATGGGATCTGCGATCTGCGTAACTGGCACCAGTTAATTGAAGCTCATTTCTTCAAACCCTCGGCATTACCCAAACTCGTGAACCTTGGCCCAAACCGAGAAATTCTTAGGTGAGCTGAATTCATAGATAACGTGTTGAATTTAACTAATAAATATTTGACATATTAGCAAATGATAAATTAATGTTTCTTCATAAGCATCTGTATGCTTATACACACACTAGACACGGACCCTTATTACGCACGGAAAAAATAAAAAATAAATAAATATGAAATACTGTGAGAAATTCATATAATTGTATCATTTATTTGTAACTCATTCTAATTTAATTCACCTAAAATTCGTTAACTTACAGTACTAAGTAGAATATTTTTAATTTTTATCAGTATACTATGTCAATTTTATTTTTTATTTTTATAATTTCAAATTATTCGTTCTTTGAACGTGACGAATTTTTGCTGCTAAAATTATAGATATGAAGTGAGATATGGGAATTTGAGCAATTAAAATAATAAAATTATTATTTTGCTCTTAATCTGGAAATTAGATACATATCATAAATTTTAATACGAAAGCCATATTAAGTGCGAATGTGAAAAACAAAAAAGACACCAAATTTTCTACAAGTTTGTATATAATAATATAAATATATATATAATTTTATGTTAGATAAGAGTACCCGAGAGTATTGGCTTAGTCTTAACTGTGAGGCAACTCTAGCAGGTCTCCAACGATCATCTTGGGAGAGCAGAAGCATCCTTTTTGATGTTTTAGCTAGTAAATTAAACTTCGAAGTCTCGGATGTTTTTTGGGTGCCTAGAGAAGAAAATTTGGTTGCCCATAATCTATGTCAAATAGGATCCTCATGTCTGTCTTACGATCTCCAGTTTAAAGAACTACTGTAAACCTTTTGTTTGTTTTAATTCAATACTATATTGTCGATCAAAAAAAAGTGAGGCAACTCTAGCGAGTTTCTTACTCCAACACTAACAGATAAAGTCTGCCTCTCTGGAAACTCAATTTCTCACTGACGTAATGCCTGCGGTTACACTAAACGTAAATTATAAGTATAGTAACTGTACTAAGATGTCAAACTGAATATAAATTATAAGTTATAAATGGTATCAAACTAAGGCATGTAATAAGGCTCTAGTTTAAAATATGTCCAATTTTCAACACTCCTAACCAACATGTAAATTTGGTTAAGATGGTAAATTATATGTTCTTATTAAATAAGATCTCGGACTCGCCAAAGTGAATTGTTTGAGGTGATAGAGCACTGCCTCTTTCACTTAGGTAAAGTCTCAGGTTCGAGTATTGTGAATAGAGAAAGTTCGCCAGTGGACATATATAGATATATGTAATTGCATGGAAGCAAAAGCCATCCCATCTCTCTCTCTGTCTCTTTTCTCATGATAAAGGAAGAATCAATTAATCTTTTTGGCCATATAGAGATCAAAAGATGTATATGATAAAAAGCTTTTACAAATTCCTTAAGCCCCTCTTTACAAGCATCGAAATTTGTCACCTTTTTTCAACATTTCGCCCCCCCCCCTAAAACTTTTACTTTTTGGTGCCCTAATTTTCTGAGTCACCCAACGTGTGGCTTTCCTTTCAACCTTTTTTCAAAATATATATTTAAATCTTCGTTAAGATATCGAACTATGTTTATTGATACGATAGAACATCTCTCTCCTCAAGTGAGGTCTCGGATTCAAGTCTTGCGAATTAAAAAAATTCATTTTTGTGAGAATGTTATCCACTGAAGGCCGACCCGTCAACTCGAACTTACATGAATACAAATTCATCAGATTTTTGAATATTATGAGGTTTATATCAGAAAAAGAAATCTTTACTAAGACAAAAAAAACAAAGCACTAACTTCGCTGGGAGGTCCCCTACCTTTCTCATTAAGTTAGATGGTCAAAGGACACAAATTCATGGGCTATATAAGAATAGCCTCTAACCCGTACACAACCTCACATAGGAAAGCAAAAGGGTCCCTCTAATCAGAAAACGTTTGTCCTTAAATTTTCTAGTGTGAAGCATTTGGGATGTAGTCTTTATAGTATAACATCTAAGTTAAAATATGAGAATCTTGTCAAAAATCGTAAACTGATATTGACTCGAGTTGAGCTTAGAAGATCTACTTGCTTATCAATGTTTAATGATATTGACTCGAGTTGAGCTTGCTTATCCTCTCTCGTTTCTTTATCCTCTACTACCTCTTATATATCAATAAGTCTTCTGTGTAACAATAGCAATACTGACATAGTGACACAAATTAATAAAATTTTATTATTTTTAAGATTTTTTTATAATTCTTTTTAAAAAATAATTCTAAAAATAACTGAATTCGATTGGTTTGTCTCACTGCATAAGCACTATCACATGTTAACACAGTTACATGCAGGATTAACTCCTTATTTATATACATGTCATTGTGTTACATACGTAGTATTCTGAATGGGAACAGGCTTGGGCTTTGTAAACGGTCAATGTTCATCATTGTCCAGGGGAGTTGTGCCTCCTATATAGCTACGTATTTATACAATACAGATATATATATATATATATATATATAAAGGCCTAAAAGAGTGCCCTAATTATTTTCTTTTTTGACTTCAGATTATTCGGGTAAAATTTTATAATTATTTACATATAGTAAAATACATTGAAAAACAACGGCTCAAGTTTTGTCTTGATCCACCCCGATACCAGTATGACTCCCCAGTGTAGCTGATATTGAGATCACGGAGATATCAATAGGGATTCCCCATGGGAGGAGAAGAGAAATTCCATCAGAAAAAAATTCAATAAATTCCTATAAGTATAATTCTATCACTTTTTTAATATCACCTAACACTCAAAGGTTTCATATGTTCGAACTAATTCAAATTAGAATTTGGTTGAGTTAGTAAGAAAACTCTACCAATTATGAATTTTCTCGATTATAAAACTAAATATGGAACTTTATTTGAAAGGAAGATGTGTAAAAATAAAAACGACAAAAATGAGATCTCAAGTCGAGTAAGTTTCGTAGCATTTAGCTCCGCTGCTAGCCTGATCAAGTTATTAATATAGATTCAAGCCCAACTTATATTCAATTCTTACTAATGAGACTTTTATATCCCTTAATTCTCTTTTTTTTAACCTCATTTTAAGTTTTTGTATCTATTTTTTACACTGAAAAAATCATTTTAATGTCATTTTTGTCACATAATCTAGACCCCATAGATTTTTTATATACCCTAACACCTTATACACATTATGAGGTTAAGGGAGGGGAAGAGAAGGAAAGGGAAAGGACAAAATAGATGGAAAATTCTAATCTCTTTTGGAACAGATATAATAGAGGGAAATGAAGGGGAACGATAAAAAATTTAAAGTTAATTGATTACATTATTATTATTATTATTATTATATATGTACTTTTAACAAAAAAAAGGAATATTTTGATCATTATATATATTTTTTAAATCTTTCACCTCCATTCAACCCTAATTTGAGTTTAAAGAAAATTAATTCTAGGAAAAAAAGGAGATAAAATTTGGCGTTGCTCTTATTTGGGGGATGGAAGTAAAAAGAAAGGAATTATTTATCTTATTTGAATATAACACACAGACGCTATATATATATATATTTATATGACTCCCACCTATTATTATGGATATAAAGGTAGAATAAAAATATAAATAATTTATAAAATTATTTTTATTAAATGAGATAATAAATGCAATAGCCAATAAGTAATATAAATTAATCCATTATTTATATAATTATTATAAACTTCACTCCAAGCTAATATAAAGAGGGGTACAATATTCAAATGGTAAAAAAAAAAAAACCTGATCTAATTTATAAAATGATTTGAATTAGCACAATAATTAATTTAACAGTTAATAATAACATATAGTGCAAAATGTAATTCGTAAATTCTATCTTCAAATCAATTAGAATCATCTCGAGTTTTCATATAGTTTAAGAAATCGAAAATAAATTAAAATCTAATTTACATAAAATGATTTGAAGTAACCCAGTAATAAATGCAATAATTAGTTATAACTATCTAGAAAAAAAAATATGAATTGCAAATTCAAACTTCAATTTAATTATCATCATCTTTTCAAAGACATAAGAAGTCAATATGGGAGCTTAAAATAATTTACAATTGCTCCTCTTTTCTCATTTCCTTAAAATCACCTTAATTTGGAAAATATTGTTATATCTGTGAATTTTCAATTAAACATATATATATATATATATATATATTATAATTGGCCAAAGACATGACATTCATTGTTTCGACAATTCAACATTAACTTCAAATAAAATCTATAGAATATATCTGAAAACTACATGAAGCACTAGAGAAATTCGGTAATAATTAAATATTGAGTATAAAAGAATTATTTGAATTGGAATATATATAACAAAAACAACTAAAGTGATGTTTTTAGTGAAATATATTAAAATGTTTCATTAATGTCATTTAATTAATTATCATGTGCATTTTGCTACAAGAAATTCCTTATTGATCTGCAAAATGTTGCGTCAACATTGATAGAAAGCAGTTTGAACGAAAATATTTCGTCATTTGCATAAACTTTTCAGCCAAAAAAAATTGTCAATTGTCAATTTTTATTTTTATTTTAAATTTGCCAAGTAAAAATGCTGTCGAAAATTATGCGAATAATTGTTACTGCGTGAAATATTAAGAGTAGTTCATTTCATTATCCAAACGTATACACAAGCAGCTCTACGTCGCTCCGTACCTCAGACCTCGGTTCGACTCTTGGCATGCGCAATATGTACTTTGAAGATCGTAAAAATTCGATCGAGGCCGGTCGTAGCATTCCGATTTGTTTTTTCAAATTTAACATGATGAAAATCCGATGCAGCAAGAGGAAGTTTACCGCAATTTATGAAAAAATATTGCCACTATTTTATTGATATTCAAAAGCTTTTTTCCGAAAACTTTCGAGGAACATAAATTTGTCGTTGATGCCACTAATTCGATGAGAAGCCAGTGAAAATATGAAGTAGGAGAAATTCTTAGGTGATTCTATCTCGTCATATAACGTAAGAAAATATCGATCAAAATGTGACAAACGAGTAAATTAATATTAATCATCCGAACGGTTACTGTAATTAATAGTAATCGCAGTAATTTGATTGATTTTTCCTTATCATGTTATTGTAAGGTAGGATTATTTAAGATATTTCACGAAATAGTAACAATAATTTGGTTATTTGCATCTATTTATTTTACGATGATTTTACCGATAATTAAGAAATTTCTTAGTGCTCTTAGTTGATTGGTTTTTGGGTTGGCATCTCCTTTCCAGCAGGCATATTTCCATTAAAAAAAAAAAAACTAGTTAGATTTTGATCTTTGAAGCAAATTTGCAAATTCAAGATGCTTATCAAAGAACAATATGCTTATCGGTAGTGGATGACTTAAATTTGAGGAAATCTTAAATGTTCTTATCTCGAAATAACGTTATAAGAAAATAGTAATCAAATTATTTTAATTATTAATAATTATGATAGTTGCTCAGATAATTAATAGTAATTTACTCGTTTGTTATAATTTAATTGATATTTATGCATGTTACTTGACGAAATAGAATTACCTGAGAATTTCCCATTAAACTTATACTCTCGTATCCTTGAAATTACCTTGAAAAATATTTTTTAAAGAAAAGAGAGCAGTAGTCCTTTTTTTTTAACCTATACGATCCCTAATCAAAGAAAAATATGCTTAAACTAACGATGAATGACACTCACATATATACATTACTTGGAGTAGAAGTGAAGACTTAAGATATCGATTCCATTTCTTTCCGTTCTTCCTAAAAGTCGGGGTCACCCGTCGAATAATTAGATGCCCAAACCCATTAACTGAACCATGCGATCGGTCCAGAAATTCTCAGACACGCAACGTCCTCCGATTTAAACGTATAAATAATGTGATATATGGTCTACTAATGTAAGGGGACCGTGAGAGAACCTGTTCCTAGACAAATCCCTCAAGAGCAAAAAGATGAAACATATTGAATCTCTTGTGACTGCATGTATAAAATAAGCGATCTCATTAGTGCCCAACAAGATCTAGGAAAGATTAGTGACATTTGTGGATTTCTGACAATAACCCCTTTATCATAATTTAGGGTTTTGTCGATCGATTCTTTTACTGTAACAAAATAAAAAATTAAAAAAATCCTATTCCTTCGTAATTTAGCTCTTGTCCCTTCTAGAGTTCTTGTATAGTTTTGTTGTGTTTTCATGATCATCACTTTCTTTGTTCTTTATTTTTCATGTACTTGATGGATAGTATGGATTTCATCCGACCGATCCTCATGTGTCTGTAATTAGTATTGCAAGACAACGGAACGAGCGAATTCAAACGTAATACGGGTAATTTTAAAGGATCGGAGTCTTAGAATCGCGACATCCTTCCTTTGAATCATCACTAGGCCAAACCCTTTGGAATTGATGATCATCGCTTTCGATTTCTTGCTCCGTTCAAAAGATTATGGGAGCAGGGAGAAAGATCAGTGTCCCACGGGACGACCCTTTTTCTTTTGTTAGTCGGAACAGGAAGATCCAATCATGGTGAATATATAAAATGGGAAAACAACACTTTAGCCACTAGGGTTCTGTCTGGCCTCACTTTGTCCCCCTGGATTAAACTAATATGTATTGATGCATAAGTAACATGGAATTTTTTCCCAAAAATTAAATTAAAAATAAAAAGGAAACGTGGATGGTAAGTTGTGCACGAGTATCTGGTAGTATACATAAAGAAAATTGAATTGTTCTGACTTATCTAAATTCAAATTATATCAATTCATGGGTAAAACTCTCCGAATTGTGAATTATTTTCCATCAATACAAGACTTAAACTCGAGATTTCACATAAGGGGAGAGATTCCAAACCATATTAATTAACCCATATCTATTAAAGTTTCAGCCGTGTCGTAGAATTTCAATGGAAAGGAGCACGTATGACCCCACTTAATTGGGAGCACTTTGGTCAAAACCTATCAATTGGAAAGTTGATGAACTCTTTCTGATGTGAGCTTCCTCGACTGATTGGCTCCACAGTCAATTTCTAGATGGGAGCAATTCGTACGGCGCATCAATCATTCGTATGTGTCGATACAAGCAAAGCAAGCACCCTTGCACAAGAAATAGGCTCAATCGATACATGTCCCACCGGAGCCAACGATCAACCCAAATCCGAGTTCCCGTTGCAATGAATCATCGATCGACCAATGTACGAAAAGATTTGCCATAGTATAACTCCTGTAATCCCCATTGGCCCCGGTCCTCCTTCACCGATAACACTACGGTCTCCAAGCTATTTTCATCGAATGTGAGAATGGCCAGCAAACCTGAACCAGTCCGTCCTCTTTAAAGCATAATTTCAAGTTCAAATCTTGTAAGCGGAAATTGAAGAATTTTTTGCTCATCAGTAGGTCAGCAGCAGGCTTGAATCCGATTCAATTAGGCCCTATTAAACTTCTGGAATTTGAATGAACATATGGAGTGAATTTGGGCCGATCGGTTACTGTTTTGGCCCATTTGCGCCTCAAAGTCGACAGCCAAGACAATGGGCTTTCACTTCCACATGTGAAAGCCCAGCCCATGAAGTGGGCAGGGCTCGGTTTGCTGGTGCGCGCAGTAGAGAACTGTTCCTTGTCCGAGAAATTCTTAAGTGATTTTACCTTTCCACATAGTATGAGAAAACACTAATTAAAACATAACAAATGGGTAAATTTGGTATCAATAGTTGCCTTGATCATTGTTGAACACAGCAAATTGATCTGTTCATCCTCACCACGTCATTGTGAGATAAGAGCATCTAAAATTTCTTCATGAGAGAACCGTTTATTTGGGAAAGCCAACATGTATTGATTGACACAGTTTAGTATCTCATTCCGTTAAATTGTATCTTAGGTTCAAATACTATCAACAGTTCCTCAACAGACTGACCGACCGACCGGTCCCGTTAGTGGATTAGTCAATCGTGGCTCATCGATATTACAAGTATCAGGCGGGGAAGTATTTGCTTGGAATGTTATCTTAATTGCTCCAAGTCCGGTTGGGTAGCAGTCATCAACCACCGAGATCGATTTCCTTGGCCCAGGTTCATCCGGATCAGATTTCGACTTACAAAGCACGAAAAAGCGAGCAGATGTTAGGCTGGTTCGAATTGAGCCTTCACGTGTCCCATGTCTACTTAGAAATGATAAATAAGCATAATGTTTAGGCTGATTGAACATGTATGACTCGATAAGGCACGATTCACACGTTTAGTTGGTTGTACGTATGTGCTAATGTTTGCATTTTCTTTTTAGTTTTATATTGTTTTTTTAGTACTTTATTTATGTTTGTGGGATTGGAATTTTACTAAAATATTAATCATGAGCTTAGTCGATCACTTTACGTTGTTTTTATGTTATTATCTTTCGTCAAGTTAGCTGAACTATTTATATGTTACCTCAGGTAATTGTATACATATTTTGAAAACAATTATACGGGTTAAATGTGATATAATCGTGGGTAAGTCAAGCCGGTAATAAGTCGATCGATCGTGCTAGATTAAATATTTGTGACCTATTTAATAGACAGATTGCCTATAAGTTTAAAATTTTCTGTCATGTACCCATTGAGACAAAGACGGATATTGATTGATCTCACTAAGCTCCGATTCAAGAGCTTGATTGATCTCGACGAGGAAAATTTAGAAAAATGTCATATGCTGCAGTAATGCAGTGAGAAAACAATAATTAAATCACTTTGATTAGAAACGATTATGACGACTACCCGAGTGACTGAACGCCCATTTGCCAATTTATTAAGATTCGTTCGGTGTTCTGTCATGCCACATGAAAAGATTCGATCATTTAAGAGTGTTTCTCGGGGGATAAAGCGTCCAACAACTAACCAAATCAATCTTTTTCCCGTCATTTGAAGGAAGTGTGAAACAAAATGTTTAAAGTTTTCCGGAGGACAGAAAGCGAGGTGGATAAGGAAGTTGCTAAGGTGGGGCCTCCGTTCACGCTTGGGTTGGCACGGCATTATCAGGAGGATGAGATGAGATTGAGGCAGCCTGCCTTTGTCTCTCTTTTCCCTTTTTTTTTTTTCCTTTTAGATTTCATTTTCGTACATCTATACATATATCCACATATACATATATATATATATATATATATATATAAACACACATGCGCAATAAAGGACGATGGGTGATGGGAGGAAAAGGTAAAACAAAAGACTGTTATCTATCTTCCGCTTTTATTGTAGTAGTCCCGGAGACGACAACAAATAGCCTCCGTCGCTACACAAAGAATTAAGAACCCTAAGCACTGGAAGCAGCAGCAGAGACCTTCAAAGGGAAGAACTAAGACAGAATAACATGCTTCTAACCTAATGACACGAGTGGTGGGTGGCGCACTGTAAGTGCAAAAACCCCTCAACAAAAGAGGAAATTTGTACATCACACTTGAAAAATTGGGAACCCGAATACACGAACTTGAAAGCAGAGGAGGCGAAATGTACCCCCAATCCCAAGAATGTCATCCATCTGCAGGGTGCACGCACTCTTCCCCGATTTTGAGGAGCCAGGCGCGCGCACAAAGAATCTCGAATCCCGGTCTGTCCTAAGAACTGAGGTTAATATTTTCAGCTGCTGCACCCAGTGAATCAGATACTAATTTCCAACTGTAGTTAGGTGAGAATAGGAGAACACCGTTAGAGAAGGCAGATTGTTAGGAATTATGGCTGTTGTTGGTTGGGACCTGACTGTCTCCCTTTTGCTGTACAGTCTGCTAAAATTCTACTCCTCAGTATCCTGAAGAGGACAGGCCACGGACCTTAACGCGCTTCGGGCCAATTTCTACAGGGAGAGGTTCCTTAATTGTCCTTCCCATCCCGTGCCTGGTGTTATCCTTCGATTGGTGATGCCAATCTCTCTTACTTGTTAGTTCCTCGTTAGGCTTCTTGTATTTGACGGAGATGGAAGTTGCAGAAGTTCCTTTTATGAGTCCGTCCCTTGAACTGCTTTCTGCAGTTCCTTTCTGATGACCAAGGCCATCAAAACCGTAACCTAACTCATCAGCTTCGTGCTTGTTGGGTTTCTGCTTCTTCAGTCTCTTGAATCTCTATTAATAGGAACACAAGTCAGGGAGGGATTCTAATGTTTCAAAAAGGTTTAGAACAGGAAACCCAACTATGCATCTAAGGAACTAGATGAACTCGTCAGATTTAGTTCGATCGCGGATAAAATATACCTGGTGATCAGAATGCTCCGGAAATGAGGAACGCTTTGAGATCCTTTTCTCAACTTGCATCGAAGACCTGCGCTTAACTCTGAATATCTCTTCCGAGTCAGACTCATCACAGTATTCATCCATGATAGGCCGACAATCTGATGCACTGTGATCAGCTCCATGGCTAATCAGGTATTCATCACCTGACAGAGAGCATGTGGATGTTTCATTGGCAACACAAGATAGATCTTCAGAAAGCCTCCCAGAACTAGAATTGGCAATTTTCTGCAAGAATGATCAATATAACCAGATTAAGAAAGTTTTAACTCGATCGATACTAAAAAATCCGGTATTTAATGGGGGGGTGGGGGGGTGGTGTGGGGGAAAAAAAGAAGCAAGCAAAAGGCTCCGCAAGGCGATGAGGATAATAGATAGTTGATGGAAATCACAGCTGAGGTCAAGATCTTACATCACCAAGAAGAGATATTCTTTCAGCTGGCTCGGGCTCTGGAGCCAGGCAAGCAAGAGAACTTTCCTGCGCTTCAGGTCTAGGAGTCCGGTCAATCTCTCCTAGCTCCCCCAACCAAGAAACCATTCTTGAAGGTGTTCGACATTGGGAATTAAGGTTTATGTCACAGTAAGGAGAATATCCAGCATCAATAGCACCTTCAGGCCAGTCTTGAATTGCATATAGTACATCATCGCTGCTGGTCTCCTGATAAAGGACCTGCATTGTTTTCAATTCCTGCTCAAACCTTTTGGCTGCAGCTTCCATTTCTGATATGTCATCCCTCAAACACAGAATACGAATGCTCCCACATGAAGGCTCCACAGACTTCGGTTCTGGAATAAAAAGAACCATGATTGTATAAGGATGCTACAAGGAAATCAATGCTTAAGCAGTGAGCATAGAAAAGAGCAACTGATACCATGCCGAAGGCAGACAGGGTGCATGTAACACTTGCAGGTAAGGTAAGCTACATAGCAGTCACGCTTACAGGAGGTGCACAGAATGGTCCCATGAGAAACTGGTATAATTCGACTACAGGTTCCTGATTTCATTATACACCAGCGAGCACGGTGGTGGAATCGCATCAGTTTCACATAGGAGACCTTGACTGAGTTGATAGAAGCCAAGTCTGCAGAAGAGAACTTTAAATCCTCATACTGCATGCCCATATAGAGATCCACCGCCTCCCTGCACAGGAGCTCTTCATGAGGCAGCAAAGGAACCCTATTGAGGAGGGCATAGCGCCTACTAGCTTCGGCACCCAGTGCAAACCAATCACCAAGAGCAAAGTTCACTGCCTCACCGCAATTAAATCCTGCAGAAGTTCAAAATTTGCCATGATCAGATAAGAGAAGCCGAATAAATCAGGAAAGCATGAAAAAAAAATGAGGCGAAGTTTATCTTGAGATGAATTTCAGTAATGATGGTGCAATACCATGACTGAATCCCGCATGATAAGCCCTTGGGAAAGTGACAACATACTCCCCAGGCTTCTGAATGGCCTTGTATACTGGGACGTTACGTTCTAGCAAAATGTTCGGGGGAAATAGAGTTGTCTTTCCCAATAGTATATCAAAGGCTCCATCCTCACCCTCAGCAGATAGAATGTCAGATGAATACACATGTTCTCTGGCGACCTTCTCAAAATCAAGAGCTGCATGACCGGGGACACCATACCACGTTTTAAAAGCTCCACAGTGATGATAATTGATACTGCAAAACAAGAAATATATCTGATTTAAGCAAATTAAAAAAAAAAAAAAAAAAGAGCACATTCTTCTAAGCATCAAAAGCAGAGCAGGTTACACATACCTATAGAGGTAATGATCTTCCACGTGCCAGGCAAACATGCTGAACAGCATTCCAATGTAAAGCATCGGGTCTGTAACTCCCTGGAATACAAGCAATAATGCCATGATTTAGAGAATTGGAAACTTAAAATGAATAAGTGCCAAACTCCCGTCGAATATAAAGTTCTTGTAATACCGGAATTGCTGTCTCTAGATGGCGCAGAATTGACTTAGGCAACCGCGAAAGATTCTGATACATAATTTGACAAAAATGCATTAGACTAGAGCATGGTATAGATGGTACACATTAGTTGCCATCAGCAGACAATAAAAATGAACTCTAGCAAACCAGAGCATAGTAGTCATAGGGTAAATAAACAGCCAAAAAAAAAAATGGTGACATTGAGTTAATAGCTTAAAAAATCAGCTGTAACCTTGGAACCACTCTTTAACATCAAGCAAAATCTTCAAACAAATGGGAAGAGTGAAGCATTAACAGACTACTCATCCAGAATACACACCTTCAAATTCCATTTGCTATTCCCAAGTGGATCAGTGGGGGATGATGAAAAGGCACTACCATCAACATCACAAGCATATTCAACAGTTTCCATCTTCCCACCAGCAACCTCCTGCCAAAATTCTTTTTCCATGTATGATGCTGGAAGACATCCAACACTGTGATATCTTCGAGCAAAAACCTTGTTCGCCATTTTCTCAAAATCACGGAAAGCATAGTTCCTGGAAACACATTGCACTCATCAATAAAGAGATAGCGAGAGAAGAGAGAAGCTCATCATTATTCAGGCGAAAATCTCACCTTCCGCTCATGAAAAATGTGACTTTGTCCTCAGAATCCCATTCAGCAAGCCGCACAGGCTGCACTCTAGTGGTGAACTTGAATCCTGGTTTTTCCTTCATCAACACGACTCCAGCAGGTACAGATGCATTTAGAGGAGATACGATCTTGCATATACCTGACAAAACAGAATGCTCCAAAATGAATGCTATAATTCATAATAAAAAATGATAAAGAATTTTCTGGAATAAGATCAGGAGTAACCAAGATTCTCTTGTTCACTGTTCATTTTGTGAGATTGATAATCCTTTTTTTTTACTTCATTGTCTATCAGCAAGGACTTCTGGGAAGTCTCTCGCCTTTGGGAGTTTTAGGGTAAAAAAAATCAATGCAGAAGTAATCAATATGGTCAACAGTTAACAAAAGAAATCTTCTACAGCAGCCTTTACGTTCCCACTATGGACAGAGTACCAATGTAATGAATTCTCGAAATATGGTGGCTTAAGCGCTCAGATGACATAACTTCAACTGGTAGAAGTCATCAATGATGAGATTGAATTACCATATCTTGAAGCTTCTGGAGCTATCTTTTGCAAATAGACCAAAGGATCATCAAAGTCCTCCTTTGATGGATGGTAAACAGGACATTCTGGAATCTTTTCAGTCCAATACAAATCATCCACATGAAACTTATCCACCTTCCGTTTCAGAAAGCCATCATGACCAGTTGATGAACCATGACGCGACTTGGGCAAAATATTATTACTACTACTATGTATTCTCACACCACAGGCCGCAGAAGATCTCAATGCATCTCCTCCACTTCTAGCCATCATGGTAGAGAGACCATCAAACTCCACAACAGTCTCTGTTTTCATTCGAAGCCTTTTACGCTTCAGAAATTCTAGACTATTCTGAACAGCTTTAGACGAAGAAATCCTCCCTTCCACCTACCCAGAAAAGAATTGAAGCATTAACATTATTAAGGCTGTAAGACCCACATTGCTTAAAAATTACAATAAGGAAGAAAGAAGAGATAGACGAAACTGAAATCATAGGACTACAGATTGGAAATGCTACAAGCCCATATACATAAGATCGTGAATTCATGGATCTATGCTGGATCCACCAACTCATATCAACGATGCACCAAAGCGATTGTGGCATGTCATGATAACTTTAAGATATATCACAGTTTTTCTTGGCCCAAAACAGAAAAATTTATCATTATATGGAACCGCTTCTATTAATAAACGGCACTCAAATCCAAACATAAGCTCCAGAAATTCACATCCGATTCTTAAATTGAAAATTCCTTAACTGATAGACTAAATATAACTATAATTCCTCAAATCGTCACAGAAATCCTACTAGATGACATGACAAGTGCAGAATACCAGCAGCGATCTAACATTCTTGTAACAGATAACCAAGGAACTAAATAACGCAGCAAAAATACCATCCTCTGCTTCAGCTAGAATGCTAGCTTCACTGTTTATGAGGTCAAACTAAGGAACAAAAGTCCGAAAAAAGGAAATTTGGTCCAGAAATTGAAAAAAAATAAAAACTGACATAAATTACAGTATTTCACCGTTTAAAAACAAATCGATGGGCCTTGAATATGCAAATACGACCATTCTCAACGGGCAGAAAGCCTGAAAATCTGACTTTAAACAGATCAGACTACTGCAAACAGATATCCAATATGAAGGTAGCAAAAAGCAAAGGAGAAAAAAAAAATAGAAAAGAACATTGTGAGGGAAGAAACTGAAAACAGTACATCAAATCTTCCAGGAAAAGCATAATGTCTAGAATCCGGAGGAGGAAGTATGAGAGAAGATAACATCAAACTACAGCCTGAGAGGGGCCGGAGAAACAAAATATGAGAAAGGGCAGTAAATGCAGAGTTAGGTACCATCTCATCACGAAGCCGGTCTTTGTAGGCCTCCGTTTTCCCACCACCGCCCCGAGAAAGCAGGTACGAAAGCGGTGGAATCTGAACCCCGCGAACAAACCCTAGATCACGATCCACGGGACGGAGAATCAACTGTCGCCTTAGAGAGCACGCAAACTCACCACATTACCCGCTCAGAGGCACACACGCGACCCCACGGACTCAGAGCGGGGGATCCAGCGAGTTTCCCCACCAGGACAGGATAAATCGAGGAGAGGGACCAGCGCGGAAGCAACAGAAGGAAGGCCGAGCGGTTTTCCGGAGGTAGAGGTCGCACATTCGCCGGAGCAAAGGCAGTTTCCCGGCGAGAAAAAGGCAGTTTCCCGGTGGGGAAGGGGCACGAAAAAGAGGAGGGAGAGAACAGTAAGGGGAAAAAAGGGGGGGACGACGGGATGCTTGGAAAATCGCAAAAAGAAAAATAGACGGCATAATTTTACAGTTATATAGTTGCAAATCGTACCGCTTTTCTGATGAAAACTGGATTTCCATTTTTTAAATAATAACAGATACACTGTTTCCAATTTCCATTTACAAAAATATATATATTAATTAAAAAAGAAATTAATCTCTCCTTTATTTAATAAAATTTCGAGTTTAACTATTACAAATGGAGAAATTTAATAATTAAAAATAAGTTTTACTATTTAACAGTCGACCAACTCGCATCTGAATTGTTCGTTACTTGATAAAATTCTTAAAAATTATATGACACACATGAAAAGTACTAAAAAAAGAAAAAAAAGCTTTGGAATTCTTTCTATTTTTATCCTAAACATTTTTAAGATTGAATTTAATTCTCAATTTTGACCTTATATACGCTTTTAATTCTCTTTGTAATAATATTTTTAAAAAGTTTGATACTGCTTTTTTTTTTTCAAATTTTTGTTAACTTACTTAATTCAATTTTTACAGATTTTTAGTGCTAAAATAATAAAAATGGCTAAAAGTAAAGGAAAAGATTGGTGACTAAATACAATAGGAAAGTTCAATTTGAAATAGGAAAGTTCAATTTGAAAGAGAAAAGTAAAGAAAGAACAAAGATCAAATTCAGTATTTTTTTCTTAAAAATAAGAAAGCGATCAATAATCAATTGAAACTAAAGAGGATCCAAACTCGACAATCTCTAACACCATATTAAATTTTTCTATAATTTAATGATGGATCAATCCAATTTAATTTTTTTAAAAAATAAAATAAAATATAGAAAAAAAGTTTGGGATTTTGCTCAATTTTGACGGCTTCACTCTCTCTTGTTTTTAATTTTTGGTCTCCGCTAAATCTGATTGGCTGGTTGCGACCTTTTTGTTACTCGGAGGTTGGTCTAATCATTTGGTTTCGCACAGTCCGGCTTTAATGTAAGCTTGAAAGACGGGGTCTCTTTTCTCCGTGTGAGGAACCTCTTGCATCTCCATGATTCAATAATTTAATTTAACAACTCATATTTAATAATTTAAATTAAATAAAAGAAACGAACTGCCCGTAATTACTTTTTCACAAATTTAATAGTTCAATAACGTAACCGCTTTATATGACTATAGTAGTGGGGTTGACAGACCAAACATTTGACTCTAAGCGACTAGGATTAGGCGATGTCGACAACTTTTTTATAATATGAAATTTATTCTTTTCAAATTCGTAAATATATTACAAATTCATAAAAGTCCAGCGACGAAGAGTTTTATAATCGAATTTCCGAGCAAGTTTCCCTCGTTTTCGTGGATAAAGAGGTGGCAGTGATTCAGAGGCCACACGGGGTTCGAGGACATTTCCGTAATTGCAGATGGAATCTCCGCCAGTGAGGGGCCGCTCACATGGAAGTACAGATTCCGCGCCCGAGAATTCCACCGGATTGACGAAAGTGCCCCCCCACCAACAACTGCCAGTCACGCGGCCTTTCGCCTTTTGGAAAGATCGTGACTAGAATAAGGATGGTGCCAAAAGTTGCACCTTCTAGTATATAGTTTTTTTTTTTGGTCGCCAGCCACGGTATCCAAGCAGGCCCCACCAGCGGTGAGATGGCATCTTTCAGCCAACCATACTTGACTAATCCGTTGGTCGCCCCGGGTCGCACGCCTGGCAATGGCGGGTGAGGCTCCCAAGAGGGGTGTCTGCGTACGTGAGGTCTCGAACCTGAGACCTCCTTAAGCGGCACCGAGCTGCTTACCACTCGGCCCAACCCCTCTTGGTCCTTCTAGTATATAGTTATTCTCTAAAAACTACTCATTAATTTTCTATTTTCTAATTACGTAATTAATTCTTTGAAATTATGACTACACATTTCCAAAAATTAAGAATTTTATTAAAAATTAGCGCTGAAATATGAGAAATTTTTACTTGTCATCTACTGTACAACTAATTCCGTGTATAACACGGATCAGTACCATTTACCAAGAATGAATGATATATGGAGGACTGTCTTTTTTCAGGGGACTCAACATCACCTATGTACGACAAGTTTTTTTTTTGTTTTTTTTTTTTAAATCCAGCAAAAACAAATGGATGTCACGGGACAAACATAATCCCACAGCCAGCACCCTCCCGAGTAATTTGGGATTTTATGATCATATCTCGCATCCATGCAAGTGCAAATGATTGTGTATCGGTGGATTCATTATAAAGTAAAACTATTCGAATTCGGCCGTTCCTCCAAGGAAAGGGTTTTCATTAGCTGAGCGGCTTTCTGCCGGAATGGATTTAGGAGGGGTGCAGGAGCCGATCGACCCCTCTGAAATCCAAAAAATTCTTAATATATTATGTATATTTCACTTGATTTTGTCAAATTTTCTATTGAACTATCCTATTTCGCCTCCTATGAGCTCGTCATGTCAGTATTTTATGAAGTTTTGCCCTCTTAAACTAAGTTTCTGGATCCGTCTTTGACTTTTTGGGAATATTAATGAAATTTTTAGACAACTAATCAATAATAAGTAAGATCAATTTAAGTTGTGACTGTGTATCATAACTTTTTTTTATGACAATTAATATGCAATGTATATGATATTTTACATCTCATAAGTTTATTGTATATAAACACATTGAACATGTTAAATATTCATATAAAAATAGTGAAACACATTTAGTAAATGTATTTAAATATTTCTGACTGGGTTACACGGGTTTAGTAGATTTAAACATGTTTATTTATCGTGTTTAAAATGGGTTTGCGTCTCAATATATGTGGCCCGGACCCATCTATTTTTGGGTCATGTCAGGCCGCGTAAAAATATGGGTATAAACTCCAGTGCTACATTTTCTAGAAGGAAAGTGAAGCAACGAATCTGGTACAGTGACATCGCTCTCGATTTAAAATTAAAATTTTGGATTCGATCTCATTAATCATGAGACTCTCAGTACCCATTTATTATATTTTTTTCTTCATATTTTAATCTAAATTCATGGCTCCTCCTTGTAAACAGAAGAGAAAAATAAAATAGGTATGTATTTTACAAAGGATTATCCTGTCATCTAAAAACAGTGTCTCATTGATGACATTTTTATACTTTTAAAGATGCACTTGATAAAAATAAATAAATTTAATCGATAAAAAAGAGTATGGTTAAGTTGTCAAATCAATATAAAAACTGTAAACTCTATTTCTCCAATTAAAAAGCCATATCAAATGTTATTTAAAAATTAAAATAATTCTTACAACTTTTTTATAATCGACTTTATAATATAATTTTGTGCACCGTCCAGATTAGGGATTTTTTTCCTTTAGATTTCATGAAAAATACCTAAAATTTGTTTAATTTTATTCATCAGTGTTATCATGTAAGTACTGTCATGGATGACGTCACTGCACACAAGACTTTCTCGTCCCCATGTCAGTCACAATAGGTTCTTCTCTTTATATATATATATATATATATAAGATCCATTTTTAGTATTATTTTTCTTTTAAATTTTATAAAAAAATTTCTTGAAAATTGATTTAATTTTTTTAATTAATTTTTACAGCATAAATACTGTTACGTGATGATATTTTTTAAGACTACGGGGTGAAAAACATCAATGAGTACTGACCACATTCTTGAAGGCGATGAAGTTATTAAGCTGCATTAATTGTCATCACCAGAAAAAAGTAAAATACAATTAAGGTGAACAAAAAAAAAATGCAAAAAAAATTACTAAAATTGGTTAAAAGACAAGCACAGGTGAAAGTGTGGATGGATTTCCAAGGCCACCCAACAAGCTTGGAAGGTAATGAACATAAATGAACCTCAAAATGGGCAATATGACTCTTTAATGTTTAAAGTCTCCTCTGCCCAAAAAGCAAATAAACAAATGACAAACAGAGTTTGGTCAAATGGATATTATCTGTAATATGAGAAATTTCACGTGCTCTTTTATTTACGTTCTCTTCTTGTTTTTCTTCAAATTCATTGACATAGATTTTTTATAATTGAAAAAAAATTTATATCTGTAAGAAATATTAGATTTAACACGAAAATGTGAGCTTTTTTTCCCCTTAATTTTGCATCAGAGAAAGTATAGATGGATATAATGAATGTTTGATTCAAATATTTAATGGTAGCAGTTAGATCCATCCATCTCACCTCCCTACCACATGAATGGTTGACCTGACAGTGCCCACCCCCATGTAGGTGCAGCAATAAATATGACACGTATAATTAATAGAATTTAACCCCACCAAGTGGCACTGATCCGGTGGTACAAGGCTCACTCTCATGTAGATCGGTAAGATCGAGATTACAGGTTCAAGTCTCGCTCTAAGTAATATAATATAGAAGAGTCTCTTGAACTCGGGTCTTAGCAGGCACTAGTTTCTTGAGTTACACTAAACTTTTGGCAGTGTTACATTCGCTGTATTAATATTGTTATTGGTAGTCTAGTTTGTTTGATATATTTACGGTTGAATAATAGAATTCAATTATCATGTAGCAGGTAACTGTACTGCCACTCCACCGTTCTCTCTTTACTTGATAAAAAAATTAGAATTTAATGTGTTGTATGGATTTGTTTACATATGCATTTATCATTTCTCATTAGCAATTCTCAATCCCAAGAGTGCAGATATGGAAATAATCATGTTTTATAATAATGCGATTAATGGGAGTTGATTGGGATTGCCTTAGTGAGTAACAATTGCAGCAATTTTTTAAGTAAATAATCATTTTTTTTCTTAATATTTTATACGACCATTATTTTAATCCATAATATTCCATATAATCGTATTTTTATTCCCTGTATTTAGGGCAAAATTCTTGTAATTTTTTAGATATCGAGGACGAAAATAATGATAAGAAACTAAATTGTTACAGTCAAAAAATATTGAGAACAATATTGACGGTGAAATTAAATATGGGATAAAAATTATGGCCGTATGAAATATTACATACCAAAATGAAAGTTCACTCTAATTTTTTTCACTGTACACTGCTTGGTATTTAGAAGTTCCGATGAATTATAAATAATTTTGGTTGGAGCCGGACTATCATTCTCTTTCAAGTTCGAGATCTCATCTATGGAGAGCTCGTGCCGAATCACCTTAACCGACGCATGTTGAGTACGATTTCGACTAATTGTTAGAACGATTAATAACCCCCGCCCGGTTTTATGCATTCCGACCGACGTTTTTTCACGTCACGTAGAATTATCGGAGAAATTATCAACATATGATCGCACGTACAGCAATGAACCGGTTGTGTCGGATTTTGAGTGGACGACTCCTCGAGGAAGCATATTTTGAGGAATCAAATCATCTTGCAAGTAAGACACGTTGTGCACCCGAAGCAATGAATACATATGATTATATTTTAATCATGTTTTACTAAAAAATTAACCTCAATCATTGCGAATCCTTATCCTAACCCGAAATTGTTAAACAACAGTTCCAACCACATGGGAAAAAAAAAGGAAAAAAAAACAAATAATAAACAATTGTCTCTTCGGAGTCGGGCTACCAGAGGGATTAGGTACATGTACACATTATCCTATCAAATAAATAATTACCCTACAGATATTGGCAGGTTCGGAAATTAAACAACTTTTGGCTGATTCATAGATTTTCTTTTTTCGTAATACCCGAACCCAAGACAATATTTTAAGAGAAAAAGATGCCGAACCATCTCAATTGACCAACATCGGTCGTACGAGCACTCTATATGTTCGTTATTACATTTTTTAAAAATAAAATTCGATTAAATTGATATCAAATTATATGTAGATGTGTTATATATATTATTTTGTGTGTGTGTGTGTGTGTGTGTGTGTATATAAAGGAGTAAAGTGGTGAAGTTGGTGACCAAAAGCACATCAATTTCTCTTACATTAGTGAAGTCTTAGTCAGCAAGAGGAGGAGGGATGCTGTCCTCCCGGGAGGCCGGACAAGTAGAAATGGGTTTGGTCCCGTCCACTGGAACCCCTCGATCTGAAATTTATATCATGTACATTATCACGGTGAAATAAGTATTAAAAAATCTTAGAGAAGAAAATCCCTCGAGAGTTATCTCAAGTGGATAGGACGTGCGCACGACTCGTGTGAAGATCCACGATGTCGGAGGTTCGAACCCCCGTTGAACACGTAACGCTTCGCGAGGCACCACACACATGTGTTTTGCACTTGAACTGATCTAAATTCATAGACTTGTGAGGTGTTCATATAAGTCGAGAAGAATAAACCCATCATTATAATATATATAAAAATAATATCTCAAAATTTAACAAATTCAGACTAATTTATATTTAAGTCGGATAAATCAGCATCGGTATCTTTACATTGCAACAATTTCCAAGGTGTTTTGCTATTGGGTCTAATCTAATTTATTAACAAAAGGTCAAATGACAATAATTGCCTCCCTTATTCTCCATTACAAAAGGCAATGAGTTCTCCCTTTGAGAGGGGAAAGAAATGGATAAAGAATTTTCTAGCTTGGTCATTTGGAACCGTACTCCAAGTGGGATATAAGAACTGTAATTCCATTCACAAGCCTTTCTTAAATTAAAAGGAAAAAAAATCACACATGTGCTGTTTAAAATATATTAAAGAGTAATGGAGAGTATTTTTGCCGTATGCAAGATATTGAATTCGATATCATGATCAGAGAAAATTCACGATTATAAGAGTTTTATATTTACCAGGGTGAGAGGGTTCGAATTTTAATCAGTCGGATCGGTTTACAGAGCTTTCGAATATGAAGTACTTGAGAAGGAAAGAGGGAAAAGAATTGTAGGTGTAGAAGAAGACATTCTAGGTTTCATGGAAGAGACAAGACACGGGCACATCATGTGTGGGAAAAGGCTACGAGAATATGCCCTGCCCGTGCCAAGACAAGTCTCTGATGTGGGATGACCGACCGCAAGAAGAGTATTTGATGTGTAGTAAGTTGTGTTTATTACTTATAATGATAAATATGAAAAATAAATCTGAAATGATAATTTTGGTGAATGGTCATAGCTCTTAAATGAATTGGAGTGAAAACTAAAAAAATAAATAAATAAACAGTCGTGATTTTCCAACCGTGTTTATTCGAACATTCGTGTATATTCATCTATGACTTTTAAATATATGTATGTATGAGCGGCGCAAAAAGGGAAATGATATTTGTTAGATCCCACATCGACCATATAAGAGAGTAATAATAAGTTTATAAGACAACTGAGTATCGTCACCTGAAAGTTTAGACTTTTGAGCGGAAACGACCCTGGTCTCTTGTAGGACCCATCATCAATAAAATAATATATGAGTGTTTGACCACACATCACTATCTGTCGTAAATCTAGATCCGTCTCTGGTAGTCCCTCCCTGGTGTAACCCGCAAACCAACAGTCCTCTCTAGGCCAAAGTCGCCCTGCTTCACCACCGATATGCTCACAATATACGCAATTCAACGTGGTACCAATGTCAGGTGAGGTGGCCCTTAACACACTATGTGTGAGAGGGGTGTTAGATTCTGCATCGATCATATAAGATAACAATAATGTATTTATAAGATAAATTGGCACCACCACATAAAAGTTTAGGCTTCTTGATGGAAACGGATCGGGGTGTCTTACAAGGTCCACTATCAATAAAATAATATATGAATGTTTGACCACACGGCACTATCTAACGTAAATCCAAATCCGGTCTCCGGTAGTCTCTCTATGATGTAAGCCCGCAAACCGACAGTTCCCTCTAGGCCCAAGTTGCCTACTCTACCAGAAGTCCACTCACAACATATACAGTTCAAAAATATTCACACTCATATTCCCTCTAGGCCCAAGTCGCCTACTTTACTACCAGTCCAATCAACGGAAATATCCAATCCTAAAACACAACACCCACGAGGAGAACAAAATCAATAATACAATATCAATATAAGAAATACAAGATGCTTTAATTTTATCAGAAAATATCCACTGAGTTTCATGATTGGATATATATTCCATTTTCGAAATTTTATAATTCTTGAATTTTCCATCAATTTCTACCTTTTTTCAGTGTACAGGGAGGCATACAGGACTAGAAGGAGTAAGAGGAAGAGGAGGTAGAAGGACGAGAAATCTTATAGGTAAGATCGAAACCAGGACCTCTAAGTCACTGAATGAGAGCAGTACCAACATACCAAGCTCTCTTTCTAGATCAATTTTCACCTTTGATTTCTATAGTCTACCATTTTTATTTTAGCAATTGTCATACTGAACTTGTTATTTATTTATTTATTTTATCAAATTTATATATTTTAAATTTTATAATCTCCAACGTTTCCCAAAATATCATAGTGACCAAGAGAGCATCTTTGAGTGTTCAGCCTTTGAAGAGCAAGTTCAATGTCAGGTACCCGTAATACACATGATACACCTCGAAAATCAACCGACAACAACGTGAGAGTTCACATTATTCAAAACCAACTTAAAACACTTCGTGATCAGGCAAGTTGACACTCCAACGAAAATTAGACCCGATCAATAAGATGAGAATATATCACGGTCTCATTGAAAAATACGTTTGTCCTACTACGTTCAAATGCACTTCATAATGTAAGAACACCGAGCCAAATGGTCAAAATTAAAAGTAGAGCCAATGGATGGATTTTAGGAGATGAAATAAGATAATTTAATAAAAATATAGTTAAAATCAATAAATTATGTAGAACACTTCACGAGTTTCTCCAGTTCGGGGGCGATTACCCCTCGTGCACCCCCTAAATCCATTCCAATCGGAGTAGGCTCGTGATACTAAAAACTCATGAACTCAGTTCCGACATCTTATTAAATTTGCAGTTGACCTATAAGAAATAGGAGACATGTCAAATCCAGGTATTTAAGCCGACGGTATTATTCAGATATTTTATACTTTTAGAATTCACTTTATATATATATGTTTTCTAACGTGGGATTCGGATCTTTTAATACTATACAAAGAATTCCGTGTACAACGAACCCTATGAGTAAAAAAAACCAACAAATTGATCATTGCAAATAAAAGTACTGGACATCTTGTGCGTGTTATAATGCCACATAAAGATTCAATTCAACCAGTAGAATGCTCCGTTAGTGGCGTTGGCAGTGTGGACCAAATCATGTTCAGATATCATTTTCTATTTTCAAGATATTGCCGACAGGAGATTTACAGCACGTGCTCAAATAGAAGGCTGCGGCACGGACCGACTGTATCGTTTTCACCGAGCTGTGATGCAGATTACGTACACGGACGTACGAGGTTTTCACTTTGCTCGGGGCAGCCGATTATTGCTTTTACATTGTATACGTATTCAGATATATATATATATATATATATCCACGTACTTATTCTTGTAATTCCAAGAGAAATTAGCCGATTCGCTATCAAAAAATAATTTATTACAGTAATATTGTATTTAAATTAGGATCCAGTGATTTTGAATCCGTCTCTCGGTCATCAACATGGTTTTTTTATACATGTCTATTCCATTTTTTCTCCATATTCCTTTTTTTTTTTCGATCTATACTCACGGTATCTAAAAAAGACAATGAACTAGATTACCTAAGAATACAATGGACCATGGCAAACATATAATTGAGTCAGGTCAACTTGCAAAATGGCAAGACTTTGTCATTCATAAGTTCATTCACTGACGGACTTGATTCCAATACTTTTTAAGGAAAAAGAACGTCGAACCACCTTAATTAATGTAGATTACAGGATTTTTACAACTAAAAAAGTTTGCTAGTACCAAAATAAATCGGTCGAGGTAGTAGATATAAATTCTCGTGTTCGAGTCTTATAAATGGAGAGCACCCACCTTAGAAGAGATTTACCTCGTAGTGGATTCACATGATTTGAACTGAATTAGTCAGATCTCATCAGTCTTCTAAATATCAATGATACATGTAAAAATTACAAGTTTTCATGTTGATTGCAAGTTAAAGCAGCTCACCACCTCTCCCTTGAATGAAGACTTTGACCATTATAAACGAAAATATCATAATTAGGCTTTTTAGTGATATGGAAGACCTTAAATCTAATACAATGATAGAATACAGAGAGAAATAAAAATGATACATAATTCTAATCGTGAGATTTGAATCTTGAACCTCTAAATTGTAAGACAGAATCTTATACCACTGTACTAGGATACGCTGCTCGGTGATTAGGTTGCTGGCAACCACAAAATTAGCCGACCCAGTGGAGAAATTTACCGGAAGTTGCCCACCTGCGAGTAAAAATTTGCGGAAATTTTCGTTGAAAAAAAAAAATTAAAGGCCAGAAGGAGTAGGAGTCAAAGGGATTTAGCCACGCGGCAGGGTGGACGGGGTCCGAGCTGTAACTGTCAGCCGCCCAAGGAAACCGATCCAAGTACCGAGATATACCCTCTTTGACCCTTCTCCTTTTATTTCCGAACAAGGCAGCCGTCTTTTGTTCGAACTTCTCCTTTTTTTCTTTTTCTAATTATTTATTGCGTCCACACGTGAAATTCGAGATAGACCTCCCAATAACGTTCATCCAATTCATCACGTTCCGAAACGACCACATTTTAAGAACTTTATCGTACGCGGTGCAAAATGAATGAGACAGAATCTGTATACGAGGTCGAGATACGACGCGTACGCACATGTACATGCACGAAAGAATCTCTAGGAAGGCCAATACGGAAACCGTTTTCTTTTTCGGCCGACGATCGTGCACCTCTATCGGTGAATACTTATTAATATATGATCGCTCACAAGACGTGACCCGTCTGATCGAGTCGGGTCACTCGAGCCCCCACCGAGATGTTTGAATAACTTCGAGCGAGTTTGGACTCGAATGCAACATGTATCACGAAATTGAAAATCTCTTTAAAAAAGGGGAGACCCGTCGAGAACATTTTCCACTCGTGTAAATGTGAAACCAAGGTAGGGGTTTGAATGTTCCCATGGTTCGCATCCAAAATCATGTCCTAGGATTCAGTGCTGCATTTGCCCTACCTTGTGATTTTAATAAGAAAGATTTTACGATCAAATTGTTGGACGGGTAACTGAGAATGACTGTGATCAATTAACTTACCTTTTTAATCTCTACAGTTAATTGTTTACCGTTAAATTAATCAATTAATTGGTTGCACGGTTGATACAAATTAATACGTTAGTTTATTTTACTATTTAACGGATTGGTATGACTCGAATTCAAACTAATAAAAATTTATTATATTTTTAAGTAATAGCTAGGAATTATTTGCTAGATATAATAATTTTGTTTTTTTTTATCAGTAAGCTAAACGTTATAATAGATTTTATTGATAATAATTAGATTTTTAAATTTTAAATGAAAATAATATCATTGTGCTTAAATTTGCGGTTAAACAAAGCCCATCCCTTGTTAAATGATTGACGAGGAAACTTAGTCAAGAAATCTGTCACTTTCCTGGTGGATTCCAATTCCACGACGACTCACTCGAACGCGGCCAGGTCTCCATTGGTGGAATCCTTTTCCGACCTCTTTCCTGATATTGTTCTTTTTCTCTCACATTTTGTTGGCATTAGTTTTATGTTTCGACATTTTTTGATCTCAAGACAACATTTTACGGAAGCCCTCTTGCGGCCTCTCCCACCGTCCCTTTTGTGGCAAAATTTCAATTGAAGAACCCTCCAATCCGACCGACCAGGGGACAGGTTTTCTTTGATTTGGTTTCTCCTAATTTAGGGATAAGTTTTCTAGCGTTTTCATAACCTTTCTCTCTGACGTACACTGCTTAATCATCGAAAAAAAATATCGGGTTTCGATTAATTCAAATTTATGTTTGGTCGGCTCGGTAATGAGTAAGACTTACGAAAACTCGAGACCTTACTTACAGAATTTATGAACAGTAGCAATGGATCGAACTAATTTTCACGTAAACTCAGACCGAGTCCACTCACAAATCTTTTTGGATCCACTCGATGCAATCAGATGAATTTGTTCTCGAACGGTGAAAATTCAAAGGGAAATTTCCCGAAAATTTACGGCCTCCGAGAAGGAAATTTCAAGAAAATTTTGCAGCAAACGTGAATATATATACACACACATACACTTATATTAGGTATTACTGCACACTTTTCATAAATCAATAAATCCTAATTAATTCAAATTCAAGTGAGATTAACTTAGCAAGTGATCAAATCCTTCCGATCATTATTTTTTTCATTCGTAAAGTTTAAACTAGAGATATTATTGAAGATCCATTTTGCATGGGCTAAACATATGAAAATGTACACACACATATATATAACATTTTTTCGGTCAGTGGTCCTGATTGATTTAAGCTCGAGTCAGGTCTGCTCGTTGATGGGTGATTCAAGTTCGGGCTGGCTGACCAGTAATTCAAATTCTAGTCGGGTCAGTCGACTAACAAGTTAAATTTGTCACAGTCATAAATTTCTTACATTCACAAACTCTCGTAATCATATCTTAAAAAAAAAATGCTGAACCGTCTTAATCTATGCATGTTAGCTTGTACATGCATAATTTAATTGGGCATGTGACACGAGATGGAAAGGGGAAGGGGGTTTGACCGGTCAGCTTTGACTGGTAATTGAGAAAGTGGCGTGGTTAGGCGAAGACCGTTGACTTTCTTCTCCCGGGTTGGGTGTGAATGGACGAACCGGTCCAATTCCAAGTGCTAAGAAAGGAATGTCTGCGTCGGATTCAGCAAAGAGACGAGGTTTAGCTAGCTCGCCCTTTGAAATATTCATATTCAAAATCGAATCGAGGGGCGTAGAATCGGTGGACCGATCCGTCCATTCTTCTTCCTCTCGAAGAATGAACAAGTCAGTGGCCCACGGGGTCGGGGACCCGGGATTCAGATCGATGCGGTCGGATCCATGGGGGAACGAATATGAGGAATTCTCGAGCATTTTACAGTGTCTTTTTCCCGATCGATGTAGTTTTTTTTTTTTTCCATTAATTATCGGCATTTCCACCTAATTATTCCATCAAGAAATGAAAGGCGAGGAGTAAATTTGCTTGGTTACATGGATTGCTTTAGATTGGAAGGTAGAATGAAATTGAGAGGGAGACTGCTTGGTGAATCGAATGGGCCTCTCGCATGGGCCGAACAGCTGGTCGGGCAAGATTGTTCATGGTTAAAAAGCCTATGGTCTTTTTTTTAATGAGTAAAAAAAAAAAGAAGTCAGAAAAAATGACGACCCAATTACCCGTTAAGTAATATTCGGGTTTATATATTGGACTTCGAATATATCAGACGAATTAAATAATCAGTATTAATACCGATCCTGTCAACGTAGCACTACACTAAAATTCTAGTATAGTTCAAAAAGCCGGTACCTGCCAAGACGCAATATTAAGAGCATTTTCTAACAATAATATTATTTAAGGTGACGCGAGACCTAAAATCTTGACCTTACTAAACCGTACAGGAGTGAGATTTGAACCATTATAACACCGCACTTGGTGATGTTAGAAAGCCTGCGTTTGAAAAAGCATGACACATCCTTTTTCCAGTAACTAATGAGCAAATATTCAACTTGTTTGTTCTTAGGCATGCGGAGAATAAACTCATAATTATAAAAGAAATTTAGCTACGACGTCGTTGTGTAAATCTTATTAGATTTTGATATCTGTAAAGTTTTCACAGTTTTGAAGAGTTAACTTTACATGTATCAAGATCTGAATGGTGATTTATACAATCAACTCGAATATCTCTGCTCGTAACTAATAAGGCATTTCAGCCTACATGATACGAGAAGATATGGTACCTGATGGGTGCACCTGATCACAAGAATCGAGAGAAAGTTTTCAATTTTGTACTTTCAGATAGCAACATACTGGAGATTTCATTTGCTTGTAACATTGTCATGTGACATAAGTCCATTATGCATGGTCGGGGAAAATGGGAATCCAATCCAACCCAACTCTAAAATTTGACTTTTATGGAGATTTATATAAATTTCAAGTGATTTATAGGGTACAGAAATACCGACCCAAGAAATTCTATCCCAGACTCGCTATGGAAATCGAGATGGACAGAAATCACTTTAAAATAAAATATCATATTTAACAATTTATCGTATTGTTAAATTCATACTTTAGAAATGATGATGTTGAGGGTTTAAACTTGAAATTTATTTCATATTTATGTTACTTAACTAATTAATACACAAAAAATATTTACAAATAGTGGTTCTCATTCTCATAATGAATTTTATCTTATTGTTTTTATATTTAATCAATTATTATATTAAAATTTGTGATTGAAAAAAATCTCATCATTGTTTTATTATCTTAAATGATTTTTAGTATTATTTTTTTGAACTTGAAGAGTTCGCCCGAAAAATTTCGGGCGAACCATGTGCACAAAAAAAATCATCCGATCCGACTATTTATACCCCTAATTGAAAGACAGAAGTCCTATATTTTTTTCCAGTAAAAAGAGGGTAACGGTAATAATGATGCCACCACTCTTCTATATAGTGTTCATATTTTCAAGTTCAACCATGAACTTACTAAGAAGAACTGAAACTGATATTTAATACTGATTCTATCAACGTAACACTACTTAAAAATCTAGCATATATGGCTTGAGTAACCGATAACCTCCTAACACAAGCCCAAAAGTACACTCTTAACATATACATCAAAGGTATGCTAACCTATTACCTTAAGAATTTGATCATAATTAATCCGGTTAAGAGGCCGGTTGTCCACCGAAGAGTATTACTCTTCGAATCGTAAATTTTATTCTATTTTACAGTCCGAAATTCGACGAACTATCTCAACCAATATATATTAATTTTATCCGGCAATAAATGAGACCGATTAAAACTGAGCAAATCATGGACCAGAGAGAGGGAAGTATTAAATTGATTGGCAATAAAATAAATGGGCCGACCAGAGTCAATACCCGAACCACCACCACCCCTCGCTGACCGGTTCAGAGAGCATTTAATTAAAAACAACTTTCGCCAATGGCCCCCAGAATTTAATTCTACTCCAATTCCGTCCCCATTCAATTCACATCCTTACGGGGGTGCCCCCACGAGGCGAAGGGTCTTGTCTGGTGCGCTCTTGACTCCCTCAGACCACCCACCACACCTTACACTCTCCCTTTTCTTTCTTAGATGCCCCCATACAATTAACTTAAAAGGATACTTCCAGGGTTTGGTTTGGTACCATCATCGATTGCTCATGAGCCGTCTGTTATATCGAACCGATTGATCAGATGACTCATGGACCATCGAAGAGGGTCCGATCACCGACACCCCAAAAAAACAGGGACATGAGGTATAAGAGAGTTCGACTTCATCGTCTCTGAGTTTGTGACCTACCACTACTACCTAGCAAGATTAATTCGTTACCGATATACACTTACCAGCACTGTGTGTCCTCAAATATGGCCAAAATACTACCAGTTGAAGTCACCTAGGGTTTATATTAATTAGGGCTTCATTGATCGAGTTCGAGCTCCCTTTAGCTCCCTCCAAATTACCCATAACCTCCCCCCTCTTCACATTCCGATCAGTTCCTCCGGTACATCATTCATCGAAGATCATACGACATGGAAGCCATGCAGAAAAACCCAAGTTTGGTCGCGCTGAGGATAGATGAGGGGAGATTCAGGGTAATTCGGAGACTGCAGCCGGTTGCTATGTACCTACTCTCCAGGTGAGCCGGAAGGCTCCGGCTCACTGCATGATCCTGGCACCACGGGACCGATATCATTGGTCGAGCAGTTCAGACTTCCATTGCTGCAGAGCGCAGCACTGATCTGCTGCACCGTGTTGCAGATATGGTTGTTGATAGCGGTGATGCTCGAGAGGTTGAGCTTGGCAGTGGGGATCGTGCTGGCCAGGACCTGGAGTCCCACCGTCAGGAGGCAACCAGAGATGGGCGGCCCGCCTTGGCCCTCGGAGCCATGGCCACTGGACCTGGAAATGGGGCCTGGACAGGCTGCAGGAACGATCGAAAAGCCGATGGGGAGAAGAGGAATGGAGGAAGGATCCTCGCCGTTCATGGAAAGCTGGACCGAGTTGACATCGATGGTGGAATAGACCACCAGGCTGCCGGAATGGTCGGTGCAGCTTTCTTGCAGCATCAGCTCTACATGCTGGGATGAATTGCCAGCCACCTGCACACAGAAAACGTCCTCGGGGAAGATCAGTTTCCAATTTCCTAGTTAAATCCAAGACGATCCTATAGTGGTAAATCGCTGAATCGGTTTATGTAAGACACTGCAAATCGTATAATTTTCTTACATTAACGCGTAGGAGAGAAATGCAGTTCCCTGGATGAGATCCGTTGGCTATGTGGGCGACCTCATGCAAAGAATTCCCATTTGAAAGCACGTCGAGCTGAGACCATTAATTATCGATGATCTGATTAAGCGATTTTATTCTTGAAATCACGCAGTTATTAACACTATAAATGAAGCATAAGTCGATTTAACCTGGGATCTCTGACGCTCATCTTTCAGGAGATTGAAGACTCGGTAGTGAGGGTACGGGAGCCAAGTGGTGGACGCAGCTGCGAGAATCACCCCGTTAGGCTGCCCCGGCTCCGACGCTTTCCGGGTCGTGATCCTCACCGCGTCATCAGCAGAGTCTGATAGAGCCGTCCAAGATTGTTCCCCGAAAGTGCTCATATTTATGCAGAATGCCCTAATCATTCTCCCGGCCAGCCTCATCAGGTTCCTTCGCGCTTCCGGCGAAGGTATCACTACAAAAAAATTTGGTATACAGTCATCCTTTTATGAAAAAGAATGGAACATCAATGTCAAATTATGCTGATCCCACCAATTTTCCAAACAAAACATCTCGGTGACAAAGAAGATATAGATTCTAATCTGAGTATACCTCCAAGGTCGGATATATTACATGCCATGAGGCTTGCAATGCGCTCACATTGCCTATGTAAAACGGCAAGCCACCGAGGAGCTCCAAATGCCATCTCGCTCCGTACGAATTGATCAAAGATCGAGTGAACCGGTTTCTTCTCGATCTCTGCATGCTCTACCCAAGTGACCTATCATCAAGAGAAACCGTGTATATATGTTTGCCGCCAAAAGATCAATTTGGAACTCAAATAACTTTAGGAAATCCATTAATATATAGTCGTATAGACATCTCAGCTATGGTAAATTATATGTGACATAGAACACGTACCCTTGAGTATCCGTTGGGCATATCTTGAATTAAACAACCCGAAGGCCATCTCCTGTACCTGGGGAAGGAAGGTGGAAGGTTTTCATGGAAGCTGTCAATGGGAAAATCCACAATGGCCCATGTTCCTTCCTCCACATTCTGCTGGCAGTATCGGAGGAAATACGACTCTCGAGTCGCCACCAGAGGAGAGATGACTTGCAGTTCCGCATACATCTGATCGTTTGCAAGGGCGATGATTAATGAATCGACGAACGCTCAATGCAAAAAAAAGAAAAAAAAGAATAGTTCAAAGAACGAGAAGTTAAATGACTTACTAGCTGGAGAGAACCGCTTGCACGACCGGGCATGCCCGGTGCTATAACTTGGACAGTTTTTGCCCTAGTAACTATGGAAGGGAATAGCTCCATCCATTTGCTCTGCAAAGAATTATAGAGAATATATAACAAAATGCTCATCGATCAATTTAACCGGTTTACATTTGAACAAACCATGTAACTTGTAAGGGTATATTCTTACAGCATCGAGGAATGCATCGATGAGAGTGATGCTATTCATGATAATCACAGCACTATCCCGACTCGCCTCCTTTATCCCGGCTTCTTCCGAAGAAAGCTTACTGTAGTGGCAGGGGAACAATCTTTCGTGCTCCTCAAAATCGAGCAGCTCCTTCGGGGAACCGTACATATCGTTGCTTCTGACCCAGAGAGGGCCAGTTAAGCGGCACATCTTGAGCAGCTCGTCAATTGATGAGAGGGCAAGGTCGAGGGCGAGCGGATACTTCTCCTCCTCCACTAGGGCAATGCCGCCGCCGCCGCTGCCACCTTCAGGTGGCTGGTGAGGTGCCGGCAGCTGCTGCCCATCTAAAGGCAAGATCGGGATAGTGGGCATGGGCTCGGAGCAAGTGCTGATGATTGAAGTGTCTTGGTGGTATTGTTGCCTTGAAGAATAAATGTTCATATCCAACTCAAGCGAAAGCTGGAGAAGGGTCGGATCAGTGCCCGGAAGCACTGATTGGATCTGGGGACCGCCGTACCGAGAAGCTATGCAACATACTCGCTCCAGCTGCAAATTATAAAACATGATCTATTCCGTGAATATCACGATACGGTCAATATCAAGATAACCAATCAAATCGACTTATGAACAGGTTGTGCATCTTGTTGAGCATGATGACGATCAATAAGAAACACTAATGTGTATCGTTCTGTGAAATGTGTAAAGTGAAGGAAGCTGGACTCACTAAGATATTTCTCATACATATAATAACATAAGAGATATGGTACTTAGTACAATTACATTAGTTTTCATGGAAGAAACAATTCGATTAAATCAAGGGGGATTGGGAAATGTAGCTTTACCTCCTCCTTGAGTCGAGCATTTTCGACGCGAAGCTCATCGAACGCTATCTCTCCGAGCATCGCCGGACCTTCACAGTTCGGACAGATAACATTACGTAGAGCCACTTGCAGCCTGTAATTCTCGGTTTTGAGGTTCTCGTTCTCCGCTCTCAGCATCACATTATCAGCTCGATCATGTTGCGCCTACGAGCAAATCAAAATAATCATATCATTAAAAAAAAGCATTTTTAAATTAAAAAAACACAGAAAATTAGCAGGAGCTAGAGAGCATTCACTTCCATGCACCCCACCGGGTAGCAGATGAGCAGTTAGGATTTTATTGCTCAACATTTATGTGTTACAGTCTGTATCGCACAACATGAACAGCGACCCATCGTTTCAAGTAAATGTCTTCCCTTCCCCTCTTCCAAGCTCATAGTAATGATCAGTACACATAGGGATGGATCTTATATATGAAAGTACCGGTGCTAAGTTGAAATAACTCATACTTGAGATTCTTGTACCTTAATTTCGTACACGATTGATATGTTTTTGAGACACAACCAGGACGAACATTAACATGATAGACCCAGATAATATCATATAATATCGAACGTTAATTTGATTTATACGTACATATGTACGTCATTTGTTTGGGAGAATTTAGCGTTTTTGTTTAAGAACCAAGCACATTCTTGAGCATGTAGTGCGCAGGAACCGCAAAATAATAACTGCTCCTCGGGAACTCAGCTGTGTGGTATTTGTGTTAAAGCTGAGATACAAGCCAGTGCAAATCGAGGGCCCACGTTATTTAGGAGATAATGATATTTGAAATTCTATATATTATCGATTTTTACAAATGATACCTATATTTTTTAAAATGTTTAATCAAGTCCTATATGTTATCCGCATTACAACATTGAGTCTTTTCCATCACCTGCTGTTACTTTAAACTGACGTGTATCAGCGCCACGTCAGCTTAAAGTAACCGTAAGTAACGAAAATGATTTGATGTTGTAACACAAATAACATATGGGACTTAATTTAACACTTTAAAACATTTAGAACTCACTTGTAAGAATTAACAAGTATATAGGACTTATAGTATTTTTTATCTCCATTATTTAGGGTTTGCATTGGATAAAGTTTGAACGGAGAGGCATCTGACGCTTTGGAAAAACACATGGGGACCTCGTTTAGATTAGTCTTTTTTTTAAAGACACTAACCTTCATTTGTGTCCGGCGGTTCTGGAACCAGAACTTGACCTGTCGGGGTTTGAGTCCGAGTTCTTGGCTCAGTCTCATCCTCTGCTTGTCGTCTGGGTGCGGACACTCCTTGAACAAACTGCAAATTACACGATCGCATTGTTGTTACTTCAAAAGTTTACGTATGGCTTCTTCCTTGCAGGTTTTGCTTGAAAACTATCACGCTGATCATGATCTAGAGACGTATACAATTTATAAGAGTTTGTGTCCGGTTCCATTGTCCGGTTCATGCAAAAAGTACGGAACTAATAAATAGTCTTCCTCTGAAGATTTAGGTTTGATTTGATATTTTTGCATTTCGTTTGTTTACGAATTGGTGAGAAGTCGCATTTGCATATATAGAGAGCGAGATCGGGAATCCATACGCTTCCAATTCCTGAATCTGTCGAGCGGTGTGGCGGTGGTATTTTTTCTTCTTGGCACTGGGCTGCAGCGGATCACGGCCCTCCAGTGTCTCGTTCACCGACATCTCGTCTAACTGCAGCTCGCTCCCGGACCCGCCGCTCTCCATCATCTCTTCCTTTCCCGACTTCATCACTCCGTTCTCTTCCTTCTGTCGCAGATCGTTGAGCAATTCGGTCATTCCAGCTACAATTTTTAATGCACCCTCCTAGAAAATGGTGGTTTCAAACAATAAGTTTGAGAAAGATGGGCTTACGGGAATCATGGGAGCGAAGGCGTTGAAGGGAAGGCTTGACATGAGGTCGAAGTTAGGGTTTCTGATCGGCGAGGAGAGGATGGAATCGGAGGAGATCGCACTCCCTGCCATGGACGACATAATCTGGCAGTCACCAAACATTTTTCCCAGGAAGAAGGAAACAAGGGATGGATTGTGTCCTCGACGTTTCTTCGCTGTGCTTGGTTTTGATGAGGATGCTTTCACCTCAGATTACCGAAAACTGCCATTGATTAATGATTATATGTTAACATCAAAGGAAAAATAAACACAAATCCAAGATTAGTTGCTTGACAGATTGTATAATAATTTAAGAGAGCCAAACTCAGCATTCACACCAAGAAGATCGGTTCGCGACTTGTGTGGAAGAGGTCTTTGAGAACAAAGGAGGGAAGAGCTGAATCAAAGGCTTGACACAAAAAGAGAGAAAACGGAAGGGAAAAAAGTTCTCGTAACGCCCCCGAACGAAAGAGAGGAGATTTTTTTTTTTTTTGGTTTACACTTACCATACCTACGAATGGTAAAAAGGAGATGAAAGGCAGACAAGAGAAACCATAGCTTCTAGCCGACCAGAAGAAGAACAATGATCGTAAAAATAATAAGAGATGAAATCGAAAACCCAGGAGCTGTCAGAAGCGGCGAGAGTGAACGACTAAGTGCAGTGCTGTAAATCTAAGACAGAGGGTAGGGTGGATAAACAACTCACCTGAGTCTGTGTCTTCTATGGAAACATCGGGTCCGGAAGGCTCGGAAGTCGTCGAAGATAAAGGAGGAAGCTTCACTCTTTCCCTCTCTTTCTAACTGTGAATCACTAGCAGAGCAAGAGCCCCATCAAGAGACCGAAGGAGAAGATCGCGCCATCCCTCCCTCGTCTCTCTCTTTTCTCTCAGGTTTCTACACTGTTCATCACAACTCATCACCCCAGGGGTCTCTTCCCTCTTCCCCTTGCTTCCGCACAAGCAATAAATTGACTGGGGCAATTCAATTCAAGCGATGCCTTCCTATGTGCATTTCCTTTTGGCCGAAGTGAGGAGAGGAGGAGGAAGAGAGAGAGAGAGAGAGAGAGAGAGAGAGAGAGAGAGAGAGGATGAGAGAAAATCCCATCAACGGCACTTAAATCAGCTGACCGTTACGTTACACGTGGCGGTTGCTGTCTGGCCCCGGGAGCGTTTCCATGACCGAGGTTCTTTTCAAAGTCAAACGTAGAGGAAAAAAATCTAAAAGATCATAAAAGTAATTAAATTACTTAATTTAATACTAATTATAAAATTATTCTAATAATTAACATTAATTTATTAATTTATTATATTTTAATTGATATTTTCTTATATCACACAATAATATAGAATTATCTAAGAATTTTTCACCACTATCTCATTCAGACCTTTTCAACCAGAAATTTTTAGATAATCTTATCGGATAATATTAAAAGTATTAAGTGTTAATTAAGTTATTATAATTGAGTAAATTAATATTAATTATATAAATAATTATCTTAATTATTATTAATTATAATAATTTAATTAATTTTCAGCGAGCACCTCATAATTTTTTTTTCCTTTTTCAACCCTTCTCATCATTCTCCTACTCCCCCTCCGCAGGGAATTATTTGCAACATTTTCTTGTGTTTCCCGCATTCTGATATATGTCACTGAAGTGTGTACTTTTTTTCCCTTCTGAGTTTTTTTTTTTTGGTTTCCCACCGGGTGTCCGGTACCCGAAGGCTGGCCGATTAATCCGGATTCGGGGTACTGTCGGGCGGTTTCCCGGGGACCCCTCCCAAGAAGGTCTGCTGCGTTCACAGGGGCTCGAACCCGGCACCTCTGCTTAAGCGACACAAGCCCCTTCGACTTGCGCCAACCTTCATTGGTCTTCTGAGTATCTTTTCTTGTTAGGCCGGCAATTTCGGGTTGACCCGCATGCACCATGATGAGACCACACTTGAGATTAGGATAATTGTGTTGATTACCGAGCGATAGATAATATTTTTAGTTCTTAATCTTTTATATTTTCACTATTTTAGTCCTAAATTTTATTTTTTTATCATTTCTATTCTCAGTATTTTAACTTTTTATTACTTTAGTTCTACTATTACTCTAGTTCAGCAGCTCTTTAATTAAGATCTTGATTTCGGGTATTGTGAATTTTATTTAAGACTTAAATTGTGAAGACTTTATTTAAGAGGAAGATATGTGCTACCGTGTTGACCAATGAGACTCCTTTTCTAATTAAGTAGAAAGTGAGATGATATATTGCAAGTTATTTATAGAGATAACTATAATGGAAGTCTTGTATGTTTATCTTTTTTAGTTGAATCCTATAAGTTTGCAAATGGCTAATTCAATCCTATAAGATCAATTCCGTTACATTATTAATCTAAATTGTCATCATTGTGCTGACATGGATTTCATACTATTAACAATTTTATTGGCACAGAACAGTAACATTTTAGATTGAAAGTGTAACAGAATTAATTTTATAAAACTGAATTAATCATTTTTAAACTTATAGAACTCAATTATAAAAAACAATAAACATATAAAATTTGCCGTGTGATTTCCCATTATTTATGTCATTAATATGTTTTAAACCTCTTTTCTACTTAAATATTTCATAAAAAATATCTCCCGACTAATTGTTTATAACATTAATATGCTTTCAAGTTTCAACACTCTTTTTTAGAAAAATTTTGTGTTGTATCTTGTTAATAAAAAAAATTCATAAATATAATAGTTTTGTCGGTGTACAAGGAGGCACATTGGCCTAAAAGGAGTTGAAGGAAGAGGGAACAAAATGAATACGGGCAGTCTCATAGATAAGAACGAACCTAGGAGTTTGAGGTCATAGAGCGAAGAGAGTATTGTGTGTAACGAGTATACCACGTGATGGTGCTAATATAGTATTACAAGCTAATATGATTCAGTTATTTTTAAAATTTTTTAATAAAACTTAAAAGGAAAAAAATTAAAAATAGTTTGATTTAATTGGCTTGCAACGTTACTTAGGTATTGTTACATAGTATACCTGTTACATAAAAGACTTTCTCTATAGGACGAGAGTAATATCAATTGTATCAGAAAATTTTTGTTTAAATGGTTTTAGTCAGTCAATGAATGTATTTTGTGGATCATATGAACAAGAACATGCTCTCGTGTCTTGCCAGTCAGTTCCGGTCTGATCTAGATTGTCGGTGATCCATGCAAAAGGAAACATTAAATTTGTGTACGTTATGGCACGAGGTTTAATTTGTCGCCCAACGATCTGCTCCCTCTTAGCGAAGTAGTTTCTTGCTTGAAAGGCACCAGTTTTCTACCATTTTAAACGTCCTTCCAACCCTTTAATCAATCACACTGTTGTTTTTCCTCTGTCCTGATGTTTCTTCCTTGTACGACATGAAACTTCCTGCGTTGGTGGGTGCCGCGACTTGAGTACAGAGGAAGCTCATTACCTTTAAATCTGTGGCTGAAATGAGAGGAGACCATGCCCCTTGTTTCTGACGATTCTTTCTGCACGTTTCTCATAAGAAGGGGGGCCGGGGCTGAACCAGTTCGCCGAGCTCGGCAAGTACTTCTTGACTGGGACCGGGTTCTACCATTGCTTTGCAAATGGGAAACTGCATTACCCTTTCTTCAGATGAACCCGCCGGTGGCAAAGTTCTTCCGATCGAAACTGCCTTCAAGCTCCCCGCTCCTCTGCCGGCTTGGCCACCGGCTGGTAATTGCATTGCACACCCTTTTCGATCCTTGATAGAGCAGTCCACTTTTCTCGAAACATTAGCAGCTAGAATCATGTGGATGGAGACTAAATGCATGTTCACATGAATGTCTAATCTTATAGATGGTATACCATGATTTATTTCTCCCCGTGGACGATAACAAGCCTGCTCTGTCCGATGCAGGTTCAGGATTTGGAAGCGGGATCATCGACCTCGGCGGCCTCGAGGTGTGCCGAGTATCGACTTTCAGAAAGGTTTGGGCAGCGTACGAGGGAGGACAAGACAACCTCGGCGCAAGTTTCTTCGAGCCCTCAGATATCCCAAATGGGTTCTCCATGCTGGGAGGCTATTGCCAACCCAACAGCAAGCCCCTCAACGGCTGGGTCCTCGTCGGCAAAGCCGATAACGGAGCCCTCGAAAAGCCGACCGACTACACCCTTATCTGGAGCAGCGAGTCTCTGAAAATCAATCAGGATGGGATCGGTTATTTCTGGCTTCCCGTGCCGCCTGATGGCTACAGCACCGTGGGACCTGTTGTCACTGCATCTCCGGAGAAGCCATCCGTGGACTGGTTCCGATGTGTACGGTCCGACTTCACTGAGCAGTGCGATGCGGAGACGCTCATCTGGGGGTCCAGCGACACAGCCGGGTTCTACGTGTCCAGCACGAGACCGCAAAGTCGAGGCATGCGAGCTCTAGGAGTAAGCGTCGGAACGTTTATTGCTTCGGTTACCGGTGGGATCAATGGTTCTTCGATTCTGATCAGTTGTTTGAAGAACAAAAGCTCTAACTACACATCTTACATGCCAAATATGAGCCAAATAGATGCGCTCGTCCACGCTTACTCTCCGGTCTTTTACTTCCATCCCGACGAGAAGTACTTGCCGAGCTCGGTGAACTGGTTCTTCGGCAACGGTGCCCTCCTGTACAAGAAGGGGGAAGAGTCGAAGCCAGTCCCAGTGGAGCTGACCGGCTCGAACCTTCCCCAAGGCGGCTCGAACGATGGGGCTTACTGGCTAGACCTTCCCGTGGATGAGGCGGGCAAAGAGAGGGTAAAGAAGGGGAACTTGGGGAGCTCGCAGGCTTATTTCCACGTCAAGCCCATGTACGGCGCAACCTTTACCGATATAGCCGTCTGGCTCTTCTACCCTTTCAATGGGCCGGCGACGGCAAAACTCGAGATCGTTGACATCCCACTCGGCGTAATTGGGGAACACGTCGGGGACTGGGAGCACGTGACCCTTCGGATAAATAACTTCGACGGGGAGCTTTGTAAGGTCTTTTTCGCACAACACAGTGGAGGGACCTGGGTCGATGCTTCAGAGCTCGAGTTTTATGGCGGCGCCGGCAGCAACTGGTTCGTGGCCTACTCTTCGTTGAACGGCCACGCCTCATACCCACACCCGGGGCTCGTCCTGCAAGGAGCTGCAGGGATCGGGATCAGGAACGATACGGCGAAGAGCGACCTCACCATGGAGACGGCCACTGCCTTCTCGCTTGTTGCAGTTGATTATCTGGCGGGGCAGGAGTCGGTTACTCCGTCGCCTTGGTTGGACTACATGAGGAAGTGGGGCCCGAAGATCAGTTACGATACGGCCAAGGAGGCCGAGAAGGTCGAGAGCGTGTTGCCCGAGAAGCTCAGGTCGGCCTTCGAGGGACTAATGAAGAGCTTGCCGAGCGAGGTGTTTGGAGAGGACGGGCCGACGGGCCCCAAGGTGAAGGGCAGCTGGAGCGGGGACGAAGCATGACGGTTGGATTTTGCGTTTTTTGCGTTTTCATAAAGCGAAAAAAGTATTTTGATCTACAACCTTTTATATTTTTATCATCTTTATTATAAATTTTTATTTTTTATCATTCACATTATCACCTTTTGAATTTTTACTACTTTGGTCATACGGTTACTTTTTTATCTAAAAAAAGTATATTAATCGAAAAAGAAAATTATATCCAAAAATCATTTTTCGACAAAAATATGTTCTATATTTGTCCATGATTAAGGAAATATTAGTTATTAGCAAGTGTTATTTCTAAAATTAGATCTCATTTTCTCAGAATGAATCACAATTTTATAACGATAACAATCATCAATTAATTTTAAATCAGAAATATATTTTAATTTGGAAAAAAATAACTATCAGTAAAATCCTACAAATACTTTTCATTTTTATTTTTTCTTTATTTTTTTGTTGAAATATTCTCTTTTGGATGGAATATGCTTTTTTTGATGAAAAATAATAGTAGGATCAAAGTGATAAAAACTCAAAAGGTTGACGACGTGAATGTTAAAAAATAAAGATTTAATACGAAAATGACAGAAGTGTGAAAGGTTGGGACTAAAAGTGTTATTTATCCTTTTGATAAAAATCTCTTTTCAGAAGAGAAATAGTTGTATGTAATCAGCATACCACGTGGCAGTGTCTGTATAGTGTCACAAATTAATCAAATCAAGTTATTTTTAAGATTATTTTTTAAGTTTTATCGAAAAATTTTAAAAATGATTGGATCCTATTAATTCATTGTATCACATCAACATCGTCACGAGATATAATTATCAAACACAAGACTCCCCCCTCAGAAAGTGTCTTCTTCCCCCTCCGGATTTCCTTCCGTTTTTTCTTCTTCTTTTTTTTTTTTTTGGTCGCCAGCCACGGTATCCAAGCAGGCCCCACCAGCGGTGAGATGACATCTTTCAGCCAACCATACTTGACTAATCCGTTGGTCGCCCCGGGTCGCACGCCTGGCAATGGCGGGTGAGGCTCCCAAGAGAGGTGTCTGCGTACGTGAGGTCTCGAACCCGAGACCTCCTTAAGCGGCACCGAGCTGCTTACCACTCGGCCCAACCCCTCTTGGTCCGTTTTTTCTTCTTCACTAGTACTGATAATTGATACCGGGAATATTCTTTACTTTACTTTGCACAAGTTGGAATTAAATCGATTTTCACCTCATACGACTCCTTGTTCGAATAAATGAAGTAATTGGATCGATGAGGCATATAAAATTTCGGCAGATGTTGAAGCTGCATAAATTATTTCTATTGTGCTTATTGTAATCAATCGGAGAATTTGTACATGTAAATTCTCTCGGAGGCAGTCGGTTTGATAATGATCGACTAACATTGCTTTTTGACCGATGGGGCCAACAAACAATTAATTATAAAAATTGCATGAATTCAAAACGACTTTACTGCATGGATCCCTGTGAGATCGTCAATACGGTACCACTCGAGCTGCATCACCTGGACACACCCAACCCTCCGCGCTTATTAATACGTACAAATATACGTATCAAATAAGCAATATCGGGTATGGGTAAGGAATGTGATTTGTTCTGCTAAACAGTTGATTCTAAAATATGCAATTCGCAATCAAGTACAATTATAGTAAACAAGAAAGCAAGCAATATACAAAAGAAATTAGAAGAAGTCAACTAACAAGGAGCTCACAATTTTCCTTAACCCTATTTCTAAATCCAAATCTGAGCTAAAGGAATGTTGGAAATGCTTGCTTCTTGGAGGATGTCTTGATCAAATATATCGCAATCTACCATTTCACCTTAAACGTTGAAATATTCTCCCTTGCCCGTTTAGTCAAACATATATCTTTTTTGTTTTGAATCTTTCTTAATCAGGCAGGAAATATGTTCCGTGTTGGATATAGGTCGACCGGCAAGGGCTGTGGTCCAAGGCTACAATGCCAGTGCCCTATCTAACTGTGAAAAGGCATCGTGGTTTCAATACTTTATTTTTTGTACAGTTTAGATAGAACTATATTTCTCGATTTGAGGACAATCTTCAAGATTAAGTTCTTCAAATATGTAATTACACCCTAAAACACTTCCAAAGTACCGGTATTCTTAAAATAGACTCAAAATTCTAACAAATATATCAACTTTAACTTAATTCTACTCAACCAATGGTGATTACCTAATCAAGTACACAAATGAAGTCAAACTCGATCGATTAACTTAAATTCAGGACAAACAAGCATGTCGATTATTAGTATTTTCATGACTCGATAACTTGTATATGTATACGCTCTATTTACAAATTTAACATGTATTATTTTGGAATTTATTGGGGGTTAGTTCTAGTAGATTTTTTAGGGTAATTGTAAGGCCTTTCATTCAACATATATGTATGACAAAATGTACAAGAGTCGAACACAAAATCTATCTAAAGCCCAATTTTAAAGAGCTTTTTAGGAGATGGGCTCCATCCAATTTTACTTCTAGTTTGAGTATGGTTCTCCTAAGCTTATCTAAGAGCAGTTATAAGATGGAAGATAGAGGAGATAAGGAGGCTTGGCCTTGGCCTGAAAGATCTTGAAGTTTCTCTACCTTCATAGAAGACAAATAAAACACGTAAGCCCAGTTTGGTTGAATTGGTTTGTATGTAGTTTGCTCTTTAGCACCCATTATAACTCCCGGTTATAGCCAAGATACGTTGTGGAAGAACGATTTGGATAACACAACAGATCACAACCTTCATGCGACTTGACATTCAAAAAATAGACGGTTGCATGTTTCCGGAAAGGACCCATAAAAGTCAAGGAAGTCAGAAAAATAATTCACTTTGTGACCTTAGAACCACAAAATTTTGTGCCAATGAATCATGGCCTTCTCGGATCTAATCGATTCCCAGAAATTCACTTTGCAAGGATCAGTCTTAGAGCACCAAAAAATAATATCACTTGCTGCGACTTGAATAGAAGACTGGATCAAGGTCACTTCGGCTGATGGGTCAATACATCAAGACCAATACAACAGTCCATTCCTGTAGATACCAGACAATTTGGCAAAAGAGCCAATAGAAGAAAAGGCCTGCTGATCACCTTTTGGTAAAGATGAATAGAGGGGCCCTTTGTTGATTAGCCACAGAGAGCCAGCTTATGTTATGATTAGCCACAGAGAGGGTGCAGGCTGAATTCCAAGATTTGAATTCCTTGATACCAAGACTTGAGCATATATCATTCCATTTGAGTTTTGCTCCATTGATCGTACTGTCCTGAACCTTCCATAAGAAGCTTGAGCAAAGTTTTTGAATATGGTGAACAACTTTACCAGCAAGAATAGATTGAGAACACCAAAATTGAGTCAAATTTTGTGTGACCGATGAGATCAATTGGAGCCTGCCTGAATAAGATAGAAGAAAAGAGGTCCAGCACTTGACACGGGCTGTGATTTTATCAAGTAAAACCTGGCAACCTTGGTTTCTAAGCTTGGAGGAGGACAGGGGAACCGAGTTCCATCTACTGTCTACAATTACAGGGGAGGAAGCAGATGGCAGGCAAGTGAAGAAGGCAATGGCTCTTGACATTCTCAAACGTTGGGGATGTCTATAACTTATATATTCCACGAAACATTGACTCTATAATGATTGAGAGATTCTTACATGAATCGATTCCGTCATGTCATCCGTGAACTCGTTTAATAGTTATTTAACACGTTTTCAAAACATGCTACATCATCTTTCTCCCTCCATTAGTAATATCAACTTTATTAAAATGATGCGACCCCTGTTGATAACGTGTCAAATAATCATTGGTTGAGTTTACGAAAATATGTATTAGCTGACGCCACTTTAACAATTTCACATAATGATAGTTTACCGTGGACTCGGTAATTTTGGACTAGTCGCCATTACGAGATTTGATTTTCAAGTGAAAATGAAAATTGGGAAATTCCCAATTTGTTTTTTTTTTTTTAATTTTATCATGTAAACTAAAATTAACATAAACTCAAATTAGGAAAATACAAAATAAAGGTGTCAAAGAGAAAAAGAAAAATGACAACATTTTTTTAGCTTGTTTATATTCATATATCAAATTGTCATGTGTAATTACTTTTAATTTTGCTAACATAAGTTTGTTCATGTGGTCCGTACATTTTTTATTAAATAAATTTTAATTCAAGTAATATGAACGAAAAATTCATGAATGGAAGAATTTTACTCTTTAAGAGTGACTTGATTTAAAATGTAAAATAGTCAGACTCATATAACTTATGAACAATATAGGCCTGGACAATTAATTATTTGAATCTAACATATTTCTATTTTAAAGGTCTAAACTTGGAGAAAGTCTTCATTAGAGCCGTCATGACGTGATTTATCCATCCAATTAGAACTTAACATATAATAAATAATTATACAGTTATGGTTATTAAATATTAAAAATCTTAAAAAATCCTAATAAACGATGAATACTAATTGGATAAATATATAAATAGAGAATCCTTATTAAACGGATATATCACGTCAGTATCGTCTAATTGGTATAATCGCTCCATTGAAGGTTTTCTATTAAACTTGTAACCAAATGATAGAAGATTAAACTAAATTTTCATTTGATGTTAAAACAAATAGAAATTATCATTCCCATTCCAATTTCTTATTACATAAAATATATTATTCCCAGTTAAAAAAATAAAAATTATTTATTCCAAGTCAATAACATTAAGATATTTTAACAATTTTTGCAAAAATTTTAAAATAAAAAATAACCCAAAAATAATTAAAATTTTACCTTACATGCGGACCATTGCAAGACTCTCCCCCGTGCTTGAGGGACAGATTTTGGCGGGAAAGTGGAACCGGAGATGAGCTCGTCGACGGCTGAGGCGCCGGATCTTGTCTGCCAGCTTGACAACGTCCAGGGCATGGTCAACGCCCTCTCCTCTGTCCGCTGGAAGCGCTACCAGGTAATACTTTCCACTCTTCTCCGACATCTCTTCTACTTCCCGATTCAGCAGGTATCCTAGGTTTTCGAGCATGTGTTGGACATTCGAAAAATTCTGCTGATCCTATCCTTCTTTGACGTGGTTAGGATGCAGTGATCGAACTATCCGAGCACGGCATCGTTTTAGTCGTCGAGGATAGCGGCTGTCTGCAGGCAAAGGTTTATCTGCAGCGTGAGGTAGAAGTTCTGATCCAGCATCCTATTTGCCTTTTAGGAAAAGAAGAAGAAGTCCATGGTAGCTTTGATGAGGTTGAAATTTGAAATCCTGCTGGATTGCAGTAGATTCTCCGTTAACTCTGCTGCTCATGGAGTTTTGGATGCCTCATCGTTCTAATCTTCTGAAACAGTTGATGAAATTTAAGTAGATATTGGTGTTTTGATTCATCACACAGTAGGGAAAGAAAGAAAGCAGATTAGATATATGGAAGGGTTGCTTCTCTGGAACCTGTCAACATACATGGTGTGCACAATCTTTTTTTCCCTTTGGCATAGCTTCTCTGCAGCCATGGGGAAAAAATCCGGTGTTCTATTATGCAGGTCTTTGTTTTAACAAATCTGTGCTTTTTAATGTAGCTGTTTGTCCGCTACGAGTATAATGCACAAGGGCGGCCAAGGGTTGGAGTGAGTTTGGGTCTGTTCATTGATTGCTTGAACACGTTCTCAGTTCCAGGGAGCTCAACTGCTATTGAAATCCAGTATCCAGGACCGGACATGCAATTTCTTCTCCAGTATGCCATGTTCTTTCATTTTAGCATATTTCTCAATTCTTGGTGAACTTTGAATACACAATCACTTTATTGCATTGATAATATCCTAAACCAAGCTGAGATTTGGATGGTTGCTTATTTTGACAGCTGAATGGCTGAAAGGTGTAGAGAACAATCTGTAACTTATCTTACTTTCGTAAATGATGAATGCAGATGAGAACAATGTCGCAGATGTCTCTGTTAATGAACAATCAAGATGAGTTTGAAACTGATATATTTTAAAGGGAAAATCTGTTGAAGCACTTTACTCCTTTTCTTTCCCTGAGTTTCAAGTAACGTCAATCTATAATTGGTAGAATAGAACAATGGCTGTATTAGAAAACTAACGTATCTGCAAATCGATAATGCGATTCAAGCGTATAGTTTCCTTAAGTTATCTGGAAATTGTGGCAATCTCTTCTTTTCCTCTCTACTTGGTCCCCTCATTACAGTAGGTCTTTGTCCTGAACAATCAGTTATTTCATTAGGCGAATGAAGTGAGTTTTGTTTCACACTTTCTTTCCTAATAATTATCAATTGCTTTCTTCACTTTTTGTATTTTCAGTTTGCTGTAAGCCTCATAGTAGTCTAATCCTCTAAGTCTGAAATAGAGGAGTACGTCTGGCTCCTGAAGTTTTCATTTGGCTTATTTTCTTGATGTGAAACTTAATGTCTGACTCAATTCCAAGGTTTTATCATTGCTTAGTTTTATGGCTTTTGCATCTTATAACAATTTTGTCACGATGCTCTACTTTTCATGCGATACAGGTCCATTCATTCACAGGGTGCTTGTGTCTATGCAGAGTTGAGAACAACAATCCCAGAAGCAATCTCATGGGACTATGACTTTGAACCTGCAGGAAGTGCCCCTCTTAGTTTCACTGTTAAGGTATTCTTTGTATTATATGTAGATGGAGATTGCAAAATTTTGTTCTTTCTTGAGCAATTTCCTTACTTGTTCTTCAATGCAATTGCTCATCTGTGAACTACTTTTGGTATTCATCATTACTAGGGAAGAAAAGCAATAATCAGCCCTCCGAAGGAAAAAGAAATTTAGTGACTTGTGTTTCTGCTTGCTAATATTATAGTTAGCTTCAGAACCATTGTGGTTTCAATTTCTGGATCTAAATGCATATTTGGGGACGTTTGCTTGAAAAAAGTTTCTGATATTTATAAAGTTAATTGTATATTCTGCCAGTGACTTAACATACATGATGTCCATAAAGATATGTCCTCCCGTTAGAAACATTAAAGTATGCTAAAATTATGATCTTCTTCTTCCAGTCTGCTGCCCTGAAAGAAGCTATTGATGATCTTGAATGGCCAGGATCAAGCATCCAGATCACTCTACAACCTTCTCCTCCTTCGGTTATTTTCAGGGGTGAAGGGCATGGAGACTTGCAGGTGAAATATGTTATTTGAATGCTACTCTGAACTGAATGATTTGCTTGATCATCTATACATGCTTTGGCGTTCTTATTCTTGCAGATAGACTTCATGTATTATGTAAATACTGATCTTCTGACAGCATTCCATTGTGATCGGCTAGTCTCCCATAGGTAGCATCTTAAACTCAAAAGCATCATCCAACTTTTGAGTTTTGTTACCTTTACTATTTTTCTTCCTTCTCATTTGTTTGTCGTTTATACTGAATCATGGACTGCTCATCTACATGACAATGATAAGGTATAAATACAAGTTTCTTCGAGCTACAACCTCAAACTTGCCCAGCAGTGTTACTAAGGATAACAGAGGTAGCAAGTTGACCATAGGAAGGGGGGGAATGCTGAAAGTTCAGCATTTGGTTTCAGTAGCCCGGCCATCAAGTAGTCATCCACATTCTGCTGGCTATCACCAGCCGAGCCGAATTGCTTATATCGAGTTCTTCGTGAAGCCAGAGGTGGACAGTGACGACTGACAGGGTTATTTGAAGAATTGCATCCGGGGAAAGTTCAAGGCAGCTAATGTCAGGTAGAACTCGTTCAACTTGGATTGCTTCTGGACTGTACATGGCTTGTCTGAGTTTTTGCGAAGAGCGAGATGCTGGAAAATCTTCCAGCATTATATTGCTCATATAGTATAGAACATCACCTTTCATGAAGATGTAGTGTAGACTATTCTATCTGTTACTGGTTAATTTGCATGCAGATCTTGCAAGTTAGTCAACAACGGTATTTTGAAAATGTAGATGTAAAGATTTGAAAACATACATATACTATCTTTACAGACGGCTCGCTATTGTCACCAGTAAAGTGATGAGTTGTTATTAGCCTATTCATTTTCAATCACCACAGTAGGAACAATCAAAACCACACTGAACCTTTGAGTGGCAGGGAAAGTTCTATGGGAACAATCCCAAACCTCTTAATCTCATGTTGTAAATGATGTCATGACACTCCCAACTGCATTTCTCTTAATCATTGAATTATGAACTGTTCAATATCATTATTGATGTTGCAGCGGCAGTTTACTTAGAAATGTTGATCCGTGGTTGACTTAGAGATGGATTAGAAGCTTAACCATATTATGCACAAAGGGAGAAAGACTTGTATGTAACAGGTACACAGCTGACGTGGTATGACAAATCAATACAATTCAATTATTTTTACGGTTGTATTTTTTTCATTTTTTGAGTTCTATTAAAAATTTTTAAAATAATTGAATTTTATTGATTGGTGACACCATATCAATACTGTCACGTGGTATACCTGTTACATACAACACTCTCTCGCACAAAAGAGGATGAGAGGATAGATAAGATAATAAAGGAAGGATTGGTATTATAAGTGCAAAAGATGAATAGAGATAAGCTAGAAAAATTACTTTTCCAGTTAGGGTTTACCTGTACGTGCGTACCACTTGGTATTCAAGATTCTGGCTATTCGAATTGAATTGAGTCACTCAGTGGTAAGACCTGAAAGGCTGTTACCATGTCTAGTTAACAACTAGACAATGGATTCGTACAAAAATGGAAATTACTACCTTAATAGTGAAGGAAAAAATTATATATTATTTAATTTCTTTATTAAGCAAATTATATAAAAGTATTTTGGCCATTGGAAAAAAAACCAAGTCGAGAACCTGCGACACTAGTTGTGAGAATTCATTTTATATTTAAATGGATTCGCGTTAAAAAAGCCTAAACATGTACACGAGTCATTTATTATACGGGTCAAAGTTACCAAACTCGAACACTGCGTGTTTAATAATAGGTTAATACAGTACAATCCATTTAATTTGTATAAGTAAACATCTTTAAATATTTATGTTTAAACGTGTACTAGAATAACACATTTACCTACACGTACAGGTTAAATGGACTAACAGGTTAATATACACATTAACCATGTTTAGTTAAAATGGGCTTTATTGTATCTTATTTTGTTAAAATGGGTTTAATCAATAGCAATAGGCTTTTCTTTTCTGCTCAGCAATGTGACTCCTCGACGTGGAGAGGGCTTTGTGAGGCATGGCAGCGGATTGAGAACGGAACCGGATGGGTCGTAATGTCATGAGCGGATGTTCTTTTTTGGAAGGATAATTGGCTACGATTACATGGTAAGTTGAAAGATCATACCGTTCGGCCAATTCCTCAAGAGATGTTAGATCTATATGTAGCAAACATGGCACTCCAATCATGCTCCTAGAATTGGGAAGGTTTTGCTGAGTTCCTTCTAGCATCGTGTCTTCTTCGATTAGTATCCACTTTGCCTCCTCGTGAGACTACTGAATCGGATACTCCTGTCTCGTGGAGCTCCTCTAATGGAGTTTTATTGGTAAGATCTGCATACAATTTTCTTATTGCTGGTGAGGTTAATAGACCGAACCATCTGTGAAGGCTCATTTGGAAATGGAACGGGTCAGAACGCATTCGCACATTCTTATGGCTAGCCGGTCATAACAGACGTCACGCGAACGAGTTTCAAGTATCACGAAGAATGCGTGTTTCTGCTAGTTACCCTTTCGGCTGTCAAGTGGACGAATCTGTTCTCCATGTCCTACGGGACTGCAACGATGCTCGACTAATATGGGCTGCCTTCGTTCCCCATGATCTTCTTCTTTGTTTTTTCAGCTCTGCTATGTATGATTGGCTCCACATGAACCTGGTTGAGAGCAGGATCTTTGCACGGGGGTTTCGATGGAATATTCATCTCATGTCGGTACTTATGGAGATGGCGCAACAAGCAATTTTTTGAGGTCGACCCCTGGGGACTGTCCAACATGGTAGAGGTTATCTGCCACTATACCAAAGAAGCCATTGCAAGCTATGAGCTCACGAGGTCCTCTCATTTAAGCCGGCAAAGAACTGGATAGACATTAGGTGGATCAAGCTCGAGAGTGGATGGGCGAAACTAAATACCAACAGCACATCTAAGGGCAACCCTGGTCTTGCAGCAGCAGGTGGGCCAAAACGAGGGTGAGAATGGCAGTCGGGTTGCGAGATTCCTGCATAACATCAGCCTCGGAACGTCTGTTGAGACGAAGCTATGGGGAGTGTTCTGGGCTGGAGCTGGCGCGGGAAAGAGGATTAAGGAAACCCTTCTTGGAAGTTGATTCGAAACTTGTAGTTGATGCTTTGACTTGCAACAACGCCATCATCCTATCAGCATTTGCAAAATGGTTGCTGCCTGTCGTGAAAAGAAATCAAACTCCCATTAATGGTGAATGATCGGTTGTTATTCTACACACGTATCGGGAGGGGAACTACTGTGCGGATTGGTCATCAAATTTAGCGTTCCGAGCGAAAATTGGCTTCCATGTTCTGACCAATATGCCATCGAGTTTAAGCCTTCCTTTTGCTACTGACCAACTCGGGGTTATGTCTTCTATTAACTCGGAAAAGATTAAAAGGAAAATCAAGGCGATTACTGAGTAACTCCATTCTTACAATATCAGGTAGGAATTGCATTGGATAAAATTCACAGTTGATTTAGTTTTATCCTTAGGGTTTTGAAGACTTATTTCAAATCTAGATTTGGGGGAAAATCTCACTGCAATTTTTTTCAAATAATTTTTACCATTCACAGAAATCGAATTCTGAACCCATTTAAAAGCAAGAAATATCCAATCATTCCAACTAATTTCTATAAATTTTTACTGTTAAATTAATTACAAAATCCAAAAAATATCTAATTTCATTTGTTTCTAAATTACCAATATTATGTATTTTATCAATAAAATAAACTCTATCAAATTGAAATTATTAAAAAAAAAAAAAGAAAAAGATGTCATGATGCGGCGAATTAGTTAAAAATACTGTTCGTTCATGAACAAATTTTTAAAAAAGTGATAAATTTTAAATTATTTTCGTGAATACCATTTTAAAAGCCCCCTCGTGATAAGTGGTAGGTAGAGCCCGGAAAAGATGCATGCTTCCTAATCATCATTCATCACATCACAGATTTCTCTTAATCTGGTGAAAGTTGAGCCTTCGAATTGGGAGCTGTCCAGTTGACGATCGCACAAAACAACCGACAATGACAGGTTTCCTAAATGATCATCATTTGTGTGTGTTCCTTCGATATAGTTGATTGGAAAATTTTAAAAAAACCTTGCCAGTACCATACTTTGGACCGGATACAATCACGGCGCCGCGGCGTGACTTGATTTGCGCATCGCAGCGCCATGACTGTATCCGGTTCAAGGTATGGTACCGGCAATATTTGATAGAAGCCTCCATATTTGACTGCTACCATAGACAAATGTACAAAAGGGGAGTTCTCCGGACCTAGGAAATCTCTGAGTCTCTTCCAAAGATTTATGTTGGGAGTTTCGAGGTATTAAGAGATTCTGAGATTTCTGTGCAAGAAGTTCGTAGGTCTAAATTTGTGCATATTAATTATGAATGAATGAAAATAATAAATCAAGCCATCCATTTAAAAGTGGAAATATAAGGGAAAATTAACATGATAAAATAAAAAAATAAGTGAATTCTCAATCGGAGACACGAAAATGAACAAATAAAAATTAGAAACTACAATTAAAAAATATGCTCAGTAACAAATTTTATAACATGATCATAATATTTGTTTATTAAATTTATAATTATACGATATAATACGAGTTAAAATTTTTTTATGTGGTTGGTAAAATTTTACAATCGAAATGCATGAATTTTTTTATCCTAATAATATTTTTATAGAGAGGAATTTATTCTCCCCGGACGCATGAACATCTCATAAGCCCATGGATCCGAGTCATTCAATGTGCAAAGTACATGTGTTGGTGTCCCACCGGTGGATACGTGCTCGAGAGGATTCAAATCTCTAACCTCATGGATTTTCACATGAATTGTACATACGTCCTATCCACTTGAGATAACCATTGGGAGTTTATCTTAACAAATTTTTGCAATAATTTTATTCATATTTACAAAATTGTATAATTAATTCAAATATAATTACTTAATATAATGATATTATATTCTTTGGTAATAGGTACTAGTATAAAAATAGAAATTAAAGAAAAAAAATGACATATAACTCTCATATTATATGATAATACTGTATTCTATCAAAAAATTTGCCACTATTTTAATGGACGCTATCCGTAAATATGACCATTGATGCGTTAATAAAACACTTAACATAGCATTTCTTTACTTATTAATAATATTTTATTTTTAAATGATTAAATGATTTTTCACTAGTATATTAAATAATTATTTGATCGAATTTATCATATTATTTGTTATTTCACCTGAAATTTCTCCAAAGCATCCTTCCACGCGACAACGGATGGCCCCAATCCCAATAATAATTTTCTCCCTGGAAAATCACAAATTAATTCGCGAGAATTTCAGAAAATAAAATACGATGCAAGATTTTAAATTAAATTTGAATATGTTTTATAAAAAAAATGCTAAAATTAATATTGACGCAATTTGCGTTCTCTTTTTTGTCCATTTTCAAATTCAATTATTACCTCCCCCGGCAAATACTCTGTCTCGCCTTCCGACTGTCTCTCTCTCTCTCTCTCTCTTCATTGTTAGATTCGGAGAGAGCAGAAGGGGAAGGGGAAGGAGGAAGATGAAGAAGTGTCCCATAAGCAAAGCTTGAGGTGGAGAGAGAGAGTGAGCGGGAGGAACCGAAGGCAACCGTACCCAATTCTTTCCACCTCTGTCTCTCCATTGCAGATTGGGACGGGATTTGGAGCTGAGAGGAGATGGACGAGAACGTGAGATTAGGATCCAAGTTGCCCCTGAGCCATCGGGAGGTCGCCGGCGCTTCCTTGGTGTTCGTCGGCTTTGCTTCGGGCCTTCTCGGGGTTTATCTGACAATGCCTGCCTCCGATTATAGCTTCCTCAAGCTTCCCCGGACCCTAGATGATCTTCAGATCCTCAGGTACCTTCTCTTTCACCGTTACGGATGATTTTCAGCTCGAGATGTAGCCCTAATCCCGGATTTTACTCTACTATTGCCCTTTGCTAGCGTGTGGGTGGGCATCCCCATAGGGCTGTATGTTGCTTGAGATTTGGCGATATATCCCTGAAACCAGTAAATTTTCAGCCTTTATGCCCGATTTGGATCTCACAATGAGTTTCGCCTAAAATAACAACCTTCTGTTTAATTTCTGACTCTGCATGGCATTTTCAGATGCTTGCGCCTTAGATCATTTCGTTCATCAGTAGGTGTCCCATTAGTGGTCGATTTCCAGATTTTATACCTAATTTGATGTTCACTGGAACTCCCTAGCCCAAATTCCTTATCTTTATTCTGAAATAGGTTATGGGTATTAACTGCGGAGAAAGTTTTACTGGTGTCAAATGTCTGTCGATCATGTGATTAATTCAATGTTAGAGACGATAACTTCTCGGTCATGTGATTTATTCGATGGGGATTAGTTTTCCTGCTGATTTCATTTTGTCCTCTCAGAGTTGGTTATTTATGGTGCATTCAGCTTTAAATCTTGTAATTTTTCTACGAGTAAACCTTTTTGAGCCATTCTCGTAATCAGCATATTCTTGTAGTATAATGTGGAGCTGATAGGTGTATACTTCGCTGGTACCCGTAACGTTACCTTGACTACAAAAGGGGAAACTACATACTTTTTCATGCAGCATGGAGCATACTACTGGTTTGGGGTTTGGTTGTGATTTCCTTTCTTAGAAGTTGATGCTCTCATGCCCTTTTACTGTTCTCGTGACAAGGGTGCACGTACATGGAACTTTTTCTGTTTCTCAGATTTGTAATGTGAGAGCCCCTTGGAGATTGTGTTTTTTCATAGTTTCTGTTGTGGAGAAGACTCCAAATTAATCTGTTCTATGCAGACAAAACAATATTAATACACAACTGAGCAATTTGTTTTCCTTGTTTTACTAGATGCTTGGACAACTCCTCTTGTTTTAGTGTCAAATAACCTGAAACTCGTTATCAATTAATTGGTTCTAACCTGTTGCTGGATCTTGCATATATGCTTTACATATTGCTCGCTGCATAAGTTGCAGAATCAATTCTACCAACACCTGCCCTTCTCTTCTTAGATTCAAATTTCTTCTCTGGTAGTTCCTTTTTTGCACGTGATATACTAGCAGCCCATGGAATCAGATACAGAATTCATCTTTCTGCCATACCTTTCCTGCAGAGACCACCTTGAGGGCTACACTAGTGACTATACTCTGCAGGTTCTGGTTGGGTACTGCACGGTCTATATATTTATGCAGACTTTCATGATCCCGGGCACTGTATTCATGTCATTACTTGCGGGAGCTCTCTTTGGTGTTTTTAAAGGTGTGGCTCTCGTCGTGTTCGCTGCCACTGCAGGGGCCTCTTCATGTTATTTCCTATCTAAGACGATCGGGAGGCCTATCGTCTTCCGTCTGTGGCCTGAAAGATGAGCTTCTTCCAAGGACAGGTGAGTCGAGTTCCTAGGTTTCTTTTTCCCTTTATTCATAGAAGTTGCAAGTTAAAGCCGATTCTCCTCTTTTAATTTTCAGGTGGCTAAAAGGAGAGAACGGCTGTTGAACTATATGCTTTTCCTGAGGGTGACACCAACTTTGCCCAACACATTCATCAACTTTGCTTCCCCTATTGTTGATGTGCCTTACCATACCTTCTTCCTGGCAACTGTCATCGGACTCATTCCCGCTGCCTTTGTCACCGTCAGAGTACTTCACTAACTATAGTATGCTCTGCTCTGATCAGAGTAATTCCTTACCACTGACTCAGAGTTCTTCATTTTCTGCGTAGGCTGGAATTGCTCTCGGGGAATTGCAATCGATTGGGGATCTATATGACTTCCAATCTATCATGACTCTCTTCTTCATTGGTGTGATCACGGTAACCCCAACACTGATAGGAAAGACCAAGTCATAGCAGGGTACATCGCCTCAACTTTGCCCGGGTGTACACGCTCGCTTCACCCCTCCAGGTTAGGCCTTTCAAAATTCGTACACCGTACATGGTGATCACTAGTCAGTTGCTCACAGTACACATGGAGGGAAAAAGGAGTGCTGGACTGCCTCAAACTCGCATTTGAGAAATGTGCAATATCGGGGTCGACAAAAAAACCGGCAGTGGAATAGAGGTTCTAATGTATAGTGGTGGCAGGCTGTTCCATATATTCGATGAATGTGATGAGTTTACACTGTCGAACTGCATCTCGAGTTGCTCCCCTTTGTCCGTGCATTCGTTATGATGAAGCTGAAGTGCCTGCAGATGTGCGACCTTGTAACACTTATGGTATGGTATTCATTGTCTTCCAACTTAAGTGTCATATGAATGTTCAGGGCCAGTGGATTATGGAGGATCACCATATGTTGCTGGTCAGCGTTCACAACCCGTAAGATAATTACCGGAGTTATAGGATGCCGTATCCTTGTAAATCCTGTGAAAATTTTACTACCTTCATGTCATATTCTTTGAAGAACCGAAACCTTCGTATCGATGTTACAAGTCTCGGTTGTAAAAGCATTATCCTGTCATCTGCTACAATTAACGGTCACCATTGATTCCGTTACGGCTTCATCTTAATCACACTTGTTCAAGTACGAAATCATCGTTTGATGTCCATACCAGCGATCTCAGAGCGATATATGTACATGGCCACGGTAATCCTCGGTACTGAACTAAAGAGCCGTTCAAAGCGATTCCATGGAAGCACCGACACGATCATCTTCCTCCTCTTCATCTTCCTCCGCTTCCCACATGAAGTGGGCGTACGATCCCAGAACCGTACTGTGAAAAAAAAATGCCTTTTCTCGATCATCAACGGTCTCAACAAGCAATGCCATGCTCCGGAATTGATTAGAAGTGGCCGAGTAGTTACCAGTCGTCGGGCGAAGCTCGAACAGCTCTATTGAAGTACGATCGGGCTCTCTGTCCGCCTCCCTTCGTCTCCCAGATCAACTTCCCGTAAAGCGACAGCACTTCTCCCTCTCCAGGATTTGCGAGTATTGCCCTCCCGTAGTACTCCTCCGCTCTCGCGAAATCTCTCTCCACCTGATTTGCAGAATCAGAATCGTGGTCAGTAAGTTGAAGTTGTCATCCGATCGGAAATGGAAGAAGTTGATTCGACGAAAGGAATCGAGCTGGTACCTCGTGCAGATACTTGCCGTAGTTTCCGAGCAGAAGAGGATCCCCGGGGTTCGACTTCAGCATCTCGCGGTAGTGTTCGCCCATCCCCTTCCCCCTCCCGCCAAATCCGCCGCCAGAGCCATGATCGCCACCGTCTCCGCCGGACTCGCTTCCCTTTCCGAATCCGTCGCCGCCAAACTCCACCTCGCCCACCAGTACCCCGCTCCTCGTCCACATTTCGTCGAAATTCCTCTCCGGAGTCAAATATGCCGCTGCCGCCTCCTCCCCCGAGTCAACGTGCACCTCCTCCGGTACCATCGACGGCAATGACATCGATCGAGCGCCGGCCAACCTTCCAGTCGACCTGATCAAGTCCGCCTCGGACAGAGCCCTCCGGATGCCTCCCGTCCGGCGGCTCACCTCCGAGCGCATGCTGATCCTCGGAGAACCGACGCGGGCCCTCTCGCCATAGAAGACTCCGGAGTGAGAGTCCTGGCAGGATAGAGCGACCCCCTTCGGGGCTGGGATCACCGGCGACTGAGCCGTAATCGAGCCGGTCCTCAGCAGCAGAGCTTTCATGGCTAAGAATCGGAGCTTCGATCTCTCTTCGGTTCAGAGAAGCCACGCACATATTTATATGAAGAGTGTAGTCGACAAGAAAGTATAATATGTAACGATAATATCGCGTTGATAATATTAATATAATTTTATAAGTTAATTAAATAACTTATTTTAGGTTTAAATTTTTTTAAAAATTTTAAAATTAATTAAATTATATTATCTTATAATATCTCGTTATTATTATTACGTAGTATATCAGCTACGTGCAAGACCTATCGTAGTCTACAACCGTACGATGTAGTGACCTGGCTGACCTGAGTAGAAGGAGATGGAGACGCGTGTCCAATGTGCACGTGACAGTTAGCCGAGTAGTAAGCTCGCTCGGTGGAGCCGCCGATAGACACTGGGAGCTCCTTTCCTTATCAACGGGGCAAAGTGAAAAGAAAAAGTGGACAGAAGAGCGTGCATTGAGTGACATGATGGACACCTTGTTTGCTTTATGTGCGATACTTGTTGAAAAACCCTCGCTGTAAATTTTTTTTTTTTGTCGCCAGCCACGGTATCCAAGCAGGCCCCACCAGCGGTGAGATGACATCTTTCAGCCAACCATACTTGACTAATCCGTTGGTCGCCCCGGGTCGCACGCCTGACAATAGCGGGTGAGGCTCCCAAGGGGAGTGTCTGCGTACGTGAGGTCTCGAACTTGAGACCTCCTTAAGCGACACCGAGCTGCTTACCACTCGGCCCAACTCCCCGTGGTAACCCTCGCTGTAATTTGAAGTTTAATATATAAATATTTTTATGTTAATAATCATTTTTGAAGTATTTTTTTTTCTAAAAATTATATTTGAATAAGTAGTAATTACATTTAAAAGTAATTGTTTTATATTCATATTAAAAGAAAATAATAGATCATGTACGTTTCCAAAAATAAATAAAATTATATTGTCAGAACTAGATTTTCAAATAAATATTTAGTATATAATACATAACGAATTCGTTATATAAATTATTATTCAGATCTTTACAGGTATAAAATTGACTTTTGAAAACTCTGAAAACTTTACATGTATCAAAATATGAAATAAATTTATATAACGAACTCATTATGTATTTACACACGAAATATTTACTCCAAATTTTCTTACTCGCATGGGGTACTCGCTCTCCCCATCCTCCTTTGACATTCTCTTTTAGCATAATTATATGGATTAAGAGATTTTATGAACTCAATTTTTTTTTGAAAATTAATTAATTAATTAATTCAAGTTTAATCAATTAAGCAAATTAATAAACTTTAAAAAAAATCTTAGTGGTATGGAAAACCAACAAATCAGTATCGATGTAAATCTACTCTTAGTTTTTGATTTTAGGTAAGAATATACTTTTTTTTTCTTCAAGGTAGCTATCCACTGCTTAATATATAATAGTTCAGGTTAATGGTTCGACTCTCACGGAACATATATGTAGGAATTAATAACGGACCCTAAATCGTATAATATATCGTTCAGTGCATTAGTAGATCGTTACAGTGCAGACACTATTGATATAAATAAAAATAAAAAAAATGATAATAATAACAATAATGTACTTTTTTTAGTTTTGGGAATTCACAAGCCAAAGGCAAAGGTTACTTCACAATCGGGGATGCCGATCCACGTGATGCCACGTGAGCACCGATCTCTTTCCTCACATGCCAATTGTTAAAATAGAAAATTTTTACGTGATCTTATCTCGTCATATGATGTAAAAAGGCATCAGACGAATTGTGATAAATGAAAATTTGATATTAAATATTCGATTAACTGTCATACTTATTACAAATAGAATAATTTATGACAACATAAGTATAAGATAGAATAATCTAAAATATTTTCAAAAATTTGGGTTAAAATCCTATCTCGTTAAATTTAGTAATCAACTTTACCTGGAATTCATATTATATATCAGTTTCGGCATATTCTTTTAGAGTACATTACGTGATAGTGCCGACCTTGTGCCACGAGCCAATAGGATCAGTTACTTAGGATTCTTGAATAAAACCTACAAAACAAAAAATAATGCTAAAAAATTCTTGATTTAATTGACTCGTGACACCACATAAGTATTATCACATGGTATAACCATTACATACAAAACTTCTCGTGATTTAGGTACCTGTATGTTTACTTGAACCATGCTTGCCTTTCGTTAGAAGCTAACCAAAATCTACCGCATTAGGTACATTTTTAACCAATTCCAAGTTTACTTAACACTCGTGATAGTCTATAAAAATTAGGTCAATGAGACCCCTGTGAGTTGATCCCATGACTTAATTCAAATGAATAGAACGTGAATTTACTTTATAAGTGATAGGTGTTTCGCGGTGGCAGATCCTTCGAATAATCAGCTGGGCGAACTTCCGGTCACTGATGAAGGGCTATTATGATGTGGGTTCACCGAAAACATGCAAGAAACCAAGTTTGGGCTGCTTCTTAGACGACCCTTTGATACTTGAATAAGAATGGCATTAGGAGAGAAGAAAGAGAAGAGGTAAAAGAATGTAGAAGTAAGTGCTTATTTATAGATGTCGTTAGTACGGAGAGCTGACGTCAATGTGTCCCCACGCATTTGACAAGTGAGGGGTGATACTTCCGAGATCAGTGTGAACAACCTATGTTTGGTCCTTGAAGGCCAATGCTTGATGTGTGCTATTAAATTTTCATCTGAGTTTATAAGAGTCTCAATCTCATATCTACCTAAAAACCTAAGTCATTAGATGGTGATACCTAATTATTTTATAAACGTAAGTTTCTTGTTTAACTTAGTCAATGTAGGATTTAACCCCCAACACTCGCCCTCAATGACTAATATCGAGCTGGACATTTCTCTTCTTGTCTTAGGTAAGGGAGGATAAACTGTCACGAGGCAGACCTTTTCTCCCTCCTCGAGCTAACAAGTAAGTCGAACTTTTTTTTCGTACTCAACAAATTGACCACGAGTCAGACATTTTTCTTTCGGTTTCTCCCTCCTCGAGCTAGCTTAACAAACCATGAGTTTCATACTCGGGTCTGACGTGGTTTGAGTTTAGGATCGACTTGCTCTAATGCCCTATTAAATTTCCACATAAGTCTACAAGAGTCTCAAGCTCATATCCATTTAAAAGTCTAAGCTAATAGGTAGTGTTACCCAAAGAATGACTCCCAATGTGTGCTTGCACGTAAAACATTGGATTCGGGTGGTGCCAATTCGACTCGCATATTCCCCTATGAGGGAGTCAGGTTGGATTTCGTCATGTCAGTCTATCAATGAGAAAGTCTCGATATTGGATATTTGATTTTCCTGAGAGTGTAATCCTTAATAAGGTAACACCACACGTACCTTCACATGAATTTATCTTAATCACGAATCTTTCACATGTTCACAAGTATGTGCTTACCGGTCAAAACATCATCAACACTTGGAAACTGATCACACAGTTAAATCAACTAAAGTTACGTGTAAGCTCTCAGCTGTTGGATCCACTCGATCAGATAAGACAATGATACCTTGCCAGTATAAAGAGTGTGGTTCTTAAAAAAGATCGGCATCCGTTGAATGTGAAGAAAATGTTCTTGCCACATGACGAGTTCCGAAAGGGAGCATTCCCTTCCTGCTGTTAGCAACAGTGCCACCTTCAACAGTTGAAAGATGATTGAACATGGTTCGAAGAGTGCGTTAGAATAATGAGTACATAGCTCACATCTGAGGGATGATACACTTAGAACTGAGACGTCTTTACATAAGACAGAAAACCAAAATGAATGAGCTGTGTGTAAACAGTAGCAACAGGGAGCACAGTGACATTGAGCTGAAGCATGGCTAGGTGGGCTGCCATATAACCGACACTCTCGAGCTCTGGGTATACAGATGCTCATGGACACCACTCACCTATTTTTATCTTCTGATATTAAAAGATTCGTTACAGGATTTTGACTCGATTGGATTTGAGCAAAATCAATTTATTAAGAGGTAAAACTTCAGTTATATATTTTCGAATTTGAGACCTTATTCAAAAAGACAAGTCACGATTCACCCCGACCAACGTCAGTGCACGATGATTGGCTAATCGATATATTACACTGTTGTTATTATCGACAGTTTGCATATCATTTCGGTTGGTATATAAACGAACCTTGTCAAAGAATCATTGCTCTGTCTAATAATATTCGGTTCGAGAACTCCTCGTGCATCTCAGCAGGACTCGTTCAATGGAAGGAACCTCTGCCAAAGAAATGCAACCAACAGCCCCACGTCACCATACCAAATTAAGGGAACTGAGCCCAGAAATGCTCCCGAGAAAGACCAGTGAAACCCCCCCTCTTTCCCTCTTCCTCGGAAACCGACCGGCAAAAAGTCTCGCACTTCTTACCATTTGCCTTCTCATCCACGCTATCAGTTGAGGCCGGAAAACTCCAATCTCCGGTCCTCCGATCGTCACCGAAACTCACTGTCCGACTACATGGCAAGCCCGCCAGACGGTTCTGGCCCACTCGCGCCACCTCCGGTGACAGTGACCTTCATGGTCATACTGATCATCTTCTTCATCCTGGGCATGCTCTCTATATGCTTCTGCCGGTGCTGTAGCCAGCATCTCTGGAGCGGCCAGCCTGCTAACGCTGCCGGTGAAGCTGCTGCAAGAAAGGGGCTCGATCCCATGGTGATCCGATCATTCCCCACTTTGGTGTACTCGAACGTAAAGCACCTCCGGCGGGAAAACTACGAGCTGGAATGCGCCATCTGCCTGCTGGAGTTCGAGGGGGAGAGCGTCCTCCGGCTGCTCACCGCCTGCTACCACGTCTTCCACCAGGAATGCATCGACCTCTGGCTCGAATCCCACAAGTCCTGCCCAGTGTGCCGTGGGGACCTCGACCTATCGCCGGAGAAGATCCAGGAGAAGTTCCCGGCAGCGCTGCGTGAGAACAATAACATGCCGGATATCCAAGAGCACAGCGAGACAATCTTCGAGGATGCGATCAGCATCGAGATTGAGGACAATGAGGAAGAGAAGGGCACAAGGAGCAGCGAGCGGACTGCAACGACCAGTACCGTCCCGGGATCAATTGATAAGCTCCCGAGATGGAACTCGACCGGGCATTCCATAGTAAAGGACAGATCATCAGCTTGCAGGCATACACTGAGACTGCCCGATAACGTGAGAGTGAGGGTCTCGAAGGGACACAGCGGCAGCTGCATAACTTTCGGAGGCCTCGGTGTCCGTAGCCACGTGGCGTTCGATGAGGTCCCGGAATGCTCGAAAGGAAAAGGTAGTTTAGGATAGGAGAACCATGCATGTCCGTTTATTCAGATCAATTGCTTTGTGTCATCGGCCATTGGTTCAGTCACAGGCAGTAGTAAACAGTACGAGGAACACAGCAATGTACCTTATACAATAGACAAAGTCATGGAATTTACTAGTCAGAAGGAGGCTCTTTGATCTGAGCATGTAGAGAGATTTCCTTGTAGTTGTTCATGTATTAATATGGAAGAACACATTCTGAGCATGTGTGTTTGTCGCAAATTATCGAGTTTCAGAGGTCGAGATCAAGACACCATGTGTTAGTATACTAGACTAACACTCGAGAGTTGCATCAATCAGTTGCGGCATAACTACTAATTGGTCCTACTGAAAGGTGGATGATGGGCACGTTGCCAACCGTTACCGCCTAAGACGGCCTCCTTGTTGTCTTCAGTGGTGGTCGATTGAAGAAAGATACGGTGTCATCTTTGTTTTATAGCCCTCATTTGAAGGAGACAGTCTCCGGTGAACAGATTATACCATGTATCAATAATGACGTAATATATCTGTCTAATCAAAACTCGACATGTAATAAATAATTATACAGATATAATTACTAAATCCTAAAATTTCCTTAAAAAATATAAAAACATACAATAAATGGTGAATCATAATTGGACAAGAATACAAATAATACATTTTAATTAGATAGATATATCATGTCAATACTGTCTATGTGGCATGACTACTCCATTAAAGGCTTTTTCCATTTCAAGAGAAGCTCTTATCGGTCACAAGGTACCATATCAGTACTACTTAGTAGTGTCATAAGAAAATAGGAATTAGTCATATCCACGATTCATTAGAGGGAATTGAACATTAAAGTAAAAATTTAAATCAAATTCTAAAAACCTTTAAAAGAAACCTTTTAAAATTCTTAAAAAAAAAAAAACACACAAGCCCTACATTGCCCGTCATCTTTTTTTCCTTTTCGTTAACTGATGCCCGGGCTTTTTAGGGTTTATTAGGTTTTTTTATTTTTTTTAACTTCTAAAAATATTTAAATTTATATTTTACTATTTAAATCGTCTCTCATAAATTTATTAACTTTACTAATTCTTATTAATTAATGACATCACCCCGATCAGTGCTGGCTCGAGATCTAAAAGGGAAAACATGTTCTTACAATTAAAAGAACACAAAGAGAACAGGTTGTTTATAAGATAGGACTCGGTCTTAGCTCTTCCATCAACTTGCTTTGAGATCTATAACTGGGCCACGTGTCACGGGCTAGGACCAAAGATGATTCAAGGCCCATTATTTTTGGGCCAATTCAGCCATCACTTAATCATAAAAATTTGTCAATGATTATTTTTAAAAAATACAGATAGTATTTCATCCGTCGATTTCATTTTTCTGACGTAGTCACACTTAATAATTTTCGTTCATTTCCATAATTTTCTCCCCACTTGGGGTATGAACATTTAACAAAAAATTAAAAAAAAAAGCCAATTTCAATAGTTCTTCTTTCAATTAAATTCTAATATAGTTTAAGATGATAAAAAAATATCACCAATTAGATTTTCCGGGTCAGTCCCTGCCTATACGGTACAGAAGAAAGAGAGAAATAAATGGGCACGATCGACTTGTTCCACGGACTAAAATCGAATCAAGAGCTTCGATAATGTGCACATGTGGTTGTTATATTGCTAGAAATATGTCCAATGGTTAGAAAGGGACGCATGAATAGTTCATGAAAGAATTTTGGCCGATTCATGAACTTGAAGTGAGCTGAAACCTAACGTGTCGATTAACATTAGATATAGAGTCTCTTTTCCCATCGGATTTAGCTCTCATGAATGGAAAGAAAAATTATGATTAAGGGAGCTCCAACTCATGGCAAGCGCTGACTCGACCAGAACTTGTATTGATCAGTCCCAATAAATTTTTGTACATCAGATAACACGTGTAAGACAACCCGTGTCACAATGAAACAAACGTGTCAAAATGGCTAATTTAGGTCAGGATGTGACAGGTCTTTCTGCACATTGATTTTTGACATTTTATTCATAAAAAAAGAAAAGAAAAAAAAAAAAGGAGGACAGGGATTCAGACAAGGCATTCCTAAGAGATTCCTATGAGCTTCTGGCCACCCAGACCTTCGTACCTTTCCCCTCACCTAACCTTAATTTCGGGCATATACACAAATAAGCAACTGAGTGTTGTATGTTATACGAGAATGAACGAGACAACCACTACTCCGAGATTGATCTAATGATTCATCCACTATATTCTTAAATGAGAGGTCTCAGGATCGATCCTTAAGTGAGAGTTAACGAAAATTTTTTTTAAGAATCTTGACTTGATCGTATATTAGTTTCGAGATGTGTTTCAACTAATTCGAAGATACTGTGCCGTGCAAACAAGACAACCATTGAAATGGACCGGAGGTAGCCCCAGCTGCTTTTCAATGTGGTGAATGATTAATGCGGCTGGAACTATTGATGAAATAAATTTTCTCGATCCATTCCTTTTCTTCTTCTCTCTTCTTTTCATTCTTTAATGAAATAAATTCCAAGTGGATGCTAAGCTTCATGAAAAGAGGCCGTACCAACTTGGTGGTCTCCATGACCAATTGTTTCGTCTCTAGCGGGAAAAGAAGCAACGCGATTGATATCGACAGTCCACTTCAATCCCGATATGAGTCGTTTGCGGTAGATGTGTCACCGAATACCCGATGAAATTTTAGCTTCTTCGACCTCGGTGCCTCTTTGTAGAGCGGATCAAGGAAGAACTGCAGCACGATGGCAAAGTAAAGTCCCCACTCCAGCGAGTTTCCCCATCCTCCGATGGAACTTGATAAAGGATTCTCTATTAGTTTCGAGTCAGAATATTACGAATAAAAAAAATTATAATTAATGGGCAGACCGACTCGAAGTAAGATCAGTTAAAATCTATTAAATTTCTGAATATCAGCTGATATATTAAATTCGAATCTCATTAACCCACAAAGCAGATGGAATTCTCTCAATATAAGAAAATTATAATACTCAAATCTCAACTTTATTTAAAGAAAAGGGATTTAGGGTTTCAAATCATACCATGGGAACGGAATAAATTGTGCCCCGGCATGAAAGTTGACCCCTATGACAAGCCAGCTCCAAAAAATCACAGAGACCTCTCCCCTTGTCTCGCCAGAGTGTCCAATGGGCACCCGTAATCAGCCCAAAGAAGGCGACAACAGCCGTCTCGTCCCCGGAAGGAGCCCGCCGCCGCGGACCCACTGGACAAGTGGCGGTCCGCGGTCATGTCGTCGTCCGCCATCAAACTCGATGTAAACCTAACCCTCATACTAAATGTAGAAATATCAACACAACAGTAAAGGTCCTTCACAATCACATCCAGTATTTCTACTAATTCATCCATTTATTTTATTTATTTACATTTCAATTCACACCTATATATGAACAGCCAGCCAGGGAGCACATTATTCATTTCAGGCTCCTGTATCTATCAAACTCAGAGCAATACTTGGTACAGTCTCTCTTCACTGAAACACAAATCCAAAAGAAAAGAAAAGAAAAAAACATGTTCAAGATTCCATGTATGTGGTGAATCATCCTGTCTCATAAAAGAAACGAATCCCGAACTCCCATTCAGCATAGGCGATTCGAACGCGACCGAACAGTGGATGGGACGTCAAGCCTGTTCCTTTGTGACAAGTATGTTGTGATCCTATCGCTACCCTATGTAATATCGGAATATCAGAATCCCGGTGGGGGCTAGTATTCTATCATCAAGCAACCCATCGGGGCTCGGTGGGGGATGCCCTTCCTTCGCTTGGCGATTCGGTAATTTGATGCTGTTGGAGGGGGAGTCGATGGGCTGAAGCTGCAGAGCCTGGTCTTGGTCTTGGTCTTGGTCACAGCCTTGTGGTTGCAGTGGCCACTGTTGCTGCTGTAGGAGTCCTCGGAGTCCGACGATCCGAAGAATTGCGTCTTCTCCTTTATCTTCCTCGCAAAGTTATTCGATGTCCCCTCAATCTGTGGTTCACAGAAACCGAGAATCGATCCCGACAGATATTTGTAACTGAATAAACCGGTGTGTTATAAATTCATTTGACTTTCCCACAAGGAAGAGTCAAAACCATTTTCCCATTTGGAAAGGAAATAGTAGTAAAATACCTTGCATCCGAGAGAACAGAATCGGAATGAATCGAGGAGGCTCCGTTCGCAGACCTCACAGGCGTTGCTGACGCCCTTCCCCGGCCGGGGCTGCGGCCGCTCGTTCAAGAACACGACCCTGGCGCTGTTGATGATGTACGTCTGGACTCCGGTGACATCGAGCACCTTCTGAATTTCCGATACCCTGATCACGTCGTGGTACGATGACCTCCGTATCTGCAGAAAAATTCACCACAAATACATCCCATTCGAAAGCTCGATTGGATCAAAACGAGAGATGAATCGACTTCTCAGAGGTCCAATTCACCCAGAATCGTGAAAACCTAGTCAGAGCCGGGGATCGCCGAACCTGAATGGAGCGATGATCCTTGTGGTAGGCGAGGCAGAGAGAGCAGAGGGCGCCGTTCATACAGTCCAAGCAGTACATGTTGCACTCGCTCTTGTGCGAGTCCGCGTGTATCTTGCACTGCACAAAGAAGCTCTCCTTCAGCATAGGCCTCAGCCATGGAGGCCAGCTACTATCCTCTTGACCAGGGCCCTGACAATAAGAAACGAATGAGATGACCAATCAAAATCCAATGAATTTCCTTCATCAACGTATTCCAAGAAGAAATTTGGGTCTGTACATACCATTATTCTTCTGCTCTTAGGCTTGATTTCGCTGACAGTGTTCGATCGCCGGCATTTTCTTGATCCAAAGCAGAGCGCTCAGTCCTTTCGCAGAGAGAGAGACAGGGAAGAGGAGAGAGAGAGAGGCGAAGAGTGGTGGACGGGGTAGCCAGAACAGGGGACTGGCTGGTTCTTATCTGCCGCTGAGGAAGTCCACCTCCGGGCCTAACTCCAAAGCCGAACCTAAGCGAAATATTATTGGGGATAGTATTGGTTCTTGGATTTATATTTACTGGCAAATGATCCGTTTTACGTATGGTGAATATTATTGAATATAATTAAAAAATAAAAAATATTGTTTTATGCAAGCCATATAAATTCATCGTATTGCTTTGCTCTCATTCCCACATGTGATAATCACGATGTGAAAAGATCCATACACAATTTCGTTATAAAAACTATTAAGGGGGAAATATATAATGAATTGTGTAAATTAAAAATTATCGTAGAGAAAAATTAGGGATAGTGGATGAAGTTACCACTCTGAAATAAGTGAAATGATAATAAAGAGTTTATAAATATTATATAGACTAAATTAGAATGAATAATAGTTTTAAAAGAGAAAAAACGATCAAAACTGTCTATTTCTCCCTTAAAGTGTAGAGATAAATATGATGAATTATGACTAATTCCAGTTTGAATTGGTTCCATTCAGTATGAGGTGAATTTTGTTTAAACCGAACCTAATGGAATATATATTTTGTTTAAATTTGTATATTTTAAATTTTTTGTTTTATTTAATTATTAATTAGGAAGCGGTTCGATTAAGTTAATCACAATTAACCGAACTAATGATACTAAGTGATTAACCGAACCTCTTCTTAAAAAACCGAACTATTAGTGAATCGATTTGAACAATTCAATTATTTTTTATTTGGTTCGATTTTACGATTCGGTTCGGTTCGAGTTTGCTATTTTTTTTAACAGCCCTAGTTGCTATAGGACATGCAATTATATGACTTAATACGTCTTGCCTAAGGAACCAACCTCCTCCGTCCATTCGCCCCCAATTTGTTTCAGACTCTTTTGTCCCTACTTTTCCATGTATATTCCACTGACCAAGGGAGGCAATGTGTGTAATATGATGGAGTACATGTGGACACTTTATTGGCAATGAACTTATATATATATATATATATATAATGCTCAATAATTGAGGCTTTTGAGATAGCGATTTCGGTGGAGTGGAATTCCTCCTCCTCCATTCCTATCTTCTTGTCCACTCGCGCACTTTACACGGCATCCCTTCCTCTCTATGCATGGAAGAACTCTTACATTATATTATAAATTAATAAAATTTAGTTATTTTTAATTTTTTTAAATTTTATTAAAAAAATCTTAAAATAGTTAACTTTTATTAACACGTGCAACTTTTAACATTTCACAGTTCGGTAATAATATAATATAATATTACCATCACCATTTGCTTTAAAAGATCAATTTAGTCATATAACTGTATGATTTATATCTACAACGTTAAAGCAGATAATTTAGAGCATACACAGCATGCTGGAAATTATAATTTATACGTGTCTTTTATTAAGTAATTAATAATAAATCGTTCCGTTATCTTATAGGTTAACACCTTTTAGAACAAACGTTTATGACGACTTCCACATTCTATTATAATTTCATAGTACAGATCCGAGTCGCCACTGACACGCCAACTCCTATTTAACTAATTCCACGTAATATGCCTTCAAAAACTAATACAATCAAGGGAATATTAAATAATAAATAATAAATTATGACATCATCTGATAGGTTAATTTTTTAGAGTAAACAGTTACAACGAATTCGATCCTATTATCTTTTACATTTCTGAAGGGGAAAAAGCCAGATATTTCTTCAGCTTATTAGGTTCTTGGGCTATAGCCAATTTGACTGGAATTTCTTTCCTAGCTTGCGTACGCGAACGTTGACCGTAATAATTTCATAATCAAATAATGCAGTGATTAAGGAATGATTTGTTTCACATTCTTATTCATAATTTTTTTTGAATGTACAGAGATACATAAGTCTAAAAAAGGATATAAGGAAAATTGGACAAAAACGATATGGAAAGTCTCATGGTGAGATCGAATGCAGGGTCTCTAGGTCACAAGACGAGAACAGTACTAACTGTATTAAGTCATCTTTCTATATTCTAGTTCGATTTGATTAATGAAAAGAAAGGGAAGAAATTAATGAATCTGCAGCAAGCAATGGCGACTGCTGCTTGCTTATGCCCGAGGACTTCTTATTGGCTTCTGACTGAAGTTTACGGGAAAGCCACGAAGAAGAACCGAGAAAGGTTAAGGAGTTGGGCAAGGAAGAGAGAAAGTTCATAGAACTTTCAGAAAATCGATCAGCAATGAAATAGTAAATTTATTTTTAATCTGGAATTGCAGCCTAACCCATCTAATTATTATATTGGAAAATTAGACACGTAACTGTATTATGCACGAAAATAATAAAAATAAATAAATGTGAAAAACTTGGATTAATCTGTAAAATTATATCTTTTATTTATAACGTGATTTAATTTGAAATTTGTTAACTTTTCAGTAGTAGAAATAGTATTCTGAGCTATTGTTAGTATACAAAATCAATTTTACTCTTTTTAGTTTTACAGTATTCAAGTCATTCATTCAAAAAGTGACATATTTTTCTACTAGAATTATAAATATGGAGCGAGAATGAAGAATCTGAATAGTTAATGAAGATTTTTGTTATTAAAATTGTAGATACAAAGTGAAAGTAAAATGATTCAAATTATGATTTTATCCTTAATCTCGAGTATTTTATAAAGTATATGCGTATCATATATATTTTAATATGTAAATTAGATTAATGATAAATATGAAAAAAAAAAAAGACAGCATTTTTTTTCCTCATTTCTTTGTCCTATTATTGAACTATGAGAATTAGTTTTATCAATGGATAGATATATCATTATCATAACTTTAAGGGCTCCTTCTATTCTTTAGAAGGAAAATGGTAGGAAATAGAATGTATAGAGAAAGGAATAGATAGAGATTAGAAATTGAACTCTTATGTGAATGGTTTTTGTTTGGTTGAAGGGAATTGAATGAGTGAAAAGAAAATGTAAAAAAATGGGTAAAAAAATACTTGTAGAGGAAGAATTTGAAATTTAAGGATTATGGAGAATATTCATACCCGGCCCACTATATAATAAAACTCTCTCAAGGTGAATTTTCTTCATTTACAGGACTCTTAAACCGGAGATCTTACTTAAGAGAAAGAGACGTTGTATCATATCACCTCAGCCAATCTACTTTGGCATTCCTCTTCTATTTCTGGTATTCTAGAGTGTACATTACTAATAGTACTCTCGATGTGAATCAAACGTTAGATAACTATTTCGTATAGAACAGATATTTTAAGGAATAGCCATTCCAGTCAACCAGATAAACGTGCTTAGAAAACAAAATTCCCATCCCCATCAAGAGAAGAAACAATGCAACAAGAATCTGAATTTCAGAACTGATTGAATTCGACTTCCTCAGTTTCCGGGGAGCTATTCCAAGGTTTTTCTTTCCATCAATCGGGGGCCGCAAAGAACAATGTGCATGCCATAGCGGCAATGACACTTGGCGGCAGAATTTTATTTATTAAGAAGAAGATGCCATTAAAAGTCCGATCGGATTCCTTGAAACCAAGGATGGATCTAGTGGGCCAGTCGCCCTCGATAAAATATGTCTAAATTTTATTAATTTTATCATTATTTTTATTAAATTATATTATTTTATCTCATTAAAATTTGACTTTTTTTCATATTATTTAAGTTGATTTTATTGAGTTGTCCCTGCTTGGAACCTTCATCTTAATGATTCAATTGATAATCCTATCAAATTGGGGCATGATTAGACATGCGACTTAGATAAAGCAATAAGAGCATTTCAAGTCCCATCTTATTCTATATATCGATAAGGGTTGTCCCCGGTCTCGGGATCCCGGTTCAGGGCTACGAGAATTGTCTCCACCAGCTCGGTAATTCAATTGGCAAAATAAATTGGAAAGCATGTAGGGAAGTCAATTCGTGGGTGAGAGTCCGATTTGACCATTCGACGCTTAAGTAAGTGGCGAGGTTGAAAAGTCTACTGGACAAAGACAATGTTGATTAAGGTATCAAAATGCATTTATGTACTTTGGTCGGACAATCGTAGCATAACGGTGAGTCAATTGTGGGTAATTTTCATCGGTGACTACATCATTTACGGAGTGCAACACTATGTCATTAAGATGCTTCTACCCAAACGATCAAACAAAACCAACTAACAACGATCTTTCTTGCACCCAACGAGCCATCTCACCACTTTACTCCGGCACTTGCTCCGGTTGCGAGTGACTCTCTTACTCACTTAGATGACCTCACATCGACACAGAGGATTATTTCATGTATGCAGAATCCTCTCCGAGAGGCAAGGATAGAGTACACTCTAGTTTATCATGTTGCAAGGAGAATCAAGCCTTGTCATCTGATAAAGAGAGTAAATACCGAACGGTATAGGATGGAATTCGGTGCAACGACATCACTTTCGATATTAAACAAGAGGTTATGTGTTCGACTTTCACCACCGAAATTCTCTACACCGATTTATTTCACACTTGCTCGTATCCTCTTCTAACAAATGCTCGAATCTTCTCGAGCAAGTTACCCATTGGCAGGATGATTTCTGGGAGTTCGTAAAGAGTTGAGTGGGGGCTGCCTGCCGACGTTCTTACCAAATAATGTGAAAGTGACAAGAACAAATGGACGTGCACCTAATTATGGACATCAAACAAAAGCGTGGCGAAAATGCGACATTTTGTTATCATTGCTCGATCGGGTTCAATAAACTATCAGCTCCTGGTTTTGGTACGTTTGAACGGTAGATGTGTTTCAGCATATAGTGGGATTGGTACTTCAAACACATGATTGGTGGCACGAACCAAATCCGCTGTGGGATTTATTCCTCCAAATAAGGTCACCGGACGCATCATCATCGCACGACCGTCACGTCTCGAGATTCGATTTCGCCCCACCTAGTTATACTAGTTTATGTTTGGAGACTCGGACTCTGTAAGATATATTGGCTCGGGACTGACCATAATCATTGATTGAATCTATCACTGTTCTCGGTTGGTTCAGGTGAAAGGTGGATCGGTCTGCCGAGAGATTAAGCTCTTTTTAGTATGGAATTTTATTTTCGGTCACAAGACTCGAACTGAAGATTTTGTTTAGGGGAAGGAAGCGTCGAATTACCGAAAACCAATATTGTGCATTAGCACGCCTGATCCATGTTTCCGGGATTGGCCACTTCGTGGGTGGGTCCGTCCAAAAGAATCAGTCTTAGCGACCAGGCCGTGCTCTATTCCAGCCCGTTGAGGCCCGGTTCCGTTCTAGAAAGGGCAGCTTACAGAACCCCAAAGGCTGGTTTGGTTCGCCGGAAAGAAAATTATAGGGACTAAAATAGATAGAGAAAATAATAAATAGGGAATAAAAATTAAATTTTGATGGGAGTGATACTTCAAGGAATAATTATTTTAGCGAACTAAACATACCGTAAAGATTGGGTCTGCAAGCTCAATCACCCAATTCTTAGCTGCCACGTACATGTCAACATCATGAGAAAGTTTTCAATGAAACGGTCATACTATATACGTAATATTGATGTGGTATATCCGTCCAATTAAAATTTATCATTTGTATAGTTGTCCAATTAGAGTTCACCTTTAATTAGATTTTTTAATATTTTATTATCATTTATATATTTTTTCTAATTATGATTCACCATTTATTTAAATTTTTGAAATATTTTTAGGATTTAATAGCAAGAACTGTATTCTTATTAATTATATATCAAGTTCTGATTGAATAGATATACTGCATCATGACCGCTCTATTCAAGACTTCCCCTGCCATCGGACGATCAGAGCATTCCGTCTTCCCGTCAACTTGTATCTAAAAGATTAGAGTTTACCTGGATGAGATGAGTTGATTTAAATTATTCGGTACTTGATATCTTTAAATAAAAGTCTCCCATTCAATTTTTTTATAAATGGAGAAAACTTATACCGGGAAAATTTTACTTTTTAATGGATTAACTCAACTCGAATTAGATTAATTAGAGACTTGAAGAGTTTCTGAATATCGGTAATTAAAAAAAAAAAAAGCAAGAGCTTCGGTTGTCGATAACAAGGTACAACCGCGGCGGGGGAGGGGCTGATTAGTTAAGCGTAAGAGGCTTTGTCGAAATTTTCCTTCGTTGAATATGAACGGATTTTGCTCATATGTTGACTATTGCCCGTCCCTTCGTCAGTGTTGACTCGTGCGTTCCTTGATTTTGACCGCTAAAGATTCCATTTACCTATTCTTATTCTCCTGACTTGCTTAGCTTAATATTACACACTAGACACGAACCAATGCTAAGTACAAAAAAAATAAAAATAAATAAATACGAAATAATGTGACAAATTCGTATAATTATATCATTTGTTTATAACTTATTATAATTTAATTTACTTTAAATTCATTAACTTATAGTAGTTAGTAGAATCTTCTTAATTTTTACCAATATACCGTGTCTATTTTACTTTATTATTTTTATCATTTTAAATTATTTGTTCAAAAAACATGATGAATTTTTACTGCTAAAATTATATATATGAAGTGAGATATGAGAACCTAAACAGTCAATAAAAGATCTTTGTTATTAGGATTGTAGACATGGGGTGCGAGGAAAATAAATGAAATTATTATTTTGGACTTAATCTGAAAATAAGTATATATCATAAATTTTAATATATAAATAATAATAATGGTGAATATAGAAAACGAAAAATATACTAAATTTTTCACATATTTACATATAATAGTGTATGTGTATATATATATATATATTACCAGTTACATATAATATTGATGATTCTGGATGAAGCATAGAAGACAAAGAGAAATAAAGAAGTCGAAGACATCTCATTGATAAGAATTAAGTCAAGATATTTTAATTTTAGATCAATAGTAATGTCTATTCCATCAATTAACTGTACTTTGTTATATTATATGGAGCCTTTCCACCTCCGGTTTCGAAAGCTCCCATGGAGAATCGAAACCCTAAACAATCTTTTTTAACTCAAAATCATGCCAAAAAAAAATAAAAAAAAAATGAAACTACTTCATTTAATAATAATTGTGATGGTTGTTCGATTAAATTGACACTTCATCCACCTGTTTAATGCAGCTGCTTAATCGACACATCCCAAAGATTTCTCGTGTCAGATGTACAGAGAATTCAACTTCCTAGTAATTAATTCGGAGCAGTGTCATGTCGTGGCTCTCGCTTTCATCGGCCACGGTCAAGTCATAATCGGCTGGCTGTCCTTGCCAGGTGTAGATGTTTGAAGTGAAAGCAAATTAAATCGAGGAAATTGCCGCATAATTCAAGGGATGGAAATTTATGACTCCCTTCCATAAATAAAAAAAAAATAATCAAATTCGACCCTTCGAATTTCGCCCGCTTTGACCCATCTCAAACAACTGAGTTGGTGTTTATTTCATTGTAAAGTTTGAAACTTTTTTTTTTGTGTAAAAAGTTTGAAACTTTTTTTCTTTATGAAAGTGAAGTTTGAAATTTTATATGAAAAGTCACATGTTATATACATTTTTACACCGTTTGAGAGTAAAACTTGACTCAATTTAACTTTATCAGGATTCTCAATTTTTACCGGGCCAAAACTTGGACCCGGTAATAAAATAAAATTGCGGAATATGAATCCTGCAAAATCAGATACCATCACTCTACCAACTTTATTCAATTAAAAATAAAGGAAGGAATGAAAAGGGAAAGGAAAATGAGGGCAGTTTTGTATATTCCCAAAATTTTTTTCAACAATTTAAAACATTCACCAAATACAATAAGTTTATATTATATCTACATTCCATATAAAATAAAAAATTTTCCTTGTAATATAATTTTCACCCGTAATTCAACATTATTCGAACCAAATGTCGTCTAAATGACTAGGGCTAGTGGGTGGTTTTGAGTAGAAATAGCAAAATGAACTGGACCTGTGAAACCCGACCGGCCCTCAAGTTCAGGGTGGTCTTACCCGACTCCAATACATAACATTAATAATATTTTATTATATATTTTTAAGTTAATTTTCATTAATTTATGGGCATTTTTTATTTGTACTACTAGTATTAAAGTCGAATGTGCTCATTAAAAAGTAAAACTCTTTGAAAGTGATTTATCAGTACCTTTAATTGGATAATAACCACTCCATTTTATTAAAGTTGCGTAGACTTTAATTTTTGGGTCGGAGTAAAATGTAATTATTTTAAATTTATTTAACAATATTATACGTACATAATTTTTATCACATTACAAATAATAATTTGTACACTGTTTTTAAAATGTTTGTACGTCGGGTCGACCAGTGCCACGATCCGTCATGTCAGGAGTGCAGGGGGTCCGGGGTCTTCAAATACCCGGCCTGCTCTGTTCTAAGTTCATGATTGGACCGACATTCAACAAAGATCGAACTCCAATGAACAATGAACGTATAAAAAGATTGAAGGGAGTGGATACAGATGACGAAAATATCTCGTGTGTGTGTGTATATATACCTCGAGGAACTTTCAATATTATCGAGAAAAATTTAAAATTTTCAAAAATTTCTTTTAGTGCATGTCAAAAATATACAAATTCCCAAAAAGGGACGTGATCTAGTGATATCACTCTTGATCTGAAATCTAAAGATCTCAAGTTCGATTCTTAGTATGAGAATTCCTTTACCTCTTTATTCCCTCTTCTTTTTATTACCTTCTGGGTCTACATGTCTCCTTATAATTACAGTAATTTAATTAATATTTTCTCGTTACGTATTTATGAAACATGATCGCCAGAAATTTCATCCTAAATAATTAGATTTATCCAATTCAAAAGTTAAACCGGTAGATTTCAACGTCCAACTATTAATATTTTCAGAATTTTTTTTTTATTTTTCGATGTATTATTATACTTTATATTCAGCGCTTCCTTTTCCCAATCTCTTATTTTTTATATATTAATTAATGATTATTATGTTCAAAATTTATGTGCCAATAAGGTTCACGAGGTGTTTATGTATGGAAAAAGTCAACTCAACTTAAAAACGAAGCCTGTTACAGGTCAAAACACACGAGCATAAATTATTTAATTAAAGGATAATTTGGAGAGGAAATTACGGCTAAGTTTGTGCAGAGAGTCAAACCGACAAAACAATGGGGTGCTGGCCTTTGACTTTGGCTTCCACCTACAAATTACGGTGGACGTCTGTCTAAAGGCTTGATGTTAAATAAATGTTTGATATGTAAAGGAGGGGAATAGATAACTCGAATATTATTAGATCTCGGAAAATGATAAAATCACGGACAAAAGTCGTAATCACTGTACAATTTTTCATAGGTCGTACCTCAAAATGCGAGGTCAGTACATTTTAGCAGTAAAGTGTAAAGTTAACCGTAGATAATCAAGAGTTTAACATATTTTAAACGTAAGAACTTTACTAGATGCACTACACTGTAAAGTTTTATAACAGACATGTGAATATTCCAATAATTTCACTTCAGAAAAAGCACCGTCACATTATCGATAACAATCGACTTCAAAATCCTCGATTTCATATGTAAGACGAATACCATATTTTAATTAGGTACTATTGATATTGTACTTTCTAACTTGGACGAGCAAAATTTGTACAAGTCAAGATGCGTGGAAAATTCTTCCTCTCTTCGTTTTTTTTCGGTTAAGGAGGTGCGTGCGTGGAGAAACCAAAAGAGTACGAAAGCTAGCCAAAGCAAAGTATAATAAAAGTTTAAACAACTAATGTAATGATGTTCACGAAGGAACAGCCCCAGTGGTCGGGCTCTGGGTGGTTTTCCAAGACCTCCTGTGTTAGAATCTCCTGGAGAGTATTTTCTCGTGGGTGGAAGTTATATAACTCTCGAACCCATCAGATTCGCCTGACTTATCGAGTAAACGTGATTTGTGGGCTATTACATGTGTCCCGAGTAGGAGGTGTCGCAACCACTGCTAGTCCGACCAGGGAGGCGCTCGAATACCTCGGTTATTAAAAAAAAAAACTAATGTAATGGTGTTACTGGGTCAAATTTTAGACATTAATTTGTTATTTATTGGTTGGGTTGTAGCCAAAATGAAGAGTTGCACATTTGGTTTAAATATTGCTATGGTGATCCAGAAGGGAAATATGGCTACGGTGGGTAGCACGCAGGGACCGATTTCAGGGTGTGCGAACAAGGTTTTATTAAAAATATAAATGAAATTAATAGAATTTCATAGGTTTCTCTAATGAACTCCTACAACTTCGACGGCCAAAACGCATAGTTGCAGCCTCTAATCTAAACCCCACTTGCGAAGCAGCACGAAGATAGTTACGGAAATGAAAGGAGAAATAAAATCACACACTCATATGTGGTTCCGGACAGTTAGGTTCGTACTCCACGGGATAAGAAGGCTTAGCCAGTATTCTTCACTGTATCAGAATGTAGTATGAAATATCAACTCTCTCATAATAAGCATTCTTTCAATCTCTCTCATCGCTATCATATGAACCCTATGAACCTACTCTGCTTATCTATATTTATATAAGATAATAACATAAAATAGAAAAATAAATTTAAAATACATGTCATATATCTTGATATATATATTTTTTTACTTGAGAAAATCTTATTAAAAATAATAAACATATTCTAAAATCCAATAATTTAGGAGAATTAAATATGTGGATCTTCTTCTCGCTCTTTAGTTTGATGTCTCGATAAATATAAGTAATATCTCAACAGAAACAAAATCCCTAATTGTTATAAGATTGAGAATCATGAATCACATTTAAGCTTCAATTAGTTATTATTCAATGTCTTAAATTGCTATAAATGTCATAGCATTTCATTTTTCGATTTATTTAAAGATGGAAATTAACTAATAAATTAATGAGAAAAATATGTTATGTGATTAAAAATGAAGAGAGAGAAAGGAAGAAAAGGGATAGTTAGTTAGTGAAGTTATTGTCTAGATCTCATCTTTTTTTTTTGTCTATTTAACGACCATTGAAAATTAATTTTGTTGAATTATAGGTAATTTTAAAAAGTGAAGTGATTTAAATTACTAGTTAATTATGTTTATAATATTATTGTTGTTGTTCTTTTAAGTAATTAATCAACAAATTCTCAGCATCTACCAGCCCTTCAACCATGGTTAATTTAGACTTACATACTTAACCATGGTTAAGCCCCAAACTCCCTCGCCTTATAATCCTCCGTCACTACGGACAATCAAATACAGAAGGCCGGACGATCTGAAACCGAAACCACGAGAAACTGAAAGGGAACTTCGCGGACAGAGAGAGAGAGAGAGCTCAGAGATGGCGATGGTGTACGTGGACGAAGACGAAGTGTGGAAATGTCCCAAGCACTCTTCTAAGCGCCGCCGGAGAGGAATCTGCCCCGCTTGCCTCCGCGAGCGCCTCAGCAACCTCTGCCCTGACTGCGCCAGTCCCCGCCCCTGCGGCTGCGGCGCTTCGATCGCCACGTCCTCCTCGTCGTCGTCTTCTTCCTCGTTCTCTCGGCTCTTCTCCGGCCGCGGCGGATCCGCCGGCCACATCTCGAACCTGACCGATTCGGAGCCGTCGTTGCGGCGCTCGCGCTCCGTCGCGGTGTCCTTATTCCGATCGAGATCGAGGTACGCCAACGACCTAGACGCTGGCGACCAGGGGAACGGCGCTCGGGATCGTCGGGAGGCAAGGGCAGCAGGACCGCGTCGTTTTGGGGGATATTCAAGAGAGACGGTAGCAGAAGGTCGGGAGGGGACTCGAGGAGTCGGTTTCGTGTAACGGAGACGAGAGCAGGAGAACGGAGGAAGAGCGGCAGTCCGAGGCGAGGGCGGCGGAGGATCGATCCAGGATGATGAGGAAGTCGAGGTCGGTGGCGGTGGCGTCGAATCGCGCCGGAGCTGACGTAAGATCGGGAGCAAGCGGCAAGGGGAAGACCTGGTACTTTCCGAGCCCGATCAAAGCCTTCCGGCAGTCGAAGGCGGCGGTGGCGCAGGAGCGCTAGCCAGCCACTGTACAGAGGTTGAATCGAATTTTGACCACTGACGTGTATTTCCTTGATCTTCTTCATCGTCAACCAACCATTTTTCTTTTCCCTTAGCTTTCCTTCCATGGACGGATAGATTCCCATACATGATAAGGGATGTGTTGTTCATCGTGCAATTTCTACTTTACCCTCAATTTTAACAAATAATTACAGTGAACTCTGAATATTTCGTGCGATTTCGCTTCCAGCAATTCCGTCGACTTTGGAGGGTATGGGAATTTGATCACTCTATAAAGTCCTCTTGAATTTCTTTGCTATTTTACCTTTTCCTTTTACCTATCTAGTCAAGAATCTAATTAACTGTAATCAATTTATATTTAATCTATATCGGTGAGTTAAATATAAAATTTTCTAAATTATAGATATTTCTTATTCATAATATTTAAGGTTGAAATTTTATTTAAAAAGATGAAATTTTGAACAGTTAAAACGTATTAAAAAAAAAAGTCTAAGACCTTTCTTTTTTGGGGTAGGGACAAAGGAAAAAATGAAAAGAAGGGAACTTTGGAAAATGGGAGGATATTTGTAGACAATTTATCCTGGGTTCCGTCCACTATCCCCGTACTTGGACTGCCCCCTTCTAGATGAGGCAATCCCCATCCAAGGGCAGATCCGACTGTTGAACACTTCCAAGGGCAAACATGTCCAAAAGATCCGTATACGTTGCGGTAGATTTAGGAGTGTCCGGAGATGGTCGTCCCTTTGGAATTTACAAAAATTCATAAATTATCATATAAAATTTACTTCATTTAATTTTTTTTGGTTAAATTACCTAACTTCAACCCTTAAATTTATCATATTACTTTTTCATTGAATTTCGCTTCCTTAGATAATACTTTTAGATTCGTCCCTGTATATGCATATACTAGACACGGATCCGTACTAGACACAGAATGAAAATAAAAATAAAGAAATGTGAAATATTGCGAAAATCATGTAATTACATCATTTATTCATATCTTATTATAATATAATTCATTTGAAATTTATTAACTTACAGTAGTAAGAGTAACATTCTCAATTTTCATTAGCATACAATACTAATTTTATATTTTCAATTGTGCAATTATGTAACATATTTTTACTATTAAAATTACAGATATTGAGTGGTATGGACTGAGATGATTAAATCTGAGCAATGAACAAAATATTCTTATCTTTAAGATCGTAGATATAGAGTGAAAGAAAAATAATTGAAATTATTACTTTACTCTTTATATGAAAGTCATATACATATCATAAATTTTAATATATAAATTAAATTGAAGACAAATACGAAAAATAAGAAAGACATCAAATTTTTTAAACTTTTGCATATAATAGTATAGATATAGATATATATTGATTTAGCAACTAAATTCTCCGATGATTCAGGAAAAAAAATTACATGATCATTAAATTATATAAAATTAAAAATAAATAAATTTTGAGACATGGGGAGATGCCAACCTCTATGTAAAGTGCATTATTGGGTCAGAGTTAAAAAGATGAGAATCTAGAAGCTCTGGTCTAAACAGATTGACAAATGCAATGGAGAGATTATGATAAGGGCAATTTGGTCCCACCAAACCCATGTGGTTCCCCCACCCCCAAAAACCTTAAAAAAAAATTAGTATAGTTGATACGACTCTCATTATGTAACTTAAAAGGTTTTGGATTCGATTTCACCTGTGGGACTTTCCGTGCCTCCTTTTATCCCCTTCATTTTACCATTTCCAAACGTATGTACATCCTATTTATACAAAAAAAAAATCCCAAAAAACAACCGCTTCTCTTTTTTTTTTTTGGCACAGATTGATTAGTTCTTGTCCCCAACTAATCCCACTTCTGCAGCAAGCAAACATTTCCAATTTTGATTTAGCAACATGGAAATGAACGGTACTAAAAGTTGGTCTGATCGGGGATGAATTAGAAAACTCATTCAAGGGGAAAAAATGATTCTTATAAGTGAGCCAGAAATACTTTAAATTGTTAAATCAAATCGTATATGTTGTTTGCTTTACAACATCGAATTATTTCCATCACTTACCGTTACTTTTAAGTTAATGTGTATCATTGTCACGTTAGTGCAACCTCAGCTTAAAGTAATGGTAGGTAACAGGAATGATTCAACATTGTAACGCAAACAATATATATGATTTAATCTAGCACTTTGAAATATTTAAAACTCACTTGTATAAGATTCCCTATGTCTTCATACAAAAAAAATCTTAGATAGTCATACTTCACAATGACATAGTGAGGAAGAAATAATCAAATTGATCTGAGTAGTAATAAGTACGGTAAATACTCAGGTGATTAACACTAATTTACTCGTTTGTCACATTTTAATTTATGTTTTCTCACTCTGCATAATGAGGTAGGATTACCTGAGAATTTCTTCATTCGAGAAGGGCAAAACTCGATGAAGAGCAGGAAGATAGATTCAAGGGAGTGAAATAGAATTATTTAACAAAAAAAATATAAAATTAAGTTAATTCGTAATAGTATTTCACAAACTTTCTCAAATTCATGGAGTCGATCGACCTTTGGAAAATTGAAAAAGAAAAGATAAAACACACTCGTAAATTTGCCTATTTTCAAGATGAAGCTAAAATTAAAACAGATATATTTCTCCAATATTTAGGCATACATAAAATAATTTATTCGTAAAAGTCGTAGCAACATCCTTATTAAGTGTTGTCAACATTTTTCCATTCATTTCCGTGCAAAACATTTTCACCAACAAATCCATGTCCTTATAGCAAACGTATTTAATAAATTGAAATTTTTTTATGGTAAGGATCCGAAATAATTCCTTAAAGAAACAGTAGAATTTTGCTGTATCGGAGACTCGGGCATCCCTCGATGTCGGTTTGTTTCGAACAAATCACTCTAATCTAACCATGTGACATTACCAACCAATATAAGATGTCCTTTTTTTTTGTGTTTTTATATCAAAATAAATGCAAAGAACAGCAGATGTTTGTCGAATATTTTGATTTAAAAAAGATGTCTGTCAAATACTGATGCCAATCGATGAGATGTTGGAATCTCAGACACTGGCATGTTTGTGGAATTAAGGGAATAAAGATTCGAGGAATATGTTGGAAGTCGGATTTATGGTATAAGAAAAATTTACCGGATGGATTTTTTTTTTCGTTTTTAATAAAATTTCTTATATTCTCGTAATTTATATATTTAGAAATATTTCTAATTTTCATATATGGAATATTTTAGGATACCAAATAGTGAGACAGTCAGGCGGGCCACGTTACAAAAGAGGCAACTATTTAGTAATTAATTACAAATTATTTCTTCATTTCTTTTTTTTTTTTCAGTCATAAAAGAGATTCATGAGTTTAAATAATATGATAAATGGAAAATGAAAAAGAATTAAACTTAAACCTTTCAATTCCAGATCGAGAAAAATACTATTACATCAAATTATATTTTAAGAACAGAATATTCCCTAATTATTTCACAAAACAATGGACACACTAAGAATCTTGTCTTTGCTTAGTTTATCAGATGCGTATCTGCCGAGTTCGGCGCTCTGATCTGTCGAATTCTCTCGAAAGAGACTCTTCTATATAATAATCTCTATCTGTATGTGTGTACGTACGTATGTATGTATGTATGTATGTATGTATGTATGTATTATATTTAATCTTTAGAGTTGTGATGAACTGCCACTTTCCCAGCGATCCAAAGCTTGCATGCGTGCTTATTATGTACATTCACTCTGCATTATTTTTTTGCAAATATTTAATAAAATGTTTTAAAGTGATAAATAAAGTCTTATATATTATCTACCGTTATAAGGTTGAGTCGTTTCTATTATCTACAGTTACTTTAAACTGGCGTGATATTAACAAGTATATATCGGTATGATGCGTCAAATTTTAAAACAATGCAATAATCAATAATTATCTCAACCAATTCATAAAGATATCATTAAAATAAAAGCGCGCCATTAGTGAGGGAAGTTTTTGCGGCCTAATTACTTGACCGTTCGGTAACTTAACCAAACGGTTCACAATCAAATATCCGAATTAAAACGGAAGTGGGTCCTCAATCGTTTTTTCTACTTACTTAATTGTTCAGCAACTGGATCTTAGCCAAGAGGCTGAGAAACGCACGGTCAAACTTCCTCCGATCTGTTGATTAATTGCAGGAGAAGAATGATCGAGCAACTGAGACCGTAACGGAAGAAGTCCGACCTCGCCTGTGTCGGGGTGGCCGTGGCCGTGGCCGGCCGGAATGGTTTCTTCGCCTCTTTCTTAGTCTTCATTCGTGAACGTCCTCTCCAACTAATTCCTTTTGACTAAGTAAAAGGTGCGTGTGTGCGCATGAACTTTGCAAATTGGAAGTTAAATGAATGTGTTCTTTCTTTTGAAAAAACAAAAAGGCATCGCAGATATAGATTGACTAGCAATGCAGCCGTGCCACGGACGGTGGTGAGTTTTCTCGAATATAATTAAGAAGAATAAAAATATTCGTTAATTAAAGAAAAAGATTATTAAAATATTTTTTAAAACTCGAGTTAATATAAAATACAAATGAAATTAATGGAACGGTGGGTTAATCGCCGGAGAAAAAGTGGGCATTTTGTTTCGGGGAGGCAACCGTCCAAGTGACGGTAGGGTTTTTTTTTTTTTTTTTTTTATATATAATGAAGATAACCATTCAAACTTAAGTAAAATGACGATAAACGATATCTAAAGACATAATAACTTAGATTATAGAATAAATTTAAAAAAAAAAAAGGAAAAGAGATGAAAATTTATTTTCTTCTAATTTAAAGTAATAGAGATAAATTATTCTTGTAATTAATTAATAATAGGATTATTTGTCTAAAAAAATAAACTATCCAAAAATTTTCTAATCTACTGTAAACTTTTTTTTACCCAGAAAATCGTCAACTATCCAAGAATTTTCTAATCTATCATAAACTATTTTTTTACCTAAAAAATCACGAACTATTTAAGAATTGTCTAATTTACTGCGCCGTTAATTTATCTATTAATTGCTTATGTGTACCATTAATTTACAAACGGAGTTTGACGTGATATCAATTTGTTCATAAAAAATTACGAACTATTATCGAATTCTTTATTTTTTCATGGGGATAGAGGTGCAAACAGAAGATAGACGTGCATACAGATGTGCAAACAAATGATGGACTTGCAAATAGATATGCAAACAGATGTGTAAATAGATATTCCTTTTTTTTACCAAATGAATGCAATGTATAATACCATGTCAGACTCTATTTGCACAACAGTAAAATCAACGGTACATATCTGTAATTAACAGTCAAAATTAATAACGTGGTAGATTAGGGAAAATGTAACATAACTCGTGATTTTCTAGGAAAAAAAAAGAGTTCATGGTAGATTGAAGAATTTTTGAACAATTTATAATTTTTTGGATAAAAAAATAATTCGTGATAGATTAATAAATTTTTTAATAATTTATACTTTAATAGGTAAATAACCCTCAATAATGTATGATAAACTAGCTCAATAATTGTCTTTCATGTAGCAGCAGCAGCAGCAAGCAAGCACTGACATTCGACGGCAGAGCATGCATGCATGGTGCAGGCGGGGTTGGGCGTTGACTGAACTGGGGCCGCAGCTTTGACCATACTTTCTCTGGGGTTTGAGGAGGAGAGCAAATTGGATCCAAATGCAAACCCGTTCAACTCAGATCAGATTACGGTTTTGTAATCAATTCAAGGATTGTTGCAGTAGTCCAATGGAGGCGAAATTTAATAAAAATGTAATGTTACAAGTTTAGGAGATAAAACTATATAACTTAATAAAAAAATTAGATAAAATTAAGTAAAAATTTATATGTTATTACCCGTAGTCTTTCCATTCCATGAGTTTCCAAGGTGGACGTCCAGAGAGACAGCTCACGTTGTGGAACGTCCCGTCATGCACGTTAATGTCGTCATCTCATCTCATCCGGTCTCGCCTTCTTCTAACAAAAATTTTAAAAATTTCAATGCACGGAGAAGTTTCTCGGCCTTGTGATTTTCCCTTTCAATTATACAAAACAAACACATAAATAAATTTAGAAAGGTAGACGGAAGAGGGGATCAAAAGGGTGTAGCATGGGAGGCTCTGTCTGTGAGATCACATCCAGACCTCCAGCTCTATGCCACACGGCGAGAGCGGTACAACTATATTAAACTATCTTCCTCCGTGGACCCTCTGATTGGATGGGGTTGGTACGATGTCTCAACTTACCCACCGCTTTTGGATTAAATTTGCAGATTAGCGACGCAAATTGCCCGCTAATTTTAATGCAATGCACCGTTAAAACGCATTTGTCAAAACGTCGAAACTTTGTATTGACAGTGTTCGGGTCAGTGACATGGGTATTTGATTCTGGTACATGGTATACTGGAAAAAGTGTGGATAGACTCAAAGATCGTCCTTCCTAGAATGGGGAAATTCATAGAATATAATATAAATTTTATTTATTTCTTATTAAATTATTTTATTTCACCTCTTTAAATTCGTTCTCTTACTCTTTCATTTAATTTCACACATTAAACGAATTTTCTAGGTTCCACGTTGACCGAGAGGAGGCTGCTGCTGGTTCAGAGATGGGAGTCCTGAAACGTCGGGAGGGAAAGCACCCATGGGCCTAAGGCCCAAATAGAATGGAGCCCAATATATGGAAATATCGAATGAGGCCCAAATGAACATGGATATCACACTGATGTCGTAATATGCAACTTTCCGTTTATTAACCTTTAATCAAAAGTAATACTTATGTTCAAGTTTTATAAATGAAAAAAATTTTTTACTTGAAAAATTTTACTATTAATTGCTGAGCTGGCTCCATCTAGACCAATCGGAATCCCATACGCTGGTGAGTACGGGTAGTACATCCCGTTTAAGATCTTCTCCGCCCTGTTCTCTCTCTCACACTCTAGCCAACCGCAAGCTCATGCAGGAGGATCTCATCAGCTCAAGCGACACCATCTTACGTCACAGGGGAAATCGAACCTGAGAACTCGACCTCACCAAATCGTATGAAAGTGAACTCCGGTCAAAACTGCTAGAAGGAACTCTTGAACTTGTGTTATGGAAGACACTGACTGCTTGAATTATATTAAGATGCGAATAAGCAAAGTGTTGAATTACTGTTGTCGCCTCTAAGCCCAGTCGTCGAGTTCACTGACGTGGTTCAACGTAGAGGACCGAGGATATGCTTGCTGTTACGATCCCCAAGCACAAAGCACCACTCCTCTTCAGTGGCTTCCAAAGCTACATGCTAGACCCAGGCTCTCTGCTACCATTTCAATAGATGAGGGAAAAAGAATGTACAAGTTGTTCCATGCTGGTCAGTGAAACCAATACACTGATCTAGTGTACAAAACTGGAGAATTGATATAGAGAGGAGCAATGAAGAATGAATCGAGTTCTTGTAGCTTCCTTCTCTTTTTCCTTCATCTTCTCCATCTCTTCTTGTTTTTGATCCAACCCTCTTCTCCTCTTTGACACTACTATTGTCCTTCCTCTTTCTTTCCTTTTATATACACGAGGAATATATATCTATAAGAGATAGAAAGAACAATGAATAAAGAGGTACAGAGAGTTTCACTAATAAAAACTGAACTAATCAAGGACAGTACCGTTACACTAATAAACATTATTTCCCTTATTTTACTGATAAAAAAATTTAATCGCTGTTGAAAAAATAACCATAATCATAGCGGTTCATTAGCACAAGTTCTTTATTCTCAGTACCAAGAATCAAGCCATATACATATCGGTTTTGGATTGATGGCGGTCTTAAATGCACCGTCCCCTATTTCCTGATTGTGGTTTCTTGTGATTAACTTGTTGGGTATAGATGGGTATGTCTTTTCCAAGTCAATTCCTGTCAGCTCTTTCACATTTGCAATGGATAAGTAATACACTATGGATATTTAGTCTTAATAAAAATGGTTCATAAGCACATGTCATTTATTCTTATTAATGAGAATCAAACTTAAAACTTATCAGTTTCAAGCTATGGATAATATTCTACTGCATCGTGCCTCTGCTCGATTATCATTTCTTACGGCAGCTAACTTGATGGATTTGGATGGATTTTTTTTGCACTCCAAAATCAAGCCAAACACACGCGTAGGATTGTTAGGGCTAAATCGATGAGGCTGATATAATTACTCTCTGCCAACAAGTTGAGGATATCCGTGATTCATTCAAAATTCCATTGACTAGCGTGGGGGCCTAAGTCGTGGGCATGTGGTAAAAGAAGGGCTGCAAATGGAGGAGAAATTCTTGTACGTAAATTGTGTGCCACGTGTCAGTACTTACATGGTGTCACAAATCAATAAAATTCAGTTATTTCTAGAGTTATCATTTTTTTTTTAGAATTCTTTTAAAAAGAATCTTGAAATTATTGAATCGGATACCATGCATGTAAGTGTGGATATACCCCACTACGAAGGAGACTGTCTCCAACTGGAGAGGAGGCAATCCGTCCCATACAGAGTTTTCGTTGATCATGCGGCCACCCAGCTCATCGGCACAAGCACATCATCATAGCTCCGTCAGCATGCTCGTGGCCATTATCTGCGCCTACCTATTAGTTCGTTGATGAGTGTCTGTGAATATTACGGCGATAAAATTATTCCCATCAGAAAATAATCGTCTTGCTTGCTTGCTCGCTCGATTTTTTTTGCTGGGTAAAAATAATATATTAATAGGACCAGAACGGCATTACACTTAGCATTTCACTGTTTAGATCTTGAAACATCCAAATCAAAAAAATACAAGTCTTTTCCTCCGAAGAAATAGAGACCAGTGTTGTGCTCATACTTTCCCAGTTTCGCTAGCCGATCAGCAAGGAGGTTTGACTCCCTCGCTATCCAAAAACAATCCCAGGCATCAAAATTATGCAAGCATGTCTTGATTTCATGAATGATGTCTCTGATTTGGGATGAGGCTTGGCTATTCCCGTTAATTGCTTCGATTAGGGTTGGGGAGTCCGAGCAAAATAACACTCTCCTCTAGGGTTTAGCAACGGCCACTCTGGTTGAGTTGAGGAGAGCTTCGACTTCTGCATGCAGTGGATTGACACAACTTCTTTTCAGCATCCGGGCACAACTTATTTCGTTCTAAGAATCGACAGTAATTTCAACATTTCTGTTTAGCCAAGAAGCATCCGAGTACATGAGCATTGTCCTAGGAGCACATCTCCTTGTATAGCATTTTGTATTCTGTTTTATTTGCAATCTCCTTGAGTTTCTGCAGTGCTCTAGGTAAATTCTATTGATTTTATATATAAATTTAGATAAGTTAGGTTTACATGAATCATGCATGGACCTATTTTGCAATTCATGTAGATAACAAATCAAAATGGAGCCAAAACAAGTGAATTCATCATGATTAATCAAATTGAGTATAAAATCTATGGGAGAGTCTACAATAAACTCCCCTAAGTTTATTGGGGAGTCTCCTGGGTGAGGGATATTCTAAAACTTCCAAGGTGGTTCCCTCCAATTGACCCTATAGAAAGGGCAATCGTAAAACAAGTGATCTGGTTTGTCAGAGCCTATTTTGTAGATAGGGCATATTGCATCCTTATCAACAAACCAAGGGACGTACTAATTCACCATTCTCCATACAAAGATTTTGAATCTTTCATAAATTTTCAGTCCTCAGAGTTTTTTCCAAAAAATTGAATTTGTATTTTGAAACCAATATTAGTAATCTTTCAAGTAGAAGGATTTCACCGAATGAGTTCTCGAAGGGCTGGTTCCCAATGTATTCATCCTTTGTGTCTTGTTGTTGTAGTTGAATCCCCTTGATTGTCTATGTAGCTTCTCTTGTGAAAATCTAATCTATTATTCCTTGGTTCCATCTTTTTGGTTCACTTAACATTAATTCACAAACCAAAAAGCTTGAGTCAATGTTCTGGGGATCTGCAGCTGCTTCGTTGGGTCAGTAAAACCTAGAATCCCTTTGTCCTTTCACACCTTTGTGGATTTTCCATCTCCTATTCTTCAAATGGTGCCCTCTTGTATTTTGCTCTTACAATCCTACAAGCCTTTCCAAATAGTAGAGGAATTGCTCTAGATCTATTTGAGGAGTTTAGAAAGTTTCCATACCTGTCTTGCACAGTCTTTATGGTAAGACTAGATGCATCATTTGTTAAAGTCCAAGTAATTTTTGAGAGTAAAGGTTTTTTTTTATCCTCTGCTTTCTTAAACTCCAATCCTCCAAACTCTTTTACAGAGCAGATGAAATTTCACCTTTTGGCTTGCTCGCACGACTTGAAATCAAAATCAACCGCCCGCAAGTGTAACGAGCTCACTGGCAGTGTCCTCCTCTGAGTTGGTGGAAAAATTTTAGAGGTTGAGGCATAAAAAGGAAAAGGGTAAGACAGCATACACTGCAGAAAGCGGACAGAAGGAATGTTCCTATCAGATCAAGCTTGTGGGCTAAAGAAAAGGGATCCCATCCCACTAAACACACCAATTGATAGATGGAACGAGAGAGGTCTCAGCATGTGATTGCCCAGTGCGGCAGTGCCCACTATCCATCCAATTCGGCAGCAGTTGAAAAGACGGAAGCAAATCCTCCGGTTTTAAGAAATTCGAGTTCAGGAGCAGAAAGCATATCCCAGTGCAGAAATTTGTGAATGACTTCGATCCACATATGATGTGAAGTCGAACTCTTTGAGCAGATGAATGAAGCAGTAGCAGGTCGATAGCTCCAGCGACTTTGCAAAAATCCAATTCACCATGTTTCTATTTGTTCCTAATATATACATGATTCTGAGCCATATATACAGCCACCGAGTTATTGCCGGTGTCTGTTAAGGAGATCAAGCAAGATATGGCTCGTATTTGATGCCTGGATAGTTTGGCAGATTTGGTGAGCTGTTGAGGTTGGATAATTGCATCACATGCATGACAGCACTTACAGTATATGATGTAGCCATAAGTTGATAAAGCCTAAAGCTACATAACCACTCCAATGCCTGGCTGGATTGCACCATTACATTTATATCGCATGAGGGGTGAAGTCCGTAGGCCAAACTTTCGATAGGGTCTCTAGCTAGCTTCAGTGATCAAGTTGTCCGAGTTTTACGTCCCGTTCTGTGAATCCTAAATGATCTCTCCCATCAATGTACATGCCACGGTGGTATATAAAACTGAATCAACTCGTATGCAATTCCAAAGGCCTTGATCTTGCTGGTAGTTTGAGCTAGCTCAATCTGCATCTTCTCGATCATCTTGGTTGTCATCTCGACAAGGAAAACAAGCAGCAAATCATCAAGTTATGTGCATGAGATTGGTCCAAGCTGATCGTTAGAATGCTGTCTTTAAAAGATTTGCATCTTACACTGTTTAGCTCGGACACTCAACTGCATATCAGAAAGCCTTTTTTCTTGTAGCGCTGGTTAAAGAACAAGTTCAACCGTGGCATCCCTGGCCCCTCGCGTGATATATACAAAATTGCTTGCTTTTTTAGTGAATTATAGAGTTGTTCGAGACGTGCTGCTGGCGTCGGCACTGATCTCCCAATATGTTCAAGGGAGGAATATGGGTGTGCATATAGGGATAAACTATTATTGGATCGAATGTGAGGGACAGCAAAAGCACACTATTTCAGGTCTACTGTTCTCTTCTACTACTGCAACTACTACTATGCTGTAGTGGGAGAGTGAGTGATGAAATTGGACCGTTGTAGTGGGAGACGGCTCCCACCTTCACCACCTTTTTGCATGTGCTTAGAGTATTAGACGCGCTTTCCTAGACCGGTTTGTTGCGTGCAGACTGGTATTCATGAATCCAATGAGCCCAACTAATTCAGGTTTGAGTTGGTCAGGTCGATAAAGCGGTAAAATTTTGTCAATTATGAATTTTCTTCATTTACATAGAAGAATCTCGCGTGCGCCTTACTAATTAATAGAAAGGGATGTCATGTTAAAAAAAGAACGTGAAATTATTTCAACATGTAATAGTTGTCCGTTCATTCTTTCTTATAAATACCCAATTCTGCTTCTGGGATTTGCAACCCACTACTTCCTATCATGGCTATGCACAAAACAGTCTCTTGTGTTGCCTTCTTTGTGCTACTGGTGGTCGGAGTGTGTTCCGCCACAAGAGCCCTCCTCACCCTTCCGTTTCCAGAGTACACTCCTGAAGTTGGACATTATGGTGGCGGCTATGGCGGTGGAGGTGGTGGAGGGTCAGGTGGTGGTGGCGGTTATGGTGCTATAGGGGATCACGGATACCCTAGCTATGCGAGTGGCGGTGGGAGCGGTGAGGGTGGCGGTGCTGGGTATGGGGGCCCTGGTGGGCACGGTGGTGGTGGAGGCAGCGGCAGTGGTGGGGGAGGAGCTTATGGTGCTGGAGGTGAACACGGGTATGGCAGTGGCGGCGGCGAAGGGGCCGGTGGGGGATACAGTGCTGGCGGTGTGTATGGAGGAGGGTATGCTGGTGGTGCCGGTGGCGGAAGTGGAGGTGGAGGAGGTGGAGGGTATGGTGCTGGAGGTGCCGGTTATGGAGGTGGCCATGGGGGAGGTGCTGGTGGCGGCTATGCTGGGGGAGCTGGAGGTTATGGGGCCGGTGGTGGAGGGAGCGGTGAAGGGAGCGGTGGCGGATATGGCACGGGAGGAGCACACGGAGGTGGATATGGCAGCGGGGAAGGAGCTGGCGGAGGGTCCGCCGGTGGTGGCTATGCCGGGGGAGCTGGGGGTTATGGAGGTGGCGGTGGAGGGAGCGGTGGAGGAAGCGGAGGTGGATATGGCGCTGGAGGAGCACATGGAGGTGGATACGGCAGCGGGGGAGGAGCTGGCGGAGGGGCCGCTGGTGGTGCAGGTGAGTATGCCGGAGGTGGCGGTGGCGGCTCCGGCGGCGGTGCTGGCGGGGCTTATGGAGCTGGCGGGGCGGGGTATGGTGGTGGCTCTGGCGGTGGGCATGGTGGTGGCTATGCTGGCTACAGCCCGTGAATGACATGACCTGACCAATTTGCAGCGCTCGGAGCCCCTGACAAAAAAGCCGAACCCTTCTTGGCGCGAGAAACAATAATTGATTAACACGTGGCAAGAAGAGAGGCTCCAAGACTTCTGATAATTAATTTATCAAGAAAATAATTTAATTAAGTATGTCATATGAGAAAATCATCTGTGTCTCGTCGATATCGTGGGGTAAAATTTGAGTGTGTGCTCTTAAATCTTAATCTTCATTAATAATATTAATTTTTATTTCTGTACAAGTTTTTCTCCTTTTTTTCCCTCATCTTTTGAATCCATCAATTATTTGAAATAAATTCGTGAATCAAACTTATGAATGCGTTCGATCATCGATATGCATGAAATGGCACTGGACGATATTCACAAACCCCATAAGACGTATCATTACATATCTCGAGCAAAGATCGATTCCAAATGTTCACTTTTTCCTGGTTCACATGTCAAACCATGTAGAATAGAAATGCCGGGGGCACCGAGGACCTCTGTCATCATGTTCTTCTTCTTCCGGCGATCTTTGTTCAAAGGATGACGGAGTCGAGTCGATGAACTTCCGATCGGTGAGTTGACGGTGGATCGGCATTGGCTCTTGATCATATGCATGTCGTTCATCATCGCCATCCTACAGGGTACCCTTTTCATGGAAACTCTATGTTCTTCCTCCGATGGCCACTTCCCTGTGTGGCACCTGCCTGCATGCACAACCACAAGATATGCATATCATGACTATAAAAAGTGAAAAAAAAAATGTGTAAAATGTCCACTAAATTTATAAGAGTTAAGCTGATAGATCGGTAGTACCAATTCTCTTCTAAATTATATTTCAACTCATTAACTGTCATATTCAAGATTTATATCTCTAGAAAGAAAACAATATACATTTCCACTAGCATATTACAGGAGAAAACGAGTATAATAATTAATAAGATACTTCGAGTTTGAGTTTTGTAAAAGAAAAAAATCATATTCGGGAGATATCAAATTGTCCTATTTCATATACTTACATATTTTCATCGGATCATCATAGAAACAAATGAATCGTATTGATTTGTGACTCTACAATATTATCATGAGATATAGCCATTACATACACGACTTTATCCTACTTAGAGGACTACTGAGCGTTGCCATGACCCCGAGCAGGGTAGCGGTGCCGCCGGCTGGGACGAGGTTTAGAGGACCACGTCCTGAAATCCATGTTCAAATTAGGACGTGTTTTTTGTTATACATGTATTGAATGAATTCGAATATGACATATTACATTCACCAAAAAACTTGAAAATAAATTTTAAACCGGTTGACTATCAATAGCTTGAAAGTGAATTTCGAACTATTTGATCATTTATGCCATAAAAGCCAAGGAAAGGGTAATCGGTGTAACATGTGTATATCGTAAGTGCTATGAAGTACATGGAGACTATGAACTTTACCGCACACAGTCGTTCATATGAAACCTTTCCTTGGTAGACGGTCCCGGGTTCAAATTCTAGGAGACGCGTTTCTTTGTGAGTGGGGGCTTGATAGCCCTCGAGCCGTTAGGTTCGCTTGGTCTATCTGGCACACATGATTTGCGGGTTATTGCGTGTACCCCGAGGAGGAGATGTCATCACCATTGCTAGTTGGGTCCGGAAGGCGCTCAGATACCTTGGTTATTAAAAAAAATAAAACATATGTGTTCAACATGTTGAATAACCAAGGTTTCCACACTGACGACAATTAATTGAGGTGACACTCCCAAGATTATAATATAGTTTAAAAAGTCGGTATCGTTAAAGTTTATGTCCAAAAAATACACATTATTTTCACATAGATATATAGAAAGGATTCGAACGTGAAATCTCGGGCACACCAAAAGCGAACCGGCATGAGTTAACCCATTCTGTCATATTAACTAATACTTGTTGTTGATTTCGGGTTCCAATGTCGCCCTCGCGGCTCTCGTCTACAGGAGAATCATACTCCCAATAAGCGAGTTAACCTAGTTTATCTATAAGCGATTGATAAAAGAGAGCTCTTGCATGTCAATTCTGATTGGCTACCTAGAGTGATTGAGTATATCTCTATCTGCCTTAACGTGAATTATTTTATACCATGCTAAGGTAAATCTCTATCCATGACAAGGATGGCATGGATGCCTTCGGTCGTTGTCCTCACCATAATTCAACGATAGATCTAGGAGGATGCACGGGGGCGATTGCCCCCACCGAACTCCAGAAGATCCATGAATTGTTATATAAAATTTACCTATTTTTACCTAATCTTTTATTAAATTTTTTTAATTTCGTATCTTGAACTCGTGATACTACCTTTCCATTGAGTCTCGCTTTCCTTGGACGAGGTTTATAGATCTGTCTCTGTTATAATTGTTTCCACTATCATTACTGTCATCAGTGCTATCCCCATCTTGACTTTGTTATTTTTTATGAAACCCATCCATGCATGCTCTTCCTGCTTTGACTATACATAATAGTGGTAAAGACAAATAATAAGCTGGAAAATAGAAAATCTTTTGTAAGATTAATAAAATCAAGACAATGTTAGGGTTTTTTTTAGATTTTTTAAATAAATTCTAAAAATTTGACTCAATTTTATTGGTTAATATCATTACGTAAGTACCGTCATATGAGAAAATCTTGTATGTAAATGGTATATTACTAACATGGTATTACAAACTAATAAAATTTAATTATTTTTAGGATTTATATTTAAAAAATATTAAATTTATTGAATTTTATTAGTTTGTGATACCATATTAGTATTGTCATGTGATATACCCGTTATAGACAATACTCTCTACTGTCACATACAAAACTCTCTATAAGTAAAGGGACACTTAACAAAGTGGATTCATTGAGGTGGTAGAATGTCTCTTTTCATTAGATAACGCCCTGAATTCGAATATTGTGAGTGGAGAAAATTTATTTTTTAATAAGTATGAGAGGATTCACTTTGAGAGAGTTTTACCCTTTAATGGGCCCTCTCAATTGGAACTGTAGTAGTCAGGATCCGTTAAACTTCTAGATGCTAGTGGTTGAAATAAAAAAAAAGTTTGATAAAATAAATCTTTAAATACATACATTTAGTCACTTCCCCCTATCAAGCCACCTTTTCTTTTTTAGGAGTTTTTGCCAACATATCAGTTTAGAGATGGACAAGGATCTACCTTAAGTGAGCCCGAGATAGATTAGTTCACGTTAAGAGACAGTGAGCTATTTGTGATGCGAACAGAAATACATATGCTCGATCACCTGTATTTGCAATTTCATTGGCTGGTGTCACCACGTAGGTACGGGTGCGAGATGAAACCGTTACATATAAGACTTTCTCCACCTATAGGGAGTCGACAAGCTCTCACTTGTCAATTTATAGAAGGAGTGCATTAATTTTTCACTATAAATGAGAGTTATGTATGGCAAAATTCAAACCATAGGTCAATATTAGATATAAAGGAAGACTAGGGTTGAAATAACAACTAGGGAAAGTTGCGATCGTTAGGGATCGATTTTGCTTAAATAAATGTCATTTGCTCCACAAAGCATTTGCTCACCTGTATTTTTTTGGTAGGAATATTTACAGATATTCTTGATTTAAGAGTATTGCCTCCGGATAGAAGAAATTTTTAGGCTATTTTATCTCAGTACATGGCGTGAGAAGACACCATTTAAAATATGATAAAGGAATAAATTAGTATTAATTAACCAAGTAATTCTTATAATTAATATTAATTAAAGTAATTTTATTAGATATTTTTTATTGTGTTATTATGGGGTAGGATAATATAATATTTTGTTCCGTGGTTTTGAGCTACTGAGCAGGGACCTCATGAGATTTGCTAACGGCCGTCAACAACCGGCGACGTTGCAACCGAGCTGACGCTGACAGGGGCAGTTCCGCCATTTTCAACCACACCGGACGATTACGGGCCACCGAACTCAGTTACCGGACCTGCTCTTCCGCTGGAGCGCAACCTTGGAGGGCATTTTCGTCAGCACAGAGAATTCCGTCGATCCATCAATAGGCGTGCCACCGTGAGCGGGAACAAGAATTTCCCCATCCAGGAGTAGACTGAATCGAACGAGCTTCCGTGTCAAATCCTCCTCCTGGGAATCCTCTCGATTCTCCGCCATGGCGTCTGAGAGCTTCGCCGACAAGAGCGCCGTTTTCAGGAAGCTGAAGGCGAAACCGGAGAACAAGGTCTGTTTGCCAAAGCACTCTTCGATCTCCTGTAACTTCTCTCTGTCTCTTGATTTGTTGCGTTGCTGCTATCCGGTTGAGATATTAGGTGTTCTCCGCCGAGATCTCGAATTCCTTAGGTTTTGCATTTTTCATTTTGGCAGATGTGTTTCGATTGTAATGCGAAGAATCCCACCTGGGCCTCCGTGAAGTTTGGGGTCTTCCTCTGCATCGACTGCTCTGCGGTGCATCGCAGCCTCGGTGTCCATATCAGCTTCGTGAGGTTTGTTTTGATTTCAGTTTCCAAGTTCGCTTGTTCTCTGTCTGTTGCCTGAAGTCGCTCTGTCAATTGATTCAATAGTAGAAACTTGTTGAGCTGTTGATACATCGTTGGAGCTGCTATGCTTAGATTTCAGATTGTTGTTGTTTCGGATCTAGGAGACAAATGCTACAGGAAATGATTCCTAATTTTCATGCGATCGACCCTCTAATGAAGTCCAAATGATGTCATTCTCTTGCGCAAGAGGCAATGCATCCCAAGAACATTAACTAGGAGGTATGGGAGGGTTACTGATGGATCCTCCAGGGATAATAATTCAGAATGACAAGTTGACAACTATCCCTAGATCATGAATATTCATGTTAGGCACAGGTCATTTTGTATTTTGCCATGATTTGAAGGGTATGTGAGCTTGTAGGATTTTTGGTACTTAGTTTGGCAGAATTGGTGTTCTAATTTTGTTATTGGAACAATTGCATGGATCTCTTCCCAATTCATATTCTTGATTCACGGTACTGTTAGTTGATCAAGTTCTGCAGATAGTTTTGATACAAAAAGCTGAACTGGGGCAGGAGATGTTAACCATTAATTTTTAATTTTATTGCAATTGATGTTCTGGGGAATGCACAGAACTCTACAAATCTTACAGGCCTGGAATTGTGAAAGATTGAGGGCGATTCCTGATTTCTTGAAGACTTTGACAGTTACCCAGATTATTACAATATGTTGAAGTTTGAAACCATCGTTGTCTCCTGGAACATCTCAAAGTGTTCCAAGGGCTTGATTTTGTTGTTGCAGTTTCACTTTCACGTCAATCAGGGTGGACTGACTACTGGCCCTTGGGAATGGGATTGTGAATTTAGGAGGTCTAGGGTGATACCTTCCTTCTAGGCATGCAAGATGTTTCTCTTAATCCTCTCTCTAATAATTACCTATCATTTTATGCATCTAGAGTACACTATTTTCTGGCTATGAGTTATATTCTATTTCTCATGTAGATCCACAGATTTAGATTCCTGGACTCCGGATCAGTTGAAAATGATGAGTTTTGGGGGTAATAACCGGGCACATGTGTTCTTTAAGAAACATGGATGGACTGATGGAGGAAAAATTGAAGCCAAGTATAAATCAAGGGCTGCTGAGTTGTATAGGGAACTACTCTCCAAAGAAGTTGCTAAAAGTATGCCTGAAGATATGGGATTGCCATCGTCACCAGTTGCTTCTCAGGCAGCACAAACATCAAACGGATTTTCAGATGTCAAGGTCAGTGAAGCTCCAAAAGAAAGCTCCTTAGGGAAGCAAGAAGTTCCCGAGGTCTCTGCTTCTCCCAAGGCACCTCATACTGTTGTGAGCACCTCTATCAAGAAGCCTCTTGTTGCCAAGAGATCTGGAAAGACTGGCGGCCTTGGTGCTCGAAAGTTAACTACTAAGGTAGCAGATCTGCTAAATGAAGCCTCTAGCCTGCACAGTTTATTTGCTAATATAATTGCTTTTTCCTGCCGTGATAGTTAATTAACCTTTATCTGCTTGATTTTCATGATTTGCCTTGTACAGCCTAGTGAACATCTTTATGATCAGAAACCTGAAGAGCCTGTTGTTCCTGCTGCTGCTCCAAGCAACGGTGCTCCTATGGCTGGACCATCCCTTGCATCTCGTTTTGAGTATGTAGAAAATGTTCAGTCCTCAGAGATGAGTTCTGGAGGTACTCATGTAGCTCCACCAAAGTCATCAAACTTCTTTGCAGAATTTGGTATGGACAGTGGTTTTGCAAAGAAAGGTAGCTCTGATTCCTCCAAAGTTCAGGTACATTGCCTGATTGATGATTGCTTTTCAGAGTGTTAATGGGGTGCATGCGGAATTGACCTACCAAGTTCATAGCTCTGGTGCAATTTGGTTACGTGTTCTATTGATTCATTGGAAGTAATTGAGACAAATTTATGATGATTGGATTGTCCTTGAAAAGGAATGATTGCAACTATTTTCTTGCATCATTTTGGGAATTTGAAATGTTTATGATGGTATTGGATGTTGTAAATCATGTGACTAACATTTTACCTTTAATTCATTATTCATGTCTGCTCTATTTATTTTCAGTCTTTGCTTTGTTCAGATTCAGGAAACTGATGAAGCAAGAAAGAAGTTTTCAAATGCTAAATCAATTTCATCGGCACAATTTTATGGGGATCCCAATAAATCTGGTGACATTGAAGCTAAAGCCTCCCTGCAGAAGTTTTCGGTATGTATCCCTGTACTTAGTGGAACTTTTGGCAGTTCCATCTCTTATGGATGTTCCTACTGTAGTTTGAATCTCCTCAGTTGGGCTTGTCTTTGCTAGTTCTTGAGCATGTTTTGAGTTTTCTGAGATATTAGTGAATCATTTATTATGCCAAGTTGCTATTCTACTTCTTTCGAACATTTTTGCCTGTGCAAAATTACAATCTCAATGAATTAGAATACTGTTGATTTTCCAAGCTTCTCATCTTCACGATGATCATTCAATGGTAAAATGCATTTTTTTGTATACACTATGCAGTGTGGGACTCATAGCTTTCTGGAGATGGTTTCCTGTTGTAAATTTCTTGTTAGTGCTAGTAGTATCATTAACAACCAACAACTCCTGATCCACATCCTTGATGCATATGGGTGTGCTATAACAATCACGGACATGCAAATAACCAAGCAACCAATGCTCGCTTTATTCATATCTTCGTTCTGAAAAGTCATCTGCTACTGAGAGGATATTTTTTCTATGAGCTTGAAAGTTATTGCTCTTGTATATCCTTACAGGGTTCGACAGCTATATCCAGTGCCGATCTCTTTGGACACGACTCAGATGCTGGCCTTGATATATCTGCAAGCGACCTCATCAACCGCCTCTCTTTCCAGGTGATGTCTAGCGCTCCGCCACTTGCCTTGGGACCAGCCCTTTCTCATTTTTAAAATTTTATTATCTGGTCTGATGGTCCAAACGGGTCGGTTTCCTCAAACCCTTTTGACAGGCTCAGCAGGACATGTCTTCCCTCAAGAACATTGCCGGCGAGACTGGGAAGAAGCTCAGCTCCTTGGCTTCTACTTTATTTAACGATCTCCAGGACAGAATCCTTTAATTTTAATACGTATCTCTGTTTGTTTGTTTGTCGCCCCGCTTTTTTTGCTTTCTTTAAGAAGAAATTGGGAGCCCCTTTTTTCTCCTATATTAGCCAACCCTTTCCAATGGTGAATGTAAACGAGAGAGAGAGGAATTCATTCCAAGGACCGATTAAAAGAAAAAAAAACCTTAAAAATGATTTGAGATCTTACTGTTTTATGTAGCGGGGCACCATCATCTTTCTGGAGAGATTGTTTGCCACCTCTCTCTCTGTGATTGCTTGTTAATGTCTTAATCTCTAAGGGGCCCTGTCGTGTCGTGAATCTCCGGGTCTTCCGCAGGTCTTGGATTCCAAGGAAGTCAATGCATGTAATTGGTTGACACTGTCACGTGATGATATCGTTATACACTATATTTTTCAATTGTTATGCAAAAACATTGCATTGGTAAGAAACAAGGGCCTGAAGTAAGACCGTTTTAGTGATTATTTTTGTGTCAGAGTTAAACCATCCAGTCAATTTAATATATTCCATAATCTGTCTTTAAATTCGAAATTCAAACCGTGCCAGTGGTTCTTTTCGAACCAAACTGAAGCTCATCCAGTGAAAGAGAGAGCCACAGACATAGCTAGAACCGTGCCAGTGGTTCTTTTCGTACCAAACTGTAGCTCATCCAGTGAAAGAGAGAGCCACAGACATAGCTAGATCGAACCGATTTGGTAAATTTGAAATTTAAAACTTATGAATGTAGAAAATTCTTAATTAATCAAGAAAGTCCTATTTTACAATGAAATTTAGATTATTCGGGACCATGAAAGAAAATGAGAGCACACGGTGGAGAACATGTGAGAATTGGACAAACATATCTCTGGTCATGAATAAACTCTTAAAAAAAGGGTAAAATTTAAACCATTTTAATGAATACTATTTTAAAAGACCAGCGGTTGTTCTCGTCCAATTGGCGGATGGGCGGAGGAACTCTCTTGGGCTTGCCAGCAGTTTCAAGGACGGACTATTCGCTCTATTCTTCTCAAGCTTACCTGGAATGTTTGCGTCTATTTCATTTGGTGAGTTTTGAATGAGTTGAAGCATGGTAGTGGCACTATTCCACTTGCTGCTATTTGGTGCTCTATTCGTCAAAGTGTTTGTTGTCGGCTGTTGGGAGTCTGAAATCTTAGAGCTAAAATTGTTACTGATTGTCAACGAGATTTGCTCTCTCAGTGGGATATAAGGATCTGTTTTAGGGCCTTTGTTTGTATGGGATAATTTTAAGGCCTTGTCAATTGGACTATGAGCTGTTTCTGCTCGTTGATTAGCTCATTTACTTCGATACTGTTGTGTTAATAAGAGTACCACTATTTTGCATAAAAAAATACTATTTAAAAAGAGCATGTTAAATATGCCCTTTCAATTTTACATTAAAAAAAATTTAAAAATACACTTTTAGTTTTATAAAAAAAAATTTTGAAAATGGACTTTCAATTAAAAAATGCATTTTTAAGATGCTATTTTTATATAAAATTGAAAGTATATTTTTAAAATATTATTTTAAACAGTATTTATGAAAATAATTAAAAATTTATCATTTTTTTTAAACTTTGCTGTTTGGAGGCAGTATTTTTGCCCAATTATGTGAGAAAAAGAAAATGATCTGAAGGTGAAATTGAAAAATGAAAATAATAATGGCGGGCAGGATTTTCCCTCCACTTTTGAAAACCCTACTAAAGAAATCTTTGGATTTGGATCTTCCGCGATTCCCTCCTCACCCCCAGTCCCTCGAAACCCTTCTCCTTCCCGCTCACCTTTATCTATCCATCCTCCCGCTGCTCTCTTAGTCCAGACGACGCCTATGGAGATCGACTCGTCTCGCATCCTCGGAGGTCGAGGAGGAGGGGGAGGGATAGGAAGCTCCCTTCCAACGGGTCCGCTCCTCCACTGTGCCGAGAAGCTCGACGATCCTCTGGCGATGCTTAGCCCCACAGCTTCTCCCCAGGAAACCCTAACTAGCCCCTCGGAGTTCGAATCCGCGCCTGAATCGTCGTCGGCGGAAGGTCAGCAGTCCCGGGTAGATTCGCCGTCGGATTTGACGGCGTCGACCTCGAACCAGCCGCTGCTTCTCACCTACGAACCGGCAGAGTCTCAGCGTTTGAGTTACCGGCAGAATCAGCCGTGGGATAATCAGAGCGGTTCCCCGCCTGTGATCCGCAGATACATGCCTTCGGGAGTTGTAAGTTAAATTTTGCATTTTTACATTGATTCAGTGCGTGCTAATCCCTTCGGTAATTACGGTCGATTCCACGTCAGCTCCCAGTGTTTTTATTTAATTCCTCTATCTCTAATTCTGGTTATCTTTCCTTGTTTTTATCTCCTAAATTCTCTAGTTTTCTCGTGTTGCATTGAATCACTGTAATTTATTATTATTATTTTTATTTTTTAGTTAATAATTTTAGTATCAAAATGCTGGGACAGTTATCAGTCTAATGAACGAATCAATTGTGTGCTGATGGCAAGGAGTTCTTTTAACAGTCTGCTGATCAGTCACCTGGAAGGTTCTCTCCGTTTTGTCTCTCTTTCTTGACTAGTTTCTGAAAGTTGGTTACTTTCTGGTGCTGTAGGGAGCTGGGCTGATCAATATGGGCTTCACCTGCTTCGCGAATGCTGTTCTTCAATGTTTCACACACACTGTTCCACTTGTTCAAAGTCTCCAGTCTTTGGACCATGCCAATCCATGTGACCGTAAGTTTATGGACATTACTCTATATATTCTGAAGCATGACCTTTTCTTTTGTGTATTCACAGTCTTGATTCCCTTTAACACAAAGTTAATATTGGGATTTGCAGGTGCTAGAGAAGACTTCTGCCTTCTCTGTGTCCTTCGTGAACATATTGCAGTCTCATTAGATTCTTCGGGGGGGATTATTTCGCCAATGAAGCTTGTGGAAAATTTGAACAGTATCCTTTTTCTCATCTTCCTTTACCAATCCTATTGATTGGCTTGTTGGGATTATTCCATGAGGTTAGATATTACAGTGAAATAGCCTGCATATTCTATTCACAGCTTTTTGTGGTTCTTGACTACACAAACCAGAGATATCGCCCTATTTTCAGATACATCAGCAAGAGGATGCTCACGAGTTTCAGCAGTCCATGCTGGATAAGCTAGAACGATGTTGCTTGGATCAAAAGGGGGATTCAAATTCAACTTCCCCCAAAAATGTGGTGGATGAGGTGTTTGGAGGGCGTTTCATAAGCAAAGTATGAGTCTGCAGTTTGTTCTTTTTATCATCTTCTTTTTCAACAATTTTGTTCAATCTAATTATAGCCAATACCTAAGGTATTTATTTTCTTTTCTTGCATCAATCAACAGCTGCAATGTTGTAACTGTGGTCACAGCTCTTGCACATATGAGCCCTTGATCGACCTGAGTTTGGAGATTGAACATGTTGAGAACCTCACTGCTGCTTTACAATCCTTTACCGATGTGGAAAAGATGGAAGATCCGGAGTCAAAGTTCAAGTGCCAGAACTGCAACGAGGATGTTTTTGTGGAGAAGCAACTTCTAGTGGAAAAGGAACCTACCATTGCAGCGTTGCATTTGAAAAGATTCAAGAGTGACGGACGCACTGTTGACAAGATTGATAAGCATGTCCGTTTCCCACTAGAGCTGGATCTTCGGCCCTTCACCAGTGGTCGTGAAAGTGATGTAAGCACTATCTTGTGAACTGGATTGCAGTAATTAGTCGTAGCATTTATTATGTGAATTCTTTTTCCAACTCTGCCTCCTCTATGTGCAGGCAGAACTCAAGTATCAACTCTATGCTGTTGTGGTGCATATTGGAAGGTCACCCACCTGGGGTCATTACTTTAGCTTCATTCAGTCCTCCCCTGGAATATGGCACAAATTTGATGACTCAAAGGTAATGTTACACGTTTCCTCTGATTATACATTAAGATAATTATTTTACCTGTTTAGTTTTTTTGGCTTTTTACTATACGTTTTCCCCTCAACTTTCCCGTTGCTTGTATCTAATGAACGCTTAGCAATTTTTAGCATTATTAAATGCCTGTAATGTGAATGGGATGGAATTTGTGACCTTTTTTTGCTTAAGGGGATAGACCAAATCTGATCTGCTCCAAAAAAATACAATTATTTGCACAAAATCTAATTGGTAGCTCTCTTTTTGATGCAATTATTTATATTTGTTCCACTACAGGTGGTTAGAGTTCAAGAGGACTTTGTCCTATCCCAGGATGCCTACATTCTGTTCTATGCCAAATGCAGCACTCCATGGTTTTCAAGTTTGATGGAAAAATGGAGGCGATTTGAATCTAATCTTATTTCAGAGACTTCCCCTAAATCGGTTCTTGACAAAGTGGACACTACCTATACTCCATATTACCCTGCCTTCCCTACTAAGGAGCCTGCTTGCCATGAAACTGCTAACAATTCCTTGGGCATCTCTGCCAGTGTTCCTGACAAAGTTCACTCTCCCCAGACACCAGATCATGCCACTTCCAATATTGAGGGATCCACTTTTCATGGAACTGTTGGCACTGCCTCGGGAATCACTGCCTCATTGTACTCCGAAAATTGCAGTGACATGGTGATGAGTGAAACAAGAATTGATAAAGATGGATGTAACGAGTGCAGAGATGATATTCATTTCCAGGAAAGTTTGTTTGCCAGGGAAATGCAAAGCACTGCAGGTGCCTCCAGTGGAGTTGATCACCGCAATCAAGGACAGGAGGAGCTCGAAATAGATGAGAAATTTCATCCTCTTACACCGCCAGAGTCTCCATCTCCAGATTCTCCTTATACTATTCAAGGCAAAAGACCTTCAGGTATTATATATACGTACACTACAATAATAGCATAATAATTAAGAACCAACCTGTTTCCTTGCCAATTTTCCTTTTATTTTTTGAAAAACTGGAAAAACGCAAGTTCTGACTCCAAATGAAGGTTATTGACCACGAAAAATGGATCTATGACTTTTCCATTCTCGTGTTGAATTTGAAAAGTGCCTTCTTATGTTCTGATTTTTTTGCGTTTTAAGTTTTCAAGAAGCTTGCAAGTTGAATTGTGATGAGGTTTCTCAGCTCAAGGCATCTTTGTCTCTGTTTTGAATATGGAAACGTAGAATTTATAATTGATTTGAAAAGTGAAAGTAAATGAAAAATGAAGACCCTTTCCCCAAGTTAGTCGCACTCTCTGAGGTTCTTCCAAGAGATTTGTAGCAAGTAGCACTGGTGACGGTCCATGTACTTTCAGGAGCAAGCAAGAGGCCCACCACGCCGCAGCATCACAAGAAGACCGAGCAATCAGGCTGCAGGAGACAGCTGAGCAAGTCACTCGAGGACCCCAAGAAGAAGGAAGTGCTGAGGTACATGAGACAGATGCCAATGAGTAGGGCCTCCCAGCTCTTCAGTGCCATGAACAGGCTGGGTCCTCGAAGCCCTGGGACAAAGAAGGCAGCTAAGCGGAGAATGGGAGCAACTCTCTGAGAGGAAGGTTAGCCCTTCGACTGCTTAACACAGATCCAGGTCCACTCAACCCATAATGCCTCCCCTCCTCCAGTTCTCTGATCTGATAGTTAGGTCTGTTAGCAGATGAAATGTGTCAGCTGGGATTTTTGTAGGTCTAGTGAGAAGCAGTGGATGATTTCGGTGAAGAAGCTCTGTAAGTCATTGAGCAGCCCACGGCTACCTATCTTTTCCTGCTTGGATCAGAAGTTGAGGATGTAAATGTGCTAACGCTTCTGACTCAAGCAGTATATTTTCTGGGTTTTAGCGGAATCATTTGTGCCAATTTATAGATGCGTACACACGAATAATCTAGATGAGGTCTTTCGACATGGGCTCTTCTTTAGATTTACCCTTCCCGAGAATACTTGCCTCTGCATTCTGAGTCTGGTCTGAGCTGTGGATGTGGATGTTCAGTGCTTTAATCCTATGTTTGGATGGAGGTGAATGTAGGGGAAAGGAAATGAAAGGAAAAAATTCCCTTATTTTGAGAGTTCTATTTAATGGAGGGAAAAGAGAATTGAGGGGATTATTTATCCTAATTTCCTTTCAAAGTTCACTTTTTTTAACATAAAGTTAGAGTTGAATGGGGTGAGATATATAATAAGGATTCTTTTTTTTTTTTTTAAATCAAATTATTCATTTTATGAAAGCAATACAAAAGTTTTAATTTCACTTTTTTTTGTAAATTAAAAACGGGGCATTGTCTCTCCATTTTTAATTCCCTAGTTTTATGTTCTTTGAGATATTATATCGAATTAAATATTCTTTTAATTGTATGAGACCTAATATCTATCATAATAGATCGAATACTTAGTTATTGAATTATTTAATTGAAATTTCTTTTTACTGAAGTTAACTTGAATGTGTGAATGTTCTATTGATCTACTTTAAGTAAATATCTAATGACAAACTCAGGTACAATATATACTTCATGAAGTAAATATGAGAAAAAATTGTAGTCAAACTTGATGTAAAAAAAGGTATTTTCATCTATTAATTAATAGGACATAATTTTTCTCCATTTTCTCTTATTATAATAAATTTAAATAAGGTAAATATTTTTTTTCGTTCCCATCCTTTTTTCCTTCATTCATCCCGTCCAAACATATCCCAATGGATCATCGCTACCAGGGCCACTCAGGAAACAACTCGATCATATCTTCCTGTACTGACCATGTATGTCGTCGAAGCTTTGCCATCCGTGGAGGAACTGACCCTGGCCCAACGATCCGTTCCCCCCTGTTTCCCGGGCAAAATTTAATCTGCAGTTTCTTGGTCACTCTGAGCTCGAATTCCTCGGCCTGCAAAATCCAGCTTCATGAGCTCCTCGATGTCAGCTTCACCAGGCCGGTGGCTCCAGGTCCGGCCTCCTCCACTCTCCCATTCATCAGTATGTTACCCTTTTCTTAGGGAAATGAGAAAATGGAGTGATCCGACCGGCTCGAATCTGTACCATTCAGAATTTATTGAGTTTTCGAATATCATTTTATGTCCAATAAAAAAGTGTGAATGAGATGAGAGTGGTTACTAATTTAGATGGCCAAGTTGTTTTTATCTAACTCAAAAGAAAAGAAAAACAGAACAGGTGGTTAAGCTAATTTTTCGAACACAACACAAACACCAGAACGTACAACAAGATAGCAGTGGCATTATATTCCGAAAAGCCATGGTGCCATATTAAGTTACCCTCCATATGGGTTCCCTCCTCAACGGAGCTCTCAGCTCCCTCCTTCCTCATCATTAAATTCAAACCCTCCTATCGCTCTCCCTCCCTCGGTTTCATTTTTTCACCGGTCCCGGTTTTCCGGCTGTTCGGGTTTCTGATCATAATGAGCTTGAACTGCCTCACCTGCCAGTCCCACCAGAGGACCAACTCGGACGTCGACAGCCACAATGAGAAGTGCCACAAGCTACGCTTCCTCGAGGCCGAGCGCAACTGGTCGCACCCCCTCACGTCCCCGCCCCGCGATCAGGCCTGGGAAGGCAGCAGCCTGGCTGCTGAGACATCCGCCAGGAAGCGGCAGAAGGCCGACCGGAGGCTCAGCACCGGGGCCGTGGTCTTCAGCAGGAGCGACCTGGGCGTGGGGCAGCAGCAGCCGAGGCTGATCCGGAGCAGCGGGATGAGGCGAGACTGGAGCTTCGAGGACTTGAGACAGATCAGAAGGGAAGGGAAGAGAAAAGAGAGGCGCCATAATTAACCATATATCTCAGACGAACATAACCATAAATAAAGAAAAAAGGAAAACAACAGCATCGCCCTTCTACACCGGTTGTATCCAGAATTTCATTTTTTTATTCTTCCTCTCGATATGCCTAGTTTCTTCGTGCCTTGAATCGGTCGCGTGCTGCTACGTCTGATCCATCGGATTCGGTCTCCCTGCCGTTTGTACGATGCACATATATACCTACGTACTTGGTTCTATAGTTTGTTCATTTGTAATATGACATATGATCTCTCACTTTTTCTTGTTTCACCATCGTCATGTCAGTTCCCGTGGATTTGCAGAAGCAGCGATTCAGTTTTCGAACGATTCAGGGAAGGTGTTATACTGTTGGAGATGAACGCCGAAGCATCTGACAGGCGGGATCAGGACGTTTTGCAGTCTGGTCGTTTGGAATATGATCTTTCTTGTTTTCGTGTTTCGCCGTTGTGCTTCATCAGCTCCAGTGGATTGAGTCGGTTTTAATGCAGAAGAACGAGACCAGCGCTCTACACATACGTGCATCTACAGGAGACATGAAACACTTTCGATGATCATCAACCCCGGCTTTTCTCCTCATTCGCCGCAGAACTCGATGCCCGCTACCTGTGAAAATCTTTGCATCATTTAACTTATCTCCGGCCTCATGTTGCCCATGAACTGCATGATATAACTTAATTTCATCAATAGTGTTAATAGGGAAAGATAGCACTATTTCTCTCCACTAATACCAACGGATTTTAAATAAGAGAAAGGACGTCTGATGTGGTGGTATCATGCGCCTTTGATTTGAGTTCAAGCTGTCATGAACTTGCTCAGTTTAGGTTAATTATTTGTGACAGAAACCACCACCGGGGTGGTGGCGCAGTTGGCTAGCGCGTAGGTCTCATAGCTTCTGAGTTATCCTGAGGTCGAGAGTTCGAGCCTCTCTCACCCCAATGCATTTTTTTGTCCTTTCCTTTTTTTTTTTCATTTACCTTTTAAAAAAAAAACCAAATTGATACATTTCTCATTTATTAAATAAAATAATGAAATTGAGTTTCTCCCACTCGCACCCCAATAATGCCTCCTTTTTGGTTTTTAAATTATTTATTTAAAAGGCCAAATAATAAAAAAATTGATGAAAATGAGATGATGATCACGAACACCACAACTCCTGTCAACAAGATGCCAATCGGGCAACTTCTCGATCACTCCGGACTATGACTTCGTAGCTTACTTTTGTCGTCGGCTAGTGGCTTTTCCTTTGAATTAAAATCTCGTTAGAGAGCCAATTAAGTTTCCAAATCGAACAAGCATGTGTCATATGAACAACGTGGGTGCCTTTTATCGTTGATTGATTAAGACAATTCAACACTTGTTCACTTGAAGCGGACTGCTCTTACTCCGTTATACTTCTGACTACAAAATGATGCACGCCCAAAAAAGTTTGGTGCGTGCCTCATGCAAATATACATATTTATACTATTATATGTAAACGTTTGGGAAGTTTGGTGTCCTTTTCATTTTTCGTATTTGTCATCGATCTAATATACGTATTAAAATATACGATATGCATACATTTTGTCAAATTTTCTAGATTAAGGGTAAAATAGTAATTTCGAGTCGATCTATTCTCACTGCATATCTACGATCTTAATAACAGAGATTCTTTCGTTGACGGTTCACAATCTCCTCTCTCGCTCCATATCTATAATTTTAATAGTAAAACTTTGTCACGTTTTTTTGAATGCATGATTCGAAATTATCAACTCGAAAAAAAAAAGTAAAATTGACGTAGCATACTAATGACAAGTGATAGACGTTTTATCTACCACTATAAGTTAACGAATTTTAAATGAATTAAATTGTATTGTGTCATAAATAAACAATCTAATTTCATGGGTTTATATCAGTATTTCACATTTATTCTTCTTCTTTTTTTTTTTCATGCGTAGCAAGTGTCTGTGACTAGTGTGTGTACACACACACACATATATATATATATATATTCACGAGTGAAACTATATCTCAGTCCGCCTTCCATCTGCAAGGTGCATGCACCCATCAAAATCTCTAATAGTGAAGAAGTATGGAAACATGTTCACATCATCCATGAGTTTGTGATTGACCTCATCGAGGGCCCTCAAATCAGTTCATGTGCAAAATATATATGTGATTGACCTCACCAAGGGTTACGCACTCAGGGGATTCAAACCCCCGATCTCGTGGATTTCCACACAGGTCGTACGCACATTCTAGTCACTTGAGCTAATCCTTGGGGTTCAACTATGCGATTTTGAAATGGTATTTTGAAAATTAGTTTTAAAACAACCGGTTCTCAAAATTTTATTGTTGGATGGACAGTATTTTTGCTCGATCCTTAGTGGATCGAAGTCTGCTACATGTGGATGAGATAGCAAGTAGATTCTAATTAATGTAGATTTGAACTGAATTTGTCATGGAAGCGCAAAAAATTAATTATAAATTTTGTTCATTTAAATTATTTAAATGCGAGACAATTCTTAAAAAAAAGTCAAACTATCTCAATTAATTTATATTAGTGAGCCATTTTTATAGTCAATGTTGGAATGTTATTGATAAGCCTCTTCCTAGGCTTGGGATGGTTCTAGCATTTTATCAAGGATGAGGACCAGATATAGATTTAACCTTGAATTTAAAAAATTTCATGAGATACTATACATATTTTACTTGATTTTATTCAATTTTTTTATTAAATTATATAGAGTTCGCCCTTGAATTTGTCACATTGCACTCTTATTAAAATATACACAGTTTGACCAACGTAGATTGGTTGAGGTGGCGAGACTTTTTTCCCTTTAATGAAGATATCGGATCCGAGTTTTATCAATGGAGAAAATTTATATTGGGAGATCTTTATGCTCTAGTGGGTCTTTCTGACTAGAACTAGATTAGTCAGACCCATTGAACCTTAAAATATCAGTGGTTCCGAACAAAAAAAATTTCAACACATGAACAAGTTTTTTTAGATTCGTCCCTGACAAGGGAAATGACATCAATCAATCAAATTCAAATATCCTTAATGTTGTTTTTCATTTTTTTATGTTTATTAAAAATTACAAAAATAATTTATCTTTCTATTCGTCGATGTCATTTTACAAATACTGTGCGGTAATTCTGCCATACCAGATGCCTTCTCCGCTCGCCGGCTGCTTTGTAGGCACAACCAACGGCTATGATTGCTCTCAAACAGTGTCTGAAGCCTTCGGTTTACATTTTTGCTTTTCAGTTATGACCAAAATCCCTTTTATCAGTAAATGACTAAAATCTGTTATCGGTATTTGAACTTATATATTGACAGATACCGGCTTTTGTCTCCACTAGGAATTGATAGCCAGTGAGATGGAACTCAAACCTCCGTATCTTATACTTAACTGCAAGATTTTCCTTTAAGGTAGAGTGGTAGTGCTGTTCAGAGGTTTTGAACCGACTGCTTCTGCACCCGCAAAGATGGCGTGTGTCATTTGCTTCTTCAAGAAGAACGGCCCCTTAGTATTTGTCACTGGCATCGGTTTGGAGAATTCTTTTGCCAGTCGAAGGCACCTTAAGCGATGGTAATTTTTGGATGACTTAGAATTTTGGTGTCACTATATTGATGGACTGTTATTCTACTTGTTCAGTTCGTTTGATGCATTCGCAGTTGAGCACGAAAGTTTGGACTTTATTGTCATTACTGCTATCCTCCTGTCTTTTTTCCTAAGAAAGTAAAAGAACAGATGAGCCAACTTAGATAAGTTCTCGAATTTAAGTATACAAATTAAAAAAATTTATGTTATGAGAATTTAATTCTTTAATGAATCGATTAAACTTAAATTTAAGTTACTCGGAATAGGTTGAAATTATGAATATAAGTTGTACGGACCGATAAAAAATAGAAGGAAGGGAAAAAAGTGAAAAAAAAAAAAAAAAAGTCTTAAAAAGAACTGTGGATTGAGCAGCCGAGGTGGGGCCCGCAGTCAAAGCGAATCTCGGGTCGGGAGGACTGGCTGCGCTGATCCCGCCCCGTTTGGCAAGTGCGGCGCACTCGTTTTCTCCGCCCGGAGGTCGGCGTAAGCTTGAAGGCCATGCCTAACGGGACAGGTCCCACACCCAAACACGCCCTTCCCCTCAATCCCTCTCTCTCTCTCTCTCTCTCTCTCTATCTTGCCCACCAGGGCAAACAAAAAAATAAAAAAGGAAGAGAGAGAGAAGAAAGATTCATTTCCTTGTTGACTAGTTGCGCCCGCGGGTCTACGTCGGAGTCGTGTCCCCTCCAGTTTCCAGTCCACACTAGGGTTTCTATTCAAACCCCTACTCGGTTTCGCCTCTTCCCATTTCCAGAACTTCTTCTTCGGGCAAGAGGAAGTGGACCCACAGACGGATACATCCGTGGACTTCTCCTCCCCCATTTAGCTGTTCCAGTCAACCTGCAGCTTTTGAATTCCTCCCAATCGATCTTAGGGCTCTGCGCTCGCGAGGTCGGAGCTGTTGGGATCGATTTCAGTTGCTCCCCGGCTCTTTCGTGGTGGAGGTTCAGTTGTGTGATCGCTTGAGACGGATTTGGAGGTAATTCGGTCTCCTGATTCTGCTTATAGGGTTTGATCTGGGCATCTTGAGCTGGAATTTTGAAGCTCCAAGTATTGGTTTTAAGTTTTGAAGATGATTCCACTGTGTTCGTATTTGGGTGGAGAATGAGATATCATCTGACTGATTGCTGCTGCTGATTCGTTGCTTTTATTGAGATATAATTTGCTGTGCTGACTGGTCAAGAGAAGTTTGATTGTTGTCTGAGGAATTCGAAGCTCTTGCTGTATTGCTTGAGGTTTTTGAATAGTTGGCAATTTGAGGTACGGCAATTGTAGAATTTTGCTGATTCTACTGAGTTTCTAGAGTTGGTAGATTAGAATGGACAATTCCAAGAACAGGCATAACAATGACCATTTGGGTGTGAACAAGACTGGGAAGAACATAAGGAAAAGCCCGCTGCACCAACCGAACTTTGCTAATGCCAACACAAACACCAACACCAACACCGCCAACAACAACCCGGCAAGGCAGCAGCCCCAGCCCCATGTTTACAACATCAGCAAGAACGATTTCCGAAACATGGTTCAGCGGCTCACAGGCTCTCCTTCCCAGGATGTTTTGCCACGGCCACCCAACAATCCCCCAAAATCGCAGAGCATGAGGTTGCAGAAGATCCGACCTCCCCCTTTACCTCCTTTTAAGAGGCCCCACGTCCCCCCTCCAGCTCCAGTCCCTGTACCTCAGCCACTGCCACCACTACCAGTCCCTTATAACAACTTCCCCAGGCCCGCCCAGTTTGGGGGGCAGCCGCCACCTCCCCCTCCTATGCTACCAGTGGCAGCTCCTGGAGAGCCGTATCCTTACAACCCTACCGAGTCTCCTATCTCAGCCTATATGCGTTACTTGCAGGCCTCAATGTTGGAACCTAGCCCTGTGGGAAATCCATCTATGCCTCCGCCGCAGCCTCAGGCTCTGGGGCCCATGTCGACTCATCATCCTCACCCTCCACCTTCACCGGGAATACTCCCAAACCCTCCTCCGCCCACCGCACTCCCTTCACCTCGATTCAACGGCCCTCCAATGCCGCCTAATGCTATTCCTCCATATGTGAATGCCCCTCCTTTCCTACCTTCCCCGACTTCTCAGTTCCTGCTGCCATCTCCAAGCAGTTACTTGAATTTGTTGTCTCCGAGATCACCTTATCCTCTGCTCTCTCCCGGGGTTCAGTTTCCGCCTCTGACGCCGAGCTTTACATTCTCACCACTAGCCCAATCTGGGATCCTCGGCCCTGGGCCCCAACCACCACCTTCACCTGGTCTTATGTTTCCGCCATCTCCTTCAGGTTTTTTCGCAATGCCGAGTCCGAGGTGGAGAAATCAATAGCAAGTGTAGCGATGCTGTCTGAGGGAGCCCTTTCTCATGGGAGCTTCTGTCCAAATGTTTTTGTAACTGTCGACTTGTATCAGTAGTTTGCAGTCTTTTCACTCTCTCTCCCCCCTTCCTCATTCTCTCCTCTTTTTAGTTTCTTGCTCTGTTCATACCTGTTTTTCAGCTTGTTGTAATGTCGATTAAGTATAGCTGCAGTTGATTCTCTGCTGGGGCAAGTTTAGGTTTAACGGTGTAGTTGATGACCTAACGAGGGTGGGAGATATTGATGTAGCCGACAGATGAAACAGGAGTAGAGACATCGAAACACGTTAAGTTAATGTTCATCAGGAAGAATTGATGTCCCTTCTCTCTCTCTCTCTCTCTCTTGATTGAGTTGTTACTGTCTAGAAATTTGCGTTGCTTTGTGCAGAAATTACATATTTAAGCCGAAAGAGAGATACTATGGTAAGTTATTTTCAGATCTTGTGAACTTTTCCGAATAAGTGGCGGCAAACTGCTTAATGTTCCAAAGCAGGCCTATTCCTCTTTTCACGTTTTGTTCTCGTACAGCATGAATCTGCACGGGAATGCCAGTTTCCTGTGGAAAATCAGAGCATTTTGCCCTTTTGAAGAGGCAAATTGCGTACAGTTGTAGTTGTTTGCCAGTGCATCGTGCAAAGGTCCTTGCCACAGTTGATTAATCAAGGTGTATTAGAATTGTGATATCAGGTTCACATCTGATGCAAAACGTATCTCGAAATGATCACAACAAATTCTCTGTTGTACCCCCTGTTGTTTAGGATCTTAAAAATCTTGTATTCGGCCCTTCCATGAAGGATGGTTGTATTTCTGACCTCGACGTTTATCCGATTTCTGACAAATATCTTTTACCTGAACTCGATAACCAGCCACCAACATGTACTCGATATGTACTTCATTAACCCGAAACGGCCATGGGCACAGCCTTGTAGGCTTCGCTGATATGGCAAGAATCAGGCTTCCTGTGGCGTTATCACAGAAGCAAACCCCACCGATGCAAGAGATTCCTCACTGGGGACACTGATTGTGTATGTTGGAATCTTGGTTCCGGCCGACAGACACTGCCAGAGCCCGATACGTTCAGCCGCTCCCATGAAAAAAACCAGCTGATTTCCATCTTTCACGGTATCCATTTGAACCTCAATAAATCATCAGACGTTCAGATCATTGGGAGATGAGATCATTTGAGAATAACTGTCCATGACAGGAAGAACAGTTCAATTTCAGACACCTTATAAGGTGATAAAGACATAAGTTTCCAAGGTAAGTTGCATCCTATTCTACATTATTAACAAACCTGACTATGCTCAAGTCAGGACCGTACACCATGCCATCAACCAATATGTACACCGCATATGATTTCTACAAGGTTAAAACGAGAAACACCACCAGTAAGGGACCAGACCACGGAAAGCAAAATCCTTCTCAGATATCAGATTTCTCGACCCTCTTCACATCATAAAGGCTAGGAAAGTGAGAGAGAGAGGGATAGAAACAACCCATCCTCATTCCTTGATAATCTTTTCGTCGGGCAACTTCTGTCATCTACAGCCTCCAAGCTCGAACTCAAGGCCTTCCTTTTCTCCGATCCATTTATAGGCGGTCCAAGTGAAAGCTCAAGATTTAAATCCTCGACGGCAGACTTCTCTTCATCTCTTGGAATGCTGATCGCAGCATTTTCGGTATCTTTTGAACCACTGGTGGATGCTGAGTCCCTGGGACAGAAAACAGGAGCTGCTTCCAAGAATTTACTGAGATGACTGCACGGTTCGGACGGTCCATTGAAAATGCCCTTCATTTTTTTATCAGGACGCTCATCGCAACTTGCTCCAAGTAAAATATGTCTTGTCGTAATATCTCTGTTGAACTCCAGATCCATCTTACATGGATCTCTCTCTGCAACCGGGATGGAAAGCTGTCACCACAGCAACCTCATCAAGTTAGTTGCATTTTTTCAAGAAAAAATTTTGGCATAATATCAACAAAATGCACTAACACGGCATCATCTTCATATGATACAAGTGGCTGAATGGAAACTTACGGTGGAGGAGTCACTGAGCTGGTGATCTATTGCCTGCAGGGGTGATGACTTCGTTCCTGAAGAAGACGCCACTGGTTCAGGAAGCTCATTGACTCTTCTGGGAGAAGCAAGAGGCGATCCATTCGAGTTCGATGGCAGCAGAGAGGTGAGATTTGTAGCTCGTCCAGGTGAACAAAGCCGGTTTTGAGAAGTTTTTTCATTCTCAGGGAATCTATCGCTTGCTGCTCCGAAAACTCCCCATAAGTACAGAAAGTTGTTCCATCCTGTCGAGGATAAACACCTCCACATTTTAGCAACATGTACTATGATATTTCATGTTTAATGGAGAGGAAGATTGTAATATCATCTACTCACGTTGGGATTCTGGTGGTAGGACTTTTGACGAGAATATCAACAGTTCGACTCCATCAAGGTATCCTTTGAGAGCCAAATCATTGGCAGTTACGTGCTTGAGCAAGCTGTCATAGGTCTCATAGCTACAGCAGAAGATTGTAGCAGTGAAGCAGCTTATAAGAAGAATACAAGGCAAATGTTAAAAGAGAATGTATGATAGCAATATACCTCTCGAGATTTTCTGCGAAGAAGAAGAGAGCAATATTATCCTCCGTTGCCTGACTGTCCTTAAATTGAGCAGGCCAAATGCTTAAGCGAGGAGCTTCGTCTAATACTATCTTCTGTGGCATCTTCATCACGGCAGCATCTACTCTATCACAAGCACGGTTCGACTTGTGTCCTTGGATGCAGGGAAATAAACTAGTAAGGCCTTCACTTCTCAAAACCTCAAAAACACCTCTGCATGAAATTCAGAAACTCATGTAAATCTTAAAAGTAAAAGATATATACAAATTAAAAAAATAACAACAATAGAAGATTCTTTTATAGTGGAAGAAACACTTACTTCCATATGAAATCAAGTTGTGGAATGACGCCCTCTCGGGAAGGAATGAAATTGTCTAAATAATGTCTCTTAGAGGACCCATTTGCATCCAACTCGTTATCTTTACAACCTGATTCTGCTTTAACATGATTTACGATCCTGAAACTTTCTACATGATGATCCCCTGAACTTTTTCGAAGTGGACAACTCCCCAATTTTGAGGAATTACTCATATTTGCATTACCGTGCATTATCTCCTGATCATGATGATTAGGTGTAGTAGACAGCTTTGGAGGCAATTCCCCATTTCGCACATTCCTTTTATCATCAGCACTTAATGAGCCAAATTTGGGTAAACTCTTCTGCTGTTTCAAGGAATGATCTTCGGTTTTCCTCACTCTGATCTGATCCTTTGTGAGAGGAGATCTAGGGGACAGCATCTTCTTAGCTTTTGACATGTCAGGAACTGGGAATTCTGTAGAGGAGTCTTTGAAAGATAGAGATTTACAGAAAATTCTGTTCTGGCCCCCCTTCTCGTGGTCTTTAGAAACAACAGATTTCCTCTCACTGCCTTGCTGCAGCTGACAATCCTTCACTTGGTTATCTCCAATGTTAAAGGATTTTGACTTTAGAAGACCTGCAAGGCCCAAAAAGAAAAGACAAATAAATAGAAGACATGCATCTCAAGAGTAAATGACTGAACAATGGCTAAAAGGCACGATATGCCAAAATTATTTCAAGACATACGTGATTTGCCAACTGAAAAGAGAGTTTTTGATGAACCACTCAAAGGAAATGGTTTGATTTTCCCCTCTGATATATTTCTCGGAGATAAGGAGGAGCCACCCCGAAAAAGCATTTTTTGTGGATGAACCCCTTTTGGTGATTCATCTTGTGTCTCCAAAAGTCTCTTTTTGGTCACTGGCAGAGCTCCTGAATTAGAGGAAGAGATCTTAGGGGGCAGCTTAGGAGAACAACTAACTGCATTAGCTGTCTTTTGCTCAAAACCATATGGCTGAATATCAACTTTCAGGCTCTTCATCAAATTACATGGACCAAAACTTTCATGCTTTTGAGACACGCCCATCGGGTATGCTGTCTTCAAAAGTTTCTCTACCCCTTGTACTTTCTTTTCTCTCTCTATTCCAGATTCTTGGTTGATTTTGCAGTCTTCACAGACCCAATCACTAGCAGGAACCCTGTCCATCTTTACATGCATGCAATAACTGAAAGAAACAGGCAAATTAATGTTATTCAAACTGAGATAAACATAAGAGAAGTGAAATACTCAACTGCGCAGAACAATTAATTATAGTTCCTTAAAGAAAGCACTTCAAAGAACAGAGGGAAGTGATTTACATGTGCTCTGCCCCATCATTGCAGTTGGTACATATGGCAAGTAAGTATTCACGGCCTACATCTCCACATATATCACAAACTCTAACCTGTTTCACAAGCATGCAGAGTAATCAACCATTAGATATTTAAACCTGGAATTATAAATTTTAGTTTGGCACTCAATTATTCAACAAGTCAGAGTCAAAACAAAGAAAAAGGCTAAGAAAGCAAATGGACATATTGAATAAAGATACCACATTGCCAAAAAGGTCATATAATTTAACATTCATTTAACATAACAGTAAGTATGAAGGAAAATATAAGAAGAAAAAATTCTCCAGTACTTCTTCATCAACAAGGTCGGATCCATTGCTTATAAGAGCAGGCTGGGATGGAGGAGGAAGCTCTAAAGTGCAAGATTGATCTTTTGGGAGGAGTTGTTTCTCTTTGCCCTCCTTTGTCTCCAGATGCTGAGAAATATCTGATTCATCCTGTCCATTATTAGAATAATCAGATATCTTGGATTCAGCATTTTCAAAATTCGAGAAAATCATGTGAATATACATTACAAGAGGAAATAAAAAATAAAAAAGTGAAATTTCAGTATTTTTTGTGACCATTCAACACAAGAGAGAAAGAGCAGAAAACATGGAGAAAATAGGCATTCAGATTGCTAACCCCAAATGGCATTGTTGTACTCAAATTTTGCCCTTTCTCCTTGGAGCAAACTGAAGCTTCCCCCTGAAAAACAATGGCAGTGAGTAGTCTGGTTTATAAAGAGAATTGAATGAAAACAATCCATCCACCTATTGAAGCATGTGATCATAAACCTTAGGTGAGGGTTCTCTAAAAGGTGGACTCTTGGAAGACTCTGCTACGGAAGGTTCTGAAGCCTTCATTGGCCTCTCCACATGATTAATAACCGACTCTTCGGAGTTTGTGCTTGTCTTATCGAGGCTGTTTTGCAGATCGTCAAAAGCTCTTTCAAATGTAGGAAAGCTGTTGATTGAAGCAGAGCTATCTGACCCATTATGTTTCCTTCCAAGATCATTACCACAATCTTCAGCCATCGTGTTTATGGCATTAAGCCCACTGATGCATGAGGTATCGTCAGCAGAACTATTAGGAGCCTTCACAGCACCATTATTATGAGATTGCACTTCACTAGTAGAACACACTTGCAGAAGGTTGCTGGTGTTGGTATTTGAAGATTGATCGTCACTGCCCGAGCTCCTTTTTGAAGTGCATAACGAGTCAGGGTTCTTAGCTGAGCCTTGACTGGATGTTCTCTTCTTACTAGCTCTATTGTGAGAAATGTTTTGCTTTTGCTCCTCATCTGATGACTCATGGTTGATATTTGCAACCGTCGAGCATCGTTTTACTCGCACGTTGCATGTTGTTGACAACTTTTCCATGCAGAATATGCTGTTTGTCAAATCACACTTCTTTGCAGCACAGGATCCCTATCATGCAAGGCATTATATCCAAATTAGGGAAGACATTTAATGTGGCTTCACAGAAGCAAAATGCTAAAGGGATGGATAACAAGAAATTTACCATCAAATGGATGTGGGTGGAGAATATTTAAGCAGAAGAATCATGGATATTTTGACTACTTCGGACAACTCAGAGTAAATATGTGACAAATAGATAGACAGCTCCAAGGCAATACCAAATTTATGCAAAGTCTGAACAGAACAAATGCCAGAAGACAACCTCTTACAAAGAAAATGACCAGGGAATTGAACTGGATAACACAATTTTGTAATGCCATAGAGAAACATTACATTCCAAATCCTGAAGACTAAACAGGCAAGCAGTTATGTATCAGACATCAGGAACCCAAGGAATAGAGTACATGGCAGTGCATACTCCCAGCCTTTAGGACTGATTAGACTGTGCTAATTTTGGGCAGTGCATACTCCCAGCCTTTAGGACTGGTCAGACTGTGCTAATTTTGTGACTCTGTACATTTTGTTCTCGTTTTGTAAAGTCAATGAAAAACAAAAGCCATGGCATGAGGAGTGCTACGTTGAATAAGCTGTCTCACCATTTTTAACTGAAGAGTCGATTCCACTTCATTATCTGAACTACCCCGCATAAATTAAACCGCCTTGAACTATTGATCTAAAACACAATAATAGCAAATTTCTCCATCATTACCGCTTCAAAAAACGCAAACTTGCATACAATAATCAGTAGAGCAGAAAACATATTTCCCAAGAAATGCAGGGGACGACGCGTTTATGATCAATATGGGAGAACCAAAATTGTCCTAAACAACTAAAGGAAAGATGACGGAAAAAGCCCTTTTAACTCCATCAGATCACGAAAATCTCCCGACAATCTGTTCATTCGACTGCCAGGTGAGACATACCGTGGGTTAATAATTGAAATCAGCTCTGAACCGATGACTTAGCAATAAAGGTACAGACTTGACCCAGAAAATTCAAACACGATAAACAACAGCATCACGGAATCATCAGTCTCTCCAAATGAATTGCAGAAAACGATCGATGCCAGCAGAGAATCGACCATTTCCGGAGTCGATCAAGCGACATAACTACAAGAACGAGCAAAATTGACGAAATTTAACGACCAAATTCATCGATCGGCAAGATAACAAGTGAGGTGAATTGGAGCGGAAGTACATGCCCGCGTCCCCAAGAACCCTTCGACGGAACACCATTCCAGAGCTCCCCGAACGCACCTCTCCCCCACCTCCGGCTTCCTCGGGCTCCCCTCTCTCTCAGCAGCAAGAGCATGTACGGAGAATCAGAACAAACAGAGACCCTGTTTTCCTCCTCTCCTCTGTATTTATACTCTCTCTTTGGTATGTCCTTTGTACATATCTGAAAACTTAATTACATCCGCCACCCTAAGTTTTCCATGATCGCTTTCAGTCCTCGAAAGTTCTACTTCTCCTCGATTAACACCCCCATAACATAAACACGAAAACGTATTTTACACAGCAGTCCTCTCATATAATAGTACTTGTATGATCAGGGATGGATTTAAGATGGAGCACGGGATGCGATTGTCCCCTAAAATTGATAAAATCTGTAAAAATTTATAGAAATTTATCAATTTTATTCATATTTTTATTAAATTACATTGTTTCGTCCACTTAATATTTAACATTTCCCTCTATATAGAATTTCACCTCCATTAAATTGATTTTCTAGATCTGTCCCTATATATGATAATATCAACTAATTAAATTAAAGTATTCTTATAGTATTTTTATTTTTGAATTTCATTAAAAATAATTCTTATGACAACCTCACTCTAATCCATGAATTTACAGCCTTCGAATCGACCCTTTTGATGCTGTCTGAAAGATTAGGTTAAGGTGAAGACGTACTGCCACTTCGCCTTGATAAAAAGGACATGGTGCTAGAGGAGCTAAATTGAAAACAGTGAAACTTTAAGGAGAAAAATGAAATGAATGAAGTATCTCAGGGTGCAAATCGTAAATTAGTTCCGCACGTAATGTCGGCGGGCCCAGACGAACCCTGCACCGTAGGATCGAGCGGGGGCGGTGGTGATGTGTTGTTGTCGATGCGAGTGAGAAGAAGAGTGCATGTAGGACCGGATGCCGCAGATATTTATTTTAAGGGGAACGGCGGCGAGAATAACGATAGGAGAAATATTTTAAGCAATAAATTATCATTTTCGTCTATAATACGTTGTACAGTTATTATTTTTATATTTTCAATTTAATTTTACCATCATTTTTCTCGAGATTTAAAAATATTTTCTTCCATTTTTTTTTGGAATGATAAATTTCTTCCGATTTAATCTCTCCATAAGGAGATAAAAAAAGATGATTGTAATAAAAATATCATGAATAAAAATGACAGCAATGCACTAAATTATTTGGTCTTTTAAATATTAACGACGATATTAATAGTATAATTCGATTAATAATAAGAATAACAACTGCACAAAATATTTTATATTAAAATGAGATTTTATTTTATTTTAAATATGCACCACCTTCCAATACAGGAGACCAATGAAAAATCTCTGATTAACTCATGTTTGGATTAATTCGTGAAATTATTCCAATTAATTTATAAGATTAAAATATAAATATTTTATTTTACAAAAAAAGACGTTTAAATTACCTTAGCTTATGTTTGAACGATGGTGAATAGAAGAGAATGGGAACGAAGGGAGAAATTTCCCCTTGTTTAGTTACATAATTTTAATGGAAGGGCAAGAGAAGAGAGGGGGATTTTTCACCGTGATTCCCTGCTAAAACTCAATTTTCTTTCACCTCGATTTGGGGTTGAATGGAGATGAAATATTTATAAAAAATTTATTTAAAATAAAATTACTTAGTTACCCTCATGCAAAATTAATTAAAAAAAAATCATATTATCACTTTGTAACTGTGTACTTCTAACTTCTAAGAATATAAGTGTTATTAGTCATCACTTGAGAATGAGTCAAACAACTATATTTCTCGTTCTGATTGAGATTATAACGATATTATATTTGAATTATTAGTTTCTTTGACATGATGCATGCCTTGTTTTATGACTATATGTCGTGTAGAATTTAACTTTTTTCTCTAAAAAATTTAAACGTATAATATAAAAATAATAATATATTTCTCAATTAACAATAATTTATACACGTAAATTATAAATTTCTCACCTCAATTTTTATTATTATAATACATTCGAATAATATAAATATTTCTCCACCTCTCAATTCCCCACCTTTCACCCTCATCTAATCAATCCCCTATCGATTTCGGAATAGAAATTTGGTTACTGTGTTAGGGACGTTACGCGCGTGGGGCTGGGTCGCGGCTGACCTGATCCCACCGGAGCGTGTGGCACGCATTGATTACTTGGATCATAGCCAATCATATGACAACAGGTGTTGATGTTGACTGGCCACCACGAGGACGAGTGTGAGCGGAAGCCTATGGAATGGAAAGGGAAGAGCAGGGGCGGTGGATTCAGGCCAATATTTTTATTTATTACCATAAATTATTATTGCGTTACATAGTTGCAAGAAAATAAGAGACAATATTTTATTCTTTTCCAACACGTTATACATGCATAATTAAAAAAAAAAAAACGTGAGACACTCCTGAGCACGAAAATAGAAGTAAAAAGGAGATTAAAAAAAGACGAGCAGTGATCGCGATCCATCCATCTGTGTTATGTAATATTCAGGCTTTTATATTAAATTACGAACATATTAAACAAACTGAATGACCAATACAAATGTTGACCCATCAATGTAACACCATTAAAAATCTAGTATAGTTTAAAAAACTGATATCTAAGGATAGAGAAACCTTGCTTACGAAAATCAAAGTCTTTTTATTTTATTTTAATATCGAGGGATATTTAAATTTGGCCCGACTAATCCACACGGTCCTGTTCGTACGTCAACAAGCGCATAGGGTATGATAAATCCTGTGATGATGGCTGGCTCCAAATGGGTTCGAACTCGAGATGGAGAGGGTACTTGTTCTATTCGTTACCACCATTGACGAGTCAATTTCATATCGGATAAATATTTTACAAAAATGAAACCCAACTCGCTGGGTTTTATTGATGTAAACGAAGGTAAATATCTTTTAATTTTCATTTCTAAAATAATATAAGTACAGCATCCCATTTTGAAGGGGTTGGTGTGCTTGTCTCTCTGCGTTCTTTATCATGTTTTGAATGTTAATTTAGTTAATGCTATGATATTCATTATATGCATCTGTCTATAAATAATAATATTTTTTTTTTACTAGACATGTTTTTCAGAATGATAAAGACATTGTTAAAATTTTTCACGTGTTTTTCCTCTGCCGTTTCAGTGACTCATTTCGTCTGTGGATAGATTTGCTTACCCAAAGAGACAGCAAATTGATATCGATCTTAGTATGAAATAAGGCAGAAGATTGTGGAAGAATAGTGTCACTATTCGAAAATTTGGCAGAATTTTCTCTTATTTTTATGATATTCTAGATCAGACAAAAACATGTTCTGATATTCATCAAAATAATATTTACTCCAGTATCATATTCACAATCATAATCCATCTTTCTTCCAACCAAAAACCATCTCTACCAAAATTCAAGTCAGTCATGGGAGGAAGCAACTTGGAAATCGGAGGACGCTATGAGGATTAAATATCCTTGCCTTTTTCTTGAAATAGGTAAATAAATTCGAGGATGAAATTTTAATTAGTGTGGAGGAATTTGTGAGCTTAGGGACTTAACCACAAAGCCTAACAAAAAAAATGAATGAAAAGAAAATATAAATAAAAGTAGAAAGTGAGTGAGATGTAATTTACTGCCAGTATCCTGCAGAAATAAAAAAAAAAGATAAATTAAAATTGCTCTTCCAGCTAAAGGATAATAGGCGGGCCTGCGGGTGTGAGATGTGTAGACGAATGACATCGGGAGATTGAGAGAAAGATTGATATTTATTATTTCGTGGGGTCGCGGTATCGTCGGAAAGCAAAATATCGATACTGTCATAACTCTGTCGCAGAGGGAGTGCAACCTCATGGCTATTATTTGTATTGATTGATTTTATGCATTGCATTACTATCAAGGTTAAGTATTTTCATTACTATTCTTGTTGTGATTGTATAATATATGTGATTCTTGCTGTGATTGTATAATATACGTGATTTGTGAGAAATTATATTAATATATATAATTTGTGAAAAATTATATTTATAATGTTATTCTACTTTAGAAATTTGTACTCACTGAATCAACAGCTCACCCTCTGTGATATTCTCTTTTCAGCTAAATAGAAAAAGGGCGAGTCGCTGGAATTACCCTTTTTGGTTCAGGGATCGGTGTAAGACTTCTTGTAAATAGATATTGGGTATGTAAATTAGATATATGATAGTACTGTATATAATATTACAACCTAAATTTTGGTGGAGATGGTTTTTGGTTGGAAGAAAAATGGACTATGGTTGTGAATATTATACTACAGTAAATATTATCTTGATGGATATTAGAACAAGTTTTTGTCTGATTTGAAATAGCGTAAAAATAAGAGGTAACTCTGTCAAATTTTCGAGTCGTGACGAATAGATCCTAATACACGAGTCCAACTCACCACAACATTCCTAAATGCTAAAAATTATTGAGGGTGTGTACAAAAACTAGTTTAGCTCGGACCAGTTTTATTCCAATTTGGTTTTTGGAATAAAAACCAGTTCAATTAATTTATAAACTCACCAAATTTAATTAACCAGACTAAACTGAACCGTTGTTGTTATTATTATTATAAAAAATATATAATCTGTCAATGTATGTTCCATGAAAACCTCACCCTCACTTTCCCCATCCCCGCTCAATCACCCAAACAAGAAATAGAAAACCGTAATTTTTTCTTATAGTGAAGAACGATGGAAGAGGAGAAGAGCAGAGAGACCAAATCGAGAGAAAATTGGTGACGGTGGTTCTACTTCTTCCAATACTGTCGGAGACGATGGTCTTGCACCATCCTTCTTCTTCTTCCAACGTTGTCCTCCTACTCTCGGTGCTGCTATCAGAGGCGGGAGAGGGTGGTCCGACATGGTCATCTTCTCACGCTGCCGAAGACGTGGCCTTACTTCATACTGCCGACATGGCCCCCCTTCTTCTTGTGGCCTTGCTTGACACTGTCGCATGGTTCTTCTTCTTCTTTAGCGCTTTGTTTTTTTTTTCCTCTTTTGCTAGATAACTTCTAATCTTCAATGGTCTTGGGCATGCATTTTAAGATCATTCTTCTTCATTGGGCCTATTTGGGCTCATAATGGCCCATGGGCTGGCTTTGGTTTTTTAAATTTAAATCAGATTAGTTCGGTTCAAAATCAAACCAAATTATTTTTAAACAGTTCGGTTCAAACTGGTTAAGGAACTGGTTTAAAACAATCCTTCTTTCTTAAGGTAGTTATGGTTCAAACTTATTATAGTGGACCGAATAGAATCTATTTTTATGGTTCGGTTCAGTTCATAATCGATTCGACCCCCAAACCGATTCATGCACACCCCTAAAATTTATTAGTTGAGTTCAATGTATCATCCACGAACTTGACTCATTTAGGAATTTCTCATTTGGATGGTCACTGGTTGATGTTGGCCAAAGTCGACCCTTCCGCAATGTGCAGACTCCAAAGTCGTTGGCTTTCGTCTAATGGCTCTTGCCTAAAGTTTCTTGATTTATATTGAAGAATAAATCTTATGTCGAAAATTATGATAAGAAAACTTGATTTATAAAAGAATCTGATATCACTATCTACTAGTTTAAACTTTTAGGTGGAAAATGGTCCAATCTCTTAGAAGTTAGTTATCACCCTCACTCAAGGCGGAAGAAAAATACCTAACTTGAGGTTGTGAATGGCGAGTGTTTAAGAACACGTGTCCAGTGCGAACATATTGTCACGTGAGGTCAGCTGTTGAGGAATAAAAATCTCACATCAAAGAGTCAAGAGAATGAAACATGATTTATAGCAGAATTGGGTACAACTACATAATAGTATAGACTTTTAGGTGAAAATTTGTTCACTCTCTTGTAATTGCATGTGAATATTTTACAATTTGTGCATAAAGATTTATAACCTATATTTTCTTACAAGTACTATGTACTCAATTGCTCTTAGGGACACTTGGCAAATAATTAATGACCGATTTTAATAATTACCACTATAATTATCTGAAGCACATATAAATACCTTATGTAATTATTGAAGTAATAATTATGTTTAAGAATTTCTCTCTCTTCATTTATTGCTTTCTCCTTCAATATACACTAGCAGACATGAGTATCGAAAAGCCAAGCAAACCATTATCCACGACTCAGCTTCCTTTTTTAGTGTCCCAAGTCAGTGCATTCAGACTCTCAGTCGTTATTACCAGCCATTACAAGATCGGCCACCATGTACCATATGTTACAAGGTCAACCACAACGAGGTTAACCAACACGGACAGTCTTACTCACATTCCCATGATTTCGACTCGGGTCAACCATTCTGCTTTAAGCTCACTTTACTTTATCACTACACCATAAGGCTCGATAGTCTTCCTTCTAGGATATTGTGGGTCGCCATGCCCTATCATTATACATTTTTCGATGTATATCACATTATATATGATATCGAAAATTTCGATGGACCCTTAGATTAAGGTTTCAATTGAATCGACCCATTAAAGGGTAAAAATTATATCTTTATTTACTTTAGTACTACTTTGTTTAACCACGCATCGTGCCAAAAAATTGGAGAAGTATATCGAATATCATCTGTATTATATATGAAAATGTTTTGAGATTTTTGGTGTCTTTTTCAATTTCCCAAACTATTCGTTATCGTATAAAATTGAATCGCCAATATGCATTAGATTAAAAAAATAGGGCTCTGATGTTAAATTCACTAATGTTTAACCATCAAATCGTTTTCAACTATCATTTCTCTCTTCTTTCATCCGTATTTTTCTCTACCTACCTCTTCACCAAATTTGTTATATATAATATAACTATAATATTCCTAAATTTATTATTTAATTTCGCATTTAATTCACTAAAATATTGCACACTCTGAATATTAACTATAATTAATTTTAATGATTTATGTATTTACCATTTTCACTCCATTTTATTAAATAATAAAGTATATCTATAGCACAGGTACACGTCTGATTTACATTGAAGAAAAACCAAAGCGAGCGCCATACTATTCGGTCCATGGCCAAGGGCTTCACATGCTGTAAAATTGGGAGATTAAAGGGGACCCAGCTTTGCTACTTAAGAGGTGAGGCCCAGCTGCAATGCCAGTTGGGCCCAAACTCCAAAATAAAAAAGGATTTACAAGTAACTACGGCTAATAATTTTTGACGCAATACGAAATTATATGGATTCAGATTAAGTTTAAACGTGTTATGTGTGTAAATAGGTCGAATTCGTGTAATATGACTAAATAGTGGTGTCCAACCAGGTTAAAATCGTTTTAACTTGATAAAACACAATTAAATCCTCTTACCAAAGTGTGTTTAAACATGTACTGCGATGAACATGCTAATCCATTTAAGCCATTTACGTAATTTCTACGGTAATACCCGTTTGACTTATATTCCGACATGTCAAACGTGCTAAACGTGTGTTTTAGACATGGTTAATTATACAAATTAAACGTGCCGTATCCGTGTAAACGCGACGTTAAATGGGTCGTTTTCGTATTTGACAAACTCGACCCCTATGGTAAACAGGTGCATGTACGGATTTGTAGTTTTTTTGACACGGATCCATTCGAACGTGACACGTTTTACCAGACGTATATGCAACGCGTGCCGCCACGTCTTAAATTGGTGTGCCGGACCCTATGTACGACTATTTAAAAGTCAAGCTCGAAGTAAATTCAATCGATGCCAAACGAAATTCCATAACCTACAAATGAGAAAGATGATCACGTGATGAAATGAAACTTCTTTCAATGGCAAAAAAAGGAAACTTTAGTATATTTCTAAACTCTCTCGTGGTTTTAAGAATTTTCTTTAAATCGTTGTACTGTGCTCCAAGTCCCTTCAAAGTCCTCGCCCTTTTTGCCAGGAAATGAAAAGCTCTAAAATTTCGGACTTATCGTGAATTGTGACGCACACTGAAACCGCAAAAAAAAAAAAAAAAAACATAAACAAATATTGACTTCAGTGAATGAAAAATTTATATAATAAATTAAAAAAATTACCTGTAAAATATTAATTTCATTTTTGTTAACACCATCTGTCACAAGAGTGACTTGATAGATAACAGAGTTGGCGTGATACTAACAGAATTGACGTTACATGAAAATTATTTTGGGATAGAAGTCTAAGAAACCACAAACTTTCAGCGGATAATCAATTTATATTATGAATTTCCAGCGAAAACAAAATTATACCACGGACTTTTACCGAATAACGAAATTATATTAATAACATTATGTGATGAACTATAGAGAGAGTTACTGATGAAGCATGGAGGGTTAGTGATGCAATAAAGTATTTGTCGGATTTCCAACACGCGTGTATCACGTACAAGAAATCATATTCAGGTGTAAAGATAAAATGCGAAGAAGGGCACTTCTTGGGATCGCTTCGGGGTTGGCCCAGTAAAACCTTCACGAACCCCGTACATATTGTCGTTGCATTGTTGCTACGTAGTCGAAGGAGGACCAGTCACGACCCACAGCATAAGAATCTCTGACGGTCTATAATGGGAGCATATGCATAAATCCAATCTCTCTCTCTCCTCTCTATTTTTCTATTGTACACACAACAAGTGATCGTTCTGTTCCTCTTCTTAAATAGAGACTTAACCGCACACGTCTCGTACACAATTGACTTAAAGAATAATAATAGGAGAGTTACACTTTCTGTAACCTCCTCTATGAATCACACTTTTACTCGGTTCGGGTTTAAGTCGTGTTTGGTCGGTTCACAAGGTGGGATTCCCTTTTTTTTTTTCTTACAAGTATTTTTTGTCAAAATAAAATAAGTTTAATGCTGGTGCTACATTGGATTGTTAAGTTGAACAAAATACCATTCAACTATGTTCGAAGTTGTGAAGTCTAACAAAGTTGTTACCGACATGTTTTGTAGTTCGTGGTGTAATTGGGTCACCTGTTAAACGTTTGTGATAAAATATGGTCATTCGTTAAAAGTTCGTGTATTTTTAGACTTTAATCCTAAATTGACTTTTGTACCACATCAGTTCTGTCAGTGCTATACCAGCTCCGTTATCTACCAGTTCATCTACTTAACAGATGGTAATAATAAGAAGTGAGGTTTCACATGCGATTTTGCTTTACGTATCGTCTAATCTTAAATGTGGTAAAACGGCCAGGAAGTCTGAAATTTATTCTAATAATTGATTTTCTTCACTAATAAGACATCTGATCAAAATGTGATAAATGAGTAAATTAATATTAATCATCTGAGTAGTTTCATAATTATTACTAATGAAAGTAATTTAATTTATTATTCCTCTCCGCGTCATCATGAGATAGGATTATCTAAGAATTTTTCCCCGTCAAGTCCTTTTTCTTTAAGAAAACAAACATCACGTAATTTCCCCAACTTGTTAAAAAGGTCATTTGTTTTTTGTGCATAGCTGGCGATTACGGTATTTGAAAACTCAATATATTCTAACCAATTCATAATAAAGAATTTTCTTTAGTCACAAGTTCAAACCCGGCAAGATTCAAATTTTTGGAGGCTACGAGGATGCTCATGGCTTATAAAGGAGATTGGTAACGGTGATGACCTGGCTATCCTGTTACGTAGTATTCGAGTTTTCGTGTTCAACTCTGAACATATCAGACGAACTGAGCAATTATTGCCAACGTTGACTCCATCAACAGAGCAGAACCAGAGATTTAGAAACAATCAGGTTTAGATACCGGAATCTGTTGGAAAAAAATAGAGGTACGATGGATCACCTGAAAAAAAAAAAAATCATGCTTAAAAATTTTTTAATTTCAAATTGAGGAAATATTAGTGAACCAAGATTTAGGTGACGTAGTTCCCCACGGAATTCCAGTATTTGAGCGTACCTGGCAAACGGAAGTCAACAAGAAGGGCGAAGGGATAAGAATGTCGAATTCGTTTGTAATTATTTTTTAAATCTTAACACGTATAAAAATTTTATAATTTTCTGGAGTTGATTTTTACATACTTTAAAATCTGAGAATAATTTATAAAACGAAATATTACAGACTTAATATTTGAGATTTTTTTTTAGAGTTTTTAAAGGTTTTAAAATTTCCTCAGGACTCTGGGAAAAATCCTAGGTGTGGTGAGTGAGGCTCGTCGAAATCGTTATCTCCACGTGTCAACTTTCTACTGGAAGGTCGGATATTCAAAGGCTATCCCCGTTAATAAAAGGATCAATCAGCCGTTGTTTTGATCGGAACGACCGTACGAAACCAGCCAATAGAAAACCACTGACGCGCGGCCCACCAGAGCTCTCCACCTCCTAACATCCGTCCGATGACTCGCCCCGCGAAATTGAACGGCTGCGATCCCCTTCCCTTCCCTCTCAAAAAAAGAATTGATCTGAGGCTGTGGAGAGATTCTCTTGCCTAATCTATGTATTATGCGGTAGAGTTAATATTGTATTATAAATTAATATAATTTAAATACTTTTAAAATTTTTTAATAAAATATAAAATAAGAATATAATTCTAAAAATAGTTTAACTTAATTAATTTATAATAATATATAAATACAATCACATTATATATCCGGTACATACTATACTTTCTCGAGGCTGGGCGGATACACGTAGTTGGCTTCCCCTCTCCTCCCTCTCCCAGAAGAGAGAGAGAATTGATCTGAACGAACGAACGGTCAATAGAAACCAGAGACACAGACTTGGGTTGTCCTCTCAGAGCTCTCAAGTGTCCGGCGATGCCCTCCGTTTCGGTGGCCCGTCTCAGGCTGAACCGGTTCCCGTGACGGTGATTCGTGCATGGAGCTTTCACTCCTCACTTCGACTGCTTCGCTCGTCGGCTCGACTTCGAGCAGAGCTGCGCTCAGCAGTGCCGGTCTGAGACTCGGCGTTTACGCGGGGAGGAGGAGGGGCCCTAGCTTGAGCGAAGCTAGGCCTCCGGTAAGGCACGTCAGGGCCTCCGCGGAGAGAAGCGAAGGCATCGATGGCGGCAGAGAGAGTGAGGGCGGCGGAGGTGCCGGAAGTCTCAGAGGTCCGGCCATGCAGATGAGCACATTTGATCGGAGCTTCGGCGAGGCGGAGCTCCCCGTCTGGGAGAAGATCGGTGCGGTTGTGAGACTCAGCTACGGCATCGGTAAGCTAAGTGGCTCCTTCTAACAGTGAATCTCGTGTTCTGGATATCTGATTTCTTCTTCGATTCTTCTCTTCAGTTGCTTCCATACTCATATCTCTGTCATTAGGCTTTTGATTTCAACGGTGGAAAACGAAGAGGGAGATTGGATAAGTGAAATTATGTATTTTTGCTCGCGGAAGAAATTTGGAAGTTCAAGCAATGAAAAGTTAGATTTGGCTTCGTGCTCTTTTTAGGGAAAAGTTAGAGTTGGTGAAGTCATACTTTCTTCGGAAAGGGCTCTATGTCGTTCATTTTGGGGAAATTTCTTTCTGGGTCTATGCTGATTTTACTTGTTTTATCCATTATTGATGTGGGATTGTGAAACAGGAATTTATGGGGCAATGGCTTTAGCTGGGAGATTCATATGCTCGATGACCGGAGTTGATAGCTTGGGAGGCTTCCACCCTTCATTAGATGCTATTCTTGATGGCCTGGGATATGCCGCTCCTCCAATTATGGCCCTCCTGTTCATACTCGACGTAAGTCCGCACTAAGATTGGGATTTTCCAGGTCCATCTCAGCTTAAAAAACATCGTTTTGCATTGTTGTATGAATCTCTGGGCTTATGAAAACAAAATGCTTAATAGGATGAGGTGGTGAAGCTATCACCTCACGCCCGTGCTATCAGAGATGTCGAGGACGAGGAACTGTGGAGTTTCTTCTATGGAATGTCTCCATGGCAGGTCAGTCCTCCTAGTTCTTGCCTGGGCTTTAAACTTTCACGATGTTTACAACATTTGGTTGACTTCTATTATCGTGAAAAATTGCAGTTCATACTGATTGTAGCAGCCAGTTCGGTCGGTGAGGAGCTCTTCTACAGGGCTGCTATACAGGTCCGTTGCTTAAAAATACCAAGCTCTTACGGAAACAAAGCAATTGATCTTCTTCTAAGCTGGACAAAAGTTGTTGTTCGTGCTGTGATGCTAACCTTCAATCTGATTAAGTTACTTGTTCGATGCTTGAAGGGAGCACTGGCTGACATGTTCCTGAGGGGCACGAACTTGCTTTCTGATCCACGAGGACTGGCAGCTCTTGTAAGCACTTGTACTCCTTTAACTGAAACCTACACTGAGGATTTCTCTGCAATTCTGCAATTGACCCATTCCTCTTATCCATATTGCAGACGGGAGTATTGCCTCCATTCGTCCCATTTGCCCAGGCTTTCGCTGCAGTTATCACAGCTGCTCTTACAGGCTCACTTTATTATGTAGCTGCCTCTCCAAAAGGTTTGTTCTCTGCCAGTCCTCCAATGCATATTCCTTCTACTTGTTTTCATGAAGTTACACATCTCCTGCATTTTCTGCAGACCCTACTTACGTTGTAGCACCAGTTTTGCAATCCCGGACAGGCCGTAAAGATCTGAAGAAGCTCTTTGCAGGTTTCAATCCCACTCAAGCTCGCATTTTATCACGCTAAAGGAAAATTGAGTTCACTAGTTGAGTACAAGAGATTATTGCATCACAATATGACCAGTGTTTTTATTCTCTGCACAGCCTGGTATGAAAGGAGGCAGATGAAGAAGATATACTCTCCTCTTCTCGAAGGGCTTTTAGCTCTCTATCTCGGGTTCGAGTGGATCCAGGTGAATCTCCAATCTAAAATGCCTTTTTTAATGGTATTCTGTTCTTAAACCAGAGTGGGGTATGAACTTTGGGTCTGACATCCCTTTGATTATGACAGACAAATAACATTCTAGCACCCATTATCACGCACGGGATATACTCCTCCGTGATACTAGGACACGGTCTCTGGAAAATACATGATCAACGGAGGAGATTACGCCAGAGGATACAACGGCTCAAATCAGCGGAAAGGAACTCTGAGTAAGCAGTTTGGCAGCTATACGAACAATCTCTAGATAGGCATGCAGGAAGTTGTAAATTACTTAGAGAGTTGATTGGCGTATGTGTCATGAGAGAACATTGTATACACCACCAGGTGTGATAGTACTGTATATCAACAGTAAATTGAGGAAATAAGGAACACAGATGCTCAAGCGAATACTCTGAGATTAACAGATATATTGGTTATCTCATTCAAGGTTTCTCTTTTGTGCACTTTTATGAGAAATCTTCTTTTGCAAATCCCCGACAGTAGAAATTAAGGGATAAGGTTTTTTGTGGTTATTTACTACTAAGCAAACATGCATTCACATTCCTGTGATCATAAAACAGGGAAAACATTCTTCGCCTCTGTCAGGGAAAAGCTGTCTGCTGCTGTAATTTAAAATACCAACTTGCCGGGCATCAATCTTCTTCTAGTTGCGCGATGATGCTCACGAACACCTTGTAGCCTATGCACATATCCGAGAGAAGGCAGTACTCATTCTTGGCATGATATGTTGCCATTAGTCCTGCAAGATAATGGGTAAATAAGCAGTGAAACATTAAATGAAAGGTTACACGTGCAAACGGGATGGGGCCGGGAACAACAATGCTTGAAAAAATGATAATGCGTATATGATAAGATGAAAAATTACCGTAGCCAGCAGTCTGCACATCGAAGCCTTCATCCTGTTTTCAGAAAAATATATTCAAGTGAGCACTTGGTGACCATACGAGAAAAGAGACGACTCAGCAGTGAGGTGACCTGCAGCTCTCGTATGAGGGGGAGGCTCCCGGTGATGGAGTAAGGCTTCACATGGCCCACAGCCTCCTCAGTTGCCTTGCACAGAACATGAAAGCCACGGGAATCGAGATCACAGGCAACTCCCGACATCGCCTCATCAAAACTTATGCTAAGGCTGTGAAGGAAAGTAATGAAAGAAAAATGCTTTGAGCAAATTTTCATGAGCCATGAACAAACCGCAGAGAGAGAGAGAGAGAGATGAAAAGAGAGACCTTCCTCTGAGATTTTCATCAGGTAAGACGTACTTTGAAACGGGACCTCGAGAATCTAATTTCTCGATGTTCTTGTTTATGTCGGCCGCATATTCCTCTAGCTTCTTCATAACGTCTGTTACACTGCAGAGAACAAGACAGCTAAGTACACCATGATATGAATATTCAAATGGAGAACTCGATTTCTAACAGATCTAGGAATTCAAAGGAGTCAGTTACTTACTCATAAAAGGGTGTCAACCTGCAAAATAGACATTAACAGCAGCCAAAGTGAGAGGTGAGTTTCAAGCAATTCAGAAGAAAAGTATGTGGGAATGCTATCACCTGACATCTCCAGAAATAGTACATTCAGCAGGGATTTGATTGATTCCACCTCCTGGATCTAAAGCAAATGAACAGATGAATCACTATTAACCTCCATAAAAAAGAGGTTATCTCTTCCATCACAACTATGCAGCCAGTATATATACAGACTTACAGCTCCACTGTGTCGGTTTCATGGTTGATGGGGTAGCAAACCCATAGACCTTCTCCTGTGGATGAGGGGGGAAATCTCGGTAAAACCGAGTCTGAATCTCTTTAAGTGCCTCCATGGCCAGCTCCAAAGGATTAATAGCCTGAAACAGATGACAATAGATATTTAACCACTGCAAATGTTTCCACTGAAAGAATCTAATATCCACCATCTCTAGTTCCAATACAGCTAGGTAATTACGAATAGGCATTTCCATATCCAAAGACAGTCACAGACTTTTCAGTGGAGCTTCCTTTTAGTTTTTGTACCTTATGGGCTAAACCACTGTGGAATAGCTTTCCAGTCACTTTGAGCTTCCATGGAATCATACCACCAGTACCAATGCAAGGCTGTTTGTCTGCAGTGTCAATCCAAAATCTACAAGAAAGGTTCCCACAGTTGATGATAAGGCATCCTCTCAAGTCTCAACTTAGAAGAATTCCACAGAAATTGCTGCTGAATCTCAAATAGAACGCAGACAGAGAAAATTTACAGTGGACCGTCCTTGAGATTATTGAGCAAGCCATCTTTCACGAGGGCATCCACTCCTATGCCAGTAATGGCTGAATTCTCTTCATTAGCAATGAAGACAGCAACTATGGTTGACTTCAGTTTTGGCTTAGTCTCCCCAAGCTGCCTCATGAGCTCTGTTACGAGGGCAACATGTCCCAAGCAATCTGTTGTACCACGGCCCTGAAGCTTGTCCCCGTCGATGCTCATCGAGAAGGGATCAAATTCCTAAACAGAGCAATATTTTATTTCATTACGGAAAGATCACAGGTTCTGCAAAACAGATTGTTCTTATGATATGATCTCCTGACCAACATATTTGCATTCAGCTTGCAGACTGAAGAGAACGGACAAACTTATGTCTCTTCAAGAAAATGAAGCAACAAATGGCAGATCGCTGAACCGGTAGATCCACAGAAGTTCCATTTCTCTAATTCAGCTCTCCTAACTACTAACTAGAAGCTCGCTAGGACAAGTCAGGATAAAAGAAAGGCCAATCCAATCATGAATCAGTACCCAAAAACAAAAGTTTTTAAGGCCACAGGAGTTCTCTTTCAGCAGCTTGATAGGCATATGAAGAAATCTACCTACCGTGATAACAAACAAACAAACTTGCCAAGCGGATTAATGTCTTGATTCTTTAACCTTGAAACCATCTGACCGCCAGCAAGTACACCCACTTCAGAAAAACATGCTAGGAATTTATGTAACTGAAAATTTAATACCATGAGCTGCCAATTCAATACAGAATCTTTCTTGGCCAATCTATGGGGAGAGCAATTAGTAAGACCAAAAATCATAATCTGCAAACTCAATCAACTAGAAACTGAGACGCAGTCTGAAATCAATCTTAAATATCTCTAAGGAGTTGGCAATAAGGCACGAGTAGCTGACCCAATCGCTGGGATTAGCGGTGACGACGTCCATGTGCATCCCGACGAAGGAGAGGATTTTCCCGGGAACGGTGCCGGGGTACTCGACGATGACATTGCCGCGGTTGGGGTAGTAGGAGACGTGGCGGACGAGGAGGGGGCCGCCGCCGGTGGTGGTGCTGAGGGGGAGGAGGGAGTCAAGGACGTGATTGACGATCCTGTCCTCCTGGGGGACCAGATCCGGGGGGTTGTTCTGGACGAACTTGGACTCTGCGATAAGCTTCGAGAGGAGGGCCGTGAAGGATTGCTTGTCCAGCTCGCCGAGCGTGTCCTTCACGAAAGAGGCCGCCATTGTCAGGGAGAGTGTGTGTGAGCAAGTGAAACTGTGGATTGGTTTGCAGAGGTGCTGAGGAGATTTCCGCGGAAGTGAGCTTCGAAGATGTGATATGGACGGGGTACAAGGTATCTATTTGGGCATCGAATAAAGTTCGAGTTTGAAACTATGGAAGTAATGAATAAGTTCGAGTTTGACATGACGGGTGAAATTGAGGTTATATGTTGCTAGTTGAGATTAATATTTTATATAATTTGATGAGGCCGAGGTCATAATTCGATTCCCCTGTAAGTAAAATTATTAGAAGTGATTAATGTGTCGAATACTATCGATATAAAATAAATATTAGAAGAGGCACTCTAACACTATATTTGGATTGAAGGATTTGAATGGTGGCATTTGAAGATATTTGAAGAGGAGGGGAGGAGAAGAGAGATGAGGGATTTGAAAGAATAACTTATTACTCCAAATCACTTGTTTAAATATTATTATTAGATGAGAGATTTGAAAGGATAAAAAAGTTAATTTGGTCATTTTACTGTTTTAATTTGAAAGACTGATTGAACGAGAGAAAGGTGTACGAGAGGTACAGTAATTTCATGATAATCTTGAAACTCAAACAAAATTGTGGTTTCGTGATAGTCTCGGGAGGCTCGATGGTTACGACCTAGTGGTCGAGTAAGGTAAATCGTGTTGAAGTCGTGGCTCGGCGATGATTGAGAAAGGGAAGACGGGTGTGGTTATGTAATGATATGATAAGGAATTATGGCGTGCTAGGAGTTTCTTTTAAGAAGTTATAATCTGTATTTTTGTCTAAAAATTTATTATTCCTCTAAATTCCCCAAATCGAAGGAATTAAAAAAAATGAAGTTTGGAGGGATTTGGAGAGTTTGCAAATTCCTGTGAATCTCTTCTAATAATTTACATAAATAATGAATTATATTATCCTTATCTATCCATTTGAATCTCTCAATTCAAATAAATTATAAATATGAGACTTATTGACACTGGTTTCTTGGGCAATGCTGCCCTTTCTATAATACAAAAGATTAGATGGAGTGAGTGGAGAATCGAATGCCGTGCAATTAACGTTGGCATCTTCCATAACCTTTTTCATCTTCCGCCTTTATAAATTCGATCCCAATTATCCTGCATGTGAAATTGTTAATTATATAATTAATTATAAAGATATTTCCCTATCAAATGTCATTTTTTAATAGCGCCTTAATATTTTTTTTTATAAAAGTATAATTTTAACTGAATAAAAGTAAAATAAATAATAAAATAGAGGAAATTAAAGAGGAATGCAGAGAATTTGTCGTGGTAGTTTTAGTTTTAAAAATAATAGTACATTTGAATGCTTATCTTGTTTTCTATTCGACATTAGTATGTACAAAATAAGATGACAAAAACAAGCGAGTACGATTAGACAGGCTTACTTAAAAAAAACTTAAAAAAAAAAACTTAGGATCTCTTAAAATTTTCGCAGGCGGATAAAATTTTTTAATTTTAAAACGAGAATGAATTCGTTTCACACATCCTTTCTGCCCATATGCACATATAAAGGGATAATTATAGGAAATCCCGTATGCCTTTTTTTTTTTTTTACAGTTGAGTCCTATATGTTTAAAATGGCTAAATCAATCCTGTAAAATTAATTCTATTACACTTTCAGACTAAATCGTCACTGTCTTTTCTGACGTAGACTTCAAGCTGTTAACAGTTCTGTTAACGGAACGGCGACGATTCAGACTGAAAGTGTAACAGAATTAATCTTATAGGACATAAATTAGTCACTTTCATACTTTTAGGGTTGAACAACAAAAAAAAAAATAAATATATAGGACTTCTAGTATCATTTTCCTGAGACAAAAAATCTCGAGACCATGAACATGGAACACAGCATTCATGGCCATGAAATCAAGCGGGCCAGCCAGCCTAAATAAGAGCTACACGGGCCATCAAAACTCTTCTTGCTTGCCACTGAATTGGATTTGGTTTCAGTTCTACTTGCTGGGCTCAATTTGACATAAAGGGAAAGGCCGGACTTCCGAGCAACCACACGTGTTGTTTTTCGATTATAAAAGATGTTCGTGAGTTTGAAAAGCAAGTAAATTCATTTTCTCCACGTCGATATCGTTTTCTTTCTTCTGTCTTGGGATCGTAATTCTTCGGGAGGTCGACATGGCAACGACAGACGATGCATGCGGTCAACTCTTTTTTTTTTTTTCCTTTGCCGGCTGCTGGAGACCGACACTAAAACTAATCTCGTCAACATGGTACAAGAAGAAGCTGACGTCCGTTAAAAACTCAAATTTAAGAGTCTCTTCTAGTAATACTGTTTAGAGGGAGACTCAAAACTATGATTTCATCCTCACCTAATCGCGCGAAAATGAGTTTTGAATTATTTGATGGCCTCTCTTGGTGGTGGCACGTTGGTTAAGTGGACAAGCCTTGAGCTTTGCTCATTTGTCAACGCTCACCCACCCACCTACCCACCCGTTTCGAACATGTCAATCTCATTTTAGCCATTTTGAGGCATTTCACTATTTGGGCATGTTAAAGTCACCTAATCTGAGTAGAAAAATGCATCCCCATTTCAGGACAAACAGGTACTAGCTAATAAACCATCCAGCTACTTGTGATGCTGACTGTGATTTGATTGACTTGGAGAAAATTGTTCTAACCTAAGTTAGTGTGCAGTCGTTTAGGACCCCTTCTTATCCTTGGACGAGGAGCGGATACCTCTTCTCACAACTTACACAGATGTTGAACAGTTCGGTAGTCGGATCTTCAGAATTTTCCTAAAGTTTCAACGAACCTCGTACCTCTCCACCATTGCCATCCTCTCGTGGATGTAAGGTTCGTAAGGCGCATCTCAAACAGGCACATTTTGTAACTGATCTAGTCGTATGATACATTCGCGGTTGAAAACGGTGCGTAATTGAGAGTAACCAGGTTATCGCTAACGCTGTCCTCTCAGCTCCTACCGGTACTTTCTTTTGGCTCGAGTCATATAATCAAACAAATTGTTGACCCTCTAGGCAAAAAAAAAAAAAAGATTTGGTACAGTGATATTGTTCTCGACATGAGATGAATGGGTCCCATAATCAATAAGAAGTCATGTGTGCTCCAATTGTACCGTCGATCACCAGTCTCATAATTCGAATTTTATCAGTCTCAAGTATCGTTAATCTCGACTCATATTATTCATATTTACCAAACCTTACAACCAATTATATATTTCTCCGAACATCACAATCCCGTATCTCAACCTGTAACTCGAGAAAATTTTCTTGCTCTCGTAATTTTGACATTCACCGTAACCTAACAGTGCTCGAACCAAATCCGATTTCTTATTATAATAATACTGCATCTTCAAAAGAGCCCTAATTACCAGGAAAATGTACATGGAAAAAACAGTAATTGCCTTGCTCATTAATTATTACAAATGACAAACTCGTGCGAACTGTTCCCAGAGCGGACGATACCTCTCAACCACCTTTCCCGTAACTTGGATCTGGGCACAAACACGATGATCATTGAGTCGACGACCCGATCCATTCGGTCATCGATCAATTATTATCTTTTTTTTTTTTCCTCTGTCTCTTTCTTTTCTATTAAATTAACATTAAAGCAGCAGGGAATCTATGCCGTCGGGGACCTTGGCCTTGTCGATCGATTAATTTAATAATTACGTTAATTATCAGCTAACATTATTCGTTCAAACACCGGCTGGACCTTTTTGAAAAGAACGAAGAACGCGACACCATCATTTGAATTTGAATATATATTATATATAATATTCAGTTGGCCATTTCATTGTTGGCTTTACAACGTGTGAACAAATAAATTTTCAAAGGCACGAATCTTTCAATACATATCGGCACATGTTATCCAGGTTCGAGTCGGGTCGATTCACTGAGAGGGGTAAAGCTAAAGCTCTCCTAACACAAATTTTCTTCATTTACTAGACTTGAATCTCGGACCTCACGGAAGGGGAAGAGATAGCCCATCATGTCAACTAACTCATGAGCGATCTCGACGCATCTTCCCTGTGATCGATGTGGCTGAGTGATTAGATTCTCCCACTTTCACAAAAGACATCAAGACACTCCCGTACAATCGCCATCGACACGAATTCCGTGCTGTCTATCGATGAAAATCGATTCTTATTTTTGAATTATTTTTAACATTCTAGATCGGATTAAATCCAAATCAGTCGGGCATGGTGTTAAATCTTAAACGTGAAAATCGAATCCAAAACCAGGGTACCTATAAGGGTATTATTGTCCTCTTAGATCGGACCAGTAGTCATTATCCCACACCGGAAACACATTTTAAAAGATAACATTATATGAATTATGCTTAAAATAAACAATACCCCTTGATCGAACACTTTTATATTACTGAATTTGAACTTCCCATATCGCTGTCGATATCATGAATTTTATTTCCTTAACCTAATAGAAGCATGTCATACTCGTTTTTCAAGTTCATCCACAGCATAGCAAAGTCAAATTTTATAAGAAATAAATAAATTTTGAAGTCCAAAATATTGGCCAGAAAAATTCTCCATGACTGTCGCATTCATATGTATTTAATTAAAAGAATAAATAAATTAATTAATTAATAAAAATGATGAATTAATTAATCTTATTATCATCTAGGGAGTTAACTAGCAAAGTACCATCACTTTTCTAGCCACGTTTAAAAAATACCTAATAATTAATAAAGCTACCGTCGATTATATTATTTATAATCAAGTGACACCGATTAAATCATTATTTACTCTTCCACGTCCGTTAAATATATTCTATATGTAGATATTCAATTTTATATAATATCGAGAGCAGTTCTGTGTCGAGAAAAAAATTACAGTAAAACGAGGGGACGTAAGGGAGATATGAGAAGTACGTGGTGGCTGTAAAACCGAACCTCGGCGTCAAACAATTTATTATTAAGGCCTCGTCCTATTTATAAGTTTAGAGACTCGATTAAACTAGAAAAAAGATCATCTATGATATCAATAATAAGTCATACATTTGACATTAGAATATTGAACACAATAATTAATTAAATTTGATGACATGAACTTATTTTTAAATATTTATGCAAATATTTTTAGAAGACAATAGTTGCATTCCTAAACTTCACAAGTGGATAAGTTTAATGCCAAGAAAAATGCATTTAGATATTAATTAAAGAACATTGTTAATTATATCAGGAAAGATACCGAGAGAGCTTTAAAAAAAAATTGGTGTGTTGATTAGGTAATGATTGGCTTCATGTGACAGTAAAATTATCCGAGGTTTCGACGATTCCGTAAAAATTGTCCAATAAATTATAGAAAAAGACAATTGGGCATATATAAATCTTTAGAGGAATTTGATTAATATATACAAAAAATATTATTAATAATGAAGATCATGTCACTGAAAAGTTCCCATAAATCTTAAATTAACAAAAACCACACATTCCGTAGACACGCTACATATTTTTTTTCGAATCAAACGTTATTTGTTTCATATTATAATAGAGTTTCATCAGCTCAATAAGCGAAAGAGAAAAACAAAGAAACAAAGGGATATTGATATGCATGAGAATTTATATATACTTTATGTTATCGATTAGCAGTACGTTAACGGGTCAATGTTGAGCGCCGATTGTTTAGTGCATCTGATATATTCCTGATTACTTATAAGAGCGATGCTCTGATGATCCTAAATTCACTCTCAGGCGGTTTAGTGAAGTCGAGATTTCAGGTTCGAGTCCCCGCTAAGTAAAATTTTTAGAATGAACTCTTAAACTTGAGTTTCGATGGACACTTACTTCTTGAAGTATACTCTATCTTTGATGTTGTATAGTCATGAGGCCAGTGTCAATACTAGCTGTTCAATTTGTCTAATATATCTGCAGTTGAACACGGAAACTCGAACATTATGCAGTGGGGAGAAAGTTATCAGTGCATCAAATATATCACTTGATAATACTGACGTAATATATCAAACCAATTAGTGTTTGACAGTCAAAGTTATAATTATCAAATTCTAAAAAAATTTAAGAAATATAAAAAAAATTCTACATACATATAACATACCCTTATGAATGGTGAATCTAATTGGTCGGAGATACCACGTCAGTATTATCACGTGATATATCCGATGCACTGATGACGTTCTCGTAGCAGATAGTGGCTGGGTTGCCACTCTGCTACTTTCCTTTCCGATAAGAAAGATACATACCTTGTCGAATATGAAAACTCGAAAATTATGTGGTATGATAGTTGGCTCTCTGCTATTATTATCCTACTTTTTATTAAGTAAAAAAAGAGAGAGAGATTACATATATTTTTAAATCAGTGAGAAATTATTAATATATATATATACATGTATGTGTGTGCGCACTTAGCCCTAATGCAATTTTTTTTCGTTTAATAATGGAATCCCTACTTTAAAAAATTAGCAAGTGGAAAACTTCGGATACGGGTGGAGATTTTGATTAGTGGGAGGGAATTAATAAATCGATTTGGGGTCCGACGATGAAATTTCATTGGCCGATCTGACTACGACGTTATCGCCAACCCTGAATTATGCCGAAGATTTTTACGTTAATATCTTATTGTTGTTGCGGGAAGAAGACGACAAATCAGCCCGAGATTCCATTAGGAGGGCACTTGTTTGGAAATTTATCACAAGAAGCTTAGTGCTCCCCTACAATATTTAATTCAAGTCGGTCCACTATCAATAAAATACTGAATTATTACACGATTTCTGTACGATCGTCATTATTGTTACAGCTCGGTACATTAATCATTCTTTTTCATTGAAATGAAAGTAAGATGAGGGATTTTGACGTTTGATTATGATGGGAATGGACGATTTGATGGGTAACAGTTTTATCGGATTGCTACGATTTACCAATATTTTTAATATTTTATTTTTCATCGTAGTATTAATGATTAAAGTAACACAACTCTTATTATATACATATTATCTATTATTTAAGAAAGTTGATATCTATTAATTTTTTTCGGTTGTTAATTTAGTAGATAGTAATTAGATGATCAAATAAAGGAAAAGCTCCCGAAATCCAAGGGAAGGGAGTTCCCAAGGGCGGGAGAGGGGCAGCTGCCACGTGGCCCGACAGCTATGCGGATCTCTCTCAAAATCTGAGAGAGTAAATATTCCACGGATTTATATATAACGAGTTTGATATATAAATCTCTTATATACTTTAATAAATATAAAATTTTTTAGGATCAATTTCGTATATGTTAAGATTTGAATACTAATTTATACAGTAAACTCTTTATGTTTTATTACAGGCAATATTTACACAGAAAATGCTGCCATCTGAATTTCGAACTTGGAGACGGCACGTGATGTCGCCTTAATTTTCCACATCCCTGAGATTGAATTGGCTCGACTGACTCACTAATTAATGAACTTTTAGGTCACTTTCCTCTACCATGGCATCCTGATCCTGTTACACGCACCATTCCCGACCGTCAGGATCTATTCAGATCACGCCGGTTCGTCTGTTGGATGACAACGTATCGCATCTGTCGTTCTCCACTGTCGTGGATCTTGTGATTTATTATAATCCGTTGATGTTATATCGTGATAGAATACCTTTTTAAAAGTTGTTAAATCATTCTAACAGGATAAAAACTTGTTTAAATAATTGGAAAACTTGAGTCGAGCATGGTGATATATCGTCTCATTATCTAGTTAATTTCATCAATCAATATTTCACTTTTATTTTCCTTCCCTGTACCATAACATCATGGATAGATTTAAGGGGCGAATTAATTCTAAAAACTCATAAAAATAATATATATTACAGTAATTTTATTTGTCTTCATAATCAAGTTACAATATTTTGTTATCATTGAATTCGTCCGTTTATCTTTATTATGAGTTTCGTCCCCTTTGAATAATTTTTCTAAATCTATCTCCCTCCATAACAAGAAAAGTTTTCTGTGAAGTGATTATAACATATGTTAATAATGACGTGGTATATCTGTTCAATGAGAACTTGACATGTAGTCAATAATTATACAAATATAATTACTAAATCCTAAAATTTCTTAAAAAGTAAAAAAAAAACTAAGAAATGATGAATTCTAATAAGATAAATATGTAAATGACAGATTCTAATTGGACGGATATATCGTATCACTGCTCATTAAAGACTTTCTCCTTCATAACAAATGAGTTGATTCGATAGGAAAATTAAATAATAAATATTTCCTTCCATTCATATATATTCTCATTTGTAAAGTTTTTTTTTGTTTGCACTACGCAGTATTTCTTAGGACAGCCGAAGCGCACCTCTAGATTAATCTGTGATCGGGCTGAGATCTCTGAAAAAATTTCCGTCGACCCTTTTAACGTGGGAATCGATTTTAGGATCACTTATTTCGAGACCTAATGAGAGAACCACTATACCAACCTTAAGTTGGTCTCATTTACAAAGTTAGTATTCCTTGAACATGTATCTTGTCCCATAAAAAATTTAGCATTTACATTATGAAGAAAATAAATTACTCAATTTTAATTTCGATCCTTCTTCTTTTTCTATGTAATTTTTTCTGTTCTTTTTTTTTTTTAATTGTTTTTCTCAATTAGCACTTTATCGTAAGGATAACCCCAACCCAAGGATTAATCTCGAGAAGAAAACAACCGTTAGATTAAAAAAAGAAAAAAAAAAAAAAGGGACCCTTCCAAGCACCCCATATGCAAGTATGCAACCACAGCCACAAGCTAGAACTTGGAAGGCAACACTCACCCTGCCGTTTCCGTTATAACTATCTTTGGATCAGATTTAGTCCTCCATCTTTCATTGTAAGTTCATTTCTACCCTATTAATATTTTATGATTAAAATATTGCTTACATACCAAATGAAAAAGAAAAAAAATAACTGAAATTTAAAATTGGGGATGGAGGATAAGTGAAAGGATCTAGTGATGGGTTACCAATCTCAGCGAGAAATTCTCAGGTACGCAAGAAAATACTAATTAAAATATAATAAACGAGTAAATTAGTTATAACTATCTGGGCAACTACTATTATTAGTACTAGTGAAAACAATTTGATTGGTCCTCCCTCACCACTTTATTATAAGGTAGTAGGGTCATCTAAGATCTTTTCCTCCTGAATCGAGATTGTCAAAGATCGCAGATGTGATCGGCCAACTACCTGCCTTAAAAAGCTTTAATATTTGTTATTTTCGATGTGTTACGAGTATACTATATGATATTTAGAAGTCTAACGAGCCCTTGGCTAATTCAGATTCAAGTCGGGTCGGTCTACAAAGAGACAAAGTTCTCTCGGTATAAGTTTTCTTTATTCATCAAAACTCAAACTTAAAATCTTTGTTGAAGTGAAACAAGTGTCTTACCACTTGAATAAACTTGTATAAGTTAGTTTTAATATCATTTGATTTGCTTTACTTTGCGTTACAATAATAAATATTTAATCACTTAAAACATTTTTATACGTACGAAAATATTGTACTTGTAATATATTAACATACACACAAAAAAAAAGACATAAAATATTCAAAAAATATTTCTAGTAGGCCAAGTGCTATTTTTTTCCACATGTATTACAGTACTTGAGATGGGAAAGCCTGATTAATGATGACTTTATTGATTGAAAATTCTGTCTATATACAAAGGTTAATCGTTGTGTCGCACTGGTCTTGAACACGTGGTGACGCGTGCGAGATTAATTAATTATTGACCAAATAGTAAAGCGGAAAGTGATTTATTTTATTATCTGTACGTGTAGTGATTAATTAAATACAAATATCATAAACAAAACTTTCTAAGTTTGCGATTTTTCTTTTATTTTTTATCAAAAGTGATGAGAATTTTATCATTACTGCAAAAACGAGTACACGATAAAATGTATAAGAAAATTACATAACCAGTGAACATGAAAAGATCTCTATAGAAGGAAAACACACGTGAGTAAATACATCAAATGAGTTCAGAACACTTGCAGATGACCAACAATAACCGAGTTCCTGATCCCAACCGTCTGCCGAATTGTGTGGACCCCAGTGAAAACTGGAAAAGAATTGTCGTCAAGCTATTTATCTATATAATTGTCGGTCATCCTATAGAGACATTTAGAATAAACATCCATGCAAGAGCAAAATAGACGGGTGTCTTGAACCATATTCGGGTTCGTGCATGGTCCATTGTAGCAGACCCGGCCCCTCTTCCACGTCCGTTTCTTCCTCCGGCCGGATCTGACCGGCCCGGAGTAGATCCGAGTGAGATGTGGCCGGAAGATGACGGGTTGTTATTTATCTGTATAATGAGACTAATTCTTATCGTACGCTAGCCCGACTTTGGTTGTCACATGGAACTTGACATACTTACTGCACGCGTCAAAACCTGTGGCTCGAATCCTCACATCTCGAGCCACTAAAATGTTGGAAACGAAATTTCCATAATAACCCAATCTTAAGCCGAGGAATCCCTCTTTTTCTCTGAGTCCACAATAAGCCAGATAATTCTTTTTTTTTAAATATTATCTGATACGTAAAAGTTTAATATCGCTGAGTAATTCAAGTTCAGGCTTAGTCGGTCACGTAAGGAGCTAAAATCCATCCAACATGAATTTTTTCCACTTACATGATTCGAGCATAGGACCTTTTTTAACAGGAAAAGATACGGAACTATCTCAAGCAACGCATATTGATCTCTATAATTCTTTAAGCATGCATTATCTGATATACATAAAATTCCTGTGAATCCCCATTAATTTGAATTCGAGCTAAATCGGTCAACTAATGACGTGAAGCACTATCAAATACGTATTTTTTTATTATCGAGACTCGAACTTGAGATCTTATCCGAGGAGGAGAGATGCTAAAATAATTCAACGGATCGGTATAAGTCCAATATTTTAGTTGATAAACCACCTTGACACCTAAGGAAGAAACTGCCCCTTGGAGAACCGTACAGACAGTGCCTTTTTTTTTTTTTTTTCCTTAATATAAAATACAAAGCTACCCTCAGGAGAAATGGTCCAACTACTTCCTCCATGCTTGCACCTGGCCAGATTCAATTGCTCCATGACTTTCTTTCTCCTCTCCCTTTTCTTGAGTTTGGTTTATGGATTGTGTGTGTGTGTGTGTGTTTTTATATATTAAAATGGGTATGTCCAAATCAGTAGCTAAAATAGGGAATCAAGTGAAAACCTAATCATCGCTCTTTTTTAGAACACTTGTGAGTAGGTGTGAAAAAATTTAAATTAAAGGACAAAAATTGAGTTAATAAACTCTTTCTATATATCCGAAAATTTAATGCTAAATATTAAAAAAAGAAAGCAAACACCACTATTTTTTTAATGCTAGGGAAGAAATAATACAAAGGATACATGATCGAAAATGGATCGATTGAAGCGGTTCGACATAATTTTTCCTTAAATAAGATATCTAGCTCGAGTTGCAAATGAAGAAAATTTATGATTAAAAAAGTTTTGCCACTCGATAGATCGATTTTTCCGATACAAATGAGATACTTAGACCTAAAAGAGATAGAACGAACATGAAATATAGGAGTAGTGTGAGAATTGAACCCAATACCTTTTGGTTTTAGATTGTGAACGGTACTGACTGTACCAAACTTCCTTTTTTATTAGGCAGGTCAGTATAGCTCAAACTTAAGTCAGTTCAGATCCATTCGACTCTTGAATAATGGATGATGCATATCGAAAAATTCCTCGATGATTTTCTACAACTTATTAATGATTAAATGGGTCAGCTTTTCTCTTAAACCATGGTCGGTTTGGTTCCTTCATTTCACAAAGTCTAACCCATCACATTAAAATTTCAATCCTCTAATCCTATCCACACAAGATTCACTGCTCTAGGGCTTATCTACCCCTCATCATTCTACATCGCTTGATCAAATTAACAAAAATTAAAATCAAAAATGGAATTGCGTGCCCATTTTGTTATATCGATCGCTCCACACGCTACAATCTTCTAGAATCCACAATTGCGTACCCATTTTGTGGATCAATCTTGTAGGATGAATTTTTTGCTGTCTCTATGGTTCAGTCACAAAAAAAAAAAAAAATTAGGTACCGCATGATCAATTTTACCTCAAGTAATTTGCTCAACATTTGAGGAAGGTGGGTTGATACGGTTGGTATCATCTTATATTTGAGATCAAGGAGTCTTGAGTTTGATTCTCACCAGTGAGACTCACCATGTTCTCTTTATACTCTTCTAGATTTATGTGTCTTTTTGTACACTAAAAAATTACTCAACATTCTCCTAGTATATTCGTGTGTACAATTCACCTTGAAAGTTACTAGTTCACTCGAGCATTTACCGAAAATCCAGGGTAATTTATGCGATGTATGAGTATAATTTACTATAGAAGTAGGAAATATGCTCCAACAATTTATTCTAATCGAAGTAATTTACCCTTTTTTTTCCTCTCAAGAAGGTGTGCAAGTGAACTCCGTAATTCAAGGTAGAGCTGGGTAGACCTACTAATTAAGGGTAAAATGTTACAATCATATAAAACTTTGAGCTCACGATCTTATTTAAAAGAAAGTGCCGTTAAAAGTAATTTGCTGATTAACTTTATGAAGTTGACATAGAATTTAAGTAATTTGCTCACTATTTTAAGTAATCTTGAATTAACACTACAATTTTTTTATACAGAGAAGGTGCATGAACTTGAAAAAGATAGAAGAAAGAGGGAACAAAGATGTATGGGAGTCCACCGATGCGAATTGAATGTATGATATCTTAATCTCGAATTAAAGATAATATCACTATATCATACCCCTTTTTTCTGCAAAACAAATTTTAAGATTGCATATGTCTGTGCAATTGCATTTCAATGGAAGGCACCATTTGCATTTGCACACTTTACGTACGCTCACTAATTTCGTACACCCTGCATACGATTTCGTTTTTCTCGGATCTTTTTATTCATACTCACGACGAATGAACTCATAATCTATTAAAAATAAATAAATTTGGCACATCCGTTTGACGACGAGCATGTGCACATGTAGATAAATTAGTTGTCGTGCATGCTACAAGGATACATATACGCATGCATGTACGCATGCTCGGTCCAACGACCTAGTCATGTCTGGCGTTCTCATAATTTCACATTAGGAGTGGTCAATAATTATCCAAAAAAAAAAAGGTGGTCAATACCTAATTTTCACACGCGCTCCAAGCGAGTGTCAGTCTCTCCAGTTCGTCCATTCCTTCCTATGATATGGTCGTATTCTTCTTCTTCTTCTTTTCTTAATATCACCGGATACTTAGATTTCACCCGACTAATCTCACAGTCACAGTCAAGTATGCACACCTACAAGTACACATGGTAAGGTAAACTCGGGGTGTGTATACAAGTTTAAGGAGATTTGAATTTTGAGTAAGAATGACACTTTACCTTGTCCGTACCACCTCACCGATCTATTATGATATAATACGGTATGGTCTTCTCCAAAAATACAAAGCATCCCATCATCCAACTTGAACTTATTACTCAAAAACTTAAAATTTATTTAATTAAAAAATTAGTGTAATAATACGGCTCTCCCCTTTTTTTATCAGTACGTCGTTCTCCACTCATTTTTTTTCCTTCCTACCCTATTTTAAGATAGAGTTTTGTATGTCACGTGTATATCACATCAGTATTATTGTATAACAGTACAAGCTAATAAGAATCGGTTATGTCGGTAAATTAATAAGAGATAATTTAGATAACAAAATATAAATTTAAACATTCTTAAAAAAACAAAAAAAAATTTATAACATAAACAAGACCTTAAGAAACCCTAAGAAATCTTTAATGTCGACGGGAAAGAAGAGGAAAAGGATGTGGAATATTATAAAATATAATTTTAAGAATTCTTTAAGCGTTTTAAGGGAATTTTAGGATTTTTTGTGCATTTAAAATTTTTATTTAGAATTTGAATTTATGTTTTTGTCTTCATTAGTCTCTCTAATACATCTGCTGGCATTGCTAATTATCATTGGCCTGTGGTACTATACAGTAGTACTGATATGCTATCCCACGGCATGTAAGATTTTGTCTTGTTTTAGACATGTGAATCCTCTAACCAACATATAAAACCTCAATTATAGATGAGAATTACTGGCCTAGAAAAGAATAAGAAGAAAAATGAACAAGGGGCATATAGAATCACAATAATAAGAGTCAAACACGCGATCTTTTAATCATATCACTGCACCAAACTTATTTTCCATCATCTTAAAAAAAAACAGCTAAAACTCAATGCACAAGAGAAGAAGACGACTAAGCGCTCCCCCCTCTCTGTACCCCTTGCCTTCATACTCCCATCTTCTCTTCCTCCCTTCGTCTGCACTTCTTCCTATACCTCTTAGGTTATATATCCTTCTCCCATATATTTCTTTTATATATATATATATATATATATATCTCTTCAACTCTCTCTCTTACTGAGTAGTGTTGGGATTAATATTTCAAAGTCCTCCGATCTCTCTCAACTCTCTCTCTTTGCGATTATATGTAACCCACATCTCCACTGTACTGAAATAAACAAAACCCAAGAAACAGTTTCTATTGTTCCTCTTTTTTTATACAAGTTTTCTTTTGTTTATATTATCGGTAATTTTAATAAGTTTTTCTCCGCCCTTTAATTTGATGTGCTGGGCATGGCCGGTTTAGATCTCGGCTCCGCTGCTCTCTTCGTTCACCATCCGCTCCACCGGCCCGAGTTGCACCTCGCCAGACTGTCAGAACCTGAAGATGAAGACAACCGATTCTCCGACGATGGCCACCAGGGCTTCGATCTCGGCTCAGCCGGTGTGGCCAACGGTGGGGTGGCTAATGGAGGTGATATAGTAGCCCGCCGGCCGAGGGGTCGCCCTCCGGGCTCCAAGAACAAGCCTAAGCCACCGGTGATAATCACACGGGAGAGTGCTAACAGCCTCCGGGCCCACATCCTAGAGGTCAGAAGTGGGTGTGATGTGTTCGATTCGATGGCTACCTATGCCCGGCGGCGCCAGCGGGGGATCTGCGTCCTCAGCGGCAGCGGCACCGTCACCAACGTCAACCTTCGCCAGCCTACAGCAGCTGGGCAGCCAATATTGACCCTCCAAGGGAGGTTTGAGATCCTGTCATTATCTGGGTCGTTCCTGCCGCCGCCCGCCCCGCCCGGGGCCACCAGCCTCACCATATTCCTCGCAGGCAGCCAGGGCCAGGTGGTGGGTGGGAACGTGGTCGGGGAGCTCATAGCCACCGGCCCCGTGATCGTGATTGCCTCATCCTTCACCAACGTTTCATACGAGAGGTTGCCCTTGGACGAGGAGGATCAGCAGTTCGAAGTACAGCCACCAACATCTCAGGCTCCTGGTGGTGGCGGCGGCCTATTTCCAGATCTGTCCTCCGGCGGGCTTCCCAGCTTCTTCAACCTACCTCTCAATAACATGGCGGGTAATAACGTTCAGTTGCCGGTCGATGGGTACACCGCCGCTCATCCTCGTTTCTGAGCGATTGAGGATCAAACAATCTAATGAATGCATCAGCTGTCGCTGTGACTCTTGCTCTATGTCTCGTCTTGGCGTGGAAGAAATTCGATAGCCCTAAGTGGACCTGCTGATAGGACACGACCAGAAGTTCGTTAACAACATCTTGTCCAAATAACATCGAAAAGGTCAGCAAATTCATCCGTATTATCGGTCAATGTTCTTCTCGATCGCGTCATGTCTGTGTCGATGTGTTTCGCTTCTCCTGTTTGATCCAACAGCTTCTATATATTTCCTCGATCAATATCTGAACTAGTAGTCTCGTCTCTTGTTGACTGTGAAGTTTAACTTCCTCCTTCGTTTCTAATTTTCTTGAGAAATGGTGTGAGAAGGGTTTTGTGAACTCATAAGCTGTCTCCACTTTTTTTGGTACATATTCATCTAGAGGGCTGTGGTAATTAGTTTGTTTCATTGTTAATCTCTCAATCACTACTTAGGTTTTTTTTCCCACCTGGATTGTCATCTATCCAGAAGTGTTATAACTCCAACTAATCAAAATTTGAATCAAATCAGTCCAATTAACGAATACAATTCTTCTATTCATAAATTTTCTCTACTTACAAACTTTAAATTCAATACCTTATTAAAAGAAAAAAGATATTAAATCATCTCAGTGATGTTAGGTTTTTAAATTATCAACAACTCTGTGTTTGATAATAATAAAAGACAGGATTTTGTCGAAGTTTGCATAGTTTCCAGGGAATAATAAAGACGCAGCACGCATTAGTCAAAACCCAAAGGGGGAGAAGCCCAATACCCACTACTGTTTGTCCTTGGAGAAATTTATGCATATAAAGTGTATAACCTATCCCAAGGTTATCTTCTTGCTGATTGTAGGGAGCTTTTGGATCAAATTCACCCTAATAATACTTTAATTTTTCATCAAAAAATGTGCTTCGATCGAATGCATATTTAATTGATTAATGTACTCAAATTGGTGATAGAAGGAACTTAAGAAAAAAAATTCATATTTTTAGGTTCTATATGTTCAATTTAACATTTCTCTCTGCATTGCCTGGCCTGGTAGACAGGTACGAAGCTCAAGAGTTCATGCATATGTATGTAAGACTGGGTATTGATTTTGGTTCTTGCTAGTAAAAATCCAATTCTAAAGTAATATTTTTTTTAATTCCACAGGCACTGATTTATAATAAAAAATGGGAATTAAAAAAAAGCATAATTTTCAAAAATGATTTCTTTATATATACACATAATCTCTGTCTGATAATTAACCATAATATCTTAGATAATAATGATATGGTGAGGAAGAATAAATCTAATTACTATTATTAGTATTAATTATGGTAGCCGCTTGAGTGGTTAATACTGATTTGTTCATTTATCACATTTTAATTGGCACTTTCTCACGTCACATAGCGAAGTAGGATCATCCAAGAATTTCTCATTAACCACACATATGATCCCTTCTTTTGCTGCTCTTTTTGGGTACAAAGTACATAATGCATGGATGGATTTCGGGGGTTGCGAGGGTCTATCGCTTCCTAAAATTGGGAAAATTCATGAGATAATTATATACATATTTTACCTGATTTTATATAATAAAAAAATTGAGTTATCCTATTTCATCCACGGAACTTATCGCATTACTCTTTCATGAAGTTTCGTGCTTGAATAGGTTTTATGGATACTCCATGCATAAATGTATTAATTTCTTCGTATATGTAAAAATTGGTGGACATGAGTCGAAAAGTGAAAATCAAGGAAAAGCTCTATTAGGGCAAAATTTACAATTAGCTACAGGTATACTGCAGTTCTTCTTCAACACGAACTAATTCCCAGTTCATAGGTTGACATTATATCTTCATTTATTGATATAATGATTACCAAAGATCCAACTTACCATCCTACAAAAATTCATGCATTGCTGTTCTTTTTTTTACGTGAATTATCTCATTTTTCGATACTTTAAGAACTTATATACACCTTTCTGTGAATGGTCTGAGATAAAATTCATAATTGATTATTGTATGGTTATAACCATTGATTTCATGTGTTTGGATCAATATATGGCCGCTTCCAACCTTTCGGATTTAAAGATGTGATATTGGGGTTCATCCATGAAAAAAATTGGGTGAATGGAGATTTCAATCAAGAATTTATGATATTAGTCGTAGAGGGATGAACATCGTATAGTAGTTTCGGCAACCACTTTGAATTATTAATAAATTAGGGTTTGTTCTTAGCCTTTCCAAAACGAGGTCATTTGCCTAGGGTAAGATTAATTTATTGCTACCTCGCCACGTAATACGAGGAAACACTAATTAAAATGTGACAAACGAGTAAATTAGTGTTAATCACCAGGATAGCTATCAAGATTAGTCAAATCAAAGTAATTGGATTCATTCTTCCTCGTCATGTTATTGTAAGGTAGGACTATTTAGGATTTTTTTCATATTCAAGAAAGTTAATTAGGATTTTTTTTATGTATGTAAGATTAATGCTTAAATTACTCAATATGTCCCGACTAATTTAGAGTCAAATTAGGTTAATTTATTAAAAAAATAAAATCCTTTGAATCACTGATTTTTGTTCTATTTATAAAACTTAAAGTACAAATTTTAATTTTTAACTAGGAACGATCCACTTGTACCAGGACAAGTAGATTTATTCGTATGGTTTTTCAAAATCTATAGAAGCTGTGGGGGCTTATTCATGTTATTTAATAATTAATTTAGTAGCATGAAATGGTGGAATGTTATCAAGAAATGAAACCCTAATTAATTCTCCACTTGCATTGTATTCCACCGAGCATCGACACCATGTAGTGATCCATAGACCCTAATTAGCTGAGATTAGCGGTGCTAATTATAGCACAACAATCGCATCCGATCCCCTCTAGTTACTGAAGAAATCTTGGGTAATCGTATCTCACAATGACGCGGCGAGAGGAAAAACTAACCAAATTGTTCTGATTAGTAATAATTATGACAACTACTCGGGCGATTAACATATTGTTCGTCTGTCATGTTTTGATTGGTGTTTTCTCACGTCACATGACTGTATATGATCGTATGAGAATTTCTCCAAGTTACTGGTGGGGGCTGTTCTATGGTGAACCACTCCAATCTTCAATGTTGATGATATTTAATTAGTTTGAAAGATTGGTTTTTTTTTTTAAATGAAATTAATCGGTCAACGAATCAGAGGGAAGATCACCTCCTAGGAGAAGTGGAAGGGAGCTCTCAACCTCAGCTTGCTCAGAAAATACCCATTACTTCGGTTTCAAATCGAACCTGACTTGACTCGATCTCTGATATAAAATGCAAGCACTATCCGCCTCACCGCGTTAAATCCACTTCGACGGTTCAGTTACCGAGTTATCCACTTTTTAATAAAATAGACATAATCCAATCGATTAAGGAAAAAAAAAAAACAAAGACCTAATCAATTTCGTTTGCTCTGAGCTTTTTACAAATTTGACGATTTAAAAAACCTAATGGAGTTGGTCCATAATTGATAAGGATAATATAAATCATGACTCTTGGATTCGGTACTGTGATTGCTTTTTACTTTGTTTACTGATCATCCAGAAACTGGTTCAATTCAATCATATTTAATTATTTCTAAATTTCATAGACTAAAAATATTTAAATTTAATTAATTAACTTTTAACATATAAATATTGATACGTGATGACATTGTTTCATAAAATTCTTTACTGTTCTGAGAGCTTAAGCCCACACTTGTAATTTAAAAGAAAATTGAAGTCCACCTTTCGAATATTGCTCAATAGAAGAACAACCTCGGATTACTTCGCTCCACTTATGTTGTAATGATGTACTGCTCTTTACTTTTGCAAAGGAAGATTAATTAATTAATTAACCAATTAAATAAAAATTAGTGACACGTTTTAACATCCCAAAACCTAGAACTATGCAAACTCAAAGAATTAATTAAATTTAATGAAAATTGTCATCCTGGTTCTATTTTATGGAGTTATCATTCGTACACGAATGTCACGATGATCGGGACTACGGCGACGATGATGATCAATCACATACAGAAGTGCCTCTTGAGATTGCTTCCATCGACGACAATCGATTGTTGTAATAAATTAAGAGATGCATTATCTTTAAAATTAATATATATCACGCACTCATGATTTTTATTTTTATTTTTTAAAAATATAATGAATTAGTGCTCTTGATCATTTGACTTACTTTTGATCCATCGAATCGAGTGATAATAGATTAAAGGGGGAATATATTGTTCATTGCTTCGCATCTCGGTATTGGAAATCCTCGTCCGTCCAATCAATTCGATCATCTGAGGCACAGTGGACATGTCGGTAATTGAAAGTCCCCCGTTTTTTTTAATCAGTGTCGGTAATTAAAAATCGGTGACACGTTTTAATATATCAAAGAGAAAAAGAAAAAGAAATTACATAAAACATCATTAAATATTCACCGGACTTATAAGAATTTATTTAAGTGCAAGGAGAAACTAAACACCCGCCCTCAATAAAATTCCCTTAGAGTCGGCAAACACCTCACGTGGTAACGTAGTGTGAGTCCACACAATTGACTCTGATACTTTGTGAAATTTTCATCCGACCCACAAGAAATTTGATCATATTTAATCCAAAAACTCAAGTTGATAGATGGTAGTACCCGTTTCCCTATAAACTTGACTTTATTTTATTAGTTGTCTGATGTGAAATCTGTTTATTGACAGGGTTAATCATACCGTACGTGTTCGTTGTCGGAAGAAGCCCGGCTTTGAAGATGAAGTTATATAAGTGCCCTGAGATCCAAGGAAGTCTCACAGCCACAGGTAAGAGAATGGAAACCAACTTGATCTTATTCATAGAAATTCACCCCCAGATACACGCCGGAAGGCCACAGTTCCAGTGGTCCCTTTCATGCAACACCACTACTGTACACTACTGTACTACTCATAAGACACCCGATCGAGAAGTTGTTATTCATTACGTACAAACTGCGCATAGGGAAAAATAACTCTATACACGGAGTTGCAACGAGGAACTCCTCATCTAGCTGAAGAGATAAATGCACGGCGGGAGCCAAATCGATGAAGATTTAGTGGTAATAGTACGAGGAGGAAAGCTCTATAAGTCCAAGTTTGGTACGACAGAATAGACACAGAGTTGCTCAGAATCGCTATGCAAAGAGCATCCTGTTTGGTAAGGTAGCTGCTTCTGAAACGTTCTCTCTCTTTTGTGCAGAGCGTAACGTGAGGAAGCAGGTTCTGTTGCGAACTTAGCTGCTGAACTTGTTCTCTGTCGTGCTCGTTGAGGCCTGCAAATTGCAATGATCAGAACATATTCACTACGAAAAGAAAAGGAAGTTGAGTGACTGAAAATGCTCAATGACCTCAACTTCTATTTCATGAATGCAAGGGGAAGAAGACAAAAGGTTTTACGAAGTACTCACCCCAATAGAGGTTACAAAATTGCAGACGGCACATTTTACTGATCGAGCTCCATATTGGTACATCAAAAGCATCCTGCAGTTTCCACAGTTCACATGGGCCGCTTGATTTGCTGCACGAACGCGTGTTCATTTGACTTATATGTTAGCAGGTCTGTCCTCCATGGTTTCAGAGAAGTTTGCCCCCACACCCCGCCCCCCCCCCCCCGTTTTCCTTCTTTTTCTGAAATACAGTTATGACCCTTCTGCAATGTCCTGTTTCTCATATCTTGCGCAAACATTTTCAGTTCAAGAAAGGATCAGAGTTTAGTTTTCAGACACTCGGGTGAAACATTGTCTTTGGAAAGGATGCTTTTGAAACAATTCTTGATAAGAATGTGCCAAACAACCAGCAAAGTTCATCCTCCACAGACACAGAAATTCCTTGGCACGTCTGTTTGATTAACACCGGAAACAACTTGGTGTAGTTTACCGGAAAACAAGGAGATCAATAGAAAGGTTTTGCACATTGTTTTCTTTTTCTTCTTTTCCTGGAAAAGGGAATTCGGTAAATTAAAAAGATTGCATGAAACCAAACCTTCAAGGGCTAGATTGACAGTATGGCAGCAGGAGCACTGCACGCTTGTCGCTCCACGGATGTACATTAAGAGGGTGTGGCAGCCTCCACAGACCAACTGGGCCATTTCTGTGCCTGCAGTAGTGCCTCGCAAATTGTATGGATAGCTACACTGTTAGGAAGAGTTACAAGATTGGAAAAAGAGAAACGCAAATGAAGGCTTTCGAGAAAGTACCAGGAGGTGGAACAGCAGTAACAGCATTGCAGACAGCACAGCACACAGACGATGCTCCCACAGGATAAAGCAAGAGGCTTTGGCAGCCTGAGCAGACAAGCTGGCTCTGTGTATCTGAAACCATTGAAGAATTGTTTCAAATTGGAAACAGTAATTACTCAATAAATCCCACCAATCTCGAGCAAGATCAATCCCTTTTTGCCAGGCCTAGAGGACGCATTTTCAATAGAATTCCATTTGATGGTAAGCACATTATGTCGAAAGTGGTGAATAATCTCTCGGAAGAGTGTCGTAGAATGAGAAATCTGTTGAGTTTTGGATCTGCTGAGAAACACGCACCTTCCCTGGATAATTTTTGAGATCCTATTATCCATTAAAATTTTCAAGAAGCAAGAACTGCTAATGTCCGGACACTCATTGACCCTTCATTCATATCCTATAGAACCATCAAGCTAAAATCGCTGGTCGGTAACAAAAGACAGATAAATGATCGAGAGTTCAGAAGGTTACTAGTTGCAGGTGGAGTACACGGCATGGGAGGAGGTGGGTATGGAGCTAGAGGAACTGGCATTATTGTAAAAGCTTCAGCAGATTAGAATTCTTCTTTTGGCCTTTCAGAAACTCGCAGTCTTAGACCCAATGCAATCTGCAGTCTTAGACACAAAGCAAACAACTCTTTCTCCCATAACCATCATCTGTCAAACCGGTGCACAAGTCAGAGAAAAAGTGGTCCATCAGCAGTTACTAATGCTTTAAGAAACAGAAAAGAAGTCTCTGTGGAGCACCGTTAACTACAGAAAAATTCAGAGGTGTAGTTCATTGTGGTGAATGAGCATCATTTGCCATACCCAGATCAAGCTGGAGACAGAAACTTCAGGAAGATGCAGAAGAAATTGAATCAATCCAGTTCTACCAATGTGGAGTGAGGCAAGCACATACCTTTGCTGGTAGCAGATCGAATGGTGAGAGAGAGAGAGCGACGGAACCAATACAAGAGCAGTGAAAGGAAACATGAGCGTGAAAAGAGACTGCTCACCCATTTACGGCGCAGAGAAACTGTCATCTTCTTTCTGCTTTTCATTAGATGAAATGAAATCTTGTAATTAATCGAGAGGCACTTGTCCATCACTCCTTTTGTTTTTCTTCGGTTTTGCACCAAAGTTCAATGAGTCTAGCCTAATCAAGTTCTGACCGAGTCGGCCTAACAGTGAAATTTTCTTCATTTATATAATTTGAAAATCAAGATCTTTCTTAAGGATATAAGGTGTTAAATAATAACGGGTATAGTTGTTATTTCCTTTTAAGTAGACTCATTTTTTCCAGAATCCTGCCAATTTCTACCTTATCTGATCTCATGGCAGGCTTGATTTACTAGATTACATTTAGATAATGATAAGCATTTGGCATCCAGATTATGCTGCAGTGGCGTGTCGGAATTTGTGGGCTCCACCATTCAACCGGGCACCCCTTTTGCACTTAGGAGAATGGAAGCATACCATTGGCCAGAGGCTCCCCTCTGCTTGAATATTGAAAGGTTTCCAAGCGGGCCACCTCACCAAGAGGAATAAATCAGGGCCTATTTCAAAACATGTTGCAACTTTCAGCTGCTGGTCCTCATCACTGCCCTTTGCCACCAACCTCTTACCATTAGTAAACTCGAGTAATTATCGCATGGTCCCAGTACATCTACCATGAAAACCAATGATTATCTAAGTGAAACCGATATATAACACGGGTGAATTGTTCCGTGGCCCATGATAAAGTCCTTCTTCAACAATAAGATGATCAGACCACATAAAGTATTCAAAGAATCCAGTGGTTTTTGCAAAGTTCAGATGGTGGACGTGGAAAGCTCTCAAGCCATATGACTGATGTAGGATTTACCCATCGGATTTAATTTTCCCACCCTCTGTGCAATGGCATGAGAACAGTAGAGCTTTGCAAGGTTTGGGTTCCTATCAGCATCCCTTATGTTTCCCTGAGTACGTAATGCGCAGGGCCACACTCTTCCTTCCCTGTAAAATGAAACTTTAGTTGGTATGCTGCAGGGGAAAATCGAGTTAAAAATGGCAAGTCACACAGACCATCTATGTTTTATCTAATAACATGCAGATTCTCTCTCGTCGACCCTCGATAGGTAATCAGTATATAATATCAGTAGTTTTGAATTGGGTTTACAGCATAAAAAGTGTTACCTCGAATGAAATGATATCCTTGAGCGATAATAAATGGACTTTCAGCAGCCGTGACTGGTTGTACAGCATGTGTTACCTCAAATGAAATGCTTCCCAAGATTGATTTGCAGTGGAAGAAGACCATGACTTTCCATCCTAAACTCTCTGACCATGCAAAGAGATTAATGACATTAATTTCTCATGAATGCATAAGAACGGAAATTGGGAAGCAATACCTTACGGAACTTCAGGTTTATCTCCATTTGATTTGCTCAAAATTCTTTGCTCCTGTTCCGGCCCGATGGCTGCTTTTATCACAGTTTCTACTAGGCTGGAGCTCAATATTAATTCGGTGAACCTCAAGGCTCAAATTATCTTAACATTTTAGTGATGAGAAGCCACTCAATGGAAAGACAAGATTCAATTCATAGGCAATAGGGGAGAGATCTTGCTCCCCTAAGAGCAAATAGTTTTTCCTCTCCTTCCATACAGTGTTCACCCTTAATTCAGGCTGGACAAATAAGTGAATTCATCTCACATAATTCAATTACCCAGCAAAAAAAAATCTTACATAATTCACAAGTTGAGGTAGGTGGACACATACCGACATCAGAAATATGCAGAGAAGCACAGAGAAAATTGAACAATCAATAAAATGATGGTGCCCACTCTCATCCTGAGTAGACATCTTTACAAAAGGTACTTTTTATACAGAAGCAATATTTACATGTTTGGCATTGATTTGAGCTAAGTTGAGGCTGAAAATGAGAGAACGAACTATTTAGAAAAGGGAGGCCCCTACCAAACCTTCGGTTTGGTAAAATTTTCCTTACAAATGGTGCATGAACAACATATATATAATTTGCAGAATACACAAGTATGTAAGAGAGAGGTACAAGGAGGTAATAATGAAAAAACTCCAAGAATGGACAGGTCATTTATTAATCGGGAGAACATTACAAAAGAAACCATCACCAGGTCCCCAGATAAGGGTGCAAAGGGACCACTGCTGTACTATTCTTGGTTTATTTTCCGCATCCTAACTCAACCCCAATGGGATATTCCCGAGCTCGAGTTGTCTTACCTAGACTTGATAGCGAAACATAATTGGAATCCAATTTGGCTAAGAATTTTCTGGAGAAGTCCAAGAATTCAGTTTACCCACCATACAACAAGTAAATCACCCCAGTTCATGACCGAAGCTACATTTGAACCAGATACTTGCCATAATTAGCTCCATGCAGCAGTGCAAATTTTACACTTCCAGGGTGTGGGAGTTTTTCAGAGGAAAATACATTTAAATTACGTACGTGTGTGTGAGAGAGACTGGGACTGTGATCAGATTTCATGAAACACGAAATGCACATTTTCCATTCGCATAGGCAGAGACGGGTCCCAAGGCTTCAAACGATCTTCCGTGGCTCTTGAATGGTTTGCTACTTGGCACTAATCCTTTCCATGGTCAGTCTTCGGAGCCAAACTTAACTGTCTAGTCTCTCCTTCCCCAATAAAATGGGACTGACCTACAACAGTTCTACGAGTTGGTCCACGGAGAATCAGCGTTTAATTGGCTGGTAGAAAATCTTTTGCAAGAAAAGGCTTCAAAATTATCCTAGCGATATGACCACGACAACAACAGATACCAAGAGAACTAAAGGAAATAGACATCATCTCTCAATCAACTTTGCCAAGATATATCCTTTGATAAATAAAAGACAAATCAATACTTTTGGAGTTAACCCTGGCAATGGTATATGCCCGGATCATAGAGATGCTGCCGGAAAGCGAAACTTCGAGACCTCCCATGTGATGGGATAAAGTCTGCATCTTTCTGGACAAAAATAATTAGTCTTAGTAAGTAATCCCCATGAGAACAGTTAGTATTCATATTGATCCAGAGCCATAACCTTCCAATGAATTACCCTAAAATGGCATTGACAAGACATGAACTGGGCCGTGATGTGATACAGACATGGTTTGGTAGAAAATGGAAATAGATTCCTCCTGTCAATTAAGTGTCAGTCACATTAACATAAGATGCAGACTTTTCCTTCTGCGGATCAATTTTCAACCATATGAAGATGGATTCTTCCGGGACGAAGATGGGCAAGAAGATTGTAGATAATCTAGGTTGTCCACAGAATTTCAGCAAGTAAATAACATAAATACAACAGATTGAGGCATTTAGCCAAGATGCCAAAAAGGCTCGAAAGTGCATTTGGCCAAAGACATCCCCAATGATTGAGACAAACAGAGCAGGAAGACCTTCGAGGGACATCAATGGCAGCATAAAGCTTTAACCTTTTCTTCTTCCAGCTGTTTGTGGATCATAACCAAGGCGACATTATCAAAGAATAGACGAACAACCTCTTAAAACATCACCATTCCCCACCTACCACAAGCTTTGCACTGAGAAAATAAGGGTAACGTAATCGAGACAAGACATGATTTTTACATATAAGCCAACATGAAATTCAACAATAGAACAGACAGATTAGTTCAAGCTCCTTCCTCGATGTAAAGCTCGTCAGGTCATCGACAAAAGAACCATCGAATCAAACACCAGCAGAATTCTGGGCAACTGACTCAATGAAAGGAAATCAACAAGGAGAAAGATTTATCAAACCGAAATCCAATCAGTGGTTCAAGATCAAACTCCCAGAAATTAACTGTTCGACACCAATCTTGATTCAGCAGAACTGTTACCGCAAGTGGGATAAACTGGGACGACTAGTGTCTATAGATGCAATGATAAAACTAAAACATTAGAGCTCATCGCTCTTAGTATGATGATTCTCCGATGAATTTTGAGATTATCAGACCAATTTTGGGATTCAAGTCTCCATTTTTCCTCATAACGGCTCTCTTCCATCCGAACCACGGAACTCAGCTTAAGATCTGTTTGGAGAAATTCTTGAAGTAATGACCTCATTACGTGACATGAATAAATACAAGTAAATACTAATCAACATATAATAAATAAGTAAATTAATATTAATTATTTAAATAATTATTATAATTATTACGAATTAAAATAATTTAATTAATTTTTCATTGGCCATCTAAGATTTTTCTGTTAGGAGGGAATGGAGGAGATGGACAGACTACTTAATGAAGGAACGGGTGGAGTTATATATTATTCTTATACATGAATTTTTCTAATGAAAAATTAAAGGACAATTTGATTATTACATTCTTTTTTTTTTAAATTATTTTACATTTTTGTCTCTCGCACCTTTTAAAAAATTACACCAAATGACAACAAATTCTCTCTCCTCTTTCCATTCCAATCCTGTGACTTCCCTTCAGCTCCATTAAACGAGTAAATATTTACTGTATAATTATATAACGAATTCGTTATATAAATTACTGTTAATTCTTACTAGTGAAACAACTGATTTTACTAATTTTTATTAGTTTTGTAGTACCACCAACCAGGATTACTATGGTATTCCATGACATACAATACTTTTTTGCTTTCATAGGGCATCTGACAAGGGAAAATTTACAGGTTATAAACTTTACCAATAAATATTTAATACGTCATTATTAACTATCACATCACTTTTTTTATTCATTTAAAATATTCTTTTTAATTATATTGACTTACGTGTTAAATATTTATTGATTAAGTTTACCACGTCACGTTATTCGTGAGTTCGGCTCACATAATAATTTTTCATCCATTGTGGAGGCTTTTGAAGTGGCCCTTTGGGCCAAATGACTTCTACGTGGATGAAAAGCACGATGACATCGCTGCAGACTTGCACGGAAAAAAAAATCACAAATCAGAGCACTATGGCTAACATCATTGACGGCGAAATTATTGGGAGAAGTCTCTGAAGCACCGAGGTTATAGAATGTGTAAGCCGTGGAATCCATAGATGGGAGCTGCACTTTAATCCGGAGAAGGCAAATCTTTCAGTGGCGACGATGTGGCCGATGATGCCACAGCTAAGCTCCTCACAGAGGATTATGACTCAACGATCACGAGGACCTTGATCGAGACTCGATGGTGTTACCGCCTCAGGTAGCACGGCAAATTTTTGGGCAATTAAGTGTGCAGGTTGACCTGGCAAAACCTTCAGAGTACTATTTGAATTGGAGAATGGGATGTAGCCAATCCAACATGAAGAGGTGACTGCTCTCTGTTTTAATTGCAGCCTAGTGGGACACCTAGAATCAGGGACAAGACAAGAGCAAGACGGATACCTAGAATCAGCTGATGATAAAAGGCTCTGCCGAGGAAGAGGGTTCGAGCAGCTCAAAGCACGGGCAACGCTTCCAAAGGTATGTTAGCACCACTTGGTGCTAACTCGATATATAGAAAGCATGGAGACCCCAGCTTCGGTCACCAAGGACCACACTTGTTCCTTTAAACTTCGGTGTTCAGCTGTTTCTGATCCAACAATTTGCAGTATATAGGCAGCATATATGATCACTCCCATGCATTCATTCCCAACCTGCTGAAGCCAAACCGAACAGCTGGTTGCACATGCCGGGCTCCTGGTGTGCCCGGCCACAGCAGTTGCCAGTACTCCAAGGAAGAACCAGTCTACATCTATTCCTTTCTGCGAAAGAAAAAAATCAAAAAGAAACAACAAACAGAGATTCTAGCAGAGAGGTGATAAAAAGATCCAACTCGGTCAATCCTAGCACTACGGGAGAACGTAAAGAAATATCAGCAGCAAAAAGCAGATTCATGCTTCAAACACAACCATGTATCTGAGAGAAAATCTCATCATCCTCTTCCCAGCACCATCAGCAACAAGTTCGGTTGCCGTACATCATTTACTATGGATTTGAATTTCAAAGAACGAGCAAGAGCTGATGTTCATTTTATTCTTTTTCCTGTATCTACACACACATTGATTATGGTTATTAATATTTTGGAGTATATGCAGCAAAGTCGTACGGTCCAATGATCTCAGGGAAAAAGGAGGTGCAAAATGCATTGTAACCAACCAGCCGAGGGCACGCATACTTCTGAAACTACGAGCTTGCACCAAAGACACGGATCTTCTGTTCGATCAGAACACGACAACAAGGGCAGGCGGCTTTGCCCTTCTTCCCATAGTTTTCACTGCACTTGCTGCAAATAACTTGGTGGGCACAGGGCAGGAAGACAACTGAGACTTCGTCCTTCTTACACAGCAGGCACCGCCTATCTGCATTGATTTCAGAGGAGTGCTCCATGCTATCTAACTGATTGAGCAATCGGGCAATCGTTTCTCCCTTTGGCTTTTCTGCCTCAAATTTTGCCATCTGGGAGGCACTGGAAAGATTATTATAACTATCACTATTACTATCATTATGGCCATTAGATTGGGCCGACGACCTTAGGCGTGAGAGCTCCTGCTCCAGTCTTTTAATATCATCCTTATGACGCTGAAAGTCTATCTCTATCTTTAAGCGCAGCGCCTCAAGCTTTCGTTTATTGCTGCCCTCTGTAGCTTCTTTCAAGCGGCGCTCCTCCTCCACCTGTGTTAAGGCAAGCTCCTTCTCCTTTGCCACCTGCTTCCACTTAACCTGAGAGGAAGTTGAGCACTAAGAGAAAGCAAGCAAGCACAATAAAGATGAGGAAAATGGCTTTGTAGTCAGGCAATTGGATCTTCTTTTTTCATCCCGAAAAGGGAGGATCTGTATTGACATGATATTTTTGGGGATTTTCTGAAGAATCTGCCCTTTAACCATGTTGAAGACCAATTTGATTCATTCACAAATACATTTAACTAAAGGGGATAATTCTGGACAGCAGACGAATAATCACAACATGCCCTTTCAACTTCTGGAAATTCTAATACACAAATCAATATCTAGGGGAAATAAAAGGCTCATTCATTGTGTTAGTAATGAAATGGAATGACAAGCCAAGAACTAAACGTACAAACAGCCAATTTATTATTATGTGCTCCACAGTCAATCCACATGCGGATAACTTTCAAAATTAGGATGCATAAACTCCACTTTTTCTGAGATTTTGGCTGCATATCTTGCTGGGGAAAAGATTAGGATGAAAATGAAAATAAAATTTTTACCACTGTTGTTGAATTCTCATTCTTCATACCCCATTTATCGCAAGCAACTAAACATCCATAAGGCATATTTTCACCATCAAAAGCATATTGGGGTTGTGTTTTATCTTTCATGCTGCATTACTCTGCTTCAAGTTGGATCCAACTATACATAATCATCCTTTTTTTCAATGCAAACTATCATGTACCTCGAAGACTTTGCATTTTCTGAGACATCTTTTCAATAGTCTTGCCTTTCTTAGTCACTAGAAACATTATCCATAAATCCCCATGGCACTCATAGCTAGCAAACATTGAGCTAAGATTGATTATGCTTTTTTTTCTTTATGGCACTTAATAATTGTTGCAATGATCAATCTTTACCTTATTAGTAAACACATAAGAAGGTCAGAGGTTCACATAGAATTACTGGTGTGCATCCACATATTCCACTTACCTCCGCTTCTTTTGTTGCCTGCTCCAGTTGAACTAATTCCTGCTGCAACTCAGAAATCTTCTGTTTCTCCTCAGCAATCTCATCCTGCAACTTTGTCTTCTCTTTCTCCAGAGCCAGGAGTTTTTTCTGGCACTTTCTTTCCCTTTTTGCCACCTTCAAACGAGATGTTTCTGACTCTGATGCACTCAACTTAGAAGCCTCCATCTCTGCCCTTATCTCCGCATTTTCTGTCTCAAGTCGTCTAACCACTGCATTAGCACGATCAACTTGACCGCTTGCCTTCCTCAAAGCATCCTCCATTTCAGAGAGCCTTTTCATCGTAGTTTCCTCTAGAGTTTGCTTACCTTTCTTCAACCTCTGAGTCTCCTCCATCTCCATTCTCAAGACTTTGAGCTCCGTCAAATCACTGCTTAACTTCTTAGCAGCCTGCATTGCCTTCTCATGAGCCCACTCCTTTCTCTCCTTCACTTGCTTGTCAAGATCCTTTATCTGACGAAGAAGAGACAGTATCATCTCATCCTTCTGATCTTCCATTACAGACACAGATTTCTCATCAAGTTTCAGTTCCTGGAATTTACTGAGGATAGAGTTCATCGAATCTGGAGCATTAGGACTCTTCGGCTCCCCCTTCTGTTCAACCCCCGAAACAGCTTCCTCCCCTATGGACAAAGAGCTCTGCCCAACAGGAGGTTGTGGCTGCAGAGCATGCTTTGGGTTTGACCGAAAACCTGCAGAAAATGCAGTGACATTCCTCTTCAAAAGTGATTTCATTGTCGGCGAGAGATTAAACCTCTTGGGACACTCGATATCAGGAAAAGACTCGTTGGTCGGAAACTCTGAAACACCATTGTCCCCAAATCCCCATCCGCTGTGAAATCGGCAAGACTGGGGAGCCGAGATACCAACAGCAGCAGCACTGTTTGAACAACCCTCGAGACTACTGTTAGAGGCTAACCCGTCACTGCTCGGGGGCTGAGGAGCAATATTAGGAATCTCTACTGTGCTTGCTCGGCTCACATTGAGATCACTCATTAGTAGACACCACATTGCATCGCCCCTGCTCAATTGAGGCCTCAGCTGCTGCATCAGACACACCATTCTCGCCAGAGAGTACTCTTGCAAATGCCTCAGATCAGGAAAAACATGATCATTCTCACCGGGACTAGCTTCGCCACTATCACTGCTACCCTCAGATATTCTTTTCAAATAAGCCTCCGCATTGTGCATTATATTCGTCAATACGTCCATACCTCCGTAGCAATAGCCGTTTCTCAGCACGGCTTTCAGGGCAGTCTCCTCGTCATAGCCAAATCCGACGAGCCTCGACAGCGCCTCGTTGTAAAAGAACTCGAGGTTCTTCATCAGGATGTTCTGCAATTGTTCCTCGGTGCAGTATCCCCAGCCGCCGGCATCATCGAAATTGAGGGTAGGGTTAGTGCTGGGGAAAGGGCTAGGGTTGAGGCAGAGCTGGCAATTGGCGGGGTCGTGATTGGGATCGATCATGGTTTTGGGGATCGGAGACGGATAGTCGATGGAGATGGCCGGGGAGCTGTCCATCGTCGTCGTCGTCGTCGTCGGCGTTGGCGGCGGCTTCTTCACCGATCGGAGGTGTCGACTGATTCTGACGTGCTTTCCTCTCGCAGTGCAACTCATGTGTCTGTCCGTCTGGGTGAAGGTATATAAATCACAGAGGATGAGGAGGATGGAAAGCAAGGAGAAGACGAAGATGCAGACGAAAGCTGAGAAATTTTTTTATTATTATTCTTTTTCTAGATTTCTCTGTTTTTTCTTTTCTGCTTTTATTTTTTTTCCTCCTTTGCCGATGTAAAAATAATATTTTTTTTACTCATAAATTGATTAAAATAGAGTTTTTTTCTTCTATTATATCTCAATTAATTAAAAAACATATGCAATTTTTTTGGATAAAATCAATGGTGCTCTATTCACTATCAAAGGCGCTTACATCGAAAATGTTAAAAAGGAAAACACATAGAGAAAGAGCAAATACATCGATTATTAGACTATTTCTCAACTTCTAAGTAATCTTCCATGCACATATGTCGTGACTCTATGGTCAGATATCCTAATACTAGTTAGGACTCTCTCATATCTCTGAATTCAGTCGAGTTCAAGCAGTCATTTTTTGCAGTTCTTACGAACACCATTGAGCTGCAGAGTGCAATTCTAGATTTTTCCTTGGAAAGCACATCCAAAAAACAGATGGTCCCTACATTCCAAGTCGGTTTTGCAAAAGACACATGGAGGATTGGCATTTCTGTTCCAACACAAGATACGATCAAAACATCGAGGGCTTGTTGTTAATTGCAAGCCAAGAGATAAAGTTGCACTTGCACGTAGGGATAAAGGGATGAGAGCATGAGAGCTTAAACTTAAGAACCTTATTGCCTCTTGACCGGAGGGAATCCCAAACCAGAGCAGTTGAAAAAAAATATTCGTCTAGAATTACCTGACCGGGTGATGATCATGTCCTTATTCCAACAAAGGAGTAAATGGTAAATGCACCTTATTCAATGGTCCTCACAATCCTCATTCCAATGGCTTTCCTTTCCCCACCAATATCAATCATAACAGCTGGGAATAAGTCATGAGGACCGAGTCCTAAACCATTAGCACTATGATTAGATGCAAAATTAATTATACCGACCTAAAAAATAACAGACAATTAAGTTTAAAGACAGACAGAGTCATCTATATTTTTTATTCTAATTCTTAATTATCGTATTTACATAAGTATCAATTTTTTTATTTAACGAACACAACATAATAATTTTGTTCTTGTTACATGGAAAAAAGTGTCGTTTTTTTCTGGGATCAACCTCAAGATTTGACTACGGAAAAAAATTGTCTTGAATTTTCATTTTTTTCCCTTATTATTTCGTTTCCGTCCGAGAATTATTTTATATGTTTTTTCTAACTTGCCAGCACCTAAATTCTCATTTACGACCGATTTCATGGAAACTAATCAAATTATTTTAATTAATATTAACTATAATAACTGTTTAAATAATTAACATTAATTTACTTATTTTTTATATTATAATTAATATTTCCTCGAACGAGCTACGAATATATAAGAATTTCTCGATTTCGTGGGCCCGTAAATTGGTGTTCATGTTTTGAAGCAATTTCCTCCCGGCAGTGAACGGAGGGGAGGAGAGTAGATGGGAGACTGAATGACCTCTTAGCCCCCCAGGCGATGTCACGTGAGTTGCACGTACCAGTTTCCGGAGCAGAGTTTGCCTCTGCTACGCTGTAAAAATCTGGTTTTTAATTTTAAAATTCCGATTTTACACTACAGTATATTTGATAAAAATTTTTTGTTATATTCTAATATTAGATAGAATAAAATTTTACAGTGTAATTAGTAAAATTTTTAAGTAGCATTCTTGGATCACGACAGTAATTTTACCTATACGTGCTAACTTTAAGACTAATTTTATATTTTTCTCTCACAATATAAGATATTTAACAAATCTGATAATACCGTATATTAAATTATAATAGAATAAAATTTTACGAGATTTGAAAATTTCATTAAAATCTTAGCATTCTCTATTTAATAAATTAAATATTTTCAGCCATTCAATGCCTCCAACGGATGGAAACTTATCTCCCTTTCAAAGTTTATTATCCGTTCAGTCATATTATTTTTATTTTACAATAACATTTAATACAATTTTATAATCGAATATATTAATTCTTATAACTTTGTTAATAAAGAATGTATCATAAAAATAAAAATAAAATGAACAATTAAAAATGAAAATTCGAGAGTGGTTAAGACCTGAAATGATAGTTATAACTTTAACAGTGGTAATTCTACAATTCCATCCGTATTTACCCTTTTTTTCACCGGTTAAAAATTTAGCTATCATGAACATTTCTTGTGATGTAAAGGAGGAGAAAGTCTTTTATAACACGCTTTCAGTCAGATACAATTATTTCTCTGAATTTTTTATATAACCTAAAAAATAAAAAATTAATTCTAAAAATAACTTATTATGATTGGCCTAAGTACATTGAATTATAGAACTGTAATTTGAGATTTACCATCGAGTTAAGTTATTCCTCTTGTAAACATAGGGACTCCCAGGTAAAGTGAAAAAAACAATGCATCTGGTTAATCTTTTCCCATTTTCACCATAAAATGATGGCTAAAAGTCACTGTCTTGTAACTTGTATTGATTCCTCTTGCGTTAGTGCCTTTTTGTTCATGAGGCCGTGCCGGCCGGCTGCCGGAGGTGAAGTTGACCGATCAGCTATGGTCTTCACATGGAAAAAAGCCAAAGCCGGATAAATGTCTTCCCTGACATTTCTAACGTAAGGGATGAGGACACGACGACCGGTGATGGCAATTGCACTGCATCACTAATGACCCAATACAACGCAATAACGAAGTGATGACTGCAGCAACCGACCGCAACATCCGCTACTAAAAACCTGCCCCACAATCTTCCAAATCTCGTACCCTTTTTCTCATTTCTGGAAGAGGAAATAAGGATCCCTGTCAGATTTTTCGCTGAAAAGGATGTTTCCTTAAGTCGTCAGTTCGGAGCAAAGACTCTAGCCCACCTAGCTTTACCGTGCCCAAGTCTCCTCACGTATCACCAGAACTGAATCGAATCCCAGACCTCCCACTCGACGAGATGCCATGGCGGTCACGGTTGCTTTTCCGATTAACTTTTGCCATTGCTGGTACGACTATTAGTTAAATATTATAATGATGACAATATATCTTATCGAACCATAAAGAGAAGGGAGCCAATAGATCAAGAGAGTCGAACCTAACTAATGAATCTGTGGATTACTTGCTGCTGCAAGTGGTTTTTTTCTTTTTATTTTTATATTATTAAAAAAATTTATAATTGACTATCATCTAATTAAAGAGCACGACAATGAGGGAATAATTTAGTTCGTTATCATCATCCAAAACTTAATAAGCTCTCGGTTTGATTGTCAACTACGTCATTCTCATATTCCTGTATTTCCTAGTTCTCGGTATGCTTTTACCTTGTCGAACTGGAAAAATAGCACGTCATTGAAATTTAGGGGGGTGTCTGATTCGAATTTCTTTAGATTGCAGAGAAAATAGAGTTTACAATAGTTTGAAAAAATATAAAAAAAAATTGTAAAGTATAGTAAATTTTAAAATAATTTTAAAGTTGATTGTAACTCAATAATTATATATATTTTTGACGTAAGAATTTAAAGATAATACTGTAAAATTATAAATTATATAATCTCATGTTACAATAAATTTTTGAAATAAAAACAAACGCTACATCGGACACTAATGAGCATATTATATAATAAAATTAACTTGGTATTATAAATTAATAAAATTTAATTATTTTAAAGTTATTTTTATTTTATGATTTTATTAAAAAGTCTAAAGTAATTAAATATAATTTTGATTTGTGACTTTAATCAGCGCTGCAATATATTCTCTCTCCTCTGTCTAGCACCTTTTATCTACTTAAACATGAAGAAGCTCCGTTTCATATAACCCAAATCCTGCCTGCCGCTTAATCTTCATGGCTGGGACGCAGATGCAGAACTCAGACCCTCCACCGGCAGCCGTCGTGGATACTATAGGAGAGATCACGGCCATCTACAGGTCACTCCCACCCAGGCCCTCCATCGAAGAGGTTGAAGCCGCCGAGTCGATCCTCCAAACGGTCGAATTCGAGGAGAAAGCCAAGCTCGAGGATGTGTCCAAACTGGAGCTCTCGAAAGACATCCCCCCGGAGCTGTGCGGCGTCCTGAGGGAGGTGAAGAGGACTCTGGTCCTTTTCCAGGCACTCGAGCAGAGAAAGGAGGCGGCTTTCACGGTGGAAAGAGAGCGGCTTTTCCGGGCCTTCGACGGGCTGATTCAGAGGGCTAATAGGGTTGTCTCCGGCGAGGCGGATGAAGAAACCTCTGCGCAGAGACCACAAGATGACGCGGAATGTGAAATCGCGGGAGATGCTCCGGCTTTGGTTAAGCAGAAGATGATGTTGGGTGACGCGGAAGGGTTGAAATCTCCAGCGAGGAGTTCTTCCACCGTGAAAACAATCTCCGTCTCGAAAGGTTTCTTCGAATTCTCCATGTGCTCCAGCATCGGTTTCTGCCCTGTTTCTTCTGTTTATGTTCCACGGTCTGCGTTAACGAGGTCTTTTGCTGTTGTCTGTCTGTTCTCCACTGCAGGAGGAGATACCGAGAAGCTGAGCCTGATGAATGTTGCAGCCATGATCGAGACGTCCGCCAGGACCAAATCGGCAGTTCTCGATCTCAGACGGAAGCTGATGGATCAAATCGAGTGGCTGCCCATCTCGATCGGGAAGCTCACCGAAGTCACCGAGCTCGACTTGTCCGAGAACCAGATCATGGCGCTCCCCAACTCCATCGGGACCATGAGAGCCCTCACCAAACTCGACATCCACTCCAACCAGATCATAAACCTCCCTGAAGCGGTCGGGGAGCTCGTGAATCTCAAGGATCTCGACTGCCACGCCAATCGGCTGCGCTCGCTGCCGGCTTCTTTCAGGAACCTGACAACCCTCGTGAATCTTGATCTGAGCTCGAACGAGTTCACTCAGTTGCCCGATTCCATCGGGAGCCTGGCTTCCTTGGAGAGGCTCAACGTGGAGACCAACGAGCTCGAGGAACTTCCATACACAATTGGCTCCTGCTCGTCCCTGATCGAGCTGAGACTCGATTTCAACCACCTGAAGGCCCTCCCGGAGGCGATCGGCAAGCTTGGGTCCCTGCAGATTCTCACCCTCCATTACAACCGGATCAAGGGGCTGCCCACCACCATGTGCAATCTCTCCAACCTGAGGGAGCTCGACGTGAGCTTCAATGAGCTCGAGTTGATTCCAGAGAGTCTCTGCTTCGTGGTGAGCCTCGTGAAGCTGAACGTGGGGAAGAACTTCGCGGACCTCCGGGCCCTGCCGAGATCGATCGGGAATCTGGAGTTGCTCGAGGAGCTGGACATAAGCGATGATCAGATAAGGGCCCTGCCGGACTCCTTCGGGCTCCTGTCGAGGCTGAGAGTGTTCCGAGTGGACGAGACGCCCCTGGAGCTGCCACCAAGGGAAATAGCCAAACTTGGTGCTGAAGTAAGTCTACACCATTGATTCATCGCTGGTGCAGCTAACCTAATCGAAAGACTCAAGTTGCTAATGGATTTTGGTCCTGGGTTTTCCTGTTTACAGGCTGTTGTGGAGTACATGAGTGATTATGTGGCCAAGAGAGATGCAAAGTATCAACCTTTGAAGAAGGAGACGAAGAAGAAGAGGAGGAAGAAGGGGTTTCGGTCATGGTTCAGCTGCCTTGTAAGGGCCTAACAGCACTGTTGATAGGCAAAAAGAAGATACACCAGCCCAAGAACTTCGCCAATTTCTGCAAATCCTTCTGCATTCTTCTCCCTTTTCCTTCTCGCTGATGCAAAATATGTTGCAGTGTATATATGTGTGTGTCTGTGCATTTCTTTGCGTACAATAGAGACAGTGGCCAAAGGACAGAGATAACTTGATTTTATTAGTGGGTGTCACCGAATAAATACTATCACCGAATAAATACTATCACGGGATAACACAGTTACATATAAGATTTTCTCCCGTACCGCCCTGTGGACGAGACCCGAGCGTAGAAGCCCCATTTTCTTCATTTTCATGTACTCTTGTGGGAATTCTGTGAATACATTGAAGAAGCAAGGATATGCATGAGCTAGCTTTCTCGTTTTACAAGTTACAGTTATGATTTTTTTTAATCTGTAAGCTGTACTCTTTCATTTCTGTAAATGAAATATATGTACAATGTACAAGCCCCTTTATAAAAACTCGACGAATCAAAACAGAAGTCAGCAAGCAAACTGTAAAAGTGGAGCGCACCAGCTTGTAAGTGCATTGACCGGCAACAAGAAGATAGATTAGATACCTTTACTGCTCGGATAGGTAGACCCTAGACCGGTATTCTTGATACCTAGAAGTTCTGTACATGACAGCACACCTAATCCAAAACAAAGCTTTTTCAACGAAGGATGCAATATTGTTGTGCAGCATATCATTCCTTATTTTTCATACAAAATCCAAGTGGGATCTCCAAGCGGGTCTAAGCAGGGCTGTGCAAGAGTATAAGGTAGATTTGAAATCAGTAGGAACCTACCCAATATACCATATTGGGTTGTTATGGGTAAATCTTCATGAAAATAGGATAGTTTTCGGGTAATGAATTGAGAAACCGATATATTCTGGTTGCGGCATACAGGTTACTCAGAACCGGAACATATTAACTTATTTGTACGGTTAATTTTAATCATTCGTAACTTTCTCGTTTGAATTTTAATTTACAAACTATCTAAATCTTTATATCTTAATTTAATGAACTTCATTTGACATAATAATTATGTATATTTGATAAACTTTTATGTCTAAAATATCATTATAATTTAAAATTACTAATAGATAACACTTAAATATAATGAAAACATCTTTAAAATTTATACATATTTGATTATGATAAAACAATCACGTTAAATAATAATCAGTTTGAAAAATATTAAAATAATTCATATTATAGAGGTAAAAGAATAAATAATAATCAGATTTCAATGTGGCATTCGAAACCTATGATATCTTACATGTTTCAGGTAGGGTATGGCTCCAAGGTTTAATAGGGTAGGGTTCGGTTTCAAGATCTAGGAACCAGTTTTATACAGGGTATGGTCCGATTACTATAAAAAAATAAAGGGTACCTGAACTCTCTCACCCATAGGTCAAAGTGCGACGGAGTACAAAGGCTTTTCTTTTGTTCGATTAATTGTCCAATTCAATTCATCGTCCTAGCAGGACCTCCCTTGATATGTCGAAATGGGAGAGAATGCACCGTCGAACCTTGTTCAAGAGGGAGTGCTCGAAGAACAAGTGACTTATGTCCTCGTCGGGTAACGACGATAATTACACTACGTTATCGAGAGATTCTCAGATGAATTGAACTTTCATGAATCATTAGGAGGAAGTGCATAACTAATTGAGCTCTTTAACAACCTCACTTAAATTTATTTGAAGAAAAAAAAATAAGAGGAAATTTTTTGGGTCAATACCAACTTATATTTATAATCATAATAGATACTGACTAATTTAAATTTGAGCCAGATCTGCTAAAGAAGGAGTAAAGTTCTTGTAATTATGGAATTTTCTCATTCGTAAAAATTCAAAATTTTATTTAAGAGAAATTAACGTTAAATCGACTCATCTGATAATATAAATGTATTTTCCTTGTGAGAAGACATCCCCAATATATTTCCAACAGTCTCGCACATTGACTAACTCCCAAAAAACTCGAATTTTCTCCGGAATCCAACCAGGGACGTGCTTTTCTGGTGATTTTGAAAATGAGACCAGAAAGCAACCTAGGCAACATCTGCCAGATTAGAAAACAAGTATTAATGTGTTACACACTTGGTCGCTCTGATAATGACATATACTAAACTAGTAATATTGATGATAATGATGATGACGATTAAACGATAAACACAAATCGATCTTCTGGGCAAACAAATATTAAAAAGTCTAAGTTTCTAAAACGATCGGCACGGTGATAGATGTCATCCTTGACATGCAATCTAAGAGGTCATGACGTTGACATGGAGTAGCCCTTGTTAATAAGCTTTTCACACGTGTCTGCATGTGAGGTTGTTAGAATCAGCGGACTTGTGGAATATTTATGAGTTCGATGAGAATAAACCACTCGTTATAAGAATAAACATTAGTATTGAGGCCCGATTTGAAAGACTAAGCCCAGACCAACAAATAAGGCCCCACTGGGTCCATGTAGCGGGCTCTGCTTCCATTGAAAGGATTCAACGTTGTACTGTACGTTTACATCTTAACGTGGTCGAATTCTAAAGTTGGTTGCGATGTGTAATATGTTAATCGATGGCATGATAAGCTCGGTTCATTTGGAAGTTCGAGGAACAGTTACTCTGAGTCGGGATTCGTACAATGTTTCGATAAAAACACACCAGCCATCGTGGAGAGGCAGATTCCGGTGGATAGAGTCTTGGATCGATGAGGCAGTGCGGTGCAGATTTTAATGGATTAACCGATATTAATCCATTCATCACAATTCTTTTGTCATCTTCTTGATACCCATATCTTATTACCATGTCATGTTTTGCATTCTCGGGCCCAGACGCTGACTCCAGGGTCAGTGACCTGGGGCAGGCCGAGTCGAGGTCGGCCTTGTCATATGCCAAGAGGAAGGACAGGAGTGAGCTCGATGAGCTAACAAAACCAGATGTTCATATCGGAGTTTATGATCGGTGCAAGTGCGAGAATCTCCTCGAGCCACTTTCGATCACCGAAAACACCGTTACTTTAGATTAATTAATAGGGAGGGTGCTGTGGTTGTGTATATATAAATGCAGATCATATAAGCAAAGAGCCTATGGGATTATAACCCTGCTAAGCTTTAGGAAAAGCAACTCTCGAAGTGGGACCAGTGTTTGATGATTTCTTTATTCTGTGATTCTCACCAAAAAGCTTTCAACAGGTCACATATTTCCACTGCATTCTCAGTAGAGCTGTCACTGTCAAGTGAGCTCATCGAGCTGCTCCTCTGGACTCGCTCCTAACGCCTGGTAAAACTCGGAGCGTAACGCATTCCTTCAACTGGTCTGTTTGTTTGTTTATCGAGTGAAACGGACGGAACTTTTGGTGTGAGAAGCACCTGAGAAGATTTGTCTGAATCCTTTGTTCTTCGTTCGCCATATTATATTCGGAGTCTGCAAGGTTGTTGTACAGTGTTTCTACTGCAAACCACTTGGGATTCTGTCTGCTCAGATCATGAACCTTCCATTTATGTCATTCTAATGACAACTTAGTCAAAGTTTCGTGCGAAAAGCTTGCAAATCCAGAAGATAATTCACAACATTGCAACTTACAAAGTTCAGAAACTCCCGGTGGAATCGATAAAAGTGATCCTCACCAGGAACTGTTGCATTCAGTATACCAAACCCCGACTCCAAGAACAACTTATGAACTACAACCAAAATCTGACTCATACTCCCGGGCTCGACCATTATTTCCTTCCCTCTCCAAGAAGCAACATCAAAAACCCGTTGTCTTGGAGACCACTAGCAGGACAACAACAGAAGTCGTACAGTTACATGACAATCTCATTTCAGCAGCATTAAGGCCTTCGTTTCTCAAAACTGATGGGGGTACAGCGTCGAGCTCGAGTTGTCATAGCCTTGGTAAGGAAAGTACTCCTTCCCGTAATATCCCATGTAGCTCATTGGATTGAAATCATCGGCGAGTTCAACTTCCCCCATTAAGTTTGAGTATGGTGAACCCGACGAGATCGGGAACTCGTACTGTGCAGGAAAGAACTGGGGCACAGAGTCCTGCCCTTGTGATGGATATCCCTGCAAATGAAGACATCCGTGTGGTATTAGTATTATTGTCACACTTGGAAAAGCTCCAAGAACGTCGGCATTTTCTTTATTTTGATACCTTTGAGGAATCGAGAATCAGATCACGTGAGACCCAGAGGCTAGAGAAGCTGTTCTCAATTGAGGTAGGTTCGACCAGGCTCGGGTATTGACCCTCGTCATTGAGATAGCCATTTTGGGAGGAAGCACAGCCTGAGAAGCCCAAGTAGTTGCTCGGTGTCTCCACCAAGGTGACTTGATCCGCGTTGCTCGAACCGGTTTCTACCTGTTTCCCTTTTGGTTCAGCTTCACTTCTCTTCTTTGAGGTACACTCATTCTTCTTAATAACTCGGCACAGAGCGAATGCTCCCTGCATTGATCTCAAACAAATGACAAATCAAACAAGTATCCCAAGAGAAGTCGGTTCATGGAAAGAAAATGTTACAGTGGAAGATTGGTCGTAATAACCTGAGGATTCGACGGTCCCGAGAGATCATCAGAGAGCCGATACTCGTGCATAACCCAGTCCATCCTATCTCCAAGTGGAGCTCGTCCACGGTAGAAGACTAGAGTCTTTCGGTAACCTGTGACAGAGGATTGGCAGGAAATCTTCCGGTCTTTTCCAGTGGCTTTCCAGTAACCCGACCTCGTGGCTCTATTCGTTCTAGAGCCGTTCGGGTATTTCTTGTCCCGTGGACAGAAGAAGAACCATTCCATGTCCCGTTTCGGAAGGAAGGACTTCTCTGCAGATCATGGGACAGTAAGTCAAAAGATGGATGAAAGTAATTTGATCCATAAGAGAAAATCCTAGGGATCATCAGACTCTGCAAAGATACACAGAACAATGCTGTTTTCTGAATAAGATGTTAGAACCGAAACTCAAACAAATGGGCCACTCAGAATCGTTTAGTCCGACCTCTTACAAGCTCGGTGGAAATTTAACAGCAGTACTTGACTGAATTCATTTATCTCCTTTAACTTTCCTTGCCTGAAACTGTTGATTCACTGGTAAAACTTCCATTTCCCTAATATTTATTTCAGTCCATATCAGTATAGTCATATAGATCATGTCACCTTCCCTTAGATTATATAATCCGACAAGTTCGTATATGAAAAATTTGGAAATCATATGAATTGGATTATTCCCTTGTCCGAGTTTCCGGTACCTGGAAGCTCCCACGGGTCAAACTTGTACAAGTCAATCACAGGAACCACTTCGAGCTCAAATTCCAGCCCCTCAACTTTCCTCTTCAAGTAGTAACCGATCAATTCCTCGTCTGTAGGGTGGAAGCGGAAACCCGGTGGCAGCGAACTCCCTCCCATTTTCTCAATCAATCCTAAATACTAGAGACTACAGAGAGTGATGGAATGAAGTTTGAGGAGGGAACGTTTGGCAGAAAACAGGGGAGAGGACCAGAAGAAGGTTGGGGGAGACAGATACGGAGGATGTTTTTTGCTATGTACCGAGGCTGTACCTATTGAAAATCTGAAAGATCCAAAAGTAAAAGCTTTTGTCGATGATTGATTTGTTGTTTGGGGTCGAGTAAAAGTTCCACAGGATGCACCGGTTGTACAGCAGAATCATTGTCAATTTGAGCTTCCTCTTATGGCTGTAGTATCCCAAACACCTCCCAGCAACCCCCTCAAATGTTACTCTAGCAACAAGATCCGTAAAAGCAACCAAAAAGACTATCTTTCAAGCAATACCAGGAAATTACATGAACAAAAAACTGAAGTTTTGCCAACAAGATGAGACCCAGAAGGGTACCCAGAAACAAGAACTGCTCAATGTTTCACGGAAAGCTGGTGAGAAGGAGAAGAGGAGGCTTCTGTTGCAGAGGAGGGAATGGAGAAGGAGGAGGGTGGAGAAGAGAGTAGAAGCTGAAGGGGGAAGTGATGGAGTTATATATAAGGGTTGTTCATGGAATAGGCAACGGTCCAAAATTAGCACACACCGAAAGGTCTCAGAGATTGCTTGCCTGAAGCGTCCTCAAAATTCCAAAGCTGTGGGACCCCGCGAGCCCACTGTCCGCGTTCACACGTAACAATAGATTTTCCCGCCTGTTTTTGATCTTCCTGAGGTTTCATTAACGGTTTACGGATGGAAACTTTCAAAAGCCTCGTGGCCCGTGTCACCGGGTTAACCTATTATGGGAATGTATCGAGATCCAACACAATCGCATTGGCGGTACCATTTTCGTGTAGTTATGTATGAAAGAGTTAAGAGGCACTTAGAAGTGTGAGCAAAGCGTTAGGGGGAGCCCAAGGTGAATCCATTTCCCACTCAAGCATTATATGCAGGTCTTGATGTGTCTAGCATTAAGATCATGGTTGCTTTTGCCATGTTTCTGAGGTTTTTTTCAAGTAAAATTTGGTATTTCTCGTATTGGGTGTGATGTTGCAAAAAGATCTGGTTACAATATCAATTCATGTACCGGTCTATTATGCTGTGCACTATTTTATCTACGTAGATAAGATCTTAGATAGTGTAGAACTAGAATTAACTTGTAAGCTAAAAGGCACTTATCAATTTGGTGGCAATGGAGGTGGGGAATTCGGGTTTTCTTGGTCATACACTCACCATAGGACCAAGCACAATCCAGGTCATCATGAGTAGGACAAGAACACTTTTTTCTCCTTTCCCTTTTATTTAACTAAGGAAAAGAAAAGGAAAGAAAGAAAGAAAAGGTAAAGTAATGGTGTCATCTAGGCCCCAAGTGCTCAAAGGTGAATATGATGTTCCAAAAGTGCTTCTTCTTAAACTCCATGGATTTCTCTAATCTTTTGGAAGGACCCAAAGACAACTTATTGGTGGCTTCAAGACGCATGAGTTCACATGAATATGTGGCTCCTCCTTCTGTCTTTCTTTCTTCTCACGAATTAGAGCCAGAATAAAGATGTTATATCTTGGATTGGACAAGTATTACTCATCCAAAACATCTATGCAATAATTAATAATAGGAGTGCTTGTGGAGTTGTTTTGGATCTCTATTTCTATTTTTCGATTTCTCTTATTGGATATTAACTACTCGAAGCCGATGAGTGGCACTAATCAAAGATCTCCCACTTGGTAAGTAGGACACTATGGTTCTTCATTAGGAGGGTTGGTAGGGCAACTATGACCTTCAATCCTATTTTGATTAAGGTTAGTCATTAGATAAATGTCAAACTAGGCAAAGATCGTGTGAGTAACATATGCTTTCATTGGCATAAACAAAATAGGTCGGTCTGTCTCACTACCCAATCCCTTTTTACATTTTAAGTCTAACAGTAACATAAGACATGCAGGGACTGCAAATGACTTAGACCAAGAGGTGGTTGTCTTCATAGATGCATCATGGAAAGAAGGGAAGTCTTGCATCTCAGGTGTTGCCTTCAGAGATTGGAAGAGGATCCTCTCCTAGTTCTTAAACTGCTATTGTTCTTCCCCTGCACAAGCTAAATCAAAGGGCTTGCTTCTCGCGGTATCAATGACTAAAGAACAGGATTGGCTAAATGTTCATTTCCTTACTGATGCAAAAGACGTAGTTTCCGCTGCTAAGAAGGAAAAGACATCACAATGGGACTGTACCAATGTTATTTTGGATTTTCATTATATTGTTGCTTTTCTTGATTTTTGGGATTGCAAATGGGTATCTAGGAGGGAGAATACTATTGCCCATGATTTATATTAGATTGGTAGAACTGTAAATACAACTGGACTTTGTATTTTTGAGGGATAAGTTCTTAATCCCTCACATTTTGGTAATATATATGATTATCATTTACTGATAAAAAAAAGGTCGGTCTGTTCTTGGATGCTTTACTTTTCCCCTCTCTCTCTATATATATATCTCTATATGTGTGTATGTATATATATATCCTATACTCATATATATATATCTGTATATATATATATATATAAAGACGTGGATGGTGATCAACAAACCAGTTTGATTCCTCTTTCTCTTAAGTAAAATTTCAGATTTAAGTATTGTCAATAAAAAAAATGATTTGGAAAGTTTTACTCATTAGTGAACTGTTCCAATTCAAACCCGAAATAATCAAGATACAATGAATTTCTACATATCAATCAGAGTAAGGTGGGAAAAAGAACATGAACAACCAAATCTAATGCCATTACCTAGTCACTAGGCTTTCCTAGTTAGGTAAGTGGAGGAAGTGTGATCTTTTCTTGTTCTTTCCTTCCCGTGAAAGAACACAGTCGGTCTTTCTTCTCTCATCGTGGCATTGAGAAGGAGAGTTCCCCAAATTTGCTCTCGAATTTGAAGCGGAAGCGGCAGTAATATACATTGTTTTTCATAAAGGGAATTATCGCATTTATATCGCCCTATCGTGGCATTTATTTGAAGACTTTTAATTCTTAGGTGACCGATCAGACTCGAACATAGATTATTTGGGACTCATATCATGCGTCTGGATACCAGATGGTGGGCACGGTATGAGGATGTCAGTGAGGAGTATTACCTTACATCTGACTGAGCTGGGGGTGAGTTCACACAAGGTGTCCACTGACACATCTAGGAAATTTTCTATCATGTGAATCCTAAGGAGAAAGTCTTAACTGATCTTTTTCTGAAAAATTTGTTGAAGGACACCATATAAGTTTTTGAGGCTTTATCCACAGGCATGCTGTGAACTTTGAGCGATGTCAACCGGACCCGCTACCGTGTGGTCTGAATCAACCTGCAGCATTGAGTAACGACCGTGTGAAGAAGACAGAGACATAACCTCCAGGCTTCATTTTCCATAGCTTGTGATTCAAACTGTGGGTTGGAGCTGCAGGTTTTGTTGACCGGTCCCTCTGAATCTTATCTTTAAACACAACGTCTTCTGTTTAACAGGAAAAAGGGATCTCCCCTCCGACACTTTGCAAATCAAGAAGAGAAATTGAACGAAAAGGTTCCCGTCAAATGTTGACTTGATCGAATCTGGCGAATCCCATCTTAACTCTGTCCGACGACGGTGTCGTAACATAAAGAGATGGACTAATACGCAAGAATCACGGGGATAGTATCAGGAATCCAGGAGTTGAGAAATTAGAGATGGTCATGTTGCAGTGTAGAGCTCCACTAATGATGGATTCGTGGTAGAAATCTGAGCTCCACTAATGATGGATTCGTGGTAGAAATCTTCCCCTTTTTATCTTGTTGCCGGCTATTGATGCTCATAGAATTGAGAAACTGACTAGGAAGAGTGAAGAAACTGATTAAGCATGTGGAGAAGTTAATTATGAGATTTGAGATTTCTCTCTCTTTTTTTATGAATTATTTGATCATAAACCATGGGATTAAGCTGTTAAATGATTCGGTAACTGGACAGTAGAAACTTATTTAAACTAATATTCAAGGAGAATAGAGATGACTAAAAAGATAAGCGTGGTTGGTTAACACCATGGATGTAGCTCAGCACGGGTTTCATCAACGTGACATTATTAAAATTTTAGTATATTGTTTAAGAAATTAATGTCTTATGTGCTCGTGTTCAAAGAACATGTTTCTAGCAGATACTTTTACAGAAATGCATAACAGCGATTCACAGCAAACTTTGTGGTCATATTAGATTTCCGAATTAGTTCCATGCAATGGTGAGGTGGAAAATCTTGGAGAGGACAAACCTTATCATCGGTCATCGTGTTTTGTCCACTGCTTTCGGCGGCTGCGCCCTGTCTTTGCTGACTCCATCTCGCAATGATTTTGACCTCTCTGCAATTCATGCACACCAAAGCCATCCCGCCAGCTGGCCAGCCAGCACTCATTTGGACTCTATTGCTTCCTTGAACATGAGTGGCAAACGCTGTTTTTGATAACTCGATTATGTGCTAAAAGTTAAATCTTCGACTAGCTCTTAATTGAGTTCGGCCTCCGGTTGAGAGATAAAATTGAGTTGACTTGGTCAGTGATAAAATGTGCTATAATTTCCTCAGTTATCCTGTTTTTGCTCTCACTGTAGTGCGTATCTGCAGGTATGAATGTGTAAAACCTACTAAAGAAGGTTGACGGAAGTGGAAAGGGTTTGTGTCGTTTAAGTAGAGGTGCCGGGTTCGAACCCCTGTGAACGCAGCAGACCTTCTTGGGAGGGGTCCCCGGAAAACCGCCTGACAGTACCCCGAATCCGGATTAGTCGGCTAGCCTTCGGGTACCGGATACCGGGTGGGCAACAAAAAAAAAAGTGTAAAATCTATCTAAGAGGACAAAATTCAAAAGAAGTTAAAGGAAGAATAAAAGCACCAATTTTGAGGAGGGTGAAATACGAATATCTCATAATTACATAAATAAAATCAGAAAAAAAAAAAATTTCACAAGTTTTTCGAAGTTGAAATGGGATCCTCTCTATGCCTCCGCAGAAAGACAGAGAATTCTGTATAACGGATGCATTACGTGACAATGCTGATATGATATTACGAGTTAATAAATTCAATTATTTTTAAGATTTTTTAATAAAAATTAAAAAGGAAAAAACCCTAAAGACAACTTGATTTGATTGACTCGTGAGACCACGTAGGCCCTAGCACGTGGCATACCCGTAAGATACAATACTCTTTTCCCTAAAATCACGGTGCCCATCTTTCTAAAATTATCTGGAGTTTTAAATTCGATTCTCTATTAGCAAAACTTCTCATGAACATTTGTTCCTTCTCCCTACCCTTTCCCGGGTCCATAAGCGGTAAACCCTTCTTGTAATCGAAAACGGTAGATATTTCTCCTCTCCTCGGTCGAGGAAATTCTTTCAAATATCTCGCGTAATGAGAAGTCAGACATGATCAGAAATTCGAACTCCGAACCCGAGTTTTAACTCTCTCTTTGCTTCACCGGGTACTCACTCCAACAATGTCCAAATTCACAGGCCCGTGCCAGAGATTGAGAGGTGACATGACAGGGAGACCGATCGTGAGGACACTGACTGTTTTTTCCGATGTTGGTGGGTGAGACTTAAGAGGGAGATCTCAACGATAAGTGCTCCAGCGTACAAAGGGATGAAAAAAAGAAGACTTCCATTGCCTTTAGCTGCCACAACATCATCCTGCCTGCAGGTGCTTGAAAATTAGAGGCTCTGCTAAAAAATTAATTTATTTTTCACATGTTTGAATCTTACGATGAGATTTTAATTAAACGATGTGATTTTCTACCTAATTTATTAAAATCAGACACATATCCAACCGAAAAATATAAGTCGATGAGTAGTGCCCGTTTTGATAACGTTCATATTACACATCATTATATCAACTTCATTATCCGAAAGTCGGCTTATCGATTAATTTATTTCATGCTTTTTAATCTTATGGTGACACTTTCAATTAAACGATGCGATTTTTTACCGAATTTTTTAAAATTAGATACATATATCTAATCAAAAAATATATAAGTTGTGTGAAAATGACCTTTTATATACCAATAGTTTCCTCTTCGATTCATTGATCTAAAATTGACCTTCTATTATATTGATAATTATTTAGGTTGGTGCAAATAACCTATTTTTGACTAAATATGCCCCAAAAATAAAAATAAAAACAAAAAAAATTCCCAGAAATTAGAACGGTAAATGTTTTTCGATTATTTTAAGGGGGGATCATGGAACATCCTGTACCAGACATGCTCTCGACAAGACAATGGATGAACATGCCGTGTATATAACATATATATATATATGTGTGTGTGTGTGAGAGAGAATAAGTCATGAGGCTTGTCTATCGGGGATTAGACTAATGAAGTGGGCCATCAGGATACCTCAAATTAGGTGGAAACACGATCTTGAGTTAGATCGTGATCTTCGTTAGTCCATCATGTCATATTCGAAACACAATATACATGCGCCGGATCTATTAATAAGCCGCCGTCGACATTCATGCATCGATGAATAATAATAGATCGTCGTCATCGTCATCATCATCATTATCGATTAGGTGCTACATGCTTGTCTTGTGATGGCGCATTACTTCCCTTGAATTTTGCTTCACTGCATTACTAGTACTACTCCAAAAGACGAAGCTTAGTGCACCGAGTAGACTGCGAAGATATCCGAAATCTATATATCTATATATTATAATCTAAAGTAGAGTTCCAACTCTCAAAGTCCCAACGGTCTCTCCACATGGCAGTCTCAACAACCTCCACGTGATTCTAGATTTTTTACTTTTTTGATTTATAAATAACAAAATATAAGAATTGATATGTGTTTACCACATTATCTTTATATTGGATATTTCTCATTTTTCTCTCTTCCTTCTTCAATTTTCAATCGATTACTTAAGTTATGTGAATCAAAAGAAATTTTTTTACTTAGTTAAATATTAAATTATTTTCTATTTAACTAAAATCTCTTTAACTTATATTTATTGTTATTATTTTTATTTAATCATCTATCAATTTGATTTAACTCCTTAAAAATTCATTCATGTAAATAAAGATCAATTTTACTATTTAAAGAGATTATTTTCTTATTTAGTTAAAATTTTTTCTCTTTATATCTATCTTTATTATCTTTATTTAATTTCCATATTTTCTTTGACTGCTTAGTTATTTTTTATTTTTCACTTACCCTTCCTTTCTATTTTCCACGTTTGCTCTCATCCATTTCCAATCTTTTTTCTATTTTGAAAAGTCATAATCGGATGAATATTTATTACTATCAATATTTATCTATTTATTATTCTTTTCTCAAACAATGTATTGCTATTATCCTTATATACAAACAATTACTATTTTAATATAATTATTCATAAAATAATAATTAATAATAATTTAATTCAAAATTATTTTACGTTAGTAAATGTCTGTTAACCCTACAGTAAAGCGCGAGACATTGGACTAGTTCTAATGAATCTTGATTAATTCGATGTTCAAATCAATCGATCAACTAAAAAGGTAAATTTTTTTTTTTTTTGCCACGGTCGATTTTCTTAATCGGAATTTTGTTTCTTTATCGGTTGAGGCGTGGCGGTACTGTGAAAGATCCAGATCCAGAACGTTGATTCCCAACAAGGATTAAACTCTCCTTTTTAGGAAAAAAAGTCTTACAATGAGACTCTGATTAAGAAGATAATTGGTGATCTCGATTGGTTTAATGGTTCTCTTATTAGGAGAAAGTCTTCCGTGAAGCAGTTATGCTACGTCAGCTTCGCTTACATGATATATTCGTCTAATAAGAATTTATTATTTATATATTACCAATTTGGGTTTGTCATTTATTAGATTTTTTTATTATTTATATATTATTTTCAATTAAATTTCACCATTTATTTGAGGTTTTTTTTTATATTTTTTAAAGTTTTTAAAGATTTAATAACTATAATTGTATAATTTTTTATTACATGTCAAGTTGTGATTGGACGGACATACCACGTAAACGATGTTGACGTGGTATAACCGCTCAACTAAAAACTTTCTCCCTCACTAGACACCCAAAAATAATTTTCAAAAAAGCATATTCCTTCTCAGGATCGATCCTCAACAAAAATATTTTTTAAAAAAGGCATATTCCTTCTCTGATTAAGGAAATGATGGTTACTAACAAGTGTCTCTTTTAAAATTAGGACTCAATTTTTTTAGAATGAGTCACAATTTTATAATAATAATAACCAATCATCAATTTTTAATTAGGAATATTTTTCAATTTTGAAGGGGATGTAGCCGCTAGTAAAACTCTGCTGATATTTTTCACTTTGTTTTTTTTCCTTTTTCTTTATTTTTTGAAAAAAATTGTGTTCAAAAAATAATTTTTGGATGAAATATACTTTTTGTTGAACAGAAATTGCTTTTTTATGAAAAAAGTTAATAGTATGATCAAAATGGTAAAAACTCAAAAATTTAAGATAAAAATAATAAAAATATGAAATATTGAGGATTAAAAGTATTATTTACCGTTGATTCAAAAAAGAAAAGAAAAGCAAAGAACGTAAAGATACATATCATGGGCTCCAGTGCTGGGCCACATTATATGATGCGAGTACCGGCTTGGGCTGACTGAGAGAGAGTTGTGGAAGGCCCAGCCCATCAGTTGGAACATGGGCTTTCTCCCTTGAAGCCCAATTACTTTTCTTGGATGAGTGTAAAAATTTCCAATTTTTCCCTTTTCCCTTTTTACTGACGAGATTCGAGATACGAACAGCCGAGGAATAAAGAGCATGACGATTTCGAGAGAAATTCTAAGATAGTCATCCTACCTAATCACGCGACGTGAGAAAATACTAATTAAAATTTGAAAAATAAGTAAATTAGTGTTAGCTACACTGACAATTGCTATAATTGATACTAATTAAAGTAATTTAACCAGTTTTTCATGACTATATTATTGTGAGGTAAATTATCTAAGGTTTTTTTTTCTTTTTACGATTTCAGAGTTAAAAAGAATGTTATTACACTGATTCCTATTTCTTAAAATCCCGATTAGATTTCATCCCAAAACAAACCATCTTAATGCGTGGCCGTGGGACTGGGAGTCTTTAGCATATTTATAATACTCAATTAACTGTGAGATATACGGTACGACCAAGTACAAACGTGAGACCGCCATTAGTTCTATGCATTTATTCTATACGTAGACATGGAAAGAAACAGTTTCTAACGCCCGGCGATTTCAAGCTGAACGCTGACTGAGAGCAAACATGATTCACCTCGAACTCCATTAAGGGGAAGCGGTAAATGAAAATGGCAGCGGAAGCAGGTGAAGAGGACACCTAGTGTTGCCGTTTACATCGCGCCTTCCGTCACAACAGGAGTTAAAAAGAGTGATAGTGAGGGGGGGACGGAGGTGCGGGTGGTGATTACTCTGAGGATGAGGCTTTCCATGTCCACCATTCATCCTGGATAAAACCTGGAAAATGTCTGCGGATGAAACGAAAGGCTCCCCTTTGGACACTCCCACTCCTCTATCTTCACCCCCATAACAACAGGGACAAAGCCAATTCCAGAAGCAGAGAGAGGGAGAGGGTGCGAGTGAGAAAGAGAAGCCTCCTCAACGATAGAAAATGGCACTGAGAATCTGGGCTTCTTCCACAGCAAATGCCCTGAAGCTCTCCTCTGCCGCCTCTAGGACCCAGTTCTCCCCTGCGCTCTTCTCTCTCTCCAGATGCTTCTCCTCTGGTTTCTCTCTCTCTCTCTCTCTCTCTCTCTCTCTCTCTGCGTAATGCTCTTTGTTTATTGTGCGGCTGCTGTTTCTTTTCCCATGGGGTTATTGATTGTTTGGTTCTTTGGGTGTTTCCTAGTGTTGGAGGGGCTAAAGTATGCACAATCACATGAGTGGGTGAAGCATGAGGGAGGTGTGGCCACCATTGGCATCACTGACCATGCCCAGGTTCCCACTTCCTCTTCCCTCTGCCCCCTTTCTCATATCTGTGGTTTACAGATAATCGTGAAGTATGATGGTTTAATAGCATGGATACCTTCATCATATTCGAGTTAACTGCAGTAGCCCTCTTTGGTGAATACTGTGAAATTTCATCCAAACTGTGACAAGACTTGCCAAAAAGAATTTCTCTTTTTGCTGGATTACACTTACTAATACATGAAGCACATTACAGGATCACCTTGGAGAAGTGGTGTTTGTCGACCTGCCTGAACCCGGGGGCAAAGTCTCAGCAGGAGGAAGCTTTGGAGCTGTGGAAAGTGTGAAAGCAACCAGTGATGTTAACACCCCAGTCTCTGGCGAAATCATCGAGGTCAACAAGCAGCTCACTGACAAGCCGGGATTGGTAAGCTTTCCCTTACCCTAATTCATGAGCTGTGATCAATGCAGACCAGAAGGTTTTATAAAGCCCCTGGTTCTTAAGCTCCTTCCTAAGGCCTTATTTGTTATAATTTTCGTGCATCCGCCTCTAACCTAAATGATTTTGATCAATGAAGGTGAACTCAAGCCCATACGAAGATGGGTGGATGATCAAGGTAAAGCCTGCCGATCCCTCGGAGCTAAACAAGTTGATGGGTCATACTGAGTACACGAAGTTCTGCGAGGAGGAAGATGCCTCTCATTGATGGCTTGTTTCAAGCATCTTCGTGGAAACTGGCCTGGTTGAATCAAGAAGCCAGTTGAATCCTCTTATTTTATCAATCGAGCCCAGTTTTTAAGCTTTGGAAATGTCTAGTTTGATACTTATGTCTTACTTCATTCCACTTTTCCTGTTGTACTCTCTGCATCTCCATATAATCAAAGACTCTTCTATTGGTACTTTTCTGCCTCTTCTCATTCTCATCTTATTATTTTGGGTTTCCACATCGTTTATTCCAATGAGGAAAAATAAGACGAGGAGATCTCGAGTTCCTCCTGCAAGTTAATGCAGTTCAAATCAATATAGTTTACTCGGCTGGGGGGAGTGATGCCTTTATGCTGGCTGCCGACAACCTCATACTGGTTGAGAGACTTGCATCCGAGCTGGGAGGTTGCCACGTAGCTGAACGCTGCTCGTTGAACTCAGGAGGCAGTTAGCAAGCTAAGAAACCTTCAGCCTAAGATTGCCCTTATTTATCAAATAACTCAAACGGGACAGGAAGCAACCCTTGGAAAAGGCTAATTTGCAATTAAATATCCGGTGCCACCATTGCAGTTGAGCGCATCCAATGGTGAGCAATTGTCGTTTAAAGCATAGCCATAACTGCTCTCACTGCCAAATCTCACTGTGGAAAAAGCTCAAATTTTTTTAGTAGACATCTTCACGCTTTCCGTATCACCGCTGTTATAAGCTTGATCCCTTTTTGTAGTTAAGGACATGGCACCCACTTGATGGCTAATACTTCAAAGAGGGGTATCAAACAAAAAAAAAAAAGGGCAAATAGATAGGTGATAATGAATGGTAATGGACAGTGCCAAAGGCCCAAATGGAGGGAGTTAGACGATGAAAGAGAAATCATTAGTCCTCTGGTTCAGCCCAGGCAGCTCGGCTCATTTCAAAACCTCAGTCTCTCCAAAGGGAAAAGGCAAGAGCTTTGCAGGAGTATGGAGCAGAGTTTTCTTTTGGGGTTTGATTGTTTTGAAGTATGGACATCACTGAAGTGAGCCGGTACTGATTCCACCCTCCAGGATGGGATGTAATGTTTGCATAACTTGGATGTTTCAAAAGTCGGCCATGGTCAATAGGAGAATATGGACAGTAATATCCCAGAATTGAGAATTTCTTCCCTGTGAAGTTCGAGCTATGAATTTGGTTACTGGTACTCTGATTCGATGCATGAAAAACTGTGCATCCCTATCAAGAGGAGCTGTGAAAGCATCTGAGAAACCAAGAAATATTGTGAATAGACAAGATAGAATGTGCCAGAACATATTGATACAATAAGGAGTTAAATCGTGGACAGACACTACTTGGACAATTGCAGAGTTCGGCTTCCTTGAAATATTATCATCACCCTGGATGGCTGATTCATCATCAATCGCCTTCACTGTTTTCATTTATTAAGTGAATGGAAACAAAACGTTTAATACATAAATATTAGGTTCTTGTGAGCTAGTGTGAGAGCTGTTGCTCTTTCAGGCGGCACTCAACCAGTTATAAAAATAGGCTACCAATACAACTGGCTTCAGCATCGGAACAAGATCTTCGAGAATGGCAGCAAATGTCTTGTATCTGATCACTACTTTCCTGGTGTTGGCCTATGGCTTTTTGTTTGGGTTTCTGAGGAAAGTGAATGAGTGGGTTTATCTGAGGAAACTAGGGGAGAAGAAGCACTCTCTGCCTTTAGGAGACATGGGATTGCCTTGGGTTGGAAAAATGCTGTCTTTTCTGAGGGCTTTCAGATCAAATGACCCCGATTCCTTTATCTCGAGCTTCATCACCAGGTTACTTCGGTCTCTTGCCCCGGCATGGAAAGTCCTGCAGTCGATTTCTGTTCTCCGTTTTCATAACTTTCTTCAGTTCATACTTCATAGGGCTTTTCTCAGTTTTCTTGTTCCTTTTTCCTGGAAGACAGGAAAAAGCCGTATTACTTGCACTTCACCAGTGTCATTTTTCCATAACCAGATGGACAGATCATTGTAACCAGAAATATTTAACCTTTTCTTCATGTAAAGGAAGCAATAACTCAATAGTTAACTCAATAGTTTGTTGAACGGACTTTTACAGGTGTGGTCACACCGGTATCTATAGAACTCTGATGCTTGGGAAGCCGAGCATAATAGTCTGTTCTCCTGATACGTGCATCCGGGTGTTAGCCGACGAGAAGACTTTCAAGCTAAGTTACCCTAAAAGCACCCAAGAACTAATTGGCCGGAGATCATTCCATGACATATCAATAGAGAAGCACAAGCACCTTCGTCGCCTGACAGCATGCCACATCAACGGCAGCGAGTCGCTGTCCCGGTACATTGAGCTCGTGCAGGAGGTCATGGCTGCAACTTTGGACGAGTGGGCCCAACTAGACCGACCGATCGAGTTCTTCACAGAAATAAGGAAGGCAGCCTTTGAGGTTGTTGCTGGCGCGTTCCTTGGCTCGGAGGAGCGTGATGACGCTTTCATGGAGAAAATGAGGTTGTTATATACTGATGTGAACAAGGGAATGAATTCACTCGGAATCAATTTCCCAGGTTCTAGTTTTTACCGAGCACGGAAGGTAAAAAGATCGAGACTCCGTCTGTACTCTGTAAGCTCTCTGTCAGATCGAGCCGTACGAAAGAACTAACATTATGTATTTCTTGCTGTAACAGGCGAAAAGAGAATTGGAAAAGATCATCCGTGAACTCGTGGACAGGAGAATCTCGACGAAGGAAAAGAGTGGTACAGTTGATAGAGTAAGGGACCTGTTAGATTTGCTGATAGCTGAAGAAGATGAGGACGGTAGCAGATTAGAAGAAGAGGAGATCGCCGATATCCTGCACCTGTACCTTCTAGCAGGTTATGAGAGCGCGGCGTACGCCATGATGTGGGTGATGATCTGCCTCCACGAACACCCGGAAACCTTGCAGAAAGCTAAGGTAAGCTGAAGATCTTGCAGAACCAGAAAAAAAGAAGAAAAGTTGCCTAAAACGGTGACTAGATTTCGAGGAAAGAGTTGAAATTATTGAATCTGTTCAGGAAGAGCAGGTTCGGATCCTGGAGAGAAGAGAACCTGCACAGAAAGGGCTGAGCATACAGGAAATTAAACAGATGTCATACTTGTCAAAGGTAGAGCTGCTTAAACTTGGCAAGTTGACATAAGAGATGTTATTTAAGTTCCGTTTGTACTTCATCAGGGTTCTTTATTCTGAAGGTGATCGATGAGATGCTACGGAAAGTCAATCTCGGGAATGTGTTATATCGAGAGGCAAATGTAGACGCGACGATCAATGGTCAGGAAACACCTCTCCCTCACTGCCATGCTCTTGTCTTTCATATATCCATAATGCAGACTAGGGAAAACATTTCTTGATTTGCCTCAGGTTATACCATTCCGAAGGGCTGGAAAGTGCTTGTTTGGCTTCAGGCAGTCCACATGGATCCGCAGAATCACATAGAACCGAAAAAGTTCAATCCCTCAAGATGGGAAGTATGTGAATTAATGCTTTTTCCCCCTGTTTCGAGTTTACATCTGACTGGGCACGAGTAGAACTGTTTTTCTGCAAATGATTTCTGAACTTCCAATTTGCTCAATTGAGGAGTAGACTCAAAGAGGCAAGGCTGGGGCCTTCATTCCCTTTGGAGCGGGAAGCCGATTTTGTCCGGGAAGCGAGTTTGCCAAGCTCGAGGTCTTCGTCTTGATGCATCATTTTCTCCTGAATTATGAGTGAGTCTTCCTGCATTAAAGCTCTTTTCTTCTCTGAACGCTATAAGGTAGTGAAAGCATTATGGATTATCTGTAGAAACTGGCCGGCAAGATCTAGCATCAAGCAAGTGCTTTATTTCCGTGCAGGCTCGAGATGTGTAACCCAAAATGCCCCGTGCAATGGTTTCCTGCAGCAAAGCCTAAAGACAATTTCCGAGTGAAGATCAGAAGGGTTGTTTGAAGATCTGCACTATGAGGAAGACTTAGATCATTTTCTACTCGACTTGTATGTTAAATTGCTCGCATGTTTGTTCAAACTATATTGATGACACAACGAATCCGAATCTCCTATTAGGCTTACTTTTCAACACTGAAAACAAATGGTCTGGAAACACAACTGATAGTACCTTCGGGTGAGATCAGAGCTAGCCTTGAGATGGAGGAGATGGGTGAACTTCGCTGGAGACCTACAAGAAGACAAGTCGGTTCCTAAAATGGCCCTCCGATGCCAAAGTCAAAGAGGGAGGATGAGAGTATGAGAGAAAAGAGTATGTGGTGAGAGTAGAATATTCTCCCCTTACCTGGCCTCTTAAGGGTTTATTTATAGGACTATTGATACAGTCGAATGACATCACCACATTCCCACATATTCGACATGTGTTTTGGTAACGACTGTTGTGGTCTTCCTTAGAGTACCGACTCCCATCACATTGGTAGAGGTAAGTCAGGCATCTATTGCTCGAAGGAAGGCAAGTCAGGTACCTAGAAAGGAAGTGGAAGTCAGGTGACTGAGGAAGTCGGGGGATTACCAGGTTGGGTATAATTGAGTATCCACGGATCGAGCGTGTATGTTGGTCTATACCATTTGTCCCCCACTTCACGATGCCGAAGGCATCAAAAAGTATACCTTAGTAGGAGTTGAGCTACATGGGAATTTTGGTTCATGTCCCGAGTCCTGAATTTATAAGTGGTCAGCTCAGTGTGCTCATGTTCCATGTCCGGTCTTGAGTTTGAAGAATTTAGTTTCTAACCTGCATCGTCAACGCTCATCCTTCTCCCTTCGTGGACTCATTTTCGTGGCGTCGTTTGAGGCTCTGGTAGTTAGATGCCGGGCTGCTGAGCGTTGGCTTGATAAACCGGAGATATCAGGTTAGTGACATCAGTGTGTCCCAGGACCTGACATGGAATGGGTAGTCATTAGTTCACGATGTCAGGTGTCACCCGGGACGCCAGGTACCACGGGTTTGGAACGTTGGGCATTGCCTTGGATGTCCATGTGACGTGGGGTAGGGGAAAGTGGGGCGGTGGTGCATGACGTTGGGTAGCTGTAAGTTTGGGATGTTGTGTGTCTGAGATGGACGTCGTGTATGGGCATCAAGTGGACGATGGAAGTTGGGTGGTGGACGATGTCGAGCCGGGTTTGTGATGGTGGATGCCGGTTAGCTAAGGGTCGGGTACTTGCGTGGGACGTTGGGCATGAGAGTTCGTGCTGTAAGACCTCGGCCATGAAAGTTCACGCTGCAAGACGTCGGGTCCATCGAGCTTCCTGTTGTTGGTGATCGTTGGATCGGCAACTTAATCCATGGCGGAAATTTTGGGGTTATGTGAGAATTTTGGTTCATGTCCCCTTGTGCTGAAGTTTTTAGGGTGTCACCGACCTGTGATCGGTGAGCGGGCTGTCCGTCCTCTTTGGTGTCCCCGTTGGTACATGCGTAACTTGGGTTGATGCTTGTAAGTTTTCCCCTTGATGTAGTCATGTCTCCCACATGCTGAGCACATGGGTAAGGGTTCGATTTGCAGGATGTCTGACATCCACGAGGGAGAGAGTCGGACTTGAGCGTCTGACGTCCGTAACGTGGGAAAAAGTTGGATTTGTAGATGTCCGATGTCCGTCGTATGGGAATGAGTTGAACTTGGCGGGTGTCCACATGGGAAAGGGTGGGACTTGTCCGACTTCCATCATGTAGATCGAAGTCCGACGTCCGGTGTCCATTATGTAAGTCAAGATTTGACTGAGTCAGTTTCCAATGAAGAAGTCAGGTCAAGTACCGGTACATCTGTCCATATCAACAAAAATATGATGAGAATGACATGGAAGTAAACGAATTCAAGCAATTGTTAGTTCATTACTTGCATTCACTTTCCAATTGCTGGAATCCATAAAACAGGAGAACGAAAACATAAGGGTTACCGGCGGTTTAGTTTACGATGATTTCAAGCTTGAAGGATGAAGATTTCAGACTGCAGACTAAGAGCATCAACACCACCGTTAAAACTGTCGGGTTGAATGTTTATACAGCACAGCAGATCTTGTTGGAAACGACATATGACTTGCGATAAGGTGCTTCCAAGTTATATCCTCAGATGCTTCCTTGCAAGTTTATTTGATCTCCATCAAGTATGGCAGCTCCCAGCAAATCTTCGAGCAAATTCATCCTCAGTTTCTCCATAAAGGTCAAAGAGCTAAAGACGTTCATTTTGCTTCGAAATCAATGAATCTTTAAACTCTCAAATTTTTTTCCTCAGAAATCCATTGTGCATGTGTTATAGTTCAAGGACTAGAAGCAAAGTTAGTGATGGTCGTAATAAAAACTAAGAAGAGGGGTTCAGTTGTAAATACAGGAATTAGTGAGCTGCAACAGGGATAAATTATGTAACAGAGCACAGTAGGAAGTTACGCTGAAAAATGAAGATTGAATTCCCTTCTTCCCTCTGATTCCTCTGCGATTCTTCTCTACATCAATCCTCATTCTTCTTCTCCTCTCCGATTCTTGTCCTCCTTCGATTTGAACCGTAACAGCATGTAAATATTAAGAATATCGGGATGTTGTCAAAACAGGTCAAATTTGGAGAGCTGACCTGCAACTGCAGCTGTTCATTGCGAAGGTTGTCCATGGCAGGAAACAGGAAATTCATGAGAACTGAAAAAAATGCACAGCTTGATGAACTGCAAACTAAGCAGATGAATGTAAAAGCAACAGAGTCCAACCTGAGAAATTAAGATGAAGCGACTGAAAATGGCGTTGATAAAGGAACCGGATTTGATTACCCAGAATGAGCCCTTCCTTCCAATTTTGTTTGTTAACTGTACTTTTAGTGAAATAAACAGCCTTGAGAGGGGCAACATGGTTCGCATCTTGGCCTACCTAAAAGGAAAAATGGGAACCGATTAGAGAATAGCTTGGGAAAAGCAACAGCCACGAAGTACCCTTCAAATCGTGCAATAACATTTCTCGATCTCTAATTTACTGAAAAACATTCCATTGCAAGAGCTCCAGACCCATCTGTGTGGTGTTTGATTGCAATTTATACCAGGTAACTCACAGTTCACCAAGGAAGAACATGAAAAATGGAGTCATGGATTGTATTCACCAGAAACCAAAAGAATGCTCTTACTGTTCTCCATCTAAAAGAGCAAAACTATGAGAACCACAATAACATATTCAAAAGCACGAACACCGATCCTGTAGTCTCCAGTTAAACTGGCTCTAGAGTACGGGCTTTGAAAATCTAACATGGACATGCTCAGAGCTCTTCATCATATGGTGGTTCCTGGTGAGAATCCTCATATGACAACCGCAGCAAGCGCCTGTACTTCTCGGGGCTGTCCCACCAAGTTGTTGTATTGATGATCTCCCTCTCCAGCCAGTAAGGATCGATCTCCTTCTTTTCGGTCATCTTTTTGTAGAACCTCCCCCACTTGTACATGGCTCTCCTTAGACGGACACTCGGGCTCCCCCCAAACAAATACTTGATATAGTCCTTTGCTAGTCGAGTCAGCTCTTCTCCAGTGATAATATAGACATACTGCCATGACCATTTGTTTAGAGTCCCAAATCAAGTCTCAAAGCATGCACATGTACAACTTTGTAAGTAAATGATAATGTTGGGCTGCAAGTAAAGGAAACAAGACAAAAAGTTTCCTTGCAATAAATTATATGATAAGTATTCATGGGGCACTTTTAGCAGAAAAAAGGTACTATATGCATGCTACGGAAGAATATCAGTGAGGCAACAGCAAAGGTTTTTTTATTGGATCTGTTAGAACAACCTTTCTTCATAAGACCCACAGAGATCTCTGATTCTATTCGGCTTGGTTCAAATCAGTCATCCACTCTCTATTTGAAATCCCCAGCTAATAATCATCTCGGAAAATGGAGGGGAAAAATGACGTTGCACTAAAATGAAATATGCAAAAAAGAAACCAGAAGATCGTACCAGAAAAATAAAACCAAGGGTTGCCAAAACCACTTGCAATGTCTCATCCAGTATCCCAGACAGGCCGTCATCCTCAGATCCACCCGAACCGCCACCTCCACCACCACCTTGACGGGGTGGTTTTCCACCGGTGCTGCCATCATCATAGAATTCCTGTTTCTCAATTTGCTGACGCAACAGATCTTCTATCGACTGTTCCTTACGAAAACTCCCCATTGCTTTCTCCAGACTTTTCCATGCTGAGCCCTGAATGACAATTAATAATACACAATGAGAAGCTGAAAACTATTATATAAACTGCACTAAAAGAGCCAGTGCCTATTCATATCTCTGAACAGTTTACTATGAAACCTTACCATTTCTATCAGTGAAATATGCATGTTCTAAAGGCAAGAAAAAAGTGACATGTTCAGATCAAGCAGTAATGAGTAATCAGAAGAAAGGGCCGATAAGAGCACCTTCCGGCTGTGTAAGCCTAGCGACCTCTTCTGAATAAAGGAATGAAAATAATGCTTCACTTTCACAATATGATAAATTGAATATACCAAGTTGCAGAAAGTGGCCATTAATCATATTAACATATTCAATGTTCAAAAATAATGTAAATATAGCATGCTTACTTCATTCTCCCCTTCCGGCTTCTCTCTACCACCAAACAAGCCAACAGGTACCAGTTGATGGTACTTTGATAAGGGAAAGTGAAGGCGGCGCTTCAGCAGTGGTGCAAATTGCTGCCATGTGAGTTCCTTTGAAGATAATTTCAAGGATCTTCCTGAAGATCGGTTCGAAGAGGTTGCTTTAACAAATGGGTTGGAACGAAAACTAGAGGGCAGCTGATCTTTACTGGTGCAAAAAAATAGCTTCACGGTAGCTGCTTGAACACAACTCATCCTTTCCCAAACTCTTAAGTTGCCCCTTAATTGAGTAGTTAGCTCCAGCCCTGGAATTCACACTTCAGTGACAAAAAGGAAATGAAATCGAAGCAATTCATACCATGATAAACAATACCCGTAACAACAATTCAAAAGTTAGAACGACAATTCTATTTCACTCATTGAGAGCCTCTGAATTCTGTGGGGGCTAGGGGGGGAACAGCAAATACCCATTGCACTGCAATCTCCGTCAACATAATCAAAACAGAGTCATGTTGGATACTAACAGACAAGTGTAGGCTTCATAGTAGAATGCCCTAGGATGCTGAAATAGGTTAAAGCCCATGGAGCAGAATTGAGTGGAGTAACGCACAAATTCCTAATCTTAATGAGTAAATTATGTTTCGGATTGAAGACTGACTCAAGCAGCCACGCTTCCGTGAAGCTTCTCGGAGGGGTACGACGGTCGCCGGTGTCGAGATGCTCTAATGAGGCGGCGAGATAGAGCGGCACACGGCTTATGTCAAGGAGCCCGGGGAAGGCCGGAGATCCCGAGGAGGGGCAGCCACTGATTCCAAGCACCTATTCGGCAGGTACGATGTCCGGCGGTGGCAAGCGGCTGACCATCTCCAACAGCGGCCACCGACGTAGATAGTAGAGAACGGAGACGGCACTCAAGGCATTGTGTCGGTCGGTTTCGGTGCGGATTTCATTTGGCAGATTATCCTTTTGGGATAATTACTCTTTGGCCCCTTATGCTTTATAAAATATCCACTCCAGCCATCAAGGATTAGTTCTTGTGAATCAGATCCCTGAAGTTTCCAGAATAGGTTCACTTTGACTACTTGGAAGTAGAGATGGCGGCGGGCCAGGGCAGGGCGGATTGTTGAAAATGCAGGCCCGCCCCGCACCCAAAACGGGTCAACCCGCACTGTGCCCCTGCCGAGCAGGGAGGGGCAAGGGCCAGCCCGATTATTTAAAAAATATTGTTATATTACATGAACTATAATTCAAAATATTATATATTTATATATTTATAATAATACAGTTACATTAACGTAAAATCGCTAAATTTATATAATTTTAATTAAATAGATTAATTATTATTCAATTTATATTTATAAAATATTTATAAATTAAATAAAATTTAATTTAAGAACATATAATTGGATTATATTATGTAGAGGGGTGGGTCGGGACGGGGTGGGCGGTTCCAATGACAGTTCAACCCAAACACAAGTCCATAAATTTCGGCCCATTTTCTAGAAAATGGAGCCCACAAAACCTAATAACCGAATCAAGAAATGATTAATGATTCCTCAAAAGTGATTCCAATTAGATTCGCTTGGAATTAAGAGATTTTAAATTTAATTATATCTCTAGGGTTTTTAGCACTTTATTTCTATCTCTTTTATCCCTACTATGAGAGGAACTTTTAGGTGATCCTACTCCAACATGAGGCGTCAATAAATATCAATCATATTGTGATAGACGAGTACATTGACATTAATTACCCGAGCAGTTCCCCTAACTAGCACTAATCAGAGTAATTTAATTGGATCTTTCTCGCTACATTACTGTGATTGTAAAGTAGAACCAACTAATTTTTTTTTATGAGGTCAATAAGAAAACAGCAAACTCTTAGGGCCCATTTGGATCTAAAACCAAAGAAAGTCCTTAATGTAACACCCATTCATTACTATGTGACAACGGTTATGTGGTAATATCAACAAATAAAATTCAATTATTTTTAGGTTATTTTTTATTTTAAGGATTTTATAGAAAAATCTTTAAAATAGTTTGATTTTATTTATTAATATCATTATATAAGTAGTGTCATGTGGTGATAACGTTGTAGGCAGAAAAGTTTGTCCCAGAACCGAATCATAACAAGCCTGAATACGTTTATTTATCTTTTGGTCTGGTTAAACTCGTTTTTAAATCTGAACTTTTCTTTTTTTTTGTTCTAAATGATGTTTTAAGAAATGGAGAGTAAAGAGAGAATGAAAGGGCATTGAAATCCTACTACCAAGAGTCCGATCTAGGACCCGGAGAGGAAACAAAGAAACAACTGGGACCGAGCACAAAGGCCAGAGATCAATCCTGCGTTTCTTCTTTTTACTAGTGTAGGAAGTTCGACCGATTCACGTGGGATATCTAGACATATCTCGTTCATTTACCTAATCACTAGGAGGGGGTGTGGGCAGTGCGAGATCAAGACTGTACTCGAATTAGATCCGATGTAGTGGTAACTTAGTCACCTGTGTTTGTCCACACGCTAGCTGCAATCATCGTGCTCTCCTTTCATTGAATTCCTTATTTATTTGTGAAGCATTGGCCTAATGAAAACCTAATAAGCTTCTCCACTCCGGCTGCCAAGCTTCTCCACTCCGGCTGCCAGCTTGAACAACTTTCATCGTGACTTCCACATCATCCACATACCTCAGCAATATAATATATTGTATGTGTGTTGCAGGTGGTGAAAAGTGCTGGCGTGACTCAGGATCGATATAGAAGAAACAGTAATTGGAGAGACGCCAACAGTAGAAACCTGAGAGTATTGAACATGTCCCATGTTTTCGGGTTCGATATCACTGGTTCGGTTTTCTCGAGACAAACCGTTACATACAGGTCAGTCGGGTCAACTAGTCCTACCCTTAATGCAGAGATGGAGCAGATTATAGTAGCTTGTTTGAGGTATAAACTGACCTGTTATATGTAAAGAGATTATATTGTCGTATGTATGTTGATATCCGTGCAGGTACTGCACCATAGTCTCTGCCACTGATAAGGGTATTTCTGTCATCAAAGTGGAAATTTGACGAGTTGTTCACCTCTTTCGAGTTTCAACTAACAAAGGAATTAACCTTTTCTTCTCCCTTTTGACCTCACGAAATTTGGATTTTACCTGGGTATTCCAGAAAGGGGGCATGTCTTTGTTGTCTGGTGAGCAAAGTTACTAGGTAATTAAAGGAATGCAATTAGAATATGCCGATCAGATGGAGTGCATCTTAAATGACTACAGCACTCAGAGATAATACGACAAAAATGAAAGAATTAGATTTTACGCGGAAAGTGAAAACTATGACACATACCGACAGAACCGATCAATACTTATTCACTCATTTATCATGACTTTATCGACATTTTTTAGTGGCAGCACCTTTACAAGAGATAGGGTCGCTTTCGCTTTTTTCGGTCGAATCATGATATTTTTTATAAGGTTAAATGGAAGCCGAGGTCAAGAAATGTGATGCAATTCGTTGCAATAAGGCAATGACCTAACTGATATGATGGAAATTAGGTGGCCATGACATTTTATAAATTTAAAATTCTTAGAATATCAATAAAAAAATTAAGGAAAAAATAGGACCTGATCCTGTTTCTCTTTATGTGTCAACACGTTTCTTCAAGGAGAAATTGCGGTATCTTATCAAAGCCTAAGCATGCGCACATGTATACAACATTTTGTTTTTTGTTATAGATACAGAAGGTCACACGGAAGAACGAGAAGAATAAAGGAATATAAGAAATCACATTTATAATAGTCAAACAATAGATCTCTCACTATTTAACATAAGAGATTTTTGTTATTTAATCACTGAAGTGTTTAATGATTATATTAACTTAACCACAGATATTACTTGTACATACAGAAAGACCTATCGAAATGAACTTTAAGAGATTATATATTCAATTCCTCTTTATTTCCATTTTTTAAAATTTTTTTGCTGGGTTTATCTACCTTCCTTATCACCCAAATGGACATGCATATCAAGTAAAAATAATAATAAAATAAATCATTAAAATAGACCCCAAAAAAAACAAAGAAAATCTTTAGGTAAAGGTGTATACATCTCCTTTTTTTAGTCCATTACTGTAATGGTGAGCAACGAAATACGAGACCAAGGACTTGTGGTGTGAAATTAACCGAAGAAACCCCAGAATGGACCTAATTCGTGAATCTTCAAAGGATGTACTGTTCATAGTGACAGACAACGCCATTAATTTCTAGGCAATTTATTCCGGTCTTTCATCTCAATTCTCAACCCCCTTTTTCTCCTCATCCCATCACTTATTTCTTTTCTTTTTTCCGACGATAGGTAAGATTTCTAAGCCTATAAGAAAATACGAGAAAGTGAAAAATAAAGAGACAGAAAGAGCATCATTTATGAGTTCTGACAATCAAATTAACAATCTCTACATTCTAGATCAAGGGTAAATTCCATTCCTCAATTATTTATGTTTTGTGGCACAATCCACTAGGATCACATACATTTCTTTTTCCAAATTTATTTGCTTCATTTTAGGTTAGAATAAATCCATGCCACTAGAAGAGGGTAATGCTAGAGTGTTGCATAAAGTCTAATCGATAAGAATCGAACCAAAGATTTCTTAATCTCGGGTTGAGAATAATACTACTGTACCGAATACTTTTTTTTCCTTTTATTTACTTTTTGTTTCTAGAATAGGTAAGTACTTGCGAGTGCAGAGGCTTGCCAAGCAATGATAAACGAATTTGAATATTAGGGCACGGTCACCGTCACTGTGACAGGGTTGCTGTAGTGTAACAATATCCATACTGGTGTGATTCAACGCAGGTCTGGCCATAATTATTTCTTGAACACTAATGGCGGACCGCAGTTGAAAATGACGCTTTGCTTATGGTAAGGAGCACTGGGAATGGCTGCTATTATCTCCAACGATCGCATCACCAACATTTGATAAGCCTCTTTGGATATCGACATAAGCGATGCATCCGTATCGGGGGAGTGGAACTTACAGTGAAACCCAGAGGAGGATGGTGGTGTAAGGAGGGCGGCAAGGAATGGGGGAGATGATCGATCTAGTAGTGTCAAGTCAGCATGAGATTCACGGTTAGCATCGTCAAAAACATCAGCCGATTTATGGTTCGTGTATGGGGGAGTGGAACTTACAGTGAAACCCAGAGGAGGATGGTGGTGTAAGGAGGGCGGCGAGGAAAGGAAGATGATCGATCTAGTAGTGTCAAGTCAGCATGAGATTCACAGTTAGCATCGTCAAAAACAACAGCCGATTTATGTGTATACAATTACATGTTAACGTGTCCTAGTGGCCAAGATGCTGAGCTGAGGTCATGGAAGACACGAACGATCGATTCGATGGATCGAGAACGAGCAGCCAATGAGTCGAGAGGAGGGTGCTCGAGAGGGGACAGAAAATCGGGTCACTGTCTGCTTCAGGACTCGATCTTAGCTAATGCTTGAAGAATTTACATGTGATGTCTCAAATCTTTGCTCAGCAAATGGACATCGCCATAAAAATTCGGTCATGACACTGATGTTCACAGCAGATATACTGCGAGTGGGATCTGACTCGTCCGCAAGCAGATTTGTTGACCATTAAATATTTGGGATATAAGGAATTATATATGTGTGTATATATATATATATATGATATACTGCCTGCATTCAGAATCTAATGAATTTAAACTGAGTCGATTTATCAAGGATAAAGATTTTTTCAATTATTTATAATAAATGAATTTAGTTTAAGAAAAGGAGATATTAAATAATTCTCTTAATGGACCTAACTTTTGTGGAAAAAAACAAAACAAAATTTAAAAAAGGAGCAATTTGGCATTTTTCTATTAGTCATAATTTCTTTCTATCATGATATCATTCATTCCCTTCTCCTATCTTTCCCTTTCACCAGATCTGTAAGAGGGAGAAGAAAATTCAATCTAATGGATGTCGATTTTGTATTCTTAATTTTTGATTGTTGAGTGCCCAAAATTCTTCCGATTAATCTCCGTAGCCAATTACACACGTCAATCCAGCCGTACGGACCTTGCAAATGGTTTAACAGAGAACATTTCGTAAGATTTTATGATAACTCGAATTCGATTCTTAGATCAAAGAAAGCATTTTACCACAAGATGTGGCTACCACTGTACATACAGGATTTCACTGTCACTGTCTTTCTAGAACGTATGATGAGCAGTTGCTTCTAAAGAAGTAGCTTGCCCTGTCGGTTTCTTTAGGAGTTTATCGTCCGAACATTCATCCAATTTCTTTACAGAGATATTACTGAAATTATCATACCTCGTCTTTGCATTTTTTAAAAAAAATTAAACTTAATGTGTCGATTTCCGGTATCGAATTTTACCTAAAAGAAGTACTTATCCGAGTTTAAAACATATGTACATAATTCATCTCTTTTCAGTTAACCCGAGGGAGGGAAAAGGGAAGAAAACAAAGATGGGACGAATGCATGCTCCGAGGCCAATGTTAAACAGTTGTCTTCGTATACCAATTGGAAAATGTTGCTTCAGAATCTCGTGCAGAAAAAGAGAGGTCGATGATGACTTACAATATCTCTGATCGATATGAAGTTTCATGCGAAAATGGCACCATGAATTCGGGTTTTCTTGTCTTTCCACTAACTGTAGATCAGCTCATTGCTATGCCCTCGATTCGGGCAGTCAATCGAAGCACGATTTGTTCCATTTCTTTGTGATCAAGGAATGATCTTTTGTGAAGAGTCAAACAAGTGGAGTTGATCAGTGTTTATGGATAAGAACGGCAAAACTATGAGATCAGACAGATCAAAAGGGCTGCTTGCTTGATTGACCATGGTTGAAAATATTAACACAAGACTAAAGGTTTGGTGGAAATGCATGTGATGTTTCTGTTACAGAACAGAACCGTCGATTTAGAAGAGAATGGAAGGAACAGAAGAATAATGAGGTATAATGAATCCCCTTGACAGGACACGAAGCTAGGATTCCTCGATCGGTTCTAGTTCGAGATTGACGTCACAGCACTGGTCTCATTTTTCCTTTATTCACTTGATGTTTACATGTCAGTAAACGAACATCAAGAACATAGATTGGCAGCCTCTGGTTCAATTTAAAAGGCCTTTCCTTTCCTTTTCCTTTTGTAAGTAATCGTGTTAAAGGCGAGACAGATCGATAATACCATCCCTGGTTATATCGTTCCGTCACTGTTAGTTCCAGATTCATCGTCTCGGTATGGACACAGTCCATTAGTTAATTATGCTTGAAGCAAAAGAGAGGCTGAGAGACAAGAATAATATATATGGTTGCAATTTCATGTATCATGAGAAACAGGAACGGATTCAAAAGAAGACCAAGTAGCAGATAAAACTAAAGGAAGAGCTAAACAGTGGATTTAAATGGACGAAATAAGATATTTTAATAAAAATAAAGATAAAATAAGTCAATTTTGAATAAGATCTTACAGAATTTTATAAGTTTAAGAGCGATCGTCTCCCGCGTACCCGTAAACTCATGTATGCTGACAAGCAGAGAACAGCCAGACAAGACACGGTGTTCCCCCCTGAAAGATTTAAGACCAGCTCGCTGCTCGTTCAAGCACTGGTTCTTTCGAATCATTTTGGTTCCTAGAGATATTCGGTGCCAGGAAAAGGAGGGTTCGTTACCGTAACAATTGTTCTCGACCCGTATTAGATCCTCACAATTAGTGTACGTTTAAATGATTTTACCATCAATGGATCGATCAAAGAATATATTAGACACACAGACATGTTTTACAACATGTTTTACTTGGACCGAGCCGCTCAGATCCATGGCTTGCAGAGTGCTCATGCGGATGAAAATAGGATATTCTCGTCATCGAGGATAAAGAAAAGGGAGAAGAATAATAAGAAGAAAAGAAAAGAAAAAGGGTTGCGTTCCTCACTGAGGCTCTTGTGGTAGGACACAGAAGTTGCAACTAGTCGATCTGGAGTTTCTGGTTCATACTCGGCCTTGCAAGTCCCTCGCGATGAGGGAAGCAAGATAGAGAGAGGCACTTTACGGGATCCACTAGTTGGGACAAGCTCTTGCCGGATACCGTCTTCTGTATAACGAGTATATTATGTGTTCGTACGGATATAATATCATAAATTAATAATATTTACTTATTTTAAAATTTTTTATAAATAAAATCCTAAAAATAATCAACTTTTATCGATTTATTATGTTACTTCACGTTAGTACTTACATAAGACATAATCCACTTGTACGACACTTTCTCCTCTTGCTAGCGCTTAGGATCGATAGTAATCATTGCAGATCATATATTACGTAATAAATCATTAAATACGTATTTAAGTTGAATCCGCATCACTTTTCTTTTATTTAATATTAATTCGAATTTGGATTAATCAATTTGCTGAATTTTTAGATATCAAATAATGCACACCAAAATAAGAACATAAATTCCTGTAAAGCATTCTTCTTTTCTCTAATTTAGAGAAAAATCTTTCTCATCGGATCACTGGATCTAATTGATTTCGAGTCAAGAATAATGCTACCGTACAAACCTCACTTCTTTTGTAATTCTCTTGGCTTGGGAGAAGGGGAACGTCCCTCTCGTCGACAAGTTGAGGCATCAAAGCCATTAAGGAGGTGCATTATTATTAGGGTTACTATGACGTTGTTTCCAATGGGCATGTAATGCCTTGTCAGTTTGGGAGGAAGAGACTGTTAGCTTATAATTGTGTGTTCTGTCTGTCAAATTGGAGATTGTGGGTATATATCCCCCTCCTTAATAATAGACCAAACAAGGCTGAAATTTTGGAAAAAGGGGCACCCGTGGATTCGAATCAAACGTGCTAGATTTGGATAACCAGCTAATTCCACACCACAAGTTCGATTTCGCACGATGATTTCCCTGTATACCACATGTTCATTCGCTTTATTTATGCCCAAGTAAACTGCGCTCTTTTAACTCTTCCTTCCCCGGTTCAAGGAGAAGTCCGCAAACTTCAAAATATAAGTAGTCTTATTAGCGAGAATCGAATAAAGAAAATATTAGTTCCAGTGGGTCTAGTGGGTCTAGTGGGTCAAGAACAAGCGGATCACTACACTTATAAACTTCACTTTTTAGTCGATGTGAAAATAAAGTGACGTGCAGATTTCCACATAAACTTTGAATTCAAAATCTCTTAATCTCGTGTCATTACAGCATGACATCACAATTGAGAGTTAATATGAAATAGATATACTCAATAAAAGACTGACCTAAAGTGGTCATTTTACAGGCACTGGACAGTCTCAATGGTCTTTTTTACTATGTAAATCTAACATTAACTATCAGTGTGCACGGTTTTTATTATATTCGAGTGTCGATGAACGACTCGAGCAGATTCGGAATGGGAGCGATCTGGTAATTGTCTTCTAGAAACGATATTGATTCTCACTTTCTTTTTTCCGGTGTTCTAGAAATGTTGAGTCGTTTCATTTCTCGTGCCATTTTGATGGATAGTAAATAATCCGATCATAAATTTTATTTATTCACAGTACACTAAACTAAATGAGAAAAAGTATAGAACCATCTTGACCGATCACTCTATTCACTTTCATAGTCCAAACAAATAGCAGCCACCATTGTGTTAATGGAAGATTTTGCCACGTGGATGTCCCCACACAAAATCTCTGCCGTCCAATCCATCCGCCCACCCTCTATATATCCACTGCCTACTCCATCCCTCCCTTCCCCAACTCCTTTCTTCCCTCTTCGGGCCTTCCATCGTCTCCACAGCTCTCTCCCTCTCCCTCTCAACACTTCAAAAGCATCCATCCGTCCGACCTATCTCAGCTCATCAAATGGCTTGCTTGGAAGTGTGTGTGGAGGTTAGTAAGCAATATATACAGACATGTCTGTCTTAGTTATCCGACCATGAAGTGTATTGTAAACCGTAATCGAACTCGTAATCTTGCAGGGCAAGTATAAAGAGGAGAAAGGAGGAGAATGCACCCTTGATGGAACGGTTGATTGGAAGGGGCAGCCTGCGATCAAGGGCAAGACAGGGCAGTGGGCTGCTGGAACCATCATCCTGTGTAAGCTTTCTGTAACCTGTCGATAAATACGAGATTTCATCTTCCATTTTTTTTTTCCATTACAACATAGAAATGAACTTGGAAATGGTGGTTAGGATGACGAAGGAATTAAAGGAATTTTACTGATGAAAACCGAACCTGTTTAGATCGAGGATGACTGGACACACACACATATACATAGAAGATGATTGGTTAATGAAGTTTTTCATTTTCAAACCGCTATCATAGCTTTTTCCAACTTGAGCGACGATGGGTCCAGTTCCGGATCCACCCCTGTCCAGCCAATTTCATTGAATCTTTCGGGTTAGGACAAGGCATGGTTTAAAACCGGTCGACGACGTACGTAGCAACTTGATCTGATCTTATCTCTCCGGCCTGGGCGTGGTAAGTTAGATAAGCTATCAGGAATTGAGAGGTGCAGGAGGGATGTGTGCTACGGAAGAAAATGACAAGGCTATACGAGGAACGTGTAAGCTTTTGGCATGAAAAAAAAAGAAACCGAGGGTTTGGACTGTCTGTACATGTAGTGGCCTAAACACACGTGCCAGATTCTAGATAGAGTGGGAGGGAGCGTGGAGAGTAATTTGTGCAATATATTCTTGGTGGGGGTTAATATATGGATAAGATTTTGAAAAATCGGGTTGTGTACAATGATATAGCTCTTAACTTGACATCAGAAGTTTCGGATTCGATACACATCTGTTGTAGGTAGTATTCCGTGTAATCGGTATACAACATAACAGTACATGTGATATCACAAACTAGTAAAACTAAGTTGTCTTTAAATTGTTATTATAAAATTCTAAAGAAAAATAACTTAGAAATGATTAAATTTTATCAATTTGTGATACTATATAAGTACTATAACGTGATATGCGAAAAAGCCTTGTATGTAATAGCGCCACCACGTAGTGCGACACCGACCAATAAAATCGAACTATTTTAGAATTATCTTTTTCTATTTAAACATTTAGCTTGATTTTACTATACAAGTGTCTCCTGATATATTTGTACGGACACGTAGTAACACTGTTATACATAAGAGTCTCTCACAATACACCCATTACATACGAAACTTTCTACATCCGTTGGACTCCCATAACTTTTTCGTTTCCATTTTTTCGTTCTGCCTCCTTTAAGACTCGAAGACGTTATTTATAATCGAAAAAGACACGGATAATATTTTTCACTCCTTGAAATAAACTCATTGTCTACTGATATATCGGGAATGAAAAGGGAGTTTACCCTAATGAATCAGAATGCATCGATTTCCTCGGGACTAGGCTAGTCAGGGTTCGTTCTGTAATACTCAGACTTCACGAGGTAGATCGAGATATACATACAGAATGGACCGGCTTCGGGTCGAGATCCATCCGATCTCAACTCACAGTATGTCGTGGAAATAAAGAAAATTTTGAGTATGTCCGACGGCAGAAATCCGTGATAAGGGGAGAAATCAACAGGATCTTAGGAGCATGCACGGGGCAGCTCGTGTATAAGTTAAAATGAAGTGGCAGGGGGGATGCCACGAGAGGGAGAGAGGAAGAAACGGCCGAAGAGCATGTAATTAAGATTGATTTGGATTTGGTTGGTTTTACGATTTTTTTTTTCAGAAAATGTAAATTAAATTTTCGAGAAAAAAATTGTGAATTTTTGGAAAAATTTGGCCGATGAGTTTGGGTTGAGGACAAAAATGACATGCAATTAATGTCCGAACGAGGACGACGTATCGGACACGTTGTGAGCCGTCCCTCCTCTGCATGAAACGGGTTGGTGCCACGTGTCTCCCTCTCTGCATTGGAAGTGAGTTACTTCGGTGATTCGATAATTAGTTAGATTGCATCAAGACCTCGAGTTTAAATTTTTTTATAAATTAATAAAATTTATATCAAGAAAATTTTATTCTTTAATAAATTAATAAGATTTGAATTGGATTAGTCGGGAATATAGAAGATTTCGGGTACCAGTTATTTTAATTAAAAAAAAAAAGAGAAAACCACCGAATAGAAATACTTGTAGGTGCTACATACAACAAAACAAGATCAATAATAACTTTTCTTTTACCTAAAATTGGAAAATATTTAGGCATGGACGCACCTTACCCTTTCGAGAAAGTGCCGTGCGCATGTAATGAGTGTATTACGTGATAACACTTGTACATTATTATAAACTAATAATATTTAATTATTTTCATGAATTTTTTATTTAAAAAAATTTTAAAATAATTAAATTTCATTAACTCATAGCACTATACAAGTACTGTCACGTGACATATCCGATAACAAAGACCGTCTCCTAGCTTTTCCCATCACGGTTCCGCTTTTTCCATCGATTGGAACGAATGACTTCAATTTTTCACCATCAAGTTGACTGCATGGAAGCCATGAACATGAGAGGTTTGGCAAGGTGTGAAAGTCTTCAATCTCCAAAGGAAAATTCTTCCATTTTACGCCTTTTTTTTTTCCTGTCATAAACGAGAAATAGAAAAGTATAGAGGGGATGGACACCCTGCTTGAGAATTGAACCTCCAGAATTTCGCAGCACGAAATTATTTTACTCGATCTCTCTTCATATTAAGTTGGTCAGTGAGACAGTCCTAGGAACAACCATCTGTGAAGGAAACAGAAAAGACACTGCTTCCATTTTATTTTTCCTTAAGATCCTCAAAGATTAAGGTGAATGCCAGATTAGAAATCTCAGCAGCACTCTATCCCTTGAAAAGAGGAACTCTCTCATCTCCTCCCAATCCCATCCTCCTCAAGTGCCTAACAGAGTTTCTATACATGCGTAATCACTTGCACATGCATACGCTGCACAGCCTTCAAGGTTTCCTTGTTCGAACTTATCGGGGAAAGGGACAGTCGGGGAAGTTCGAGATTTTCCCGACCCGTACTGAGAGTTTCGTGTTCTACTAGGAGAAGGAATCGATCCCCGGTGGACCTATGTAAGCCAGAGAACATGCAAGGGACTATAAACCAGAAGTAAATAGACAAAGGTGACGTCTTCTTGATCATGACTGGCTTTTGAGATCTCCTTTGCCATGTGATTGTGATGTTATCTGCCGATCTTGAATTGGGAGAGCACGAGCCTCTCTTTCCCTTCCATAACGGTCACTGGTGAAGGGCTCGAATGAATTCGAAAAGATGAGAAAAGTCGTAATCGGACAAGTCTGTCGGATAGTTGCTCGTTCCGAGTTGAAACTGCATCAGATTCGTCATACCTTTCAATGATTCTTACCTTCTTCTGACCACTGAGCTGTCTTTCTCTGTGAAAATGGATTGGTGAAACAGTGAATCAAGGACTGGCAACCTTGGCGTTCTTCGGAGTGGGGGTGAACCTCGTTCTTTTCCTGACGAGGGTGCTCGGGCAGAACAATGCCGACGCTGCTAACAGCGTGAGCAAGTGGACGGGGACGGTCTACATCTTCTCGCTGGTCGGCGCGTTCTTGAGCGACTCCTACTGGGGCAGATACAAGACCTGTGCCATCTTCCAAGTCATCTTCGTCATTGTAAGTGAACATATTTTTACCTCTCCGGTCGAGCTTACTGGCAAATTTCCGACTTAGTTACACCATTGAACGGTGCATTGCAATCACAGGGATTGGTGTCCTTGTCGCTGTCGTCTTACATGTTCTTGATCAGACCAAGAGGCTGCGGCGACCAGCTGACTCCGTGTGGCTCCCACTCGAGCCTCGAGATTGGGCTGTTCTACCTCTCCATCTACCTCGTTGCTCTAGGCAATGGAGGGTACCAGCCCAACATCGCCACATTTGGAGCCGACCAGTTCGACGAGGAGGACCCGAAAGAAGGGCACTCGAAGGTTGCCTTCTTCAGCTACTTCTACCTGGCGCTGAACCTTGGGTCGCTGTTCTCGAACACCGTACTGGGCTACTTCGAGGATGAAGGGATGTGGGCACTCGGGTTCTGGGTCTCCACGGGATCTGCCTTCGCAGCGCTGGTCCTCTTCCTCGGCGGGACCGCCCAGTACCGGCACTTCAAGCCGAGTGGGAACCCACTCTCCCGGTTCTGCCAAGTGATCGTCGCTGCCACGAGGAAGTGGAAGGTTCAAACGCCGGCCGGTGGAGAGGGCTTGTATGAAGCTGATGGCAAGGACTGCTCAGCCAATGGCGGCCGGAAGATACTCCACACCCACGGCTTCAAGTGAGTAATACTAATTACTAACCGAAGCTTTGCTTGGATTGCAAGGAAAGAAGAAAAAAACACTTCCATACCTTAATCGTGACAACCTTAACCCAGTTTGTGTTCCGGTTTATCTCGAGGAATTCGATGGACTTAAAAGAACTCTGCGATCGTGTGTTGTTTGCAGGTTCTTGGACAGAGCAGCCTGCATTACATCGAGGGATTTACAGGAGCAGAAGCAGGGCAGCTCGAGCCTGTGGCGGCTCTGCCCGATCACCCAGGTCGAGGAAGTCAAGTGCATTCTCAGACTCCTCCCGATCTGGCTCTGCACGATCATCTACTCGGTCGTGTTCACCCAGATGGCCTCCCTCTTTGTGGAGCAGGGTGCCGCCATGAAGACAACCATCTCCAACTTCCGGATCCCCCCGGCGAGCATGTCCAGCTTCGATATCCTGAGCGTTGCGCTATTCATCTTCCTGTACCGGCGAGTCCTCGACCCTCTTGTGGGCCGGTTGAGGAAGACCGATTCGAAGGGACTCACAGAACTGCAGAGGATGGGCATCGGGCTGGTGATAGCAGTGCTGGCGATGATCTCAGCCGGGATAGTGGAGTGCTACAGGCTCAGGTATGCCCAGAAGTCATGCCTTCACTGTGAGGGATCGAGCTCGTTGAGCATCTTCTGGCAAGTTCCACAGTACGCCTTCATTGGGGCGTCGGAGGTGTTCATGTACGTGGGGCAGCTCGAGTTCTTCAACGCACAGACACCAGACGGGCTGAAGAGCTTCGGGAGTGCGCTCTGCATGACCTCGATCTCGCTCGGGAACTATGTGAGTAGCCTCCTTGTGACTATGGTAATGAAGATATCGACCGAGGACCACATGCCCGGGTGGATTCCGGGGAACCTCAACCGGGGCCACCTCGACAGATTTTACTTCCTCCTAGCAGCTCTCACAACGGCGGATCTGGTGGTCTACATAGCTTGCGCAAAATGGTACAAATGCATTAAACGTGAAGTTAGGTGCCAAGATGAAGAAGATGAGGAAGACGACGAGTTTGATGTCTGAGACCATCTACGATCTATTTGTCGAGCGCTATAATCCCGACTTGTATTAATAAGACAATTGATTTTGAAGACAATATGGTTAGTGCATTTTCAGATTGACATCGACTGGCTACATAGTATGAAAACAGAGCTAGGCAAACACCTTCAGAATGAAAATTTCAACCTTTCGAGAATAAGCAGATTGGACGAGGACAGAGCACAGCCATGTCAACAGAGGAATCCTCAGATGGAAGACCTCATTATATTACTGGCAAGTAGCAGACACCAAGGTGATTCGAGGGACAGCTCATATCGTGTGATAAGAGTCAGGTTGTCCCGATTCGAGTCAACTGATAAACAGCCTCGATATGAAAATATGCTTAACATGGCATCAGTGATGATAAGTTAATTCCTTGGAACATAACTTATCAAGCTGCTTGTCAAGTATATGTGTCAATAAGTAGCAAAGATTCAAGGATCCTAGACTCTTCAAAACTTGCTGATCCATACCGAATATAAAGAATGTTAAGTTCTATGAGCTAAACCTAACAAGGCATTTATCATTCAACTGTGGAATACCAGAAGCTGCATCCATGTCGCAGAAACGCTTGCTCTTTGAGTGAAATCAACTCTGGATCCTACGAACTTGGATGTGGTGAGTAGACTCTCGGCGCCAGATTGGTTGGGCTCCACTTTGAACAAGAGTCACATGTTGACCTTCATTCACAAGACCCTTCTCCTAAAGTGCCGAGTGATGCAAATGTCAAGAAACACTAAATCAAATAGGATGCGAAACGAATTGAGGTGTGTGTGAAGAATCACTAACCAATAGAAGATTCAGTGCTCGAGAGAAGGTTTCTTCTGCATCATCAGAGAACTGCATATATATTGGCGAGACCCCGTGGTAGAGTGCTAGCCTCTGCTTGATCCTTTCACTGCACAGCAATAACAATATTTTAGGGTTTTACACAATTACATTGCAAAAAACAGAAATTATTGCCATTGCTCTTTTGAACTCAATGTGAAACCAATTTTTCAAACCCAAATTTGCCGACTGGCATCTAGCAATCGGTGCTAGGTACAGGTGACCAATAGATAGAGGTCAATCACTGGAGGAGCAAGTGGTGGTCATGGTGGTTGTTCAAGAGGTGTTGGTTGATTGAATATGCGTGTTTTCCTAAAACTTCTTTTGATACAATGTTGGAAACGAGCCAATCCAACTTATCAAGTTGTTTTTTCAGGCTTAGCTACCAAACCAAACAACTGTCTTTTGAAAACTATTCCAAAGATCCAATTATTTGCTATACTAAGGAAAAAGCTGGGATCCAAATATGAAACAAGCCGGCTCAACTTATCGAATTGTTTTCTGGGCTTAGCAATGAAAAAACCTGTCTGAAAACCACTATAATCATCCAATTATATAGTGTATTCAAGAAGTCTAGGATCTGACAGACTCACTCATTTGTGAAAGCAAAAATTGATGACAAAGGCCGATAATGGCTGAGAAGTATAGCCATGGACCCAGTTCTTGTGAAGACAATGATGGGTGTATTGAGCGTGTTTGCCATTGTGGTAGAATGAAAAGCAAACATTTCACCCATATGACTCTGCGAGAGCATAAAATAAAGTGATTAGATGTTGAATGAATAGTTAAATCTATATTACTATAGAGCCAACTCCTCATTCTGGTCTCAGTTTGGTTTCCTAAATTGCTTGTCACACATTAACTCAAGCAATTAATTATATTCGATCGAGCATAAAATGGTTAATTAGTAAAATAACTACCCATTTCCACCATCATTCACTCTCTCTTGATATCGTCCATCCAGTTCTGATTTTTATGTAAAATGTTTATTAGAAGTGCTAGGAGCGTGGACCCTTCTCTTAAAAATCAAGAGCAAGCCCCCTACAAGGTAAAGAAGAGAACAATGGCATCGAAAATATTTCTAACTTGCCCTTCATCAACCCAGAGGGGAAAAGACGGCCTATGAATAAATTATAGAAGTGTTTGCATGATCTTCAAATCCTACCTAACCCTATTCTAATCATACTAATCATAACTTCATTTTTATCATGATTTTATGGCCACTCAAAATTGTATATTTCTGTTAATCCAAAATATAAAGCAGCTGAGCTACTATTCTGGACATAATAGTGAGCTTACCTTGGAAGCTCCAGACCGGGCTGGAGGCACCACACCAGCAGATAGACTTGATTCAGTTCTAAGTGCCACTGTATGCATCACTTTAACGGCCTTCAGAGGATACCTGCAATATTTTCCACAGAAAAAGACTCAAAAGCGATAATAAGCGAAGGCCAATAGAACAGCAATTCCCAGAATGAACTCATCAGCAAAAACTTCTGCTAAGGAAGAGCTCCCATACATTTTCTTATACATTGTCCATCACTAGGAGAAAAATCTCAAAGAGAGACACAGCACAATATCTATAGCTATTTAACTGTATTATGACTTACTTTCCATGGGCAGTTTCTCCGGAGAGCATGATTGCATCAGCACCTTCCCTTACTGCAATCGCAATATCAGAAACCTCGGCCCTGGTTGGAGTTGGATGGTCAATCATGCTTTCGAGCATGTTGGTGGCCACGATCACTGGCTTCTGCATACTCTGACACCTCCTAATAATGTCCTCCTGTCTTGGACAAGAAAGTTGTCATTCTTATCCTTTATCTCTACTCTGTTAGCTTACTGAAAACCTAATATTGATTGCACTTTCTATATCTAATGAAAGTTCAGCCACCTGCTGTCTCCTTCAAATTCCAATATTATCTTCAATGTGTTTTAATTGCATTAACTGAACCTCAAAATTTCTTCCGATGCCTTCTTTTATTAAGGCCAAATAAGTTCAAGACGAGACGTTGCAAAATTTCTCACACAAGTTACCTGCAACAATGGGACATCCTCAATCGGAAGTTCAGCTCCAAGGTCTCCACGAGCAACCATTGCCTGACATTGAAAGTAACCTCCACTTGCATCATATTAAGCTATTAATAATCCTACACATGAGATACATGCAAATAAAAATCCACTTAGCTAGTCAAGGAAACTAACCCCATCAGAGGCAGAAATTATGGATTGCAGATTTGGAATTGAATCAGCACTTTCAATCTTTACTGTCACATGAATGTCAGCATTGCAACCTGTAGAAAATGTTTGCATCCATTGAGACCATGAAGAGGTAACGGAGAAGGCAGCAACTAAAACGATGTAATAGAAGTAACAAAAAAATTATAGTTCAGACATTATTACTCTTTAGATAATCTTTCAGCTCAAGGACAACTTTTGCATCCTTCACAAATGAAACAGCATAGAAGTCAACTTGGTTGTCTACCCCAAACTTGATATCTTCCCAATCTTTATCTGCAAGATTCACGTGCAGATTAAACATACAAAGAAAATTTCTATTGGAATCAGAGGTAATACGGCAAAAAATAAGACCACTCATAGAGAAAATATTAAAAAAACGATCCTCAAGAAAATATCAAAAAAATAGATCACCTGTTATTGAAGGAAGATTTGCGCTTTTGCCTCTTACATTTAAATGACGCCTTGACTTCAATTCCCCACCATCAACCACAACACACTTGACTACATCCGCTGTCTTATCTTTCACAGCCAACGACATCATTCCACCTAACAACGTACAGTAAATAATAAGTTCAGTAACCCAAAGATACATTAGAAAAATCTCTTCAAAATCGAAGGCAGCATAAATCTGAGGGTAGCGACAGTCTCATAGCATTGCAGAAAAGAAATTTGCAGGAGCTTAAAATTTAGGACCATCCATATCATACTCGGAACTGCTGTTTTATATCAATCATATTAACAAGCTAGTGCGTCAAAATTGGAGTAGTAAGCATAGAACCAAATATGCACTGGAATATATTGATCTCATCAGTTGGTATCTTTCAACAGAAACATCTATGAATCTGACATGGGGCCATGATACGAACTATTTCTGGCTAGTCTTGACATTTTTTGACAGAAGTAGTTTTTATATTGCATATTCACACTCAAGGGCATAAATAGAATGCCCATATATGCCGAAATCATCTAATCAAACTATTCGGTTTCGTCTATATTGAGACATTATTAAAAATCTTGCACCATCTTTCCCAACAACGCCACCAAAGACAAAAAATCTCCCCTCGATGAGCTGATAACATGTTCATCCACTCAGCATAATGTTCACAGTAGTCCTCCAAAATATAGCAGAACTTTGCTCCACATAAGGGAACATAGTAAATTAAATAATTCAATAGACATCGCACATGGGAAAATGACAAACTTACCATCCACCAAGAGGATGTCACCGACCTCAACATCATTAACAAAGTCGTCATAATTTACACTAACAGTGTCTTCTGTGCTGACTCCTCGCTTAATTGTGAAGTTGAACTCCTGTCCCTCTTTAAGAGTAATTGGCTGTGGCACGTCTCCACTTCTCACCTCAGGGCCCTAGAAGAGTGTTGATTAGCAAAACTTATTGAAGCCTATAGTCAAGTTGCTAGTATGATTGCTTAATCTACAATGAGGAAAGCTGGAATCTTGTAATGATAAAAGTGAAATGAATTGTCAGCAACAAACCAACCTTGGTATCCAACATTATGGCGATAACCTTGTCTGGAAATTGAGCATTGTATTCTTTGACAAGATCAATGGTTTTCTGATGCGATCTATGGTCACCATGCGACATGTTCAGACGCGCCACATTCATACCACTTTCTGCAAGCTTCCAAATCATTTCACGTGTGCTCGTCGATGGACCAATAGTACACACTATCTTCGTCTTTCTCAGCCCATTTGGACGCACTCTCATTTGCCCCAGTGGCTGGCCATCGGATTGAATATCAAAAGGATAGTCTATATTGTCCTGAAGCATTCACATTTAAGTAAGCTTTTAAAATGTGTTTTGATAAAAAGAAAGATTTCCTAGCTATGCATATTCTTAAGGCTACGAACTTATAATCTATCTAGAAATAGGATGATATGTCAGTGCACCAAGGCCTCTGAATCAAGCATGGGGTAAAATTCACACAATCAAAATGAATGCTAGCATTTAGGAGAAATAGGCCATAATAAAGATCTAACCAACTTAGCTCCTGTTTTATTGACATTATGACCAAACTGAGATATCTTGTCAAGAAATCTCCATCTGAGCTGACAATAGAGACAAACTACAAGCATAATCTCAGAGACAACTTCCATGAAACCACCAAATTTGATTTGTCAGAACGCACAAAACATTTAAACTAGATAGGGAAACAGTGGGCCCTAATTGGAACAACAAACACAACGTGATGATTAGCAGAGGAGTAAGGAGAATAGCAACATGAGAACACAGTGGCACACAGTCAAAAGCGCGTGGTGTATTTGTTATTGACAGCACCGACATGAGATGCCTGAAACCTGTAAGTACTTCTGATTACTAAGCTTAATACAAACATCTACTGACTCGGCAAAAAAGGAAAAACAGCAACAGGAACCTGAAGTCAAAGTATAGCGTGGGCAGGAAAGAAGAGAAAACAGCAGGGGCTCAACCTCAACCCCAATATCATGAACACACTAGCTTCTGCCGGGTTCTGATCAAACAGGGAAAACGTTTACTAATAGAACTCCAACCTCGCCAACAATATTTGTTTTCTGGAACAGGGAGAATACTTCGAGACTGCTCCAAAATTATTGAATTTCAGAACCTTTGCAACCTCAAATCCCACCTTTTTTGAATAGTTCTATTGCCTAGGAAGACACCAAGTAGAGAACATGCAAAAGCAATTCAATTTAAGTGAAACTGCTAAACCTACGAAGAATGAGAGCTCGACCATGCCCTGCTACGTTCTCCAGCCACTTCCTGTAAAAACTACTATTTCTAAATCCGACAACCTTCTTGGAGAACTCAAATAGATCGGAACCGGAGATTCGGGTCAAATTATTATCACAAAATAAGAAAAATGAAGGCAAAGAAAGAGCGACAGAGATCTCACAGCATTCAAGGGTCCGTTCTGCGAGGCGACCTGTTGTCCCTCGCTCTCCTTAGTCACCTTCATCGATCGAACGGGAGCGATTCGGTACTTGCGAGAAAAGGCGGCCCTGCCCCTGGATGCATGGAATAGTTTGGTCAAGTTCCTGACCGAGGAGAGGCAATCGAAGGAGCCGCCGGCGCCATCAGGCTTCAAGAAGGAAACTCTCGAGGAAAGATCGATCGCCGCCATGGCGTGAAAGGAGCTGGCCGCAGCAGAGGGTGCGAGAGACGGAGGGGGGCAAATTCGGGGACGGGACAGAGGGAACAGGGAACTCCTGAGATGAACAGTGACAAGAGAGGCCGTGCGTGTTAACGAAGGGGAGCTGTGTGAGTGAGAGAAGCGAGAGAGAGAGAGAGAGAGACGTTAGGGTAGACGCCTAGACGGTTGGGCCAGCCGGCTTCTCGCGTTAGGCTCACGCGCAGTCGCCGCTCATACTGTACCCACACGTGTTTTTTATGGATACTATGCCACACGTGTTCCTCCCCCCAATTATTGCTCTTTTCACTTGGGGCTTGTTTGGATTGAGGTTTATTGAGGATTAAAATGTAAGTTAACTCTTGTTTGGCTTTGTAGGAGGATTGTGAAGGTTTATCAAAGTGTAATTTCAACCCTTATTTGGTAAGAGGACTATGGAGATTTATAAAGTTTTATATGTAACTATCTACTAAACTAATTTTTTAACCTTCCATAAACTCTACCACCAAAAACTCTCATAATCTTCCCTTCGATAAATCTCCATAACCCTCAATCCAAATAAGTCCTTAAGAATCACTTTTATACAATGATGTTATCACTTGCTAGCGTTTAGATAATATCAATAATTAATAAAATCCATCCATTTTCACTATTTTTTATAAAATTGTAAAAGTAAAAAATTAACATTAAAAACAGATGAATTTCATTGACAGATATTACCATAAAAATGCTACCACATAATGAGACAATCTCACTGAAGAAACTTCCCTAACATTTGGGTAAGACTAATAGCATGTCACATTTTCTCCTCTCTATTAAGAACGGTTTTTTATGATTAGAAATTTATTATTTTAATCGTGATTTCTATCTCACAATTAAAGAATTTAGATAAATTCGCACTAATGGTTACCGAACTAAGAATTTCGTGTGCGCAAAAGGAATTAATTAAGTTGTCAGTTTTTACAATCCACTAATAATGAAAAAAGTACTAATAATCGAGAGGATTGATAACTCCTTTATGGTCCCTTCTCTCGTATAATTATTTTTTATTAAAAAAAAAAGAAAGAATACCCATGCAAATAAATAATGCCAAATTGAAAAGGCAGAACTAAAAATTGAATTTTTGAAACGGTCCTACCGACGGTGAGAGCCACGCGTCAACTGCGGCGAGTTGATCGCGCCGAGCTCTCCCGTTAGGGGCTTCACATTCACGCCGTCGAAAGAAACCGCGGATCCTTTTGGTGGTCTGTTGAATAATAATATCTCATGATATGGCCGTCAGGTCGGGTATCTGCCACGTACACCACAGTGTCCTTCCAGCGCAAGAAACTCCCCTTTTTCTTTTTTTAATAATCAACGTATTCGAGCATATTCTGAATTCAATTAACGGTGGTTGCGATATTTTCTCCTCAAGAGACACGTAATAGCCTGTAAATCACGTGTGTTAAGTAAGTCATGCGAACTTAACGAACTTGAGAGGTATAAATACTCCATCTACAAGAAATGCGTCTATAGGGATTTGAACCGAGGAGGTCATGGCTAACCCTCAAGGGCAACCGTATTTATGTGATATTATAGAATAATAAAATTTAAAATTTTTATTTTGTTTTTATTTTTATGGAAAGTTTTAAAGTAATTTATTCTTATTAATTTATGATATCACTCGAACAATATTACATAATATATTCATTATATAAAATATTTTTCTCTCTAAAAATCTTATATATAATGAATATATATTATATGAAAGCACTTACATAGTATTAAACCAATAAAATTTAATTATTTTTATATTTTTTACAAATTTTTATAAAATAAAAAATAACTCAAAAATAATTTAATATTATTAATTTATAATATTACTTAATATCGTCTTCCCCTCTCTTGGAGCAGGCACGTGGGCCGCAAACAGGAGCTGTGCTGTGACGACGTTGACCGATGGCTCCACCCACGAAGGAGAGTGTACTTTCGGAAAAGATTTGTGTTGTTATTTATGAGTACACATCAATCAATAAAAATTTAAAATTAATTTTAAGTTTTGAAGTCATATAAAAGTATTATGAAAATTATAAATTTTATTAAATAATATTATAAGATAAATCTATATTTTATATATTAAAAGAGAGCCACGGGGGAGGAAAGTTGAGGAGAGTATGAAATGGATTTCCTACTCTCGGGCACTGCTCCTTTCTTATTTTCATTTTTATTTTTCTCCTACCGTTCACTTTTTGGTCCCCCACCTTTTTTTTTATCCAACAAAAAACCTTTTGCTTCTCTGTGTACCCTAACCAGCCGTTCTCTGTCCTCTTCCTCCAATCAGTCACCCGTTTGCCCACTTTTTTTTGTCTTAATTTATTTTATATTAATAAATAATAGAATATATTATTGAAAATTAATAAATATCATGAATAAATATATATCAATATTTATCTAAAAATATATAAAAAATATTAATATATAATTTATTATTAAAATTTTTTATTTTGAATACAAGAATAAAACTTATGCATTTTATTTTTATTTCGGATTTGATTCTATTAGTATATCAAGAGAATGAGCTTCCTTCATTTAGGGGAATCGAATCCCCTATTGGGAAATGAAATTATTTATTAACCTATACACAAAATAACCTCTTAATATGAGTGACTAGACTTAAATACAATATACCATTAATATATTATTATGGGAAAGAGATAAATATTATATTCATGTCCAAATTTTTAATGTATATTATTTCTATATTGGAGAATAAAAAATTATAAAATATTAACATTATAATAACATAGCTTTTTTAAATAAATGATATTTGTTTGCAAAAAAGATATTTGAGTGTGAGTTAAACGACACAATCATCTTTTAAACATTTCTATACTTTAATATAATTCATTCAGTTCGTTATAAAAGATAAATCGAATCGCAGCATAGCGCGAGCTCTTTTTCTAGTATTATTATATAATGAAACCGTGAAAGTGGAATGGGGTGAGTTGTCCCATGGACAGCGGGGGACATTAGTGTTCCCCTCTTTCGTCACGTGCGATATTGACATGAAAGCGTTCGTTGGATAGAATTAGTCTAGAATATCCCTCACAATTTCTGACTCTCAGATTCAGCAGAGAAAAAAAAATACCCAATAAAAAATCTAAAACATCGCCACCAGCCTTGTATTACCAATTTTAATTTTTCTTTTTTGTCAGTTTCAAGTGCTAGCATCAAAAAATTTAATGGAACTCCAATTAATCCAATTCGAGTCCAGAGAGCTCACTGGAGGATAAAATTTTCTCAAGATAAATTATTTCTATTCATAATACTCGAATGTAAGATCTTAATTAACGGGACGGGCAACTTATTATTTCAACCAATCAATACACAACTTTTTAGGCTAGATAGAGTATGACTCCTTGTAAGTATTTTAAATGACATCAAATAAGTGACCATGTTAGCTAGTACATCGTCTTATTCAAGTGGAAAATCGATAGGAAAAGCTCAGCTCGCGATTAGTTCCTCTAAACTCGAGCATAAGAGAAAAATATTAGGTTCGTTTCGTGGTAAATTATTGAGACTCGCGTGTAAAAGTAGTGGTCAATAAATCGAGTTTACATACGAGAAAATAAAACTCGTATCAATTTTTTCTTCTCGGCTGGGCGAGGAAGAGAAAATACTGGCTCGTAGAGCAGGTTGAGGGATGTAAAAAGTGCAGGTCACGTTACTATATGAGTGAGTATTGAATCTTAGTATAATACGCGAGTCTTACTAAATAAATTCAGAATAAAAGAGAAACTTGTGATCAGTTTAATTTGTAAATTTTATATATCGATAGACTGGGCACATATGTATACATACTCAATTTCTTGTAAGCGGTTCCCGCGCCACATCTCGAGTACCCTCGACTTGTATTGAGCAAAAACACACTTTAAAAATAAACTAATTTTTAGAAAATAGTACTTGCAAAAATTCTCGTTGACCCTCCCAATAAAGGGACCAATCATGTGATCACCAATTTAGAGATCTAGTAAGAGAATCATTATGCCAACATTAGGTCAGTAATATTGTTCCTATATCATACATTGAACATGCAATTTTTAGGTAAAAATTTCTTGAAAACCAGTCCTCTTCCGTCCCTGGTATAAATTCAACAAAGAATGCTTGTTCTTTCCCTTTATTTTTTTTGGGACCAAGAAACAAAGGATGCATGTTCACCATGCGTTTTATGAGTAAGATTAGACACGTGTTGAATCCGCGTTTTCTCTTGAAAAGAAAAAGTTCAATCGAAGAAAACACATGTTTAAGATATGTGTGTTCACGATTTGATTTTATGATGAAAACCGAATCCAATTTAAAATCTTATTGGGATCGATTTTATGTAGTAGGAAAAATGTAAACGAAAGTGAAAAATATCGGTAGAGTTTTACTGATAAGCACATCCCCTTCAAGATTGAGGCTCATTTCTGATTGAAAATTGATCGACGGCTATTATCATTACAAAATCATGGCTCGTTCTGAAAAAAAATGAATTCTAATTTTAGAAAGAATAATTGTCAGTAATTAATATTCCTCAATCAGAAATTGAATACGCTTTTTTAAAAAATATTTTTGTTGAAAAATAATTTTTGGAGGAGATATTCTTTTTTGGATGGAATTTTTTTTGGATATAAAAGTAACAGTAAGACCAAAGTGGTAAAAACTCAAAAGGTTGATGACGTGAATGATTAAGAATAAAGGTTTATGACTAAAATGACAAAAGTGCAAAAGGTTGAAGATAAAAATTATCTTTTTCCCGTTACTTAAAAAAAACCAAATTGAATATGAACCGATTTGAAATTAACCAGTTTTATAAGGTTCAATTTCGATTCGAACTGGATAAGGTTGTCGATTTTTATGAACAACCCTATTTCAAGATGTCATTTCTTTAATTAAAAATTTTCATCTAAAATTGCATCTCCAATTGATCCTCGTGTTGCACGGACATGTAATTTTTTTTTTCTTGAAACACTAGTATTCAGAAGTATAATATACCATAAGTAATCCAATTCGAGCCGGGAAGGCCCACTAGGGGATAAAGCTCATCAAGATGAATTTTGTCAATTCACATGAATCGAACCCAAGGCCTGTAATCTTGTTTTTGGATTAAGAATTAATTTGTTCTTATTCTGTAAGTCCATCACTGTACAAAGTTACCATGTACTGAACAGCAGCCTTACCTTACAAGCTTCTTTACAAATCCCGGCTGTCAATCCGACATCTCTTTCAGTTTGAGTTGTTAATCCGACCGGCATCCAACTGCACTTCTGCCATCTTGTCCTTGAGCTGCTCTTACTGAATACTCAACATGCTCCAGTATTACCCCGGCAGAGCTCTAACTTCATCGCCAGTGCTCCTGCCCTCGCTTTCAGCTCTCCTGCCAGGGCATCCGCCTCTGCCTCGACTTGTGCGATGCTTTCGAGAATCCTTGCCAAATCGGGATCCGGATCCGAAGAAGGATGGTCCTGCTCATTGACACTCAGATCCAAGCAAAAACAAGCTAAGAATCCTTTTACTCTTTCAAAGAATTTGAGAAAGGTACCTTCGAGTCCACGCATTCAACATGAACGTTGTAGTTGCAATCCTTGCAGCAGTAAACCCGATGCTTCTGCGTGATTCTTTTCTTGCAGACCTCACAAGGACTCGAACACGGATCACATTTGGCTTTGGATTCCTTGAGGTAGAGGTGATGTTGGTGATTCCTGCTCTTCACCGTGCTTTCAAACGACAAGCAAGTGTTGTGGGCATTGAAGTTGCAAGCGGTGCAGCGGTAAATGTACTCTCGGCACGTTCTTTTGCAGACACTGCAGACAACCTTGCGACTGACCTCCTCAAACAGCGCAAGCAGATGTTCAGCATGCTTCTCGTGCCGCAGAGAAGGCATTCGAGAGGCACAAGCGAGGTCCAGGTCAAAATTGCATTCTGCACAGTGGAAGACAAATCCGCAGCTAACAGCCTTTAGACACGCATTGCAGTACAAACTTCCGCAAGGATAAGGACATTTTTTCTTGAGAATGAGACGGTGTGGAGGGTGAAAGGGATGCCACATCTGTTGTGGGAGCTGGGAACAGGACTTGTGCAGCAAGAAATCCGGGCATTTGGTGCAGTAATATGCGGGGCCTGATACAGGCATCTCGCATCCTATGCATTTGCGTCTGATGGCATTTTCTTCTCCAAAGTAACGGAGCAAAATGCTGTGCAGGTGGATGGGATGCTGGATTTCTTTTGTCTTTCGTGGTACCAGCAGACTTTTACCTGCTTCAGATCTCAGGAAGCAACTCACATCGACATTATAATCGCACTCGCCGCATCTGAAAACAGAAGCAGAGCATGTCTTTCCACAGAGACTGCACTTGAATAGTTTCGGTGATCGACTGGGAACGAGGACAAGAGGGTGCTGGGGATGAAGAGGGTGAAGCTTCAATTCTCGGGGCAGCTCCGCACACTTCTTGTGAAGGAGGAACCCGCAGTTGGAACAAGTGTAGGCAAGAGAATGGATCGTTAGCGAGCACAAGTTGCAAGTCTCGCTCACATCCTCGATCCCATCTAGGACCAATGGGTGCTCGTGGCTGAAATGTGAAATCTCCATCCCTGGTGTATCCGGGTGTAGTGAGATTTCTGAATTGATATGCCAATCTCAGGAGAGCTGAGAGTCCTTTATAGGGTGAGGGAAACTGGTCCAAATGCAAAAAGCACAAATGCTTTACTTCTTTTAGCAGTTCCCTTTTGAAATGGGGAGCATATATGCCTATAACATAACTTGCAAGGGAAAACACGTATCAAGAAAGACTAAATTCTCGTGTGATTCCTGATGATGATCGAAGCAATCTAATCTATGCCTTCTGCTGTGGAGTTTGATCGAACTTTCATAGCATAAGATGCAGCTAGATTCTTTCGCAGCTATAGTTAAGGTTTCACAACCGAGATATGACTTTGTCAACCTTTACTTCCGATAAAGCAGGACACATAATCAAGTAGATCTATATCTGTCAGAACCCGAAATTTTGACAGAGTTTTCCTTTATTTTATAGCATTCCCCATCAAATAAAAACCTACTATAAAATCCACCAAGAAATATCTACTCAATACCACACCCACAATCCACAATTCATCCTCCCACATACTCCATTACCATCAGAAAATAATCTTCGCCAAAAGATTCAAGTCGTAACATTATATACAGACATATATACTTCCATACAAACTTACATATATTTATCTTACATACTATTAAAATCTACCTACATGAAGTCTCAGGCCGATCCCTGAAACCAAAAATAGCTATTCCAATCTACTTGTCTATCTGTAACTTAGTTGAAAAAAAAGATTTCGCAATGAGTGAGCTGCGGACTCAGTGAATACAAATTTCTAAAGTAGAATAATGTTATAAATATAATTTTGTTACAAATCACACACATTACAAAATAACAGCGAGAATAATAATGAACGTGCTTAATCATACTACTTATACAATGTAAATAATCAATCAATACAAATAATAGTCATGGGGTCGCACTCATTCTACGACAAAATTATTACGGTATCGATATTACCTCCCCCTGACAATACTGTGACCCCACGTCTCAATCAATATATTCTTCCTCCCGACTCCCAGTGCCATTCATCTACACACCACTCTCTGCAAGGGTCGCCCATTACTCTCTGGCAGTATTTTTATTATCTTATTTTTATACATCGCTGGAGATCATAATAAATTGAATAACTCTCTCTTTCCACTTTTCTTTACATTTTCTTTTTTTTTTTCCTTTTTTCTACCCATTTCTAATCCTTCGGTTTGGCACTTACTATGACTATTTACAATCACATGCAATAATGTAAAATAGACACAGTGACCTAGAATTTCACGACAACATTCAAACACAACTCATTAAATTGCAAAAATATATATACACGCGTGCATGCAATGAGCCACCGTTATGTACATACATGTGTGTGTGTTTGCATGCAATAATATAGTTTCCTTACCACATTGCATGTTCATCTGCATGCAATTCTACCACTATTTATTTTTTTTTGCATACTTATATATATTTCATACGAATTGATTTCATAAATGCGTATAACATAGTGTATAGATATTATTCTACAGCAAAAAAGAGTACTCACAACTCCCTTCGAACAATTCTTTTGCTATGTTGGATCCCCAGGATGTCTATTTTCATTTTCTTATGTTCCTATCATATCATTCGTAATAAAATTACGATATATTATATATATTTACATTGAAAATGATTCCAAAAATTATTCTATAACCGCATTCATTCTACTTTTATTGATTCTATGACTTTTACCTATCATGTTAAAATTCGTAGAAACATATCATTCTAACTAAATCTTACTAAACTATTTATATAATATTGAGTAACATAATTTATTTGATTCGAATCGAATCTCAATTACTTATTCCTTTCTCGTCCGTCCTCCTCTCGTCGTCTCCGTTTCCTCAACTCGCTCTCGCTGTTCTCTCCCACTCTCTGTTCTCTCTCTTTCTCTCTCTCTCTCTGGCTAAAAAGTGATTAAACTTGATCGGTGACTAACTTATATGTAGGACACGTGCGGCGGGGGACAGAAATGACATTTTTGCCAATCAGGCCTAAAATGTGTGTGTCGGCTTTTCAGTGGGCTTGGCCCATTGGACTGGCCTCCCAGTATCCCCCGAAAGAGAATCTTGATTCGTTCAGAGGATTAACTGTTCATCGATAAAGGCACACAAAGAAGTAGATGTCTTAAGAGGGGAGACACCAAAAAGTTGTGTAATTCTGTTCAGTAAATCTAAATTCTCATGTGGTCTAAGAGGCTTTTTCCGTCGAGTTTGCTAGATACGACGAGCCTGATGTACTCCTCATGGTTTAGGGTCCTATAACATGCGCTGTTCTTTACTGTGAGATCTTGCAGAGGTCCAATCAGGGCACCGACGTTCGGGCTGTGAAAAGCAGCTATGGAAAGTCGCTCCTTCTTAGGGTCCACGACCGCCCTGTGCTCTATACTCTTGTACCTTCCATTGCTCATTATCTGCATTGTACAACACAAGAATACTTAATTAGAGAGGAAACATATCATAGCTACGAAAAAGTTCAGAATCGTCTTTCCACATTGTGGCGTGGCACAGAAACAACTTGGCATCCTTTGAGTTCAAGCAGAACTACAGCCAACCACCGGTGCCTTTCGTCCTCACACTCCATATTGCAGAAGGATCGCCTGGAATTCCTCGTTAACTCTAGAGCTGCATCAACACTAGCTTTCTATTAGTATGATTACCTCAATAACATCTCCGATGTTCACTATAAATGCTCCGGGAACAGGCTCGATGGGTAACCACTTGCTGTTTCTCTTGATCTGCAGCCCGTCCACTTCATTCACCTGGATTAGTAATGTGAGGCCTGTAGCATCGGAGTGCGGAGTCAGGCCCATGACCCTGTTCGCCTGAGGACAGGGCGGGTAGTAATTCATTCGGATCCCTTGTCTCCCGTCTTCGAACATGCTCACGAGCTTGTCAGGATCGACTTCCAAGTTCATAGCCATACACCTAAGGAGGTGGGCCGAGATTCCCATGAGCTCCAATGAGTATCTGTCGAGAGTCTCCCTAAATGTACAGAAGAAAAAACAAGAAAAATTTGCTGAAGAGGAGCTCTGCCCATTTATTAAGTTCAAGAAGATCTAAATAAACATGTTGGATAGGACTCTCAGCTGATAGAGCATCCTGCAAAGTTTACTTTTTCATTATTGTAGGAAAAAGTTCAGACAACCGGCCATGGAAGTTTGATAATTACTTGAAGGATGAAGGATTGTTCGGCCAAAACCGTAAATTCCGCTGAGAAACTGGCTGTGGAATAAGGAAGAGCATGTCTCCCCAGTCGAGCTTCTGTTCTTCTGACACGACGAAGGCTTGTCCGTAGCCTTCAAGGTTGCTTGGCAGCTGAGCACAAGCCTTCTTCTCATCCAGTGGCAGCTTAAAGAACTTCTCGGTATCGGTCTTCATTTGGAGGATGGCCTCTTCAGGGACTCCATGATTTATCAGCTGTAACACGCAGCAACTTGCTTGACTCGAAGCCATTTCACGGAATAGAAAACTGGATGGAAAAATTGCCTTGCGCTGGCTAACAAAGAACCAGAAACAAATTTTTCCCAGCTCTTTATGTTTCTCTGCTCCAAGAACGAAGAAAACCAGGTTAAAACTTGATGGATCGAGCTTTGCAACTTGCTTTACTCTACCCTTTACCTTTCATTTTCAGGAAGATAAGAATGAAAAAGTCCTTGAGTGCAGACAGCTACACATTCAAACCATCGCATGAAGCCAATCACAAGCGCAGGCGTCGCAGATTTCTTTGATTTTGCCTCACGGGGGGAAACTACGGAGCAAAGACCCCCAACTAGTACTCCCCCATTAAAAGGGAGTTGTCTGGTTTTCAGGGTTTGAAAGAGCACTTGTGACATTCAGCTGGCCCTTGACACCCCCAAGTTAACTACAAACTTATGGCTCTCTCAAGCCCATGTTGCTCAGCTTATGTCTCTCTCAGGTTTCAAACTGGGTTCATTACCTGTTGGATACCTTGGAATGCCCTTGATCTCCTCTAAGTTAAGATGTCAGGACTATCAAACTTTTATTGATAAAGTCACAACTTGAGTCAGAAGTTGGTCCTCTAACTCTCTATCATACTTAGGTAGACTTTAGTTGATTTTTTCAATTATTCAGAGTATGATCCAATTTTGGTGCAACCATTTCATTCTTCTAGCTAAGGTTATACAAAAGGTCCAACAAATATGTTCTAGTTTTCTTTGGAAGGGAAGGGACGCTTCGTGCAAAGGAGCAAAAGTCAAATAGGGTGATATTTTTTTGCCAAGAAATGAAGGAGGCCTTGGAATCAAGGACCCCTAGGTCTTGGAATGTTGCATGCATATAAAGGAACCTATGGCAAATTTCACTAATGCTGGTTCTATATGGGTGGCATGGGTCCATAAGTACCTACTCAAGTTCAGAAGTATTTGGACCATCAAAATTCCCAACTCAGTCTCTTGGAATTGGAGAAAAATTCTATAACTTGAGACAAGGCCAGAACACATATCTCTTGCAATGTTGGTGATGGGCAGTCTATTTCTTTTGGCATGAGAATTGGTCAGTTTACCGTTCCCTTAGCACCTCCTTACCCAAAGTCATGCTCACTTTTCCTTCAATTGGCTCAATTGCAAAGCTTTCAGCAGTTTACTAAGGAGAGACATGGCATTGGCCTAGGAGTTTAGACTCGTCTATCAACTTGTTGGAGATCCAAAACTCTGTAATCATAGCTGGGCAAGATTTATTCAGCTAGGACTCCAAAACAAAACCACGGATCACCAACTTCTGGAACAATTTTCGACCTAGAAAACCCAAGGTTTCTTGGTGTAGAACCTTGTGGTTTCAGGATCATTTACCATAAGCCTCCTTCATTACCTGACTTACTATATTGAACAGATTATCTACAAAGGATAGAATAGTTTACTGCTATTCTCTTCCCGATCTTCTGTGCACCTTTTGTGGAGACTCTTTGGAAACTCGCGACCATCTTTTCTTCGACTGCCCTGTAATCAAAGGCATTTGGGTTGCAATTCTTCTTAAGTTACAAATTTCTAGAGTGGTCGGAGATTGGGAATTTGAAATACAATGGATATCTTCTATCAAGGGGAGAAAATCTATTCATTCCTTAGCAGTTAAGCTAGTATTCACAAGTGTTATTTATGTTATGTGGAGGGAGAGAAATAATAGAATATTCTAGGCAACATTTAGGCTCCCTCACATTCTGCAAGCTTCAATTGTAAATCTCATATTGGGAAGAATAAGTTTATATCCTAGGTTGAGAGTCAGATTTGGAAATACTCCAATGTTACTTGCTTCATTATAGAGTGACTTTGTATAGTCTTTACTAGATCCTTTACATAAAAATAAGGGTAAAAAGCAATTTTATCCATCTCTGAATGTACGCCCAATGGATTATTTGATCTGAAAACATACTTACCAAAAAAAAGGAATGAAGAAGTCTGGCATCCTCTTCTTGGAATTCGGGTTTAGGAAGAACATCATTTAATACTCAAAAACCGAATATTACTCGAGCTCTGCATTGATCTGAGATGAAGTATGGAATTCCGTGAAAGTAAATTGAGTGAAAAATTACCATTCACAATGAGAAACTTTAAAAACATGGCAGATCTGTACCTGGAAAAATCCCCACTCTTTACAGGCTATGTGAAACTTGGCCAATTCCTCTTGATCTTCTGCTCGGTCACTGCCCAGTTTACTCATGTTGATGATCGGAATCTGCAGGGACTCGCCCGAGCAAACTTCGCCAAGCTCACTTTTGGATCGCAAATATTGACCCGGAATTTCTTCCATGCACTTCGCTGCAAGCTCCTGCACATTCTCGACGGGTAAAGACCCGCCGAAGTTGCTCCGGTTTGGGACCTTGGTTTCCATCTTCTCTCTCGAGTGATCTGCAAGTATTTCTTGGAATCGACGCTAATTCTTCTTATATCACTTCTTTGATGGTATCCGGGTGATGATAAGCTGTTTTCCATTTGTCGGTTTGTTGCTGGTAACTATCTTAAGAATCTCTTTTGGGACGGCAGTGAGGTTTCTGTGGAGTGTCTTGTCTCCTCGTGGTGTTTTCAATGACAAGTTGATTAGTTCAGACTTCAGAGCCACTCCATTTTTTCCTGGTGGGAAGTATACCAGAAAAACAAACAAAGAATCAACCCTAGAAACGAACCGGTTTCCTAAAGAACCGAAAAAATTTGGGATTAACTTCTCAGATATCATTACGGGGTAGCTCATTGCTGATGACCTCAATAATATATTGTTCTGAATCAATTTTCACACGAGGAATATGCTATGCTATCGACTTTGGAGACCGTATGAGACCAAGGACTGCAACTAAAGATGTCTGCAAAGCAAGATTTTCTTTCGTAATAGGCCAGGATATTGGTCTTAAAAATGTTTCCATCATTGTGCTGAACTGGTATGTGGTAAATTGCTGCAGAAACATTGTGATGGATGGAGCAAATTGGGTAGTAGCATTCAGTAGTGGAGAATAGTTTTCGGTATATTAATTAATGAATTTAGCCTGCTCAATTTTGTCCTGCCCATTTCACTTCCTGTGTTTATGTTCGGTTATATCTGCGAGGAGCTCCACTGGCAGAGCTTCATTCTGTTGTTCTCTCGACAGTTACAGGAGAAGATTGAGCTCTTCTGTCGTACAAGGACAGTATTTCTTCAACTCTGAACAAGCATGGCAGCTTTGACCGCCACGAACTCTCAGGTTCTTGCAAAAATTAATGGCCATAACTTGATGGCCCTTACCGCTTTCCTTCCATATGAACTGTTGCAACTTTTGTAGCATCAGAGACATGCCTGGTGTAATGAGCCAGATGCCACCACTTCCCATATCGATGGATGAAGATCTAGCAAATTCTACGTTTGCTCTGTGCAGCTAAGGTAACTTATCCTGCATATGTGTTTGGCTTGGAAACATAACTTACATGTCTCCTGCTTCATCCTGGTGCTACTAATCTCAGTTAGGGAAGACAGGCTAAGTTGGTCTGATAATGATTTGTCATGCATCCAGCCAATTGTTTTTGGTTTGGATGGTGGAATATCATTTGTAGCAGGTGCCAAGGTGTTGAAGGAGACTTCTTGTTGAAGTTAGATCATCCTTTCCTGTGCTGTACACGCTGATTTACAGTGACTTAAGCATAAGCTGCTCAGATTGTGCTCTTCACTGTGTCAGCTACTCCGCTCATCGTGCTTCTTGGGTCCTGAACAATGGGTCAAAACACTGTTTTCGGATGCAAGGCCTTCTTGTGGGTTAGGACTAAATAACCTCCAACCAAATTGAGCTTCTGTCATAGCCGGAATATTGGTTGCAAGGCATCAATCTGTGTATAAATCAAATGCAGAACCTCGTCGTGAATCACAGTCTTGTTCTTCACATTAATTCTGTTTGCCAGTATTGCCTTACACCCTTAAACTGGAAACTTTCTCCTTGATGAAGTAGTAAGTCTTTATGCTTAACTTTACTGTCAAGTTAAAACAGCGTGACAGGTTCAAATGTTTTTCAATGTCATTTTTCATAATTATCCAAAGCATTGTACTTCATTAGACCACATGATGCACTGGAAGTGACTGCTTGAATAGCTCGAAAATTCACTTGTTCCTTGGCAACTTCTGCTAAATACTCCCAAAGTATCTTGAAAGTTTGGAAACGAATTAACAGGGTCAAGCCCAGGAAAGATTCGGTGAAATTAATTATGGACACGGTATCGAAAGGTGATCCAGGACCTGCTGGAGCGGAGATTTGGTCTGTGACGAGTATGGTAGGTGGAGGGGAGGGTTTGTCCACGGTGTTGGAATGATGACTTCGGCATTGGCGGAGCATGGAGACTTAGGACATGACCTGAGCTAGTACGGGAATTGGGTCTCCGGCAAGTGCTTCTTGGGGCTGATTGTGGGACTTAATCTCCCGATGGACTGTAACGAGACAGGCCAGAACAAACCTGTTCTTACGAAGGCTTTTCTGGTTATGATTGGATTGTCCTTATTCAACATGCTTATCGTGAGGGAAACATGTCTATGGATTGACTTGCAAATTCATCATCTTCCTTTGATTTAGGATTGCACGGACTTAGTTCGTGTCTGGTTGCTCTATAGTAGCTGTTGTATGGTGAAGATCAATCACAACTACGTGCAGACTTCCTGGCTTAAAGTTCCCATCAAAAAGAGAGTAATACTGGAAGGAAGCTACTGGTGCAGAATTATTGCTTGGTTCCATATGACAGAACATGCTTGGTATGCTTTCTTGTCTACTCCACGGCTTCAATTTGTTCTCAATCGCTTCCTCCAAGGGAGAACTGACAAACCAACATAAAATATTTATCAGGGATCCAAAAAAGTCTCACGAGCTGAAAGTATACTTTTGTCTTCACCAGGTTCCATTTTTAATTCTGTACTTGCAGACCAACAACACGAAAAAACAATTAACGTTGTTCTGTTCTTACCCGCGAAATGATGCCTTGCCGCCACCGCCACGTCTTTTGGCAGCGGCACACATATAATGAACAATCGTACCATAAAAGTTCCCATCATTTTTAAGTCTTCCTGGCATAATCTTATTCTTTACGGACTGCAGGAGATCCTCGATGCACTGTTTATACAACTTACCTGACCGTGAATGCATATCCATCCTCCAGATGGATGGGCATGCAGTGCTCTCCCGCTCGGATCGGATGCGTCCCCGGGAGCAAGAGCTGTGCCACGCTTGTGTTGCAGTCTCCTATCCACAGGCATAGGAAGTCAAATACCGAGCCTCCTTAACTCAGCTCTCCTCTCGGTTGGCAGGTTAGACACATATTCCATGAAATTGGGAACCGATATACAGCATACAGGATCTTATTTACCGCACTGGGAGAAGCAGAGATGGATTTAGGGGCAGGGATGATCGCGTGCTGAATTTAAAAAATTTTATGAGATTCTAAACAAAATTTACTTAATTTTATTTAATTTTTATTAAATTATATATAATTTGTATCCCTTCACTTCCTTTTTTTATAAAGTTTGGCTCCAGAGGAAGTTTTCTGTGTCCGGACCGTGGAGACGGATGGGAATGCGTCCATGATACTCGGCTTTCTGAATCAAGCCTACCTGGGCAGGGTCATAAGGACAAAGCTCACGCTCATCTTTCTGGGCTCGCCTGTCAAATCAGCTTCTCTCTTTCTACCAAATTACCGTACAGAGAATTCTTTTTTTAAAAAACACGTTCCTATCAAAGTATTTTCTTTTATACTATCAACATATCACAATTTCAACTATAATTTCATTTTTACGCTGAGATCACATGTTAAAAATGCGATATCTGCCTCCCTAAACACAGCGTTTCACTCCGCCGCCGCGTGAAATGCACCATTTCACATTCATTGAATTGAGATCGTGGGTTTGAACATGCGACCTCAGTTCGATGAAAATGCACTGAGATCGCATGTTTAACCTGCAATCTCAATTTGACATTTGCCAAGACTTACATCCTCATTTGAAAAAACTAAGTGAATTAAGATTGCATGTTTAACTATTTTACTTGGAATCAAGACGGATTCAGAAAACTTGTATAGAGACAAAAGTCTATAAAAAAGTAACGTGAAGAATTCAAGAGTCAAACTACTTATTGTTTAATAAAAATAGAAAAAATTAAGTAAAATTTATATAAAATATCATAAAATCTCCCAAGTTTAGAGACGATCTCTCCCTGTGCCCCTAAATCCATCACTGCTCGGAATAGTTTTTATCTTACCTGCTCATTTGAAAAAATGAGGCCGCATGCTTGACAGTATTGACCAGGAATAGTTTTTTACAAAAAAAAGTTTCCACTGTACAGTAATTCGACGCGTTTCTCATCTCTTTCCGCCTCTGTTAATATGCATGGTTTCTGGACTGGAGATGTCTTCGTCGTCGTCGTCGAACAGCAGGGTCAAAAGGGAGATCATGATCCCGTTCTTTTTGTCTGTAACCACCTGATTCGTCATCCCTACCATCTTTCCACCTAAAGCATGTCTGAATAGGCGTCCAATTAGTCAAACCCCCCGCAAACAAGAAATTGGCATGATGGGGATTATCATGTTGTGCAGACCGGGCTTCGTCCTTCTCTCGCTCTCTGTCTCACTCATGGACAGAGCGGAGCAATCCCATGGAGACAACTGTCCTCCCTTGGGAGTTTTCCATTTTCCCCATTGTTGGCTTCTGCTTGGGCTCTTCTTCTATTGGCATACTCTGCCCTTTTTTTAACTTTTTATGTAATAGATATATCACGTATAATATATTATAAATTAACATATGTTTAATACATCGTATTTATTCTTGTAGCACGAGCTGACTGATTCCAGTGCACAGCAGTATCTATATATAAGCGAACAAGGCTGACATACCTGCCACCACCACCACCTCTTCAACCATGTCCGATTCCAAGAGCAGCCCACCTCTCCTGCAGAATTACACGGAGCTGGTGCAGCAACTTCACGAAGTTCCGAGCACCGACAAGTCACAGGGACACCATCCCTGTGCTGTCCTTCCAGCCACTGTCCCGGGGAAATGCCAGCTCCCCATGATAGACCTCGGCCCCTACACGAGAGGCGGACATCGCCGAGATTCATTGGAGGAAGAGGAGGAGGAGCGCCGAGCCTGTGCAGCCGATATCTGCAGGGCATCGTCAGAGTGGGGTTTCTTCCAGGTGGTGAACCATGGCATAAGCCAGGAGCTGCTGAGGAGGATGAGGGAAGAGCAAGAGAGGCTGTTTGAAGCTTCCTTCGAGGTTAAAGAGACCAGTGGCCTTCTCAACAACTCCTACAGGTGGGGGACTCCGACGGCGAATTGCCCCCGCCAGTTCTCTTGGTCTGAAGCCTTCCATATCCCTCTCAGCAAGATCTCTGACCCTGCTTGCTATGGAGAATTCAGCTCTCTGAGGTCAAACCCCATCACTGACATCACCTATTCCGTTCTGCGTCCAGCTCATTCCTTCACTTAAGTTCATTTTGCTCTTCCCCTTGTTGAGAAATGAATCCATGTTGGAAAGATTATAAAAAAGAAACCTAGTATTGGTATATGAGAAGAATCGCCACTTACTATATTTATATCCGTAAATTTTACGTAGTATTGGAGCAGTTAAGGTCTGAGCTCACACCGTGCCAGACCCGGCTCAAGGTCAGTTGTCAAGTGCTCTTCTCCAAGGACACGTGACAAGCATTGGCCATGTTGCTGGTGTATAAGAAGAACTAGGTTCCAAGTTTAGGCTCTTAAGTTGATATGATTTGGCCTCGAGAAATTTTACACTGCACCATCTTCAGAATACAAACTCATGTCAGCACAGGGCAAACCAACTATGACTAGCATCCGCGGTGTTGTAACTGACATTCTTCCTGGAATGCTTGAACAGGGAAGCGATGACTGAACTAGCTGCAGCGATGTCGGAGCTGGCGAGGTTGCTCATCAGGATCCTGGTGGAAAATATGGGACCCTCATATGGATTGTTTGATCCAATGTGCGAGGAAAGAACGTGCTTCCTTCGCCTGAATCACTACCCCACCTGTCCGGTGTCACATGACACGTTCGGGCTGGTTCCCCACACTGATAGCGATTTCTTGACAATCCTGTACCAGGATCGAGTCGGTGGCCTCCAACTTCTCAAGAATTCCCGGTGGGTGGCCATCGAGCCCAATCAAGAGGCTCTTATTGTCAACATTGGCGACCTTCTCCAGGTATTTATCAGTTACAGCGCAGTCTGCAGATGCAAGAATCAGATATCACTGGCATCAAAATGTAAATCGAGTTTATCCTCGCAGGCATGGAGCAACGATGTGTACAAGAGCGTGGAACACAAGGTGATGGCCAATGAGAAGATGGAAAGATACACAATCGCTTACTTCCTGTGCCCTTCTAATGAGTCTTTAATAGGGAACTGCAGGGAGCCTTCTGTGTACAGGAAGTTCACATTTGGCGAGTACAGACACCAAGTCCAAGAAGATGTTAAGCGCTTTGGTCACAAAGTAGGTCTTTCACGGTTTCGAATTCAGCAACCATTATCAAGTTAGTCTGCCACTATCCTAGTATAGTTTCCAATGCGAGTGTGGATGAACGCATGTGGCCTCCAAGAAAAATCTTCTCGTGAAGAGAGATTCGCACTTTGATATACCAAATTTGACAGTGTATAAAGAATTGTAGGTATAAATCTTACTAGATACATAAAATTCTTTTAGAAGTTGCACCCAGTGGGAGTGTAGCTACTTAAGAGCTGCGGTTGTGAACGAATCACTTTTGCCAAGCAAGAAGAACCAATTGGCCGTATACTTGCAGGCAGTCAACAGAATAACTTACGAACAGGCACCCAGAGGTCTGATGCTGAGAGCAGGATCTTGTTTGCAGTAGGAGCTGAAGAGCTTCTCCTCCTATGCATTTATCAGGTAAAATGATTCATCTTTCTTTCTGCCGTTCCCATCATTCACATGAACAAAAGACAAGCACAACACGTCTAAGGATGTTAATTAATGGAAGATTTACCTTGTACCAACAAAATGTGAAGCATGCGAAGCAGCCATCTGTACACAAAATCCGGAGGCAAAATTTTTGTTCAGAGTTCAACCGTTGACATTGAATACACGAGCCAATAACTAGTGGCACCTGAAGCCTCTGTCTTCCCCAGGAGGCAAGAAGAGAAGAAAACAAACTTAGAAACAGACATTTGTAATATTTTCAAAGTTTTGAAACATACTCCCTGTTAAAAAAAAAATTGCTAATAAATATTCTTAGCTTTCCAATCAGAAGAAAAGGAGGAAAATCTAATGCCTAATAGTCCAAATATGAAGAAGAAGATGAATAAGAAGAAGAAGAAGAAGAAGAAGAAGAAGCTGCAGGTTCCATTTGTCAGTTTCATATCATATATAATAGCTGCACAGCCACAGACTGATGTTAAGTGTCCAGAAATAGAAGGAGAACTTTCCCCTCTTTCTGAAGAGATAATGCACGGGGCATAAACTAAGGTGATGCTAAGTTCAGGAATATTTCCTATTGCTCAGCAGAGCAAGATGAATTCAATACTTCAAAAGAAAATGCATTTGGGTCACTGAAAACAGGAATAGATGGTGGAATTCTTGGGGCATAGAAGCAGAGACCTGGAGCTACTCCTTGTTCATCAGACAGGCAGCCAAGATTGATGGATTTCCGGATTCTTTTTCCCCCTTTTATGATCTGATGACATAATTCTCTTCCCAGAGCACTCCCAAAAAATCAGTCTACTGTTTCTACTTGGTTGATCAACCTTTGATTTATAACATGAGAGCTACTTAATTCATGACGTGTTTGAAGGGAGAAGAGTACCGGTATCCCCTTGACTTGGCAGCATCAAAATCTTTCCTCTGGCATCGGGACGTCATCCCCTGTTTGGATTCTGTTGTGCCCTTCTCCCTTCAACTACATCAATTTTACAATCTCACAGGCAGAAGGTAAGCTGTGGAAATTGAGATCCCCTGTTCGGATTCTGTAGTACCCTTCTCCCTTCAACTACATCAATTTTACAATCTCACAGACAGAGGGTATGAATCAGGTAAGCTGTGGAAATTAAGTGGGCTCACCACTACAAATGCGTCTCTGTGATTGTTCTATCACCGAGGTCCCTTTCTAGAAGAATCCGTATATTCCTCAAAGCGGAGAAGATTTCCCATTTCTTTGCACCTCAACTGGAACTAGTGACAAGTTTGTTGACTGTGGAAATCCGGTGACACGTTTGGCAGATAATGTGTCATGCAGTATCTAAAGGTCGGATTTCTTGGGGTTTCCCTTGAAACAGTTATGATGGCTTGACAATAGGCTCATCTAACCAAAGATATAGCTTAAGAAGCTCTAGTTAGATCCTTCCTCCTAAGACCAAGGCAACGGAAACAATTGATCAAGCATCAAGACATGGTTAATCTGTCAAGGAGAAAGTTTTCCGAGAGAGAATATATTCCATGCAAAACAATAAGCAGCCCACAATTAGGAGCGATCGAGTTTGTCTCAGAGAATGCCAGCCAGCAAAGAAAATTTTCTGGAATACAAGCACCTAAGAAAATTTTCTGGAATACAAGCACCTGCAGTTCCCAGTTCCAGTTCGTGGAATTTATCCAGGTGAATACTTGTGGAGGTATAGGCTGGTCTGAGGTACAAAGATAGGTGAGAGATAGCAGCAAAAGTTGGACCTGGATGGCTGCTTCCAAGCCCACCTCCTGGTTGTCATCACTAGATCACTTCCTTTTCCACTAAGTGATTGCTTGGAGACCTCAGCGTACGATCTGGGCTGTTTCCCTCTCGACTTTGGATCCTAGCACCCCAAAAGTCTATCTGTACAAACGATCTAGGCCTGTAGGCGGAGTTTCCCTGGGGATGAAGGACTTCAATTTCAACTTCTCTTAATGGAAGACAAACACTAGCTGCTCGGGGATGGATGCATATAGAAAGCCAGAGAGATAAAGGAGGTGGTGAAGAGCGAAGAAACTCATGATATGGCCTGAAACGTGGCAGAAAAGAGCAGAGCAGTGATTTCTTGTGAGATGACGAGAGTTTGTGGGCAGGGCGAAATTGCCAGGAGAACAACAAAGATCTTAAACTGGAGAGCCGGAAAATCAACGAGGGTGGGGGCGCCCATCTGGCATCAACAAACGGCATAAGCACAATGGCCTTTTTTTTTAATTTTCTTATTAATTTCTACTGTTACATCAGAGGGATTCACAACCTCCAGCCAGCAGCACCAACTAATGCCAGTAGCATCAGAAAAATTCCATCCAATCCGCTGCTCCATTACAATAGAAAACTGCTTAGACAATACAGAGAAGAAGAGAACTCTAGCATCACAAACTCCTAGAAACTCTTATCGACCCGAACCATTACCAAGCACCTACCCATTCCCAGAAATAGCTTACTTAAGTTAACATCACCCCCACCTTCTTAGCAAAGTCGTCGTCACCATCCTCATCATCTAGATATTCCTCATCTGCATTCTCAACATCCTCATCTGCATTCTCAGCTTCGTAATTATATTCCCCATCATCGGCCTGCTCATAATCATAAAGCCCATCCTTCTGATCATCGCCATCAACCTCCTGCTCAACAATCATGCCATCCTCTTTCTCTCTGAAACAGTTCACATCATCATGGAGAGAAGACTGACCATCATTAGTGCCTTGGGTGCCTTGTTTCATGTCCCCAGCGGCACCAATGATTGTGAGCCCGACCCCTTCTCCCTTATTAGGCTGGCAACTGAGGCCATCTCTCTTGGATTGAGAAGTAGAAGAGTGCATCTGTGCATTAGCTGGAGTTTTGCAGCTCTCTATCAGCCCACTGCCGTTCACCTCTTCACTATTTGCATCCACACTGACTGATGGTCCACCCTTTGAAGCTGCTGTTGTCTCAGCTTCTCTTTTCCTCTTCAGGAGCACACTGAGAGGCTTCGGCCCTTCAAATGACAGATCAAGATCACTTTGTTGGTCCCCTGATCTTGAATGTTGTTGCCTTGCTGCTGATTCCTGACTCTTTATTTCCTGCCCCGTGCCTTTCAATTCTGCGAGACTTTTAGGGGCAGCAAAATGAGCATCATTCTCATAGCAGGTTTCCCTTCTCATCCAAGGACAAGATGAGCTCCTTCCCGTGTCACTGCTGTTTTCCTCTTGTAGCCTTCCTTTCAGCCTATCCCCAAGCTTCCCCTGATGCAGTCTACCCCAACTCCCTCCCTCGTCCATTTCCCTGTCAGGTTTATCATCAGATCCAACCTCAGCAGATCTGCCAGGAAATTTTAATCTACCCTTAAGACGGTTGCTAAAGGAAACCTCATGAGAAGAAGGACGCTGCGAATCCCTCTGAGAGAATCCTCGGCGGTCTCGCTCCTTGACATGAGATTCGGGAACAAAATCATTGCTGACAACTGATCTCAAGCCATTGACTCTTCGCTGCTTTGAGAGGCGATGCCGTAGATCAGATCCATCAAAATGATCAGGGCTCTCATCCCTGACATGATTCCTCCCATCTCGAAGACTCACACCCCCTAACATAATCTCCGACTGATTTTGGCACTGATCCCATCCAAATTGCCCTGACATGTGATTGAAAGATTCATATGGTCGTCGATGACGTAGCATTTCTCTGTCAACATCGGACAGTGAATTGTACTCTGCTGGGTGATCCATATCATACTCATTCACAGAGCTCAAATTTCTTCTATCACGAGCCCCCATTCTTCCAAACTGATCTTCCCCGTTAAAATATTCAGAATCTCCAAGTTCATCATCTACAAGAACATCAAAGCCTGGAGAGGATTCCCTCAAAAACTCCTCGGCCTCCTTATCATTCTGGAAGCTACGTTCATCAAAAACATTAGTCTGATGCAACCGTCCAGACCTAATTTGCATGCCACCATTCAGAATGGATGATGGATGAGAAGGTTTGCATGCCTCTTCATCCATATTTCTAGCTAAAGGAGCACCCTTTTCAAGGCTTTCATTTCCAAGTATATTATTTTCAGCATTAAGAAACAGTTTGGCATTCGATTGCGGAACTTGTGCTTTTGAGGATTCTGCAGGAACTTTCTGCTGTTGAGAACATTTCTGGAAGTTGCCCAAAGGTTTCTTTGAAGAAGAAAGATCACCAGTTAACATTGTCGGTGTAGCCTGTTGAACTTTGTTAACAACAGGATTGGTTCCATGCAGGAAGGAACATTTATCCCCTTTCATGCAGAGCCCCTTCTGGAAAAATATACATGGCACTGGTTGTCTACCAGAGTTATTATAAGAGTTATAAGCAGAGGGTGGCACAACAATTCGCTGGGGAGGCAGAGGTGCTCCGCTAGAAGCTGATGCTTGTGCTCCTAACAAACCATCAAGGGGCTGAATGGGATGTCCAGAACAAAATATTAGTTTCATGAGCTCAGCAAGTACAAATATTAACATTCAAAACATAAAATAAAGTGCTAAGGTAAAAAAAGAGGACTTACAGGGTGCCGGAAGGCGCATTTGGGATTCAAACAATTACCGTTCAACCAATACCAGCAATCCCTGGGATTGACACGAGCATACTCGCTATGTCGATATTCACATTCACTCCCCTGGCAAATACAATGAGAAATGATCTGAGATGAATTCTGCGTAATGATCAAACTAATGAAGAAAGATAGGTTTAAAATACATCCCAGAAAAATAAACAAATTTGTCCAAAAATTAAATTTTTTTTAAACAAGAGCCATCCAAATACAAACACAGACTGCATAACAAGAATGTGCAAGCAGACACAGAAGACAGTGCAGAACCTCAACTGTTCTGCTATACAAAACGGAAGAATGATAATAACCACCTGCAAACAAGCTTTAAGATAAACATTATTTCGCAGACAAGTTACTACAAGTCCACTTGCCAGAAAGCAGAAGGCTGTCAAAGGGTCACTTCCCACAAGTCCGAAACAGTTCAATGGACTGATGTCCGAGAAAACGACAATGGAAGAGATTCTGATTACCATGATACAAGCTGGGCCATTTAATCTGGCAAACAAATTTCTCAAAACTCAGATCAATAAGAGTGGCACAGACATATATGCCAATCCAGAAGAGATCCGACAGGAGAAACTCATCACAGAGCCTACAACATACTACAGTTTCATAGACAGATTGGAACCCAAGAATAACATAAGGAGTTAAAAAAGCAGCCAAAAACCCACAACCGATGGCAGCAAAAGAGAGCGAAGATATCACGAACGGCGAACAAACCCTAAGAAGATCGTAGATGGAAGGAATGAAATCGAGGGAAGAAGGCGAAACCTTCTTGCAGGTCAAAGGCGATGCGAGGAAATAGACGCAATCGGTGTTTCTCTTCAAGGCCTCTTCTTCAGCGGACGGGGCAGGTGCCGAGGATGCCTGAGGGTGTTGGGAGGAATCAAGCGCGCCCCCGGCCATGGCGATTTGGCAGAAGGGAGATCCCTCTCCTTCAGATCCAATTGAGGTTGTCTGGGTGACGGAGGGTGAAGGGAGAGGTTGAGCAGGCCGTGGATCCGAGCCCCTCGTATTAAAGGGAAGAAAACCCTACACCCCCAGAGGAGAACGCAAGCCGCCAGAGAGAGAAGAGAGGCAGATGGGATCCTCTCCACATAAATATATAATTTTTCTTCTACATGTCACTCCACATAAATATAAATATATACTAGCAAATTACGCGTGTGAATTTTTTTTTTTAAAAAAAATTAACTAAAAATAATTACGCGATGTTTTAAAATTTTTTTGAATTGTTAATTATATTATTTTTAATATAGAAAATCACTCATTTTCTGTTTTGTCACTCATCCATTTTCTATTATGATACTTTTAGTTCTCTCTGTTAAGTTTGCATGTGGCAGCCTATGTAATGTTCATATGTGCACTTAATGGAGAAAATTAGCAACATTATAATAGAAAATTGACGGGTGATAAAATTGAAAAAAATATAAATCACGTGATTTTTCAAGTTAAAAATAAAGTAAGTTGTAATTCAAGAAATTTTAGAAAATTATTTAATTTTTTGGATAGTTTCCATTTTATTTTAATCAAATAATCCATGAAAGAATTAAAGTCTTCCTTTGGAGGCTTTCGAGATATATCCTCCCCTGGTACTCAATAGAGGATGAAAACTGTCCTCTATGCGGTACTGGCTCCGATACAGACAATCATTTATTTAACGATTGTTTGTACTATCGTGTTGCTTGGAGGGAATCACAGTGGAAAATTCAAGATGTCAATTGTTTTGGTAGTAGTGCTAAGGATATTGTTAGTTTTTTGTGCGTGCCTCCCCTTTCTTTTAAAGTAATGCTGAATGATATAAAGGAATTTCAAATTTATGGTGGACTGCTTCTATATAACTTGTGGGAAGCAAGAAATAGAGCAAAGTTTTCTGATTCTAACATTGACTTATTTGACTTTCTCAATAAAATGAATAGATGTTTTTCGGATCATCTTAGAAGCAGCATAGCTGAAGCTCAGGACCCGATGCCTCGGGATACTATGGATGCACACTGTCCTCATCCCACCTCGAGTGGCGATTTTCTTCAAGAGTTTCAGGACCAACGCATCATCTGGATAGATGCTGCATTTAGGGATGGAAGGTCTTGTGTTGCTGGAGTAACAGGGTCAGAGTCAAGTACGTTCACTGCTTAGCTACTGGGAGGTACATCGCAATCACCATTACAAGCTGAAGCTAAGGCACTGATAACTGCCCTATCTACAGCCATATCTCGAGGTTGGAAGAGAATTGTGATCTTTTCATATTGTTTAGTCCTTGTGAACTCCATAGGACATGAAGAATTTTGTCATTGGGAAATCAGAACTATACTTGCTGATATTAGGAATCTTTGTCAACAGTTTGACTGTTGTAGCATTAGGTGGATTAGGAGAGAGTTAAACTCTATTGCTCATGAGGTATGCCAACATGGGATGATAGCGCAAGTACAGGGTTTTCATGTTTTTAGCTCAGCAGACTTTGTATTAAATTCTTATCATTAATGCCATTTTATGAATGAATTATCAAAAAAAATAATCAAATAATTTATATTAAATGGTACAAATTAAAAATAGTTTTTAATTATTTTTTCCATATGTTAAATGATCTAATGTTCGGACCATAAAATCTTCCAATTGAATTTTTTTATTAACAAAATTCGAACCCAAGAGTTTATTTTAGAGGAAGACGTGCTCTATCACCTTAGCCGATCCATTTTGGTAATATTGTGCATATATTTGAATAAACGGGTGATAAAATTGAAAAAAAATAAATTACGTGATTTTTCAAGTTAAAAATAAAGTAGTAATTCGAGAAATTTTAGAAAATTATGTGAACTTTTAGATAGTTTCCATTTTCTGTTACGATAAACTACAATCCAACGTCGAGTCGTCCAATATTTTAATCAAATAATTTATATTAAATGGTATAGATTAAAAATAGCTTTTAATGATTTTTCACATCTATTGAATGATCTAATGTTCGGACCATAAAATCTTTCAATATGAGTTTTTTTTTATTTACAAAATTTAAATGCGAGAGTTTGTTTAAAAAGGAAGACGTGCTGTATCACCTTAAACAATCCATTTTAGTAAAATCGTGCATTTATATTTGGATAACCAGAAGTTGAATGTGGAGGCCATGAGTTTGACCAAATAGGCCAGAGGAGGAGCTTGTATGTTGCAGGGGTGTTCAAGCATAAACACCTGATACCCTGTCTCATAGCTATAATGTATAATCTCAGTTATAAAAAAAATGGAATTCTTATTTGTAAGAAATTCTTAGTCAATTCTGTCTCACTATGTTACGTGAAAGAAGTACCAATCAGAATGTGACAGATGTACGAATCGGTATTAATCATCCAAAACGGTTACCTTAATTATTACTGATCAGAGTAATTTAATTAGTTATTTCTCATCATATTATGGTGAGGTATGACCATTTAAGAATATTTTTGTTATTTATTAGAATAAGATAATCCCCGTATAATATATTTCACGCACTATTTATCATAGTGGAGACCACACTACTGGGAAATGGTGCCCTGCTATGAATTAAAGAATGATAGCAGCATTCATGATCCAATTTCTAGACATCATGTTGATTAATATCTAAACTTTCATATTCAACCGTAAATATATTAAACAAATTAAACAAACAGTATGAACAAGGACAGTGGCAATACAACAATAGTACCATCAAAGATCTTATATAGTTTAATAAGACAGCGTCCACCAAATATGAACACTCTGAACAAGAAGCCAAACCAACGTGCGATTTTTTCCAATTCGACTAATATGGTTTGATAATATATCATTCACTAAGTGTCTGTATCCTCCTGATAGTTGACCCGATTAAAGTGATTTAATTAGGTTTAACAATAGGCCTTAACGACATTATCGTAAATTGTGTGGACTAATAAGTAGATACTAAAAGGCAATTTCCGATTGTATGGTGGACGGAATTAGAAATTAATAAAACCCGGCACCAATGTGTAATTAAAAGGGTTATGGTTTATGGATCACACTATATAAATCCAACTCTTCTTATGTGTCATTAATCAGCCGAATCAGAGAGTCTCACAATTTCTTAGGACGCAATTGTTGGCCTAGAAGAACCAAACGTGCTGCAACTCTGAATCCATTTCACCGACTACCACGATAGATACAGGTACCCTTGTGCTTTACAATTATAAATCTCCTAATAATGTCAACGCGCATGCTCTTAAAATTTAATTCAGTTTCGAAATCCTTCGTAATATTCTATCTTTACATCTGGATTTATCTATGTACACAATGTCCCTTCCATTGGAATGTTCCTTTCCCCGAATAAATAAGAACCTCAATTTATTCAAGACTCAACATATATATATGTATGTATATATTATCTCGCAGATTTCCTGTTATTTGTTACAATATCTATAAATCATTTAAACTACTGACCGATCCAGTTTGAACCGCGATTTGCATGGCGTTTAGTTGAATTTTGGAGAGGAAAGAAATAAGATTTCAGGAGGGGTTGAAGTAGGAGCTGAAAATTTTGTTGACAAGGCCAGCTTCATTCCTCTACAAGACTTCATATGCCTGTGCAGATTCTCGGGCTTAAACGACTTTCCACATTGCCTGCATTTTGTCAAGAATCCATTGCCAATCAACTGAGACGATGAATGAGGAAACCCCGGGTCAATTCCATGGTTACAGAAGGGGGAGGAGGAGGTGGCTTACGAGCAGCTGGGCACTAAGACGGGCTTGTAGGTAGCTGAAACCACTTGTCGCGCGGAGGAATCCCTTTGCTTCTCTCTTCTGTTCTTCCAACTGTTTGCCCCCTCGAAGCTTTTCCTTCTGTTAAAATTCATTGAACTTGGTAATGGTATTGTGAAAGAACCTATAAGGAAGAGTTCTCCGTGCACTGGCGCCGAGAGATTCTTGCATGATCTCAGCTCGCCACGTTGTCCGTGAACTCTACCAATAAATGTTTAACACATCATCATTCAATGTCATATCATTTTTTCTATTCATTAATAATAATTATTTTTTAGACATGATTTGACATGTTTGCTTATGTGTCAAACATTCATTTGTTAAATTCACCACGTCATCCATGAACTCGGCTCACATAAAAATTTCGAATCGGCACCATATTCTGGCTCATAATCAAAAAGTTATGAGCTCGATCCTCACTATACGAGTTATGTACCCATTCATTTCTCTTTATTCACTATCCTTATACTTAGACCCATGGGTCCCTTTATCGCAGGAAGAAAATGCCTTGGATGAATCTCTAATGGTTCGGTCCGGTCTGGTATACTAAACCGGTTTTGAGGGAGAATGGGATTCTTGTAGACCGGTTCTAATAATTTGGTTAAATCACTTTTTTTTTAATTTTTAAAATAAAATGATTTGGCTTGATTTAATTCAAACAGGACGAGATTGAACTAAAAAATTAAAAGATTGATTCAAAAAAGAAATGAACCAAATCGACCAAAGAAAGATGTCTAACCAAGTCGAACAAAATAAACACATAAAATAAAAACCAATTAAGTCATTGTCTTTAAAAGCGATTTGGTTCAGTTTAAGTCGGTTAACCAAATAATTACATCTATAATTTAACCGAACTCCTTTTTATTCTATGAACCGGATGAAATAGATTCGGTTCGAAGGTGTATTATGATTACCTGGCATCTCGTGGTTGTTCCTGGTTCTTAGGTGGCTGGGGTGAAGCAGGTTTCTCAGCTGCAGCCCGACCGGCCATGACCAAGAAAGCATCTGTGGTGTCGATGGGCCCACAAGAAATGAGATTCCTGAGCACGTACGAGGCTCCGACCGAGAATCTCTTGCTCCTCGTGAACCTCGACTGAGCAGGCGAGGCTTCTCCTGACCCTTCCGTTTCCATCTGATCCAGCTGCTTCATCTTCTTCTTGCTGCTTAAGAGGCTAGAGTTGAAAGGAGCATAGTGGGTTTCGAGGTGACTTGGACTGTTAAGGATGCTCTCCAGGCTGCGAAGCTTCTCTTGCTGCTGCACTTGCTGTCGTTCGAGCTCTGTCGAGACATCCGTCAAGGTCGAGCTCTCCGAACGGGTCGCCGGTGATTGCTGCTGCCGGTTGAACTTCGAGCCTGTGGCCAGGGACATCGCTGCTGCTGCTGCTCCCCTCGCACCTAAGTTTCAATATTCAGCTTCACCTTCAGCTGCAGTTTTTTATATCAGCAAATTCGAAATGCAGGATAGAGTAAGGATTTAAAACTCAGTCCAGTTCCGAACTTGAAGGCGACTACGTAATGGTATAGGAGCGCTTGGGCTGATATCGTAGTCACAATGAAAATTGTTGAGCGCTGCGACCTCAATGGCATTATGTAACGGCAATAACAGGCAAAATATTGGCTATAATGGCCACGACAGCTGTTATATAACGGTATCGGAGGGCTCCATTTCCATTACGGTTCGGTATAGCAGTTAAAATGAAAATAACCGAGTGCCGCAACCTCAACGATGTTATGGAACTGCCATAACGGCTAATTAAATATCGACCATAACTGTCGCGATTCCCTTCAAATTTACACTGTTACTCATATTGTTTTGGATATTTATGTGCTTGTCACGTCGAAAGAAGTAAAAAAAAAAAAGTTTAAAAAATCTGTTTTTTCTTTTCTATCAAGCCCGACAAGTGTTTCTCTTTTCTGTGTGTATAAAAAATTTTCTAACCACAATAACCCGAAACTGTTACAACTGTAATGCAACCGTCACGTGACCGACTAAGTGGAGGATTAGCCGGCGTACCGTGTGAAGAAGAAACAGGAGAATTAGGAGAACGGAGCTTGCGGGATCCTTTTAGGATATATTCGTTGTCGGAAATAGGGGTGAGGAGATCATCGTCCACCAGGTCTTGCCAGACATAACCTGTCCTGTACCTTCTGCACCCATTGCCCCACCATCACAATCCATCAAAAATCAAATCTTTACGCCGCATATTTATAATCAGATCGACTGAACAGACGAGACGACTAACCTCTTGTATGACCAAGAGAATGCCTCCGGCATGTCTTTTCCTCGCAGATCCGCCAGCCACCTCTTTATATCTTTCGGAGCAGCAAGTGAAAGAAGAAACAGAAGGAGAGCAGTAACAGCAACGACATTCCAGTCAGATACATGTGCATGCAAAGGAAAGGAAGGAAAGGGAACGAGTGCAGAATGGAGCAACCTCTCAGGTAGACCCCTTTATGGCCGGCTTGGTGAGCGAGGAAGAGATGGGGCTGGTCGGTGCATCCACCTTGACTCAGGAAATAGATGACGTGAACCCGGCTCGCTTCTTCCATGATCTCCTCCGATCGAGAATATCACCACCCCCCTGGCAAATTGCCGGTCGAAGAGGCTGTTTCCTCGAGGTGGAGTCCAGTAAAGCACGAGGGAGAGGACAGGGCGTGTCTCTTCTAGTCATATTCGACATGTCCTGACAAGACGGGAATCTCTATCCTCGGACAGGCATAGACCGTAACGACCGTCCCGTATCGGGCACGGCACAGTGCTGTTACACATTAATGAAATTGATGATCGATCTGTTTTATTCTACGAACCCTGGATTGTCTTTTACGTTGAGCTGAACCAGAAGATGAAGAAGAACGGTAGGTTCAACAAATGTGCTGGGAACTGTCTCATTAGGTACCACAATACATGATCACGGCCACTTAATCTTGACTACTTACCAACGAAGGTTGGCGCAAGTGGAAGGGGCTTGTGTCGCTTAAGCAGAGGTGCCGGGTTCGAGCCCCTGTGAACGCAGCAAACCTTCTTGGGAGGGGTTCCCGGGAAACCGCCCGACAGTACCCCGAATCCGGATTAGTCGGGCCTTCGGGTACCGGATACCGGATGGGAAACCAAAAAAAAAAAAAAAAATCTTGACTGCTTGCTCATAGGAGGTTACATCGTACCGACCAACTCATAATATATTAAATATTATCAATAAATATATCAAATATTAAATTTAAACTCATTTAAAAATTTATACTGATAATAGATGGTATTACACAACTGTCCGTATTTTTAAAATTCTTATTATATATTTAAGGAAATGGGCAGTAGGAGACATTTGGCGGATTCTCCCGTGAATTTCCGTCAGAGTGGTCAAGGAAAGTACTAATTTGGGCAGTACATGTCTAGCCGGCAGTCTTTTTCTTTTTCTTTTTCTTTTTCTTTTTCTTGCTTTCGCCCAGAGATCCTTAAAAGGATACGTTTAGTAGCACGTAATTGAAATTCTGTTTATATTACATATAGAATTTGAATTGCGTAATTTGGTAACTATTTTATGTGGAATTATCATTACATGTGTAATTAACATTTACGAATCAATCATGCATCGTCTTTACCTATGAAGTCATTTGTAACGGTGATAAAAAACTGATGAATGATTGAAAAATTAAGTTAAATTATATCAATGCCCTTTTATAACTTCTTTTTATATTTTATTTCTCTTTTCTCATTGACATAGTCATTTTCTCGTTTTTTAACACACTCTCTCTTAACATTGTTGGACCTTTTTTTATAAGAAGAAATAAATATTCTATTTTATTATTTTTATCAACTAATATTTTTTATTTCAATTAAAAAATAAGTATACCTTCTTCCTTCTGAGTTTCTCTTATTATCGAAAAATAATTATATCAGTTAGAAATTAAATTATTAAATAATAAATTAATACCTAATAATAAATCAAAAGATACAAAATAATTTAAAAACAAAAATTTTAAGGATAAAAGATAATTTAGTAATTTTCTTTTACCTTATAAAAATTACTATTTAATATTTACATCTAATTTCATGTTATCAAATAAAGATATTGTTCAATTTAATTCCTTCACAATTCTCTTTACTCATTTATTTAATTCATCGACGATTTATTATCTATTCGGTTCATCGCTACTAAACATGTCATAAATGAATTCGGATCACCGTGAATTATTTATACATTTTGTATATAAATACTCCATAGCAAGTCCACCTCATATAAGAATTTTTCCTTTCTCTCTTTGGATATTGACGGATTGATCGACCTAAACTGGTGATTTTGACGATCATGTGTTTTTTTTTTTTATTTATCTGTAAATGTAATCCATTCATGAAGGCAGAATCACATGAGAAGATACATTAATAGGTGTTTGGTTCGAGTAATGTTAGATTAGGGAAAGGAAAGTTGGATTTTATGAAAAATTGTTAATTTATATGAAATATAAATTGTAATATAAAATTATTGTATTTTGTAAATATTTTTTTATATTTTAAAATATTAGGAAGGTTGTTAGAAATATAATATTGTTACATTTGATATGATAGAAAGTAAATGCAATTTGACAAAAATACCCTTCTCTCTTCTCTTCTTATTCAACCAGCAGAACCCTGTTGGTCACGCCCCCACCTTATATTATTTGCTCGCGCCCTGCCTCCCTCCACAGGAAAAAGTGTACAGTGAAGTGATCATAACATATGGATAATATTAATGTGATATATTTATTCAATTAGAATTTATCATTTATATATTTTTTAATTAGGATTCAGTATTTTTTTAGACTTTTTAAATATTTTTTACCATTTTTTTTTAATTAGGATTCGCCATTGAACAGATATACACTGCTCCACTGAAGACATTTTTCCTCAGCAGAGCCTCCACCCAAACATGATTGCAGATTTCTTGCTCCAACTTCACTTGACAGCTTCATTCATATTCGAAGCACACCTATTATTTTGGCTCGTTTCCCCTTTTTTATTTAATAATCGAGGTATCTGAGCGGCTTCTGTTTCTTAGTTTTCACGATAAACCAAACGGGGGCTAAATTGTCGGACTAGCTACTTGGGAATAGCCCTCAAAACTCAAAATAACCAGCGTTCATCCCTACCTCTACCCACATTTAGCTAGCCCTTGAGCTCAACTATTTTCCCTGCGGTTAACCCATATACATCCAGCATTCTCTAATGCTCAAAGAGACAGTAGCGAACCATTCATAATGGTTTTGCACTCCCATGGAGCTAAAATCTTCCTATTGACGCAGTCAATCCCACATCGGTTATATAAGAGGACAATAATGAGTTTATGATAGAACTTAGTATCACCGCTTAATAATTTAAGTTTTTACATGGAAGCGAGCCCAACCTCTTATAGATCCCGTTAAAATTTTACATCAGAGTTGGTCTTGCAATTTGACCCGGACCTGCCAGGCCCGCAACTCCTCACTTTGGGGCAGGTTTGGGCATTTATATTACATAATATTCTATTATATAATTATATATTTTAAAATTAATTTTACTTTATTAATAAATTGAGTAATAATCATTTTGTGTTATTAAGGTTGTGTAAATTCTTAATTTGTTAAATTTATTTAACTATATTATTGTAAATATGTAATCTTATATTATATTTTAAATTATATTTGACATAGCAATTATCATTTTCTCATAAATAACTGGCGAAGGGTGCCAGTCGAGTGGTGATATATATCCAAATATTTGCCCGCACCATTGACATCCTTATGCATGTGCAAGGCACATGTGTGGGTGACTCACAAAAGCTACGCGCTAAAGGGCAATCGAATCTCCGGCTTCGTGGAGTTCCACATGATTTAAACGCATGTCCTATCCACTTAAAGTAATTTTTTTTTGGGCTTGAGTTTTTTATTAAAAATTTTTACTTCAACTACTTTTAAAAATGTTTTCAATACCAGCATAGGTTGGTTCAAATAGTAAGACATTTATTTTCTCTTAAGCAAATATCTCAGGTTAGAGTTAAATGGGTTGATCCGGCTCTAGTTGGATTAATCAGTAATTTAAAGAATTTATGAATATCAGTTTACACACCCAAAAAATATTTTCAATAAATATCTTTTAACATTAAAATAATAAATAAATTTAAAGTATCCTTATATGAAAAAAATGTAAGGATTAAATTTATCAAAAAAATGTTTAGGAAAAAAAAGTTTGTATCAAAGCTGCACTGTTTCCCTATTTTGATCATGGACAAGACAAGTATTAACTAATTGAGTGTAATTTCATAACGGCTCTTTTCTGGGTGCCCTCCCTTTCCGAGAAAGATGAGGCACTGACCGGGCTATTTTTACTATTTAGACACTGGGAGAGGTCAGAGGTGCGTGTACGAGGGAGAGATAATTGACCGGTCACCGGAGAATTTGGATACTTTGACGGCATTCTGGTAACCGGACATCAACGACTGGAAGTTTCTCTCCCCATCGTCAGGTATGTGTTGTCGCCAAAGCCTAATTTCTCGATTGTTCTTGGCGACTCGTAATCAGCGGAACAGCGGTGCTCCGAAAATTCTCAGTTGGATCGGTGTTGTTCTGCCGGGGGAACTGCTCAGCGGAGGCGGAAGCGGTTTGTTTACAGGAAGGAAAAAATGGTGTTCTTCAGAACTGTATCCGCGCTTTTCAGGCTGCGTCATCGTACTGTATGCCTGCCTATCTATTAAACTACATTTACATGCACATCCATGTGCGTGTATTTTGCCTTCCTAGCGTTGAGATCTCACTTTGCACTCGCTCTCGTGTGACGCATTCTGCAGGTGCAGCAAACGACTCTCCAGAATTCGGTTAGATGGCTTCAGATGCAGAGCTCTTCTGATCAAGTAATCCATGTTTTTCCTTCTGAATTTTTTTTTGTTTTTATTGTTCACACCTGTTCATACTTGAAGCCTGCCTCTCATTGATGTTATGTATCTTGTTGGCCAAGAAATAGACAAATCTTTTATAGCGTATATTTGAGTAGGGATCACTGACGGCAGCCTTCCTCTTGATATTAAGATATGTGTGCTTTCTTCTCAGGACATTATGTGCGCTGTAAATATGCATCCCCTGCTTCATTGATGATTCACAAGCCAAAACTAGTTGATACTATTTGCTGATGAATTACTCACTGTCCATGCCATTTTTCCCTTCTCGTTTGCATCTAAATTCAGTCATTGATCGAGAACCATAAGGGTGCAAGCTGCATAGACAGACAAAACTTAATGCGTTACAATGAACTAGGTCGTCATTAATAAATGTTGATTCCTATCTGGGATTATCATAAAGTGTGTCAAAATGCTATCTTCACCAGAAAGTTTTGCTAAGGCTGCGTTTATTTTCTGCTTTCTAGGACATCTACTTGCAGTTGAAGGAATTGATTCCAGAACAGCAGGTTCTCTCTCTTAACTTTTCCTCTTTTCCTTTTCTTTTCTTGGGTACTGTTTCTTGTCTACGCTGATGTTGTCATGCTGACCTCCCCTAGTCTTGAAATTTATCTTAAAATAAATATACTTCTAAGTTGCTATACTTCCTTCAGTGGCTACCGAACATATTTTTGGACTCTTTAGCATTTTATGGACATTTAAGTTCATATTTTCTCATCATGCCATTGGATGTCCAACCTATGAAACAATATTTTCCACCCTTTTTGAGATTTCTCTAGGTGTTATTACCTCGGGAAATCGTAAATTTCTAGGTTTGCTCTGTTTCTTTTTCCTGATAATAGCTCTTCTAATTCATACTAATATATTTATATATACATCAATTACATTAGATCAAAACTCTCAGCAGTCTGGCTGTAGGTGTTTGCTCTATTCTGTATTGAATCCTTGGAATTGAGGCTAGTTTACCATGCACTATTAACAACATGCTCTCTTCAAATTCCTGGTTTTTCTGAAAGATACTATAGTTTGGTTTGAGTTCTACTTTGATGGAGAAGTGCTGAAATAATATTGTGGAAAATTAATTTTTGGTTTTTATTTGAGACTTGAATGCCGGAATGCTCTTCTTTAAAATTTCTAAAATTGAATGTATGGTGTGATGCTTGACATACAGTTCAGTAGTATATTCATAATCACCTATTGTCCACAAAAAATGAATCATGTTTGCAACTACTAATGAGAAGCCAAATCTTGGTCTTAAAATCCTTTAACAATACTTATTTTGCTAGAGTGATTATGGGAAAAATAAAACTTGAGGAACCTTACACAAACTCCTAAACACATTTAATGCTAATAAACATGATTGACCATTCTAGAATTCCGCACTCTTTTATGATACACCGACAATTCACCATGGTGTTACTTACTGCATTAACCACACTTAACTCATAGTTTTTCTAATGTTATTCTCTGGTTGCAGGAGCGCCTGAAGAAGCTGAAAGCTGAACATGGAAAGGTTCAGTTGGGGAATATTACGGTTGACATGGTAAATGAATTTCATGAAATATAAAGCAAATGATAATGGTTTTTTAATGTTACATTATGTTTCCCTATGTTTTCTATGTTTTTAATGAACCTCTCCGATCTTTATTGCTAAGGTACTTGGTGGCATGCGTGGAATGACAGGATTGCTATGGGAAACCTCACTGCTTGACCCGGATGAGGTGTGTGCTTGTGATCCTTTCTCAATTAATTTTATGATATTTGTTAGTAAATGAATTAGTGAATGATTATCTCTGCCACTTTTATCTCAATGTTGTTGAGGATGAGGATCATTATAGTTTCTGGTTCGGGCTGTGGCCATCTTGACTTCCAGGGTATTCGATTTCGAGGTCTCTCTATTCCTGAATGCCAAAAGTTGCTACCAGCTGTGAAACCTGGCGGAGAGCCGCTTCCTGAGGGTCTTCTGTGGCTTCTTTTAACGGGAAAGGTTAGTACTTCTCTGTGTTTGACTGTTTCAATTTGTTGCCAATAGATCACATAACAATAGGCCTTTCCTCATATGAAGACTGGTTTGTAATGTCCACTGTAAATCCATCTAGGGAGTATGTTGGTAGACGAAGACAAATTAATTAAACAGTTTGTCTGTATGTAGTGAGGCTTTCTCTACTAGGTAGGTGCTGATGGATTTGGTCGGTTCTCACTTTCGTATGCCTTTGTGCCCTTGGTCAAACTTGCTATAATCAGAAGTGGTACAAAGCATGGGAGCTAGAATTGGTTTGAAACAGGCTTAAAGAGCTCAGACATGGCACTTGAGTCACCAAAGCCATTAGAACCTCCATTTTGTTGAAGCTGTCCTTTTGCAAGCATCTCCTTCAAATGTGTGGTCTCCTATGTTAGCCTTTGCTTTTTCTTCAGTCACCAACATATTTTCTATGAGTATACTAAACTTTATTATGCTATTGGATACCCTTCCAGTTTATAATATGATATTTTCACAATTCAATTGTGTATTCCCATGAAAACCTTCTCTGAATGCTCTCTAAGTATATCTGCCTCACCACCAGTGACATTAGAAGTAGAAACATGTAATAGACCTATACTTAGATGAAGCTGATTTAACAAAAGTTATGTGGCCAAACTCAGAAGGATAAGTTCTTAATAACTCACATTTTCACAAAATTCAGAATTGAGTGAGAAAAATCAGCTTACGAGCCTGTACTTTTTTTCAAGATAATGTTAATCTCATTAGAAAGGAACCATTGAATTCATGATGCACTGTCTAAAATAGTATGCACAAGTGTACAGTCTATAAATCTTTAGCATTTTGATTTTCTCCCTCTTGTCAGGTTCCCAGCAAAGAGCAAGTGGATGCACTTTCGAGTGAATTGAGAGGCCGTGCAGCTGTTCCAGGTCATGTATGAACAGTTGCTCAATAATATTAAATAGATTTTCATTAATATGGTCAGCAGTGATGCATTTCTTGATGGCTCTTCAGAAAATGCTGCATTGTTTGCACAAGTTCAACAAAATATCTGAAATTATTGTTGCATTGTAAAAGTTGTAACAAATTGCACAGCTTGGTGCTGCGTGCATCGAGGAAGTAATTGAAAGAGGCTACAACAAGATTTTTTAATCTGTTATGATGTGTTCATTTTGCTCAAACAAGATGTGTAATGATTCTGAAATGGGTTTGCTCAATGTTGTGACTGACTCACAGATTATGTGTATAAGGCCATTGATGCTCTACCAGTAACAGCTCATCCAATGACTCAGTTTGCAACTGGTGTTATGGCCCTTCAGGTTGTCATATTGATCCTTTAACTTTATGTTCTGTTCTTTCATTCAAAACAGGGTTTGTGCAAGATAACAGTATTACCCATATGTATGTTGTGGAGAAATTACACACACTATATGTGGACATCCGAATTTGAGCTTCATTCTTCCACGCTGTCCTTCCATTCTCTAAGTAGGCTTTCAGATACAGGCCTTTGACTTTTTTTGTTTACAGTCATTGTCTATGGAATAGGTGAGAATTCATTTCTTTGCTTTTGTAAGACTCGTTTCTACGTGCTGTGGTCACTTTGACATTTATATCAACCTGTGGGATTTTTGAGTTTGGAAGATGTTCAAATGATTTTTACTTAGAGTCTGTACCTCAAATTTTTCTTCACCTTCTTTTTCTTTGGCTTTTCAGTCTGGCTATTAGATGTTTTTCTTCCACTTGCTCATCATACTGTGAATATCATTTTTTTTTTTCTGTTGATACTCTTTCTGCCTATTGACTTTTATCTTTTGCTGAATAATTTCAATCTTTTGTTGGGAATCCTGCATGCATCTCAATATGGTGCATGAGAAAGGACCTGGAGTAAGGACAACGTAAGTGGATCACTTAATTAAAATGTCAGGATTTATTTTCATTCAGGTGCAAAGTGAATTCCAAAAGGCATATGAGAAGGGGATTCATAAATCCAAGTGAGTACATCGAGTATTGGTTCTATACAACTTCATATTGGACTCTTCATGTGTCTTAAAAATAATATTTTGCTGGGTTCTAGGTACTGGGAGCCCACATTTGAGGATTCTCTTAGTCTGATTGCTCGTGTTCCAGTGGTTGCTGCTTATGTTTATCGAAGGTCAGTTATCACAATGATGATTCATGATTGCACAATGACATTTTCTCACTGTATCTATTATTTACATTGTTGTGCCCGTTAAATGTATGTGGAGCGTTCAGTTCCATCTTCTTTTTCTCTGTTGGGGTTTACAGATATTTTTCCTTCAGCAACTTGCTAAATTTTCATAATAATCGTCCGACCTATTCACAGTGGCATGGGATGTAACTGCATTTATATAATGTTAGTAGGAGGATTAGCATTTTTCTTTCCTTTCCAGTACTACTACTCTCTCTCGCATGTGGTATTCTTTTACTCTTGTTTCTGCTGACTTTTGCTTGTTTCTTCCTTTTAAGGATATACAAGGGTGGTGAATTTATACACATGAACAGTTCTTTGGATTATGGGGGTAATTTCTCTCATATGCTTGGATTTGATGATCCTAGGATGCAAGAGCTGATGAGGCTCTATGTGACAATTCACAGGTTTGTTCACCCACCATAATAATAATGGACAACGGCTTCATGTACACGGGAGAGTGCCGGTGTTTTTTGACCAACTGTTTTTTACTTTCTCCTTCCTTTGCAGTGATCATGAAGGGGGAAATGTTAGTGCTCACACAGGCCACCTTGTAAGTTAGATTTTATACATTTTGATTTCCTTGCATTTTATGTTCCTGCAGTGCTAGCTACTTTGTGCATCATCTTTCTATTATGAGTTGGTTTGCTGTTTTGCAGGTTGCTAGTGCACTTTCAGATCCCTATCTTTCATTTGCAGCTGCTTTGAATGGTCTGGCTGGGCCACTTCATGGTTTGGCTAATCAGGTATCTGATTTTCCCCGCTGCATTTTTTATTATATATTTCAGTAGTAACAAAGGACGTATTTGTAATCTACCTACCTAAATAGGGAGCCTGTATATTTTTAAGGTGAATCTAACTTTTGCTTGATGTAGTGCCATGGACTTCTTTACAATTTGCTTCTCTTCAGTCATTTAATCATTCCTTGCTGTTGTAAATATGGTTGCCAGTGATACAAATGATGCACTTTACCTAATTATGTGACATTTTTATGATGCACTTTACCTAATTATGTGACATTTTTTACTTTATAATCAAATAAGAAATATTGGTTCTCTGTGTTACTGAGTGCATCCTTTAAGAAGCTAATGGTTCTACATAAAATCAAGTGCACACTTTCTCCTGCGGATATATAGATGTCGCTTGCAATTAAACATAAAAATAAATAAATAAATCTTCTTGGAAGCCTTTTATGTTTAAATTTGAAGCTTCCGATAGTTATCATAATTGTTTTAATGGATGATCACTTTAAGAGCCTATTTCATCTCTTGGTAATAATCACTCCTGAATATCGACACATGATAGCTTTTGTCTACACGATAAGGTTTACTGAGGAGCTTATACTTTTCTGGTTAGTTTTTGGAAGTAAAGATCCTTGCTTTTTAGAAGATCCGATCGCATTTGCATTCTTGGCTATTCTCCCTTCTAATTGTTGCATTTGTTACAGGAAGTTCTGCTTTGGATCAAATCTGTCGTAGATAAATGTGGAGAGAACATCTCTACTGAACAGTTAAAAGAGTATGTCTGGACGACATTGAATAGTGGAAAGGTACAATTGTTTCATACATATCTATTATTTTAAAGTTACTATGGCTATTATGTTTGTGCCAGAGATGCAACCTTATTGGCTGGCATTTTTTATTCCCATAGTTCTATTGATTGCAAAAAGAACGGTATGAACTTCTGGCTCAGCTTGATGGGCAAGATAGCCCAAAAGAAACCAGGGCCTTATATAGTCTATGAATTTCTGCAACTGTCAGCAAAGATAAAACATAAGCATAATGTTCAGCTGGGATTACAACACATTGTACGACATTCATTTGTAACAAAGGGGCACTGAAAAACCAGAGAGGATCTAGAAACCAGTGCTAAAAACTGCTGAATAACAAGTTGCTCACTGAGGTACTGTTTTCTACTGGAATCAATGCCTTCCTATCTGAGCACATTATGCACTGTTCTGGCTTAATGTTCCTTTTATACATCAGTTCATCCTAATGGATCTTGTAATTTTTAATACACACTTCATTCACCATAAAGCAAAACCTGTGCTCAAGCTCCCCATTCAGATGCCTCCTACCCCTTCAAACTCCATACCACCCAACTTCATTTATGCATGTGATTGATCAAACTCATTCATACTTGATGAAATGCTCTTGAACTCAGCTCGTGTGAAATGAGAATCAAATGGTTCCAAGGATAAACATTTGCTATATGTTATCCATGGCCTTTATATTACCTGCTTTTCTCCTGCCTGCTAGAGTTCTTTCAAAATTTGAGCTGGTGATGTATAAAAATTTACCAGTTTTCCGACTCCAAGGGAGGCGATCACCCAACACCCACTAAAACCATCCCTGCCTCCGAAACTTTTCTTTCAATGCCCATGGGAGACTTTCTGTAACCAATCGGCATTGTTGTACTTCTTAAATCTTCAGGTGGTTCCAGGATTTGGTCATGGAGTGCTCCGTAAAACAGATCCCCGATACACCTGCCAGAGGGAGTTTGCCCTGAAGCACTTACCTGACGATCCACTATTCCAACTGGTGAAAACTTTCTTCTTCAACTTTGATCCAGATATACTCATAAACGATACATTCTTAGTGAACTTTGTCTGAATGATTTCTGCAGGTGTCCAAGCTTTATGAAGTGGTGCCACCTATTCTCACTGAACTAGGGAAGGTAATGTGCGATTTGCTCTCAGATGTTATGCATAGCGAACAGAAATGGTTGCTGCCATACTTTTTTTCTGCCTTGTGCATCGCAGTTGTGTTCTCTGATGCATATTCCTTGTCTTTTTAACTCGGAAGCAATTGTATTGTCTGATGAATCCGCTATGCAATGTCAATTGATGTCTCAGAAATGATTAATTGCTGTTTACTTATCAGAAATATATCTCACCATCGTAGCACCATGCAGATTTATACATACATAAGATTAGGATCTTGGGTTGGTAAATGTAACGTCGGTTCAAGCAGCAGACATCATGTGCTGTTTCTGATCTGGGAACTATTGGTAGGTGAAAAACCCGTGGCCCAATGTCGATGCGCACAGCGGAGTTTTACTGAACCATTTTGGACTGTCCGAAGCAAGGTAGGATTCTCCCAACACAATTTGCTCCGTGTTTTTACCTGGCTTCATTTCAGATGACAGCAGAATTCGATAAAATGTCGCCCAGGTACTACACTGTTCTTTTCGGTGTGTCGAGGAGTATCGGCATATGCTCTCAGGTACTCACTCCACTACTGCACTCTTCTTAATGATGTTGAGACTGTTTACCTGCGGGGATTTTTCTAAGTTTGCAAGATAAAATAAAATAAAAGTTAGGAAACTTCAAAACAAAATATGCTCATTCCCTTTTCTTTGTCATTTGACGGACGATTTTTTTTAATTTAATACATTAAATAAACGCATTTTTGCACATTTCTATTAAAAATTAAATTTAAAAAAGCAGAAGATAGATGGAAATGAAAAGTGAGAGTATATTTCTTCGGAGTGTAAACAGATCCATACCCTAATTTTCTTTCTTCCATTTTTTGCCGTCATCTAAAAAAATAGGCTTTTTTTTTTCCATGGCTCAGTTGATTTGGGATAGAGCACTTGGTTTGCCACTTGAGAGGCCCAAAAGTGTCACAATGGATTGGCTGGAAAATCACTGCAGAAAGGCAGCTTCATCCTGAATGGAAGATGGGATGATCATCATCACCATCACCCATATTGCACTCGCTCAAGTATTTGCAGAAGCACCGGTTACGGTTCCGTGATGCGGAGGAGCGAGGTACTGGGCTTTATAATAATAATAATAATCTGCGGGCGTGTTCGAGTTCTTGACCTTGTTCAGTTCATTTGCTTGACGTTGGATCCCTCCGTCCCCCCGGTATCTCATCTGTGGTCCACCACCGAGTCCCCGAAATTGTGGCAACTGATTCCACAATTGAAAAGACTAATAACTGTCCCGTGCCAGTGCAATGTTGACAAGCCAGCTCAAAGAAATATTCGAAATAACATTCTGAAAAAAAAAAGAGAGAGAGAAAATTCATCCTTCCATCCTGTACAATCGTGCGAATAGATTGATTGACTTGCTGCAGATTTGACTTACTGGAGGAGATCACAATCGTGTACAGACAATCATAGCCCTCTGATTCCTCTGGCGTGGGACCTACCGCAGTTATATCCAAATCAAAAGTTTCAAACAGATAAGAAAGTAGTATTAAGTGATCTTGAGCTGGATACTTGTTTCGTACTTGGGTAAAATAGGACAACTGACCATGAGTTAGGTAATTTTCTTTTTTATCTTGAATTTAACGGACTACGAGTTTTACGCACGGGTCTCACGTGATGTGAGCTTATACAGTGGACTTTAGATATCATGTGAAATTCACTTGAACTGACAACAAATTCGACTCACATCCCACTCAAAAGTTTAAATTGATAAACTGGTGATGTTCACTCATTTATAAATGAAATTTTTTTCGTTATTTATTTGATATAAGATCTCATTTCTCAATGGTCAACAAAATCAATGCCAAGATGGAGGAGCTCTTAGGGAAAACGCGTTAGCGCCTGTACTTTTTCTTGTTCCATTTCAACTCTTTTTGGGCTAGGGGGATAGAAAGGAGATTTTGATTAGGACACTCCACAAAAAGGTTTGAGCTACCACATCAGCTATTGTCCTCGGAAATCAATCAGCCATCTACAACAACTCAACCCCTGAAGACTATTCACATGAGGGAGTTAAAAGAGAACGTTAAGTTATACTTTTAAGCCTTCAATCTTTTATATTTTTGCTATTTTACTTATGGATATTTATTTTTTATTATTCACGTCATCAATCTTTTGAGTTTTTACTATTTTAGTCATACTATTACTTTTTCATCCAAAAAAATATATTTCATCCAAAAATTATTTTTTAGCAAAAACTATTTTTCAAAAAATAAAGATAAAAGGAACAAAAAGCAAACAAAAGTGAAAATATACATAGAGTTTTACAGGTGGACACATCCCTTCAAAATTAAGATACATTCGTGATTGAAAGTTGATTGATGGCTACTATCATTATAAAATTATGACTCTTTCTGAGAAAAATAAGTTCTAATTTTAGAATGAACACACGTTAGTAATCAATGTTTCCTTAATCAGTAACTGAATATACTTTTTAAAAATATATTTTTATTGAAAAATAATTTTTGGTTGGAATATTTTTTTTTTTAGTAAAAGTTTGCAGAGGATTGTTGGTTGAAGGTAGTTGCAGAGGTTGTTGATGATGAATGTAAATAGTTGAATCTTCTTGCCTCTAACTCTCCCCTACTCTTCCTCTCCTTCCTATCATCCTCTCGATTACCCCGTTCTCTCCGTTCCTCCGCTCCCCTGCAGATTGGCTCGCGAAAGAGTAATCGAACAAGTACGGTCGTGCTCGTGCAGGTGCTCGGACAGCTGAATGAATAACGGGGTAAGTGCCCAACACAAGGTTGATAGGTTTAAGTCATACGAACAATCCCGCTATCCGAAAATCTCTTAATCGATTTACCGTAATAATCTTAACCTTATGGTTGCCGTGAATAAAAATAGAGAGACGAGGCTCGACTGTGAGGTGAGAATTTCCATATCTACCCCCGTCTTTAATATTCGCAACATGGACGACGCAGCAGGATCCACCACGTCGAGTAACTTGCGGTTTACGGTTCGCCGGGCACGTCCGCATTGACTCTGATTCCTCGGTCAAGCCAGCTTCTTCCCTGCATTTTCCACGAGCGTCAACGAGCAAATTACCGCAGAGGACAAAGCCAAAAGGTTTAGATTGCGGTACACGAAAAGAAGGAAAAGAAATTATTTAAACAGGACCAAGGGCTTTATGGTAAATACACTGTGGGAGCCCGAGCGATCGATCGAAGGTCATTAATTGAAAAAGATAACCCGCGGGCGATGGAGAAAGTCTCGCAGTTGTTTGATGGTATCACGGATTAATAAAAATCCGTAATAGAGAGTATTTAGAGGGTGAGTTTTTTTATGTAACATGTATTTTATCAGACAATATTTCTGTAATAATTTAAACTAATAAAATTCAGTCAAATTTAAGAAATTTTGTAAAATCCCAATAACAATAAAATAATCCTAAAAATAACTTAATTTTATTTGTTTATATTATCTTCTAAGTACTGACATATGGTATATCCATTGCATGCAATACTCTGTCAAAGTAGAAGGCAAAACATGAACTTAAACCTTCTTAAAAGATAACAAATTCTACAAATTTAAATAAAAATTATATATGCACACATATATATATATATATATATATATATATTTGAAACCCTAAAAGAACTAGACTTCAATTAGTAAGGCAGGTTGGGAGTAAGTAACAGGCTCCATTAAGCAAGCCGAAGGATGTAGTTCAATAGGGCCCGGGCCCCGGACCAGGCCCAAGCCCATCAAATGTGGATGGCTTTTCATTTTCTTTGGGCCCGAGAGGCCCAAAACACTACAGCCTGCTAAGTTTCCGGTTGCAGCATCGAGGAGGAGAGTACACCACCGTTCTGTTTATTTATTATTATATTCATTTTTGTGTGTTGTGGGTGGGAAAGGGAATGAAAAGAGAGGAAGACCGAAAATTTCATACCTAAGCCGGTCCCAGCCAGAGTTGGACCGTACATTCCGGAAAAATTCACACCGCACGATAACACGGTGAGAGAGCATCGATTAAACTCCTCCTCGTTTATTGCATCGGTTGGCATTTTTCGTGTCACGCGGTGGAGTATGGTCGCCTGAGATTTTTCTCGAATATTCGGTGTGTATTACCGCTCTACTGTGAACGTGTTAAAACTAACCAAAACTTATTTAAACGGAAAAAGACATTTGGTTCTTACTCATTTACCGTGAATAAATAAAACTAACCAAATACGATCTCACCTGAGTAAACCTATCCATCCATCCATACTAATTCGGGAAGCCTCTTCCCTCTCTCAAGTTTTTGGTGGTACTGCATCGACCGGGCCTAATAGTAGTCCATAAGTCTACTCTCGTACTGCTGGGTGAGATTGAGTTTTCATATTCGAGTTCCCCTCACAATAAAATTATTAGAAGGGCTCTTTGAGTCTGAATTTTAGTGGACACCGGTTTCCTGGATACAGTAAGTCTTACGTTGTGTACGGATCGGTGCTAGTATTAATTATTTAATTTATTTGATATATTCACAGCTGAACGTAAAAATTCGAACGTTACGCGTGACGTTATTAAAGCCTTTGTCCTTAGGGCAGGTATTCTGTGTGACGGTATTACGGCACAATAAAACTTGCAAGATTACACTAATTAATAAAATTTAATTATTTTAGCTTTTTAAATAAATTTCAGAAAAAATTAATTTATTAGTTAATATTAATATACATAAACTATTATACGATAACACCAAATTTTTCCCAATCCCTGTCCTTGCGGGAGATGGTGCAGTGGAGGCGGATTCTTCTTCCGATGAAAGGCGAAGAACGAACAAAAACCCTAATTTCATATAAATCCCAATAAATAATAATAACAGTAATTAAAGAAAAAAGAGAGAGCACATTCTATTTATTTTATATTTATACGCAGATGTTATGTTATATATATGTGTGTGTACGTTAGTAAAGCAATCTCTTCGTTCGGGGGCCTTGGGATGAAATGATTCTCTAACCATTTCTGCTTAGTTATTTGAAAAAGAAAAAATTGAAACAGCAAACAACCAGATTGACGGATGGGGATGATGAGATGAGACACCCTCCCCCGTCGATTGAGTGAGAATCACAACCAAATCTACCGTCTATGGCTAACCCGCCCCGGAATACCGGCGAAGGCGAGGCGCCGGCGGCATGGAGCACATGGGACGAGCTCCTTCTCGCATGCGCCGTCAAGCGCCACGGCTTCAAGGCCTGGGACTCCGTCGCCTCCGAGGTTCAATCCCGGACCTCCCTCCCCCTCCACCTCACCACCCCACTCCACTGCCAGCTCAAGTACCAGGACCTCAAGCGCCGGTTCTCCTCCGCCGCCGCCGACCGCGTCGAGAACGACGACGAGGACGCCGCCGCTTCCCCCTCCGGCGACAAGGTCGACGCTATTCCCTGGCTGGATGAGCTCCGGAAGCTGCGCGTCGCCGAGCTCCGTCAGGAGGTCCAGCGTTACGATGTCTCCATCCTGTAAATCCCTAGCCCCCTCTCCTCTCCTCCTCTCTTATCGTTATTCTTTCGTTAGTTTTAGATCCGGATATCTAAACAAAGATTCAGCTCGTAATCGTTTTCGTCACGTTAAGTAAACGATTTTCGTCGTCCCGATGCGCGGATCTGAGTTTTTTCTTTCATCGGAAACGAAGGTCTCTGCAGTTAAAAGTGAAGGAACTGGAGGAGGAAAGAGAGGAGAGCCTGAGGGAGGATCAGCAGCAACCAGATCCGCCGGAGGAGGCCAAACCGGACAGATCAGATCTCGATAAATTAGCCGCCGACGTTGAGACGGCCGCCTCCCTCCCGGAAAAGACAGCCGTGAAGTCGGCGGCAGGCGAGGAGTCTGACCGGGAGAACCGGTCTGTCAACGGATCCAACTCGACCGGTCTGAAGAGCGAGCACGAGAAAGCCGCCCGGGAGGCGGAGCCGAAGAGGGAGGAGGATGGAGAGGAGCCGGTCAGGGCGAGAACCGGATCGGAGAAGACGGATCAGGCGTCGGAGGAGTCGAAACCGGAAGGTGTGGACTCGTACAACGGGAGCTCCGAGCCGAACCGGGAAAGGAGGGGCGATGACTCGGACGAGTTTCGCGACTCGGTGGCACAATCCAAGGAGAACAGCAGCGACGTCCAGAGCTCAGCGAGTCTGACGAGGAGGAAGAAGAGGAAGGGGCGAGGGGTGAACGTGAACGAGATATCATGCACCGGAAGCGGCGAGGACGCGCCGGAGGCGGACGACGGGAAATCGCAGCCGCTGCTTGACATCCTCAAGCTGATCCGGGCGCATAAGCACAGCTCCTCCTTCGAACGGAGGGTCGCCGTCCAGGTAATTAACATTTACGTACTCGATAAATATTCGCTCCATAACATAAATTAAAAAAAAAAATTAAATTTGGTCCAAAAATTCTCCTCCCTTTTATTTTATAATTCTAAATCTTTTTTCATGATTGGATCTGATCTTTAATATTTTATTTTATTTGTTATTAAAATATTTTAAAAAATCTGAGTAAGTAAAATAGAAATAATGAAATTAAGAAAGACACCTTTTGAAGGAGTCGAAAAATGAAAAGGGCGGGGGGCTTGCGGGTGGTAAATTCTTACCGTTCAATACTGTGAACATTCCATAACGTTAGATGATAAGAGATACTTCTCCTTCCCATTTATACTCTAAATATTTAAATTTTTAAACAGTTTTTTTATAATAAATAACAAAAATGATTAAATTTGAATTCAAAAAAATCTGATAATTAAGTATCGGAAAAAAAAAAGATTAAGATAAGAATAAAAAAGTAAAGAAAGTTTGGAAATTAATTTTAACTTTTTAAGGAAAAATTTGTCGGGCAAGTCATATTTGTCATACATAATTAATATCTGCATATTTATAAGTATCAAATTCTAAAAAAATTAGAGAAATATAAAAAAACTTAACAAATGTTGAACTCTAATTAGGTAAATATATCATATCAGTATTATCACGTGTCATATTCGATACGAGGAAAGTCTCTCCACGGAGAGGGCAGCACGGATTCAAACCATGACTGGGGAATATATATATATATATATATATATTAATATTATAATATATTTTCTAATACAATGAAAGAGTAAATGATAAATAAAGAAAAATTTGTCCGTCACTGTTCCATTGTTTCCTTCCAACTGATTAATTGGCTGATATAATGGTATAGAATTTACAATAGGTCCTAAAGTCAAAGAAAGAAGAGAGAAGAAAAATGAGTACAGGAGGGGGGGAAAAAGGACGTGATAATGATACGTTGCTAGAGCTTTATTCCAGGAATATGAATGAAATCAATCCGTACCGAATTAGTGGGGGCATCTGCGTAATTCAAGTAAATAGCTAATGAGATTATCGGTGCGTTTCTCCCCCGCACACTTTAGACCTCGATGAGGCCACTTATACAAATTATATAATACATGTACTTATCTGAATTCATAGAGGCGCATAGGCGTCTGTTATGTCAGCGAGGATAATCACAGGAGCACGACAGTGTAGGGGAACGGGGGGGCGGTTTTGTCGATTTGTGGCGCATGCGGAGCGGGGCCTGGAGGGGGATACTGGGCCGAGGCCCAACGTCGTCGGTGGATGTTGTAATTTGTATGGTGGTGTAGCCTACACTTCCTTGGGCCATCAGATCTACCATGCTAGGCACGGATATTATTATTTAGTGAAATTGTTGAAAAAAAAAAGCACGTAAATGTTTAAATGAAAGTATTAATTGTAGTTTATGTCCCGAGGTGGATTTTTTAATAAGTTAGATATGAAAATTAAGTAATAAATTTGAGAAAAAAACTGTGTGATTTTGCATATAAAAAAAGATGGAGAGAAAGTAGGAGAAAAATATACGTGAAATTAGAGAGGAGAAAAAATATGTCAACATATTTATTTTGCCATCGCGTTCCTATTTTTTCCTTAATATACTAATGTTAATATCGGATTTTTTGTGTTAATGGGTAATTTGGGAAATAAAAAGTTGGAGAAGAGGAGAGATGCGGACATATTATAATATAGATTAATAGTGATATTATAGAAATATGTGAAATGAAAAATTTCATGTTAGTCCCTCAACTGCTGACCTGGAGCACAAATCCGCGTGAATGACGTATGCATTGTTGTTGCTCGTCGTAGCAGGAGAGCGACAAGTACCAGAACATGATCCGACAGCATGTGGACATCGAGACCATACAGTCGAGGCTCCGCAAGGGCTGCTACTCGTCCTGCCCCCTGGCCTTCTACCGAGACCTCCTCCTCCTCTTCAACAACGCCCTCGTCTTCTACCCAAAGTCATGCGTGGAATCCGCCGCAGCCCTGGAGCTGCACCGCCTCATCTCTGCCGAGCTCAAGAAGAAGACGGCCCAGATGTCTGTTTCCACCCAGGAACCCCCAGCCAGACCTCAGCCGGAGTTGGAGAGATCGGATTCCCTGCTCGCGAAGCAGAAGTCTTCCACACCCATCATTGTCTGCCGCAAGAGGAGCTCCTTCTCAGCTAAGCCCTCGCCCGCTACCATGGCCCAGAAGAGCGAACCTCGGAGTGATGAGAAGAGGATCTCCTCTGATCCGAAGCAGCAGCGGGAGCAGCAGAATCCGATGAAGATCAATAACACTGTGGAAAGGTCTGTGACGGGGACGAGAAGCTTGAGGAGGAGCAATACCAATCTCAAGAACAGCAATGCCACCGCCGCTGCCACCACCACCACGACCACCACCAAAAAGTCTCCTCTCGGCTCTACCGATAAGGCAGAGACTCCCGGGTCCGATCAGAAGAAGAGCGAGGAGACGGCTGCATCCACCAAGAAGAGAAGTGCAGCAGATTTCCTGAAGAGAATAAAGCGAAATTCCCCAGCGGCCAAAACTAAGAACACAGTTGACACCAAGAGTGGTAAGGGAGGAGGAGGAGGAGGAGATCAGAAGAAGAAGCAGAGCGGGAAGGGAGATAAAGCAGAAGAGAGGACTTCGAGGCAAAGCGGAGGCAGCAGCGGTGCAAAGCACGCTAAAGAAGATAGCAGCCCGTCGAAGCGGAGTGTTGGGAGGCCGCCGAAGAAGGGAGGGGACTCGAATGCGGTTGGAGGGAAACGCGGTAGGGATGCCGGCGGGGAAAAGGAGACGGCCCCACCGCCGAAGCAGCCTCGGAAACGGACTAGGAGGTAGAGTGGCTGCTTGACTGTGTATGTCGACTCTGTACAATCAGCAGGTGCTCAGCTTGTTTGTGGTTCTTCTTATTTATTCTATTTTGAAATCTGCTAGCTCCTCGATCATCGAGCTCCAGCAAGCTTGCAGCTCTCTCTATTCCCCCTTAGCAGTTTTCGTAAAAATACCGAGTTCTTGACAACAATTCCATTTTTAAAAAAATCATTTTATAAAACACCGTACCTATCAAACTAATTTCTCTAATACCATTCTAAAATCGTATCTTGAAAATACGATTTTGCTGTAATTTCAATAAAAAAATAGCATATATTTTTTTTTATAGATATTGTATGTCGAAGACACTACTTCTTCATGAAATTAAAGATGCGGTTTCGAAATGGTAGTTGAGGTTCTAGCTATGTAGGCACATTTTTTCAAAAGGGGTATTTTTACCCGATTCTTTAAAATTTTTTTGGTTGTCCATCCGGTGTCCGATATTCGAAAGCTAGTCGACTAATGTGGATTCGGAGTGCTGTTGGGCGGTTTCCGGGGACCCCTCCCAAGAAAATCTGTTACGTTCATAGGGTTCGAATTCGGTACCTCTGCTTAAGCAACACAGGTCCCTTCCACTTGCGCCAACTTTGGTCGGCGATGCTTTAAAATTGCCCCATCAAGTCCTAAAGTCGCATCTCAAGAGATACGATGATTCAGTCAAAACTAGCCTTCGTCGTAGGGATGAGGTTTTGTAGTGGGGGCTCTTTGTGTTGCCGCCCGTTAGCCTCTCGTATCAGGTTACTGTCCGTGAGAAATTGAAAACCTTTGACCGAAGAGGAAGGGGTGATGGAAAATCTTTGATTGAAAGGGTCGAGTGCAGGGTCGACTCGACTGTGCCCTCCAGGATTACTGTGACTGGTAATTGACAACCACGAGAGGGAAGAAATGACATTAGTGTTGCCCTTTTCTTTTCTTTTCTTTTCTTTTCTTTTTCCATCTGTGTTTTTTATTTTTATTTTTTATGATTTCATTATCTTACTATTTAATTATTGTTTAATCTATATATCAAATATATTAAATTAATAAAAAAGTCAAAAGTGTACTAATAGGACCAAATATGTTCCAAGAAAAAATTTAGAACAAAATGGTATGAAAATAAAAGGTTGATGATCAAATTTGTTAAAAGAAAATGTTCGGGGTAAAAATGATAAAATAATAAAAGACTGAGGATCGGAAGCGAATTTTTTTCCAAATTTCTTTTATGAAACATGCGGTCTTCCATTGTCAATGCCCAATTCTTTGGTGATTCAAGAGCGTAGAAAAATCAATATTGACCGCGCAGGCCAATCGAATGCCATTCATCACAAACCGTTGAACCGATCAGATGAAAATCGAACTCGAGGGCGGGCCTTTAGGATCAGATAAAATCGACGAACCCGACAAAAAAACTCTCACTGCTCACTGCTGCAATTTGAGCTTTCCCTTCGGCCTCGTGATTCCTGGGAAGCCAAGTCATCTCCTGTAGCTGTACTTTGTGGATCAGAAGGCTGCAAGCATCAGCCGAGTTAAGGTCGCAGTCTCGAGCAGTACCGAGTTGTGACAGGTGCTGTCCATCTCTGATAACTCAAGTGCACTTTACAACTGTGGTGGACTTGGGGATGTTTACAATTGGATATGTACCAGTCTTAGTTAAGCAATGTTAACAGGTAGAACGACACGCTTTCAGCGCCCACCCATCAATGTCGTGCTTCCTAAGTGGAATCCGCCCTTATCGAAGACTGTCACTTGCTTAGACTACTCACGCTGAGACTGTGTCTGTAGATATCAATGTGAAAACCGGGAATCGGCCGCTGCCTCGTGTTCTGGTCTTGAGCAAATGCAGATCCTGGGTTCCAAGAATCAGGCCTATACTTTCATATCCCAGCCGCCAAGATCTCTCCCCCTCTACAATTATTTATATGCTGGCTGGCTCACAGGAGCTGAGATGGAGTCATGACGTCTTGAAAACCTTGTGCTGCTGCGAGAGGACAGGACAGGACAGGACAGGACACCTAGTCTTCTACTACCATGAGCACATTGTGACACGACGATGGCACTTCAAGCTGCCTCTTCTCTCTTGCTCTCCTTGGAACCACCATGGCGATTCCCCGGACCACCCAGATCCCACGAGCGAACAAAAAGTTGGATCTACACTGGATGATGTCACATTAATTGGGTGAACAGTCGATGAGCGAAATACCACTCTGGAGGAGCTAGAATTCTAACATTATGCCAGGACTTGCGGTCAAGGGACAGTCTCGGGTAGACAATTTCGGTGACGCACAGGCCTCCCGACATGTAGATAGCATGTGTTATCTACTGGGTATCCGCTGCTAATATTCTTCTGGACTTTGACAATTCTTTTTTAATCCTTCTATAAGTAATTAATCTGTCCGTGTGGCTAAAGATTGTGAAAAGCATTATGCATGCTCCTGGAAAAGCGATTTGCTGCCGCAAAATGATATTGATAGTGGGCTTCCCTTTATATTAGATGAGATTGGAATGCGGCAGCTATTCCATTCCGTTCCATCCTTCCCATGAAAACGACGGCTCGGGGAAGGATAAAGAAGGATCCTGCCTGTCTCGTCTCGTGGGCTGCCCGTGTCGGTTTCCGATGTCGTATGTTTTGTTACACATGGGCCCCCGTGTGCTTGAAGAGACAGCACTGCACTCTTGATATCCGAGGTTCAATCATCGACATTCATCTCGAAAGTCTCTAAAATGGATTTCGTGATAGAAACGGAGGCACTTATTTAAGGTTTAGAGCACCTCAAGGATCACAAACCATCAAAGACGGGAATAGTAAGCAGACAACATGTACAATACGACCAAATCAACTGTTCTGTTCGATGTATGTTAGGTTTCCCTGTCATTTGATTGGCAGCCAACCAACCATGGCAGATAACACTAGGTGCAGGCTAACTCTAAGGCCAGAAGTCGATCTACCACATGCCCCACGGATTCACCGTATCTGCAGAGGGATCCTCAATCTTAGATAGAACTCGGAATACATATCACTTGGAAAACAACGTATGAACTGTCCGGCCGGTTAGACATAGAGAAACCAGCACAAGTACCACTCCAAATGCAGAACACATCGTCTCCTCTCAAATACAGTTTAACCTTCAATCTCAAACACAGGTCCCGGGGAGGGAAGCTAAGCAAAATCACTTCCCACCCGATATTAAATGTGTGCATGTATATATTCCCCGGCCAGCTTACGCTAGAAGCCAGCCCATCCAGCGGGTTGAGAATCTGACTTGCTCTCTGTGACCTTCGACTCACCAAATCGCAGGGAAGTGTTACCTCTATCTAAGGATGTAGGCATCTGTGGACTGGCAGCAGCGGCGGCGGCTGGTGCCGCTGTGAAACTCTCTGCTCCAAAGCCCCATGTGTCAAAATCAGAAGCCGCTTGAGCAGCTCCTTGCTTAGTCTGGTGACCGTTTCTTGTCCTCACAGATTTTGAGGCACCATGCCTTGAAAGAGGCTGTCGCTTAGGATCATCTGCAAAAGCCTGCCATGACGTTGGCTCAGGGGTGGGGGACACTTCTCCAAACCTCTCTTGCTGGAAGACAGTTCCTGCAACTTTCTCTCGCTGCTGTTGTAATTAAGGAAATATGCAAACCAGGACAGTATAAGTAAAAAACGGTTCGTATTCTGGGTGGCATTTAGGACATGAATTCTTAAACTGAAAATGGAAAATTACCGTCTGGCCACCAGATGATTCAGCCCTAGCAGGAGCTTGGTTTCTCATAGCATCCCTGTTCGGCGATGGAGTGCGGGAAGCAAGAGCTTGCTTGAGTTCCTGTATTTCCTGGCGCTGTGACCGGCAGATGGCGGATAGCTTTTCGTATTTAGATGTCATCTCAGCCTTCTCTAAAGTAGCCTGTTTCAGCTGCTCTTTTAGCTGCTCCACTTCAGCCTCCAAGGATAACTTTTTATGGGATACGGCATTGTTAGTGACCCCAGAGCCAAGCTTTGTGGTATCAAACTCAGCAACAAAGGTATTGAAAGCTACATCATGAAATGCAGTTGAGCTCTCAGTTGTGGATGCTGACTGTCTCTCAATGCTGCCCACTGACTCGTTCTGGAAATAATTGATCTCAAAGTCCTTGGGTTGGTTGCCTTCAGCCATGTGGTGCGACTGTGCACGAGCATTTCTTCGAACAGGATGAGGCTGTAAGTTAGCATCTTTGGAGGGGTTTGTTCTATTTGGAAAATGTTGATTATCTTGATAATTCCTATCAAGCTTTGACGTTCTATTGCTTGCTGGCTCTTCATCAAACTTAGGACCGGTACTTTCCTCAGCAAAAGCTGCACCTTTTGCATGCTGCGTAGACCAGAAAGCGCCAAGCTGACCCATATCTCCCCCTGCTCTCGAACCCTGTGATGATTTGATTGGTTCACCAGATGAAGGTGGGGGTGGTGGACTTCTTCGAGGCATTGGAGAAACCTTATTTGCAGGCTCAGAGATACCTGAAGAACAAAAGTTAAGCACAGTTCCAGCAAGAAACAGATACTATACCACTCAATAACCTCCAAACTCAATTTGATCTTTCACTGAAAGCTTAAAAGATCAATCCTCAGCAAACCTCCAGCATGTTCAAAAAGCAACAATTCCACAATGTTCAGGTCTAAGTAATATATGAAGTCTAGTATATCCTTGCAGATGAACACCAGCATACCTTCACGTGCATCTATTGCCATTTCTGGGGGCCGATCTGGTAAAGATTTCTGTAAATTGACTGGCAACTGCTCATTGACACGAAACCACACCTGCAACAACGGAGAAAAGTCCCAACATCAGTGGGCGGACAATTAGGACATCTGCACTCAGATGGCATGCCAGCAAATTACCTACAACTAACCTAATTTCATGGAGATGTATGGCCAATCAAGCAAAGCGCTTGCCTGGGTGATATCTGGTCTGGCTTCTGGAGATGCTTGAAGCATGTCTCTGATTAGGTCTGTGATTGAAGAGCTGTATTTGGGCAAATCTGGAATGCGGTAGTTCCCATTCAAGACTTGCAACTTTGACTCTCCATCGAATGCAGATTTTAGGTAGCATATACGGAAGAGGAGGCACCCTAGAGCCTGCAAGAGAAGAGTGGCGTTAATTTCCACTTACAGTAAATGATTTGCACAGAAGACAAGCTTAACCTACCCATATGTCCACCTTCTCACTTATTAGCTCCCTCCTATATAGATCCCACATCTGAGTGCAAAAAACCAATAGGAGAAAATGAGGTCAAAACATTTCCACCGCATAGATTACTATCTTTAATAAAAGAACAAGCTCCATGTCTAACCTCAGGGGCCCTGTATGCAGGCGTTGTGTGTTTCCTGATATTGTCTTCTTCAATACCCATTTCCTCGGGTCTCTCGAAGCGTTTGTGATTGGTTGAGGCACTTCCAAAATCACACAACTTCCACCGTCCATCAGATCCCAACAAAAGATTCTCTGCCTTCAAGTCTCTGAAAGATAGTATAGGGATCACGAAAGCAGCTTTTTCATGTCCATCCAAATTGAATGATTTGACTGATACTACCAATAGCAATAACATAGCAAAAAGCTTTGATCAGTTTAAATATTTAGTATCTATCCTAAATGCCAAAGACTAAGAATGATGTCTTTCGTATGTCCTGAGCCCAGGTAGCATAATTTGGCCTTAGCATGACAATTTTTGAAAGATAACAAGGAATTAAAAGATATCTATTTCCAACATTTATAAGATGACATATGAAACTCCGATGGTCAATGAAAAACTTTTGAAATGTAGTACTACAGATCATCAACAAGTTTACCATGCATGAGTAAAACTTCTGCAGATGACTAAGGAGATAACAACCATACAGAAAATTAAACAGCAACCAACAGTCAACCTAGGTATCTAATCAACGAGCTTCTGGAGGAATCTGCTGCAATTACCGATGGGCAATGGGTGGAGACTGACAATGCATTGCAAATACTGCATTACATACATCCCTGAAAATTGAGAGGATCTGTTTCTCATCGAAATATCCAGATCCTCTGCTCTCCAACACATTAACCAGGGATTTGTCACAGAATTCCATCACAAGCAATGCTTCCTTGGTTCGTCCCATATCGAGGATAGTATGAGCAAGAAGTGTGACAACATTGGGATGTCCTTTTAGAGACTTCATCACTGATATCTCCTTCATCACAAGTTCTAGCGATTCCTCCTCATTGCAAATTATGTGTTTTAGAGCATACTGCTTCGATACATGCAAAGCATCCCGTGCCAAGTAAACACAAGAAAATCCACCCTCTGCTATGGCATTTCGAACATGAATCTTAAGATTTCCAACATCAAGAGCACGGCCTTCTAGTCCATTGTGCTCTTTCTGCATGAACGGCTTAAACCTCCACATGATTAATGAGTGAAGGCCAGCTAGACTGCAGATATAGAAAGTTAGAAGCTTGATAGTATATTGTCAACAGAAAAATTAAGAAAATAACCGCAACTTCTAAAAGTTTATCTTCAGCGAGTGGCTGTGGCGGATCAATACTACACATCGGACGACATTAAAGCTGCTAATATTCAAAGAATTTGCAGTAAAGAGCAAGACTTTGCAGGCTTAGTGAATTAATGAAAATATGAAAAATTGGGATTTGCGATCTAATAGGAGCTGAAAATATTTAAAAAAAAAAAACAAAAAACAAAACAAAACAAAAGAAGAAGACAAAGCCAAGCATCAAAATAGGCAATTTATCATCCAAATCTAAGCAGCTTCATTGCTTGCGATGACCTTTTTCTGTTGTCTTGGGTCTGCCAATAAAGTAAGGAGATTAGGAGTCGAGAGGAAGTTCAAAGACATTGCGAATCTCCAGCAAGAGAATCAGATCTACCAATACAAGCTAGAGAAGGATTCAAAGATCAACGGCATATCACCGGCTACATCTCATTGATGGAGCAACTGCCGGCGATCAAAGGGAAAATCAGAATCGCGTCCCCGACTGCGACTGCTAACAGGCCACGTGAGAGAGACGGATTTGAAACATCGCAACTCAAAATTCAACGAGCTGAAACACACTTATTATCATGTTCAAGCTAAGGAGAGGATTTAGGTGCAGGGAAAGACCAGATGCATGGAAGAAACTGAAATCGACGGGGAGGCAAGATCAGAGGAGAAATTCGCGGAAGATGAAGATGACGAGAAGAGAGCGTACAGCAGAGAGCCAAGTCCGAGGAGGAAGGCGCTGAGATCAAATTGTTCAGATCACGCCGGCAACAGCTTCGAACAAATCCTGCCTGTAAACTACACCGATGCCCACTCCTTCCCTATCGCCTTGGCTTTAGTTTCCCCAATTTTGCTCTCCTCTTTTGTAGAGGCCTCTTCTTCCTCCTTCCCTTTTTTTCTTTTCAATTTTATTTAATAATAATTAGAAGAAAAACAAAAAGAAAAAAAGAGGCTTCAACAGTGCAATAGCTGACCCATTCGATAACTTAATCCAATAATAAGATATTTTACCCGTCACGCCAGACTCCTAAATAGGTGATCTCAGATTCGATTATCAGATTGAGTAGATCGACGGTAATTTTTTCAGAAATTCCTGACCACAGATTAGTTTCAATGTGAACTTTCAGCTGGCTCGGATACTGTATGGTGTAAAAAAACTTTATATTTAATATGAGATCGAATTAAAAAAAAAAAACAGGGGAAGAAGAATGGTAAAATGCACCATTCACCTCTTTTCTTTTTCCCGACTCTATCGCCTTGACATTTAATATGTATCTATTATTTATCAATTATGAATGTGCACAAGTTATTGAAATTACTTAAAGGAAGAAATTGATAGGGTGGGCACGGGTATACGATGGATCAGGAACAGGTCGGAGGGTAAGTTTTGGGGAGATCTTCATAAAAATAACGTAGATTCATGCACATAAGATATCCTGAATCGGAACATATTAATTAAATTTGTGCTATTAATTTCAATCTTTCGTAATTTTTTCATTATTTCACAAACAGTTTAAATTGTTGTATTCCTAACTCACTTGTCATAATAATTATGTATATACGATAAATTTTTCATATACAAAATATTACTACAATTTAAAATCAATAATAAATAGGTTTCAATATAGTACACAGATTCATAATGCTAATAGACTCTAAATATAATATACTCTTATTACGTTTGAACTGGATCAATTCATATGAAGAATAAAACTCTCCCTATTAATTTATAATATTTAAATTCAAAATTTTAGTTAAAAAAGATATTTATCATATCAATCAATTCAATATATATATATATATATATGTATATGTATGCATATATTTTGTGGTCTGGGGGGTGATTGAGAATTTGCGATGTGGTGTAATTGTCATTGGTTAAAAAATGGAAACGAAAAAAAGAAAAAGAAGACAAAAAGAAAAGCGCGTCAGTGCGACCTTCCCACCACCGGAAAGTAGGATGCCACTTTCACTTTCACCCAATCTCTCTCTCTCTCTCTCTCTCTCTCGGTCGCCGTCCCATCTGCAGCCATGGGCCGGACATGGGTCTCACAGGGCCCATATCCGATGCCGTCCAGTTCTAACCCACCATGCCGATGAGTTCCCCACCATATTCCCGCCACCAGCCCCAATCAGGGAGTGCAGGCAGAAGAAGCCATAATCGGAGTTGAAGCAACCCAACCTGCAGCCTCCTTCCATGCGTGAATCCTCAGCTGCTCCGGCGAGCGCGATTGATTACTCTCATTTCCTTCCCGTCTCCGGGCTTCAATAGCTCTTGTCCTCCTCTCCGGTACGTCTCATTAGCATTTTAGTGATTACTGTATGGTCTGAAATCACCTTCCTGAGAACTGGACATCGATGCCTCTATTGGGCAATGGCTAGCAGATCTTGTAATTTAGCACGAGGATCACGTGATTCATGTCTCTTTTCCTATGCAAAGTTGTGATTTTGATATTTCCGGAGAAGCTCATCATGTCACTCCGAGTAGGGATGTTAAGGATATGAACAACATATAATTAATCAAGATCGTTCTCAAGGGCTTGGGTTCAGACAAGACAACTTTTACCTGAAAATAGCCCGGGTCAAGTCCAGCCGGACACATCTCTTCACCACTGTGGCATAAAAGAACTTCTCGCCTGGTCAGCCATCGATCTAGTGCGGACTTCAGAGCATATCGGAACCGAATTCGAATCTTATTATCTGTCGACACGAACGAGAAAGGCATGTACTATGGACGAGGAATCTGCCAACTTTGAATGGCCAGCCAGCCCGACAAAGGAGTGTACTGAAGACAAGAAATCTGCCAACTTTGAATGGCCAGCCAGCCCGACAAAGGAGTGTACTGAAGACAAGAAATCTGCTAACTTTGAATTGCCAAGCCGCCCGAGAAAAGAATGTATTGTAGACGAGAAATCTGCCAACTTTGGATTATGGGACCTGGAAGAGAGGAGCGAGCGTCAGGAAGGAAGGAAAGAAGGATGCCGCTGAAAGTGGTGGATGCGACTGTGTCGAGCTTCGACGCAGCTTTCGAGAAGTTCAGATCGTAAGCCTCCAAACACAGGTCGTCCAACTTCAGCATCTTCCAGGCCGACATTGACCCTGCCACCTCTCTCGGCTGGTGCCCTGGTTTGTTTCTCTTCCATTCGTTCATGCCGTCTGCTCTCATCTCCTCCATTAACGACTGACAAGATCTGAGAATGTCGCAGTTCACTTGTCTGTCTCGCACTCAATCACATATGCGTTCACCTCATTCATTATTTTGTCCGATTGTTCACTTCCTCTGTTGACCCGGGATACCATTTTATGAAAGCTTCCAGCTTTTGTGCTTCGGCGGGTCTCCTTGATACTTTGGATGAACTCTTTATTTTTGCTGAAACTTTGGATGAAAGCGTTGAAGGGATACATGAAATGGCACCGTGCTATTTCTTCTTTGCAGATTTCCATTTGATTGTCTATATCACACTAAACTGGTCTCCATCTTTGTAATCCACCTAGCTCATCTCTAGGACTTTTTCCTCATATGTGTGAAGATGTCTACAAGGTTATCATTTCCATGGAACTGATTGTCTTCTCTTGCTATCTAAAATCTTGATGATGTAAAGTCGAATCAGAGACAAGCCACCTCGAGTACCTTAATGGTCTGGTTTGATGCTGCTCTCAATTTTCTATGTTGTCTTCCTCTTGGTTTACCCTGTCTTCCTTTTTGCAGATCTTCTTTTTCATGCCATATACTTGATGCTGCTACTACCTCTCCATTAGATTTAAGCAAGAGCAAGGACAACCTTGGCCCCCTATTTGTTCTTGCATTCTTCAGCAAATGCATACATTTCTCACTTAAATCATTAGGTGGGGAACATCGATTCCGACTTTAGTGTGTTGCAGTTGTTGATACATGGATGGTAATACCGTCTTTCAAGAGTCATGATAACACTTGATGAAGTGAACTCGGCCTCAGGTTCACATCTCATTCCGTAGTGTCACATGAGGGCATCAATGTCATCCAAAGAGTTAATATTTTGCACAGGCATGGAGTGGATTCATGAGAAGTGCGAGTTTATCACATCTTTTACTTACTGTCTGCTTGGCTTAATGATCTATTTTCAGACTGTGTGAGAGCAAAACCGGTAACCTACAAGTTGCTTGAAGCATCACCTGGTGATGTCACACTCCTGCGAGCTTATGTTGTGACAGGCCTACATGGGTTAATCCTCAGCACCCCTGGAGGACCGACCCAAGGTTCAAGATTCTTGACATCCCCACGCTGATCCACTGGGAAGATGACACGGTCAAAGGCTGACTCAAGGCTATGGAGCCCATCTCGAGGACAAAATCGCTGCCTTCATTTCAGGGGAGTGAGAGCCGGCATATTCTGCAATGCTCAACAGGAAGCATAAAATAAGTGGTGATCTTTGATTGAGGCCAGGATCCTTATCAAACAGAACTGGAATTGTGGTTACTGAGTGAAAGACGCTCAAGTCTTGGGATAAATAAATTGCTCACCACTCCCTTTGTTAGCTAAAAGCCTCTTACAAATATGTAGTAGTTATAATCTTCGCATACCAAGCCAAGGTTCCATGCATGATCAGATCCAAATGGCTCATATTTGACCGCATTTTGATGCGTGAAATTACCGAATGGTTTTCCTAGAGATCTAAACTAATGCGTGAAATTACGATGCTCCTCAGTGGTACAGCCTCAGAATCAACTGCAGGTTATCCGGAACCACAACTTGGCTCTGCAATAAGGCAGCTAGAAGGATCGTATGAATCCTGGAATCCCAATTCACAGCTACAGTATTTGTCCTTTCCCCTTTACTGAACAGGAGGGTAATGCCTTTTCCCCCGGTGGATCACTTCGCAAGAAGCTCAGAACCATAATGACAATATAGAGAGAATTTCGCTCATATAAATAGAGAAACGATTATCAGAATTCACTACAAAGTGATGAAGTTTACTATGTTACATACTGGGGGAGAACGAGTATTTTTGCCTCAACTTATTTTAGTCCTTAACGCACAATCCATCAAAATTATTTCCCTTAACCCTGCAAGCCAATAATCATGGTAGATTCTCTTATAAAGGAAGAAAATTCATTGCCTGTATACCGAGTAGGGCATGTAAAGCCATCATGGAAGACAACAATGACAACATCGAATACAAACGAATCAAGGTTACATCCATGATAAGAGCTTGAACAGTATACAGCACTGAGAGGACTGCAAACAAAAGCGCTTGCACAGGGGCAGAAGGATCTTATGAAGACATGCAACAGTTGAAATTCCTCCCCTGAGGCTGCGGCTCCTGTCCCGGGACAAGAATATTGGTCCCTTTTAGGAGTGATGCATTACCACCAGACTCAAGTTCATCATTGGCAACAAGAGCCTTTTTGCTGATTATTCGGTAAATCTCCGTCAAAACTGTCAAGAAAGCAGACTCAACGTTTGTGGACTCAAGGGCTGATGTCTCCATAAAGAAGAGGTTTTCCCTCTGTGCAAACTCTTTGGCATCCTCAGTTGGCACAGCTCGAAGTGTCCCAAGGTCACTCTTATTGCCAACAAGCATGATTACTATATTTTTGTCTGCATGACCGCGTAATTCATCCAGCCATCTAGCCACATGATCGAAAGACTGCCGCTTGGTTATGTCGTAGACCAGCATAGCTCCCACTGCACCTCTATAATATGCACTGGTAACAGCTCGATACCTGAACAAATGAACAAACCAGTGAACCAAAAACAAAAATTAAAAAGTAGAGCAAAACATCAGGATCCAACTTAAAGAAATTCATGACTTGGCAAAATCCTGATTTTGATGTTTGCAGTTGCTCTAACCACTAACGAAGCGGTTTCTTAATCCTCATATTCTCTAGAAGCGAGTAGTCTGGGGCAGTTATGATACAAAACTACGGTTAAATTAAGATACCCAACAATATCTGAAGATTAAGAAAATTATCCTATCAACTAGCACTTTTGCTTGACAATGCAGGCCTAATCACTAGAGACACATCCATCCATGTTCAGAAGTTAGCCCATGCCTATATTACATCATGGTAAGACTGCCCAGTTAAGCTCCATAAATCTCTCGGTGGCAATTATCATAGGGAAACCCGATGCCCAATAATGCATCGCAATAAATAATGTTGTGTACAGCATGTCATATCATGCAAACAAAGATGGTTTAAGTTTAATATTCTAGATTTTGCCCCAGAAATTCTTATTTTACCTCTCTTATTCATGTGCATCAGATGCCTCACCTTCTTCCAAATACGAACCACAATAATAAAGCTTGTCAGAAATTATTCAATTGTCCACTTTAGCGCAACCAAATTTAGCATTACTGTGTCCTAAAGACAGCAGCAGCGGTGATACTATGTCAAAAGAGGTCAGTCCTGACAGTACTCCAGATAAACTACCTGCACTTTATGTGGTAATAAGGAAGAATCACGTTAGCGTCTCTTTTTCTCATGTTTGTATTCCAAGCAAGAATGTAGGGGAGTACTTCAACTGTTAAATGATCAAAGAAATGCAGCAGGCTGGCAGGAAGAGTTAGCTCTTGGAATCAGAAAAAGGGAAGGGAAAGTCTCTTGATTTGATTATATACAGACTTCGCTGGACTGGATATATTTACTGCATTCAGCAAGCCCAAAACCAACTGCCTTTCCAAAACTCAAGAGAAGATCCCCAGTTGATAGTCAAGAAGATCAGGAATATTGTAAGGCCGCGACACTTTTCTGTAACCAATGTGCAAAACAGGGTAGGGACCAGCTTATACAAGCAGTCCTTCTTACGAGGACAGGCCAATAATGCCAGCTTTTGCGTTTTTGTACATTTTGTAAATCCCCACATGGGAGGTAACTGTCAGTGAAGGAAATAAAGGAAACCTCCGGCTTTACAGAAACAAAATTGTCCTTGGTCTCCAAAAAGACCATTAGAAATCCATCGCCACCTAAAAGTTGTTCCTATCAGCTTCTTGCACGCGCGCACACACTAGTGATTCAACTTAAATTCAGCTTCTTCATTACCATTCACCCTTCATGTTCAGCAAGCTCTACAGAATCTTCTTCAATTAAATGATCCCTCAAGCTCAGAAAACAATCAAGCCATCGCACCAATTGACAATAGGGAAAAGCCGCGAAATTTATAGAGGGAATGATTACTCTGCTCGTTTGTCGTACCTTTCTTGACCAGCAGTATCCCAAATCTGTGCCTTGACGGTCTTGTGATCGACGGTGAGGGTTTTGGTCTGGAATTCAACTCCGATCGTCGCTTTCGAATCTAAGCTGAATTCGTTCCGGGAGAAACGAGCGAGGAGCTGGGACTTGCCAACCGCGGAGTCACCGATCAACACAACCTTGAATACGTAGTCTATCTTCTGGTTGTAATCGGCGTACAAGTTCGACATCTCCCCTCCCGGTATTCTCCCGGACTGTCTACCCCGGTCAATCGCTCTCCGGGCACCTGATCGTTCAGGCGGTGAAACAGGGGTAGGCGCGCGCGCTGAATCCGCAGAAGATTCCTAGGGCTTTCAGGGTCAACTGACGAAGCTAATAAGCTGGACGGAGGGAGAGAGTTTTGGGGTTTCGTTGAAAGGGAAAGGAAGGAAGTCTGGGGCACGACGAGGGAACGAATGACATGGGAAAGTGACGAGAAAGTGGGAGAGACAGCAAACTCAAAAACTCCGCCTTCGCGACCCGACTGGACCGGACCGGACCGGACCGGACCGGACGTTAATGGGCTCCTTTCTCGTCTCCTCAATGCTTCATTCGCCGTCTCCTCCCGGACTTAGGCGACGTCGTTTCTTACTTTTCCGTAACGTTGTAACGTTTGTTTTTTCATGAATATTTCCATTTAAATAAATACTAGAGGCTTACCCGTATTGTGTATAATATATATTGTATCAATAAAAATTATTAGAAATATTTATTTATGCATGATTGAAAAGAGAAATTATTTATAATTAATTTTTCAAGTAAAAATAATGTGTACTTAACTTTTAAATTAAATACATATAAAAGTGTATCTTATAAATGAAATTAGATTCATAATCTTAAATTATTCCCGCAAACATTATTTTTAAAAATGCATTTTAAATAGGCACTTTCAGTTTTGTATAGAAAAATACACTTTTCAAAACTGAAAGCACATTTTTAACCTGGGCTTTTAAAATAGTATTCACGAAAATAGTTTAAAATTTATCACTCCTTAACAATCCAGTCATGAATGGACGGTATTTTTACACAATTCTCTAGCTTCTCTGCTTCTATTCCGATAAAGTTATCCTCCCATATTTGGGCTCTGTATTTTTGTTATTTATAATTTTTCTCCTGTTGTTTCAATTCTTTTCACGTGATGTCGTAGCATTGTCGAGCTTGCTCAACAGTCAGTTGAAGTCTGACATTCTTTCAAATACGTGATTGTTAGTTAAAGTTGGCATTTTTTCCGAATATTTGTTGAAGCTACCAACAATCAACTAAAGCAATTGTCTTCACTAGAATGGAGAGGAAAATAGAGAGTAGGGCTAGTAATTCGTGCCGGCCCAGCACCAAAATGTTACGAGCCATGCCAACGAGGCACGGGAACCCTAATGGCCTGAAATCACTGGGCCCAAGCACAGCACAGGAAGGCATCGAGTCGCACGGCGCGACACGGCGGGCATGGAAGCTAAATGACTAGGTGTGAGCTTAGTTGGTGGGGCTCAGACCTTGTCTCTCAATAAACAAGTGCAGGCTAACTTTACTGATGTTGCTACGAGATGAACATGGTCGAACTATTAGAGAGGGAGAGACCAGCCAGTGCGATGATGCTAAGGAGAAAGGATGATAAAAGTTGGAGCTTTGGAGGAGGAAGGGCAGCGGTAGGCCAGCAGTAAGTAATATTAGGACTTAGGCATAGTGTTTCTTTTCTGATTTAGGGTTTCATTAGTTGAGTCTATAGTGTTGCTCAACAAATTACATTTTTTTAAAAAAAATTTTACATAACAGGCTTATGGGCCGGCACGGCACGTTTGTGTCGCGGCCTAGCATGCCCGAAAAAATAAATGGGTTGTGCTGGCACGTCACGAAAAGGGAATGGCCCGAAATTACCTAGCCCAAGCATGGTTTTTTCGTGTTAGACTTGTGCAAGCCCATTGGGCTGTGCCTAATTCTGTCAGGCCTAATAGAGAGCTTCTATTTTTATTTCTCATTTATTACTGTGAAACTCAATGATAAGAGTAATTACTCAACGGAGGAGGCTGATACTATAGAGACCAGCCTTTTAGGGAAAATTGACATTTTCTAAATATGTGCACGAATTACATTTAGGAGGTGTTTGGATTGATGTAATATAAATATTTTACATGAAAAACGAGTAAGTTTACATCCCATTTTATACTGTTTAGATATAAAAGGGAGCTCAATTTGGTTTTACTAGGTTCTAATATTTTTTACTGGGCCATGAGGGTTTGCTTGTAAAGCTTTTACAGCATCTTGGGACAGCATTTCCACATTACAGTGGGTTCACTGGTCAATCTATTTAAAATTACAAAAGAAACCAAGAAAGAAAAAGACTCGGCTGTGACTAGATGAGAGAAAAGGCTAGGAAGAAAAGATGTGGGGAAATTGTATTTTTGTAAATGGAACAATATAATATTATTATTTCATTTATTTTCCATTTAAAATATAACATTTACCAAACACAAATTGTGAAATTGTAATTTTCCTTGAATTTCATTTTATATCGTAATCTAACAATACTCGAATTAAACTCTTTCTTGTGTCTCAATAGAAAAGAAAAGCAAAATTGTAACTTTTTTCTTTGGACTTAGCCCTTATTTGGTTTGGTGTAAAGTTCCCAACTTTACATGGAAAGTTGATAATTTTACATCGTATTTTGTCATGTTTGGATGTAAAATATAGAGTATTCTTATTTCACCGGGCCTAAGAAATTTTAAAATGCCAGGAAAAAAGAAAACCCAGTAAAGTGATTGTTGTAGTCGAGATGGATGGAAAAACTACTTCACATGTGAGACCCACTAGTAAAAAATCATATTTACCCTTTGCTCCATTCTCTCAAATCATCACCCCACCATTCCTATTTGTCGGGAAAATAAGGGTAATATTGTAAAATTGCCTCATCTATCCATCACATCTAATTTGAAATTCTCTAATTCCTGACAATTTAAAGTACTTATGAGACAGAACAATTCCATATTGCAATATACTTTTCATTGTAAAGTAATAACTTCCTATGTAATTTTACTTTTGATCGTAGTCTATTAATAACCGAACCAAATGCCCCCTTATGGTCTTGAAGTTTGGTGGCAAGGGCAAATAGGTCAAATCATAGAACCTGAAATCAAATTTTACTTGCAAAGCCCACTACACTAATTTACCGTTAAAGGCCGGGCCGAGGCCCAGTTATCAGCTGCGTTGAATATGAAATTTTGTGGAGTACTTTATCCTGTTAATGTAACCGCTCGAACTGGACCGACGCGAGTGGGAGCGGAGCAGCTCGATCTCGTCTTCCTCGGAGACGTAAGCTTGGCCGGCGACACCCGAGACGGTGACGGAGATGGACAACGGCACCCGTTTCAAGACTTTGAGCGCCCTGCCTCCCCTACACTTGCATTTCCGCTCAAGAAGCTCCCTTCTTAGCTGTTTCCCTTCACCTCACCTCAAGCACAAGTTCTACCCTTCTCTCTTCTGTTACTCTGCGCACCTCAATTCCCTCCGTGACTGTCAGTGCCTTCCTCATTGATTGATTGATTGATTTCGACTCCTGGACGATGCTAATTAATTCAAAAAAAAGGTATTTGTTTGTTGCTGATTCGATTTCAGCTGAGCGAGAGAAGGGGGATGATTCTAGCTTACCGAACGGGCATGGGGATGCGGTCAGAGAGCTCCAGCAGGACAACAGGTTTCTTCAGGTTGTTCTGGTATCTCCTCAGGTACTGCAACTGCAACACTTAATCTAAAAAAAATCTCAAGTATTTGCAATCCTGATGACTAGTTTTAGTGAGAAATCTGGTGGATTCTGAGTTGGAATGAGAAATCTCTGTCCTGCTCTGCCTGCTGTCTGTGTTGTTTGTCATTCATATGTAACGGTCTGTCTCCACCAGTTGTTCACTGTGAAAGAACCATCCAGTTTGTATCTGCAAGCAATATGCATCTCTGTTTAAGGTGACAGGACACATCACCGCCTTGTTTCTGATTTACTTGACAGATTCCTGGCAACACGGGGTGCATTGCAAGAACATGTGCAGCATCAGCGGTTGGACTTCACCTAGTTGGGGTGTGTGTGTTTCTGGTTAGCTTGTATGCGATGCTTTTCCTGTTTCGGTAGCTTTCCAATGAAGGCAACTGGCCCAATTCTGACAAATCGATGATATGCTATATATGGTTGTTAATCCAGATTTATTCTAGGTTTGGGTGAACTGGGAAAGCAATGAAGGACTTTTAACCATGTCTTGAAAAACTTATGATGGGCTCCTTGAGACCATCATAATACACCACTCACATTATCATTGATAATTTATTAGTAGAATTTATTGGATCAGTAGGCTTTTCCATGAGATCAACTTTCTTGCTTTTATAACATCAATGCTGGGACTAAATGCATCAAAGTGCCACATGCAGCCCCTGGGATTTCAAGTGGATGATTCAAAACTTAAGCGTGCAGGACTCGATTACTGGCCGTATCCTCTAAATGTGTTATATCATTAGTAGTTTGCATTCCCTGAGTAACATGGATGGTCACACTCTCAGAGACACCTGGCATTTGCTTTGACACTGGTCACCTAAATTTAAGTTAGTTGTTGTTGTAGACCCTCCTGCAGCATTCCTTTGTCAAGTGTCATTTAGTTACACGACTTGCTCATAGTTATACTTGGCATATGAATGAAAACTGTAGCTTATCACAAAGCTGTTGATCTGTGGATTCGCCCAGGAAAGCCAAGATATTTGTACTGTACTCTCTGCCTCTTACCTCATCTAGTGCAGGGCATATCATGGGAACAGTTTGGATTCTTTCAGAATAGAGATGAATTAAGTTGCAATAAGTTGTGTTGTACATCTTAACTTACTAAAACAGATATGTTGTTGTTAAAGTTCATGACTCCTGGGAAGAGTTTCGAGAATACTTCAGAAAACAGGTCCGCTTTTCCCCCTCCTCTAGCAAATGAAATGAGAATTCTCCTTCTCTATATCTCTAGGAAATTTCTTATTTGCTGGTGCAGGAGGGTCAAAAGAGATTGCTGGCATTCACAAAGAGGGGAACAGAAGTACACTCTGTGAGTTGCCTCAACCAATTGTCTCACTTCCTTTGGTTATTTTGCCCTACATTTAATATGCAACTGAAACAGCCTGAAAATACATATATCTCTTATCCATGTAAGTGCTAAACTCGTCAGCAGCATACTCTGATCTAAGATACTGATGCTTATCTTCTTTTAATGTATAACGTTTTACGTAAAATGCGGGTCTCCCCTAATATGCCAGTCTGTAGATGCCTTGTGCTCACTCTCCCTGTCAGTTCAGGTGTCGAGTTGAGATATTTATTGTAAAGGAAAGAGATCAATCAATGACTTGCCTTCCCAAATGTGGATTGTATGTTGTAGGAATTTTCATATAGGAAAGGTGATTGGCTTGTATTTGGCTCAGAGACTTCTGGACTACCGCCAGAAGCCCTCCTTGATTGCAAGAGTGAGATGTTCGGTGGAGGCACACTTCGGATTCCTATGGTGGAAACTTATGTTAGATGCCTAAACCTCTCGGTTAGCGTAGGGATTGCATTATACGAAGCTTGCAGACAGCTTAAGTACGAGCAGCTACAGATTCCATCAGAGACATGTATCAACAACGAGCAGCCATTCATCACAGAGGACATTTTTGCCTGAGAATATGAGGGCATTGTGAAATGGTTCAAGTCAACAGTGGAAGCGGTAAAATTCCTCTACTGAATTATGTGCTGAAATGGTTCGCTGACCGGAGCACTGGAAATCTTGCTGATGGGACTGTCTCATAGCTGGCATTAGTACCTATCGAATGGGGCAAATTCTGGATCGCCCTGAGGACCGTCAACAGGTGCAACTTTTGAAAACCGTACTGATGATTTCGACATGTTGTATCAGTTAAGCAAAGCAAAGCAATTCTTGACTGAGTAAGAACCGGTCATTTATTAACAAGGCAGGAGATAGAGTCTCTCTCTCTTTTCTGGAATTGGGTTTCAGGTAGCTTGGAAATTGAATTGGAGGAGATGTCACATGAGGGACAAGAGAAGGCAGGTGGAAGAAGGGGGTTAGGCTGCATGGCTTAAATGCTGAATTTTTGGTACCAGCTCATTCTCTTGAATGTGAAGCCGAAGTTCCCGTGCATCCATAACTATTTCCCTACTAGATATTAGGTGTGTGTTTCACTCTATAAATAAAGAATCAATGAGAGAGAGAGAGAGAGAGTTTTTTTTTTTTTTAATCACGAGAAAGTATGGGAACTGCAGTGGTGATCCCCGTTTTTCTAACTACGTAATATACGGATTTTCATATTCAATTGTGGATAAATCAGCTTTCGGGTCTAACTGATCAGGATATCATCATTAAAGTTTAGTATAGTTCAAAAAGTCAGTATCTTTTAGATTCGGGTCCAAATAAAAGACTTGTCATATGTTTTAACTTAAATGGGCAGATGAAATTTGAATTCGGGACTTTAATCTTAGTAAATTATATAAGAGTGAGTTTTGAATCATTAAATTAAACTAATGGCAGTGAGAGTTGGGGTGATTGATATCCAATCCATGTGAGGACTCTGAATGATGCAGAGATGCAATTAAAGACAAACAACAAACACAGAGGACAACCCAGCCCATGTTCCCAGGTCACCTCACCGCAGAGCATTTAACCTCCAATTCCACGATGCTCTGTCGGACCACCAGTTTGAATGTTCTTCAGAGATCGGCAGATCACTCTGTTCGATTAAACTCGACGAACCCAGGACGGGAAATCCGGGAAAAACGCACCTCTGTCTCGTGGTCCGTCCGGTCACCGTGCAGTTGAAGAAGTATGGACAAGGGCCGAATGGCTCCCCCAGTCTCGACCTCAAGAGAGATGAAAAATGCCTATGTCACCGATGAATCATGTACATGATCGAACGATGGATGGATCGGGACGGACGGATGGATGGATGTGTCCATTTTGGTACATAAAGATATTATTATTCCTCATCGCACTCCCATGGGAAGCTACGCAACCAAACAAGTAGGGCAATAATTGGAAGCCCCATCCAGCAGGCAGCAGCCCACTATTCTTTTAGCTGTGAACTCCTTTCACCCCATGATAACAGTCTCCTGGCAGCCACCGACGCCAATGCTCCAGTAATTCAAAGCTCACTGGCACGGTGATGTTTAGAGGTTAAGATTTCAATTTCGAATTTTCTCTATGCAAATCTGCTAGAACAAGTTTTTTTAACCTGTACCTCACTGGACACGACTCCCTGGAATATAGTAGTTCTTGGGGCCCAAGGTCAGTACTAGTAGTTCGATTCTTCTGATAGATTCGCGGTTGATCACAGATTCGAATATTATGTGATAAAATGGTTGGATCGTGGTAATTGTTTTTTTTTAAGGAAGTGTTTGGTTTCAAAATCTATGATTGGGATTTACGAATAAACAATGGGATTTAAATGTAAATAAATTAAGATATGATATGAAAAGTAGAAAGGCAAAAGAGGACAAAAAAAAAAGGTGCTATCTTTCATATAATTCCTCATCTCTGTCGTCCTTTTCGACCATATTTTATAATAATAATAATAATAAAATATACCACTTCGATTCAGAGATAGAGAGAGTGATATATCATGTAATATTTGATCTTATGCCTTCAGTAGGATCATCATCCATGGCTGCTGCTCCCTTACAGTTGAATCACCTGACCCAGACCCAGACCCAGACCCAGACCCAATTTCGAGCTCGAGCCAAGGTCAATTGACTGAAATTAAATTTAAAAAAAAAAAGAAATAGAAAAGACATAGCAAATGTACGTACACAGATGGGGCGTGCGTGAATTCACATATTATTATGGAAAACTGCCAGTAGCTAGCTAGCATATGATCGTAGATCGAGCTACTAGCAAGTCCTCAATGGGTTCCCGCAGAGGCAGTCGTTGTAGTCAAAGGATGAAGCTTCGAGGTGCTCGAATGGCTCCCCCATCGGTATCGGCCCGCAGAGGTGGTTGTGGCTCAGGTCGAGGTGGCCGATATACTTGGAACCCGACAATGTGGTCGGGATCTTGCCCTTGAAGTTATTGTGGGACAGGTCCAGGGCCATGAGGTAAGTCCTCGGGCCGAAGACGTCTGGGATGGTCCCCTCTAGGCCGTTCCGGCTCACGTTGAGGATGCCGATGCCGGAGTTGCTGAGCAGCGACCCTGGAATGTGGCCGGTGATGGAGTTGGAGTCCAGGTTCAGGGTCGAAAGCACCGGCATTTGTCCTAGTTGGTCCGGGATCGAACCGCTGATGTGGTTCATTGACAGGTCGAGGTCGGCGAGCCGGTACATGGTCGCGATGGAGCTCGGGATCTGCCCTGTGAGCTGGTTCCGGGCCAGCAGCAACCGGCTCAGCATCGAGAGCTTCCCGATGTCGGACGGGATCTGGCCGGAGATCCTGTTGTTCCGGAGGTCGAGGTGCATGAGGCTGGACATCTGGACGATCGACGCCGGGATCTTGCCGGAGAGCTCGTTGTCGGCGAGGTTTAGGACGGTGGCCTTACGGAGGTTCCCGATGGCCGGTGGGATGCGGCCGGAGAGCCGGTTGCCGACAAGGTCGAGAACACGGAGGGATGGCAGGGAGGTGATGCAGTCCGGTATCTCCCCGGCGACGCCCTTCCAGTCGGCGATGACGAGGGTGGTGAGGCGGTCGAGCTTGCAGACGGAGGGGCTGATGGAGCCGGTCATGTAGCCGGATCGGCCGGCCTTGAGGAAGACGGGGTCCTCGGACTCGCCGCGGAGGTTGATGTCGGCGACGCGGTGGTCGGTGGGGTCGCAGCTGACACCGTACCAGTTGCGGCAGCAGTCAGTGCCGGACCACGTGTTGAATATGCCGAGGTAGGGCTCGTTGAGCGAGGCCTTGAAGTCCAGCAGAGCGGCCCTGTCCGAAGCCGGGCAGCCCTGGACAGCCGCCGCTAGAGCCGTGACGACGGAGAAGAAGAGCACGAGCGCCGGTGGCCGGCTCATCTCAGTGGGTGCTCGAGTATAATGTCGATAACAGTAGACGTAATTGATGGAAGGTTGCAATAATAACAGCAACGGCTATCCGTCTCTGAGGGTGCGAGCGAGGCAGAGGGTGCGAGGAGGTCACTTATTTAAGGGGGAGAAAGTCTTTCACATGGTACTGTTGTTATTGATCAATAAGAATCAATCATTATTAAAATTGTCTTATTACTTTTTAAGTTTCACAAAAAAAATATAAAAATTATTAATTGTAATTGGCTGATATCTGTAGGCACTGTTATAAGATAATATCGTGGCATAAAATACTCTCTCTTAAAGTGGACATCGGAAAAGTACGTTATATAAATTATCATTCAGATCTTAGTATAAGTAAGATTGAATCTTTAACTTTTAGGTAATGAGAAGGAATCTTTTACTTAAACGAGGCACGATATTACGAGGGTGGCGGTGGACTCGATGTAACCGTGACGTTGACCGTCTCCTGGTAACGAGGTACGCATTTTGACAAGGTGAAAGAATATCTCTCCTCCCATCTTCAAAAGGGGAGAGATCACGGGGTGCATGCATAAGGAATTAAATATAAATAATTTTTTAAGTAAAAATAATTTATTTATATTTTTAAATTATATTATTTTAAATTGGGAATTGTGATACATAAAATTGTAATGTTTAAATTACTAATAAATATAAAGTGAAAAGGAGATACCGGAAAAGAGGAGACCGCGAATGGGAAGTAAGTGGTGAGGGAAAAAAATGTGCTTGTTAGATGTTCATGTGAAGTTTATTATTATATCCTTATTCAACTTTCTTTTTATCTTAAGGTCATTAAAAATTCACTTTTTATATATAAAAGTGTAAAATAGAATTTAAACTGAGACAGAAACTGTTTTATCATTACATATAATGATAAATATATTACAGGTTAAACAATATTTAATATATTAATATAGCATTTATAATTTATCATATATTTATAACTGTATTTACTAATTCATTTAACACATTTACCGGTCTCATGTACCATGTAATATATATTCGTTACGCATGGAAGAACCGGAGAGGCACATGCGAAATGGAAGGCAGGCAGAACCCGGCCGACATGTATGCGTGACTGTGTGATCTGATCTTTGGTGAGTGCCTACCCATGTTGCTCTGTTTTCTTTTTCCTTCTTAAATTTCGCAAAAGTTATCATATTATAAATTTTCTCTATCCACAAGATTTAAATCGATACGTTATTTAAGATTAATAAATGTCTTACTATCTTAGCAAACTCGTATATGTATGTCCTCCTTCGATTTCAAGTCAATGGATAATGGTGATTAGAAAAAATTAAGGGAATAATACTATATATAGAACAAGATCGCGTGGGATGATGATACAAAATCTGTGACAATTATTATTGTTATCATTATTAATTGACGATAACGTGGGTGGGTGGATTGGTGGGACAGTGGTCTTTTACATGTATACGTAGACATACACACGAACCTTCAAAGCTTGGTCTCTTGGTTGCATGTGCACAGGAATGGGGGTGTGTGTAGCCAGCGCGTAAGTTGCACGAAATGTTTTGTCGCTTTACGTCGCGGTCAAGATCTACTTACGGTCATCCAATTAAGCCATGCACAGTTAATCAAGGCTAAGAGGATCCTCCATATCATGAGAATAGCATTCACGCCTAAAAAGGTAAGAGCTTTGCTTAGGCAATGATTAAGAAAGGTGGATAAACGAGCAATCAGAGGAAGTGGCGTAACAGTTTCCAAACTCATTCTTGCGTGGTTTTTCAAAATCAAGAGTCCCGTGTCAAATGTACTATGCACATTGGCATAAAATTATTTGTTAGAATTACAATGTTTGGAACAGTGTTCGATGGAGAACGACTTCTGTGAATTAAATAGAAATAGCTATCCCTTCCTCTTCAAATGCCTAGCAGACTGACTTAGGATTAGAGATGGGGTGGTTGGAGTAGTAATGCTCGGTGGACTCAGCCTGTTTGCCCAGGCTTGGTGGGTGCATTGACACCACCTTCTTCTCATCCTCATCCTCCTCTATAGCTTATACCATCAGTTTCACTCAACCAATCTACAGAGTCTCATGCGTATGAAAACACATAGCACGTGTAAACCCAGAGCTCAGAGATACAGACCGACCCCGGACAAATTTGAACCTCAGATGATGATGATTATTATGCTAACATTTCTCCTTAGGATAAGGCCAAACCTTGGAGGGTTATCAACCTTCCCCGATCTACCTACTCTTTTGTGCTCCCCATATTACCATCGAGAAGATGATGCATGTAATCATTCAACTACCGCACGACTGTGTCTTACCACTTGTAACCGACAACAGATTCAGATTCTTGTAAAGGATGCAAACCAGAAAACAATGGATTGGATACACAATCACCACAAGCGTCAGAGCATGAAACTGTATCCAGCATAGCATCTCTAATTGAAAAACAACTCTTCGTTTCTTGACAAACAAAATAGAGGAAGGAAAAAAAATTATGGGGCATAGCAGCTCCGCTTAATCTTCCTCGTCAATGACCTTGGTGCCCAACCCTTTCAACCCCTCGGGTGGGATCTCCGCCACAGTGACCAGAGAGAAGAATTCCTCCTTGGCATCTTCTTCATCATTCCTCTTACGGGCAATCCGGACACGAACCCTCCTAGGCACACTCCGGATCCCACGGCTCCAGACATGCTTGTTCAGCTTAACATCCACTCTAACATCAGTTGTGCCCATAGCCTTCTGGGCAAATTTCCTGATTTCCTTGATCGCCTTAGGAGCCTTCTTCTTGAATGTGCTGCAACATTACAAAATAGAATTTAGGAGGGGACTTAAGCTAGGCAGTGCAATGACACACACGAAGCAAAAACTGAAGACCCATATTGACCCGCAATGCTGCCGTGATTACAAGGCAACATGAGTCTAGCTCCCATAGAACTGGAGAAAGCAAGTTTACTTGAACCATCCTAATAAGGAAAAGAATTTTCAGAACATATCCTATAAATATTTCTCCACATACCCTGATGGACACCATAAATTGAGGCAAATGAGTAGAAAGGGGGAAAGAGAAGCAGAAAATGATGTCTGAGGATAAAAGAAGAGGGAAATGGAAAAGGAAAGAGGGGAGATTAATGAATCCATATGACTCCTATGCTATTGCTATTGTAATTGCTATTACACAGTCTTCAGTTCGTCAACGAGCAGCTTTGAGCTTTGGAAAACAGTCAATTCACAAAAAAAACTTGTTAAACCATCAACTTGATTTAAATCAAATTCCTGCTAGAAGCAGTCTGTGTTCAAAACAAAAACTCCACAGAAGATACAGTAAAGACCCATGCTCCAAATGAAAAGTCGGAAAAAAAGTACAAAGTAACACATACCAGTAGCAACTATGTTACATCACTGAGATAGCAAGATTGAAAAGCATTGACAACACCAATCAAAAAAAGAAACGAAAAGCATTGACAACTATGATCAATAAGCAGCACGGTAAACACCCTAAGCTCCTTAACAATTCCTAAATCTGACAACAGAGTAACATCAAAATTCATGAAGACTCACTCCATAAGCTCAACCACATCTTAGAGGTACTTAATATTATTGATGTTCCTCGACAGAAAAGCAAAGCAAAGATTTGCCAATTTCTTCAAGCATTGATGCATTAAGTAACAATGTATAACTCCACAAGAGATTTGAGTAGGTTCACAGATCAAGCCTAATGGAATTTTTACTTGTGACGAACCACATGAACAGACATGAATTCCAGAAAATCAAGCCTTCTAATTTAACACTACATTAGCAAGTGCGGAATGATAAGACCTTCAAGTCAATCACGTATGCAGTAAGTAGAAATGCAAACTAGATGAAAGCTTCAATCCCATATCGTTCGACACATTTTCACATGAATTACCAGGGCTATTGAGCTTCGTTGCATTAAAAATCAGATAACCGAAGTCCAGTCTTCCGATCCTAAAGGATCATCAATGGACTTTATTCAACAAAAGTAAGCGGCCTTATTTCGCTCTTCTGATAAGAACACTTGCTGATTGTAAATTTGTAACAAAGTGGCCATTTCCAGATCAGCGCAGACCAACGAGGAGAACCATCTGATTCTAAAGATCTACATCAAATAAGCCCAATACTAACTGCACCGGATCCAAATATCAAAACCTCTTCTAAGCTGAGTCAACATCAGCGAACGACGCAACCAGAAGGAGGAGATCGATGACGCAAGAAAGAAAGTACCATCCGTGGAGGCGTTTGTGGAGGTTGATGGTGTACTCCCTGGTGACCACCTCTTCCTTCCGCCCTTTGCTCTTTCTGTCCGCCATTACTCCCTCCGCTCTACTTCCCGCAGCTGACGGCTCCGCCGAATCCTCCCTCAATCTCTAGCGCTGCTACTGACTCAAAAACCCTAACTTGTATTTATATGCCAGCTCAACATGCCCTGATTACCCTTCACGCGACAAGAAACCACTAAATTGCCCCTACAGCGCCTGCCTTGCCTTCTCAAATAACGTAACTTAATAAATATGGGCTGGGCTTCTCTTTTGATTATCAGGCCCAATGTGATGGGCCAGTCAAAGTCAAACTCCCATTTCTTCTCCACTTTGACCGCAAACAAAATGTATGTATAATAACAAAGTTGATAGAGAAAGAGAGTTTGATACAGTTAATATCGTTTTTATTATCACGGATTTAATTTCACTAGTAGAACTTTCCATGACCCTTTTATCTTCTCTTCTTTCTACCCATTATAGGTTTGCGTGTCTCCTTTGTAAATTGAAAAAAAAATATAACAAGACAGTATTCACACTCGACAAGTGTCATTAAACAATTGACTTTTAGCCCGATATTTTGTTTTGATCTCAAGCGGGGAATAAACTACCATAAGATGGATTTTCTCTTCTGTTCTCGGACTGATATATGAGTCAAACTTTTTTCTCCAAACTCGATAAACTAACCATAAGTCAAGCATCTCTCTTCCAATCCCATGCTTAACAGGTCACAAATTCCATTATCGGCCTTGAAGTGGTGCGGGTCCATGTGAAAACCTACCATGATACCATTTAAGATATTCACTCAAACATACAAGAGTCTTGAGACCGTTTCCACCTAAAAATCTAAACTATCCAGTCATGATACCTAATTTTCTTACAAATAAAGTCTTTAGTCTCTTAACTCCCTAATGCGGAATTCGATCCTCAACAACTCTCCATGCCCTGCTGCCCTTTGAGGGAATGCGTGGTCTGCCAAGCATCTCCTTGAATTAAAAGAAATGAAAAGCTGCCCTGATTTGGTGTGTAGGGCTGGTAACCTCAAATATTATATGCTTATTGCCCTGCCCTAATTCATGGAATTGCAATTTCCTCGCTTCCCCCCAATCATTCTCCCAACAATCTCTGTTCCCCCCGGTATCATTATTGTAAAGAACCATGATCTGTCGGCCCCTTTTTGTTAACTGATTCAATCCCCCTTCCTCTGCTCTTTCATCCCTTTTCGACGAATTATAATCGATCGCAACGTTGGTTGCCACCCTTCCTTGTCGATGCCGCTCCTTAAAATCGTCCATTGATGCCGACTCGTCGTTGTGCGCAACTGGGAAGAGCTCTGGGCCACCCCTGGAGAATAGTACATTTGTAGGGGGGTTCTGCATCGTCGATGTCAACTTGATCGCTAGAAAAATCTTATACGTATCGAATATATTACGTGATATGATGAATCTTAAATTAATTAATATTTAATTAAGTTGATAAAAACATATAATTGTAAATACCCTTACTATAATGGTATATTAAATATTTATTAATTTATAATATACGTCATGTGTACAAGATAAATGAAGAATCTCTCCCACTTGCTTTTCATATTAAAGCCGAAAATCGGTGGGGGACTCGAACTCAAATTGCAGCACTAACTCAGCTCCACAGGGAACAGTGCCACATGTCAAGATCCAATTGGGCAGCTCACCATCACAGCTTTTCGACCGCATCAAAGGTCATGCAAAATTTTTTTGGCTGATTCAGTTATTGAATTCGAATTTTGTAAAAAAGATAACATTAAGGACTCATTAAATGGTGTAAAATTTTTTAATAATAAACAATATTTATATTCTTTATATATTGAAATAGGATTATAATCTCCTTAACGCTCCACGTAACAATTCATTGACCCTCTATGATCCACATGACAATATTTTTTTTCTTTTTCTAAGTAGTTTTGCTATTCTCTTTACTGTATATTCTTATCATCTTCATTTTATTTCAATAAATTATAAATATTTATATTTTTAATAATTTATATCACGTTGTAATAATGTTAATTTTATACTGATACAAATTTAAAAAAATGTTACAACTTGTAAAACTTTTTCCTCCTCCTCTGCCTGAAAAAATCTGATAATTTTAACTCGAGAAAAATTAATCAAATTAACTGTTTGAATATATTTTAATTAATATTTTTTATATTACGTAATAACATCCACTTAAAAATTTCTCCCCCAATTTTTTTTTTTCCGTGAGGCAGTGCCATCTCTCCAATTGCAACTGGGCCGGTACCTGTACAGGCGCGCTTGCTCCATCGCGTGGGAAGGGCGGCGCTGCGTCATTCTCCACATTCCAACTCGACAACTAATCACGGCCGTTGGATCTGACATCGAATCATGCAACCGTCACATGCTCCTGTTGTCCTTGATCTATTAATTTATAGTAACCCATTTTTCCCATTTCCAATAAAATATAAACAGCATCGTTTTTTCCTTTTTTTTTTCCCCTTTTGCTGAGTGCCAATGAACAGCATTAACATCATGTGAATTGCTTTCATTTCTTTATCGGACGCCCGTACGTGGAGTTTCCTCATTGGGTCGCCGAAGCCGTCGATATTTTCTGACCAAATTCTCGCGATAAAACTCTTTGACACGTCCAAATCACGGGGCCCGCGTGCCGTTCCACCAATCTGACGACCGACAAATTTGCAGCTCCTGATCGGACTGCAACATGACCAAACACGCCTTCGGTAACTCCTAAATTTACATCGGATGCCACAACGTTAATGTCACAATATGGTTCTTGATTCACAAATCACGCCACCAACTCCACGGCCACAATTATCTATTAATTTAAATCCAAATATTTTTTTCTAAAAAAAGTTTCTTTAAAATTAAAATAGAGAAAAAAAACCATAACAGAGAGGAAAAAGAAAAAGAAAAAAGAAAAATAGGAGAACGGCAGGTTTCATCGAACGCAAAGGATCACAACCGAAACACGTTGATCTTCAACTTTTCTGGTGATGATCGGGGGCCTTGGATGCCCTCGTCTCCGAATTTTCTCGTTCTAGGTAGTAACCGCCGTTGAAGGAGACGGCGAGATCGAATCTCGATGTGTGGGAAACTCCAGATTTGCCAGCTCCGGTTCTCTCCGAAACATCAAACTCTAAGGATTTTCGCGGCTTTGACCACCGGATTCTCTCTAGCGATGGCCTCGCGGCCGGCCGCCTTGTAGTCATAGCTGCAGTCGTGTCGATCCGAGTACCGGTGATCCGCGCAGAAGAGCTCGCCGCAGCGGCACCGGAACCCGGTCAGGCCTACCTTCCTCCTGCAGCCGGAGCACCGATTCACCTCTCTCCTCGCCGTTGACTCGACCGCGGGTGGCGTCGAAACCTGGACCTGCCTCCTGATCGTCACCGTCGGCGACCTGGTACGGTCGGGCGATCGATGCGGGCTAGATCTCGTCCTCTTCTCGGCGGAGAATTTGAGGACCGAGCCGCCGCCTGAGCTGACCGAGGAGGTGCTGCTGGTGATGGTGGTGGCGGAGGCGGTGGAGGAGGAGGAGGAGGAGGAGGAAGCGGCCGTGGTGGCGTTGAAACAATTCTGGCACATGTTGTTGGTGGCTGGATTACCGGTGACGCCGCAGTTGTTGGCGCAGAGCGCGAGGGTCTCCGGCACCTTGAACTCTGTCTCTTCCTTCTCCGTTCTCTGAGCCATTTCTCAGAAGATTTCGATGCGCGGAACTGGAGAGGAGAGGAGAGGAGAGGAGGAAGAGGGAGGAAATGGGAAATCTTGGGTAGAGAGAGAATTTTGCAAAGGAGGAGAAAAGGGGAAAGGGCAATTTAAGGGATGGAAGAGGTCGGTTCTGGCGATAGATATGGCCTCAAGGTCATGGTGACGCGTTTCAAACAATACTGCTGGCTGCATTTCACATAAATGCCCCTGTGACTTTTGCATATTTACGGCGTCGGCCCTTGCTTGCTTTTTCTTTATTGGCTCCGACGTCTAAATGTCCATTATTGAGGAAAAAAATCTTTTTTATTAGAAAATATCTCTCATTAATTAAAAGTGCCACGCACCCATACATAACAGTCGACATGTTATTATATCTTATCTTCTTAAATAAAATTTAAAGTTCGATTATTGTAAAAATAAAATACACACATTAAGAAACTTTTTTTAATACGTCGATATGATTTGAGCATTAGTGAATAAGAAGTTAGTGGGTTAAATTTTTAAATATGTGTAACATTTTTTATTAACGTATTGAGCACTAATCAATGCATCCGATTCAATTAAAAATCTTTCATTTACTTAAGACAGTTAATACCGTCTTAACCTCTTGAATTTAATCTCTTTTTTCTATCTCTTCTAATAATATCTGTTTCATTTTAGAAAAAAATAAAAATAAAAATTTCCCTCTTCAACTCATTTATTCACCTCGGACATCCATTTTGTATTCTACGTACTTTTTTTTATATCGATGGTATCCGATACTGTAATAATTGACTAATCCATCGATCGATATATTATATTGTCTGAAGCCCGCCAATAATTCCTATATACCGGCTCCATGGAGGGTCGAATTTTAAATATGATATACTATGTATTATCAACTCACTTGTAAATCTGTGTCAAAGGCATAATGAAGACACACGCGCGCATAACTTTAGTCTGTCTCTTTCTTTCAAATGGAGAGTAGAGGAAAATGGCCATATGGGGAGGGAGAAGCCGACTTGTTTTCGTAAACCTTTTTGAAAAGCATCTCTGAGATAAGGTAACAGCGAGTAATGGAGGGCAATGTCGGTAATTCGCAGGCGATCCCACTGTAGGGTGTCATGTATGAATGGGCCGCCCCATCTGACCTGACTGGACCGTCCAGAAAGAAAGAGAGAAAAAGGACAAATACATTTAATTGTGTTTGTGTGTTCCCCGACCACTACCCTACTCGCGTGCCGTAACGCGTGGTCTCTCAACCGCCTTCTCCGCACCCGCATATTAAATTAAATTGTTTTTAGCTGAGAACATTTATCTGCAGACTGCAGCGGGGGGAAATATTCCCATTTGCCGTTTAAAATTTTGTTTTGATAACCAAGGCATCGGACCTGATTAGCGGGGCTGCGATACCTTCTCTTTTGAGCACATGTAATATTTTTCAAATCACGTGTATCGGATAAGTTAAACGAATCTGACAGAGCTCTAAGATCCCCACTCATGAGAAAATGCATTATGGGGATTCTCCAAAGTCTTAACACCCCGGTTGCCCCTCGTGGACATTGCCATGTCAAAATTAACATAGAAGGACGGAGGACCCTGCTGTGGTCTATTCTTAAATTCGAATTTCGTTCTAAATAATATTATTATAATAATCTTTTAAATTTGAATATTAATGGCATATGCTTCTTAAAGTATATTTAACCTTCGGTGGCACTAAGTTGACTTGATCAGTATCGGTATTGGTTGTTCAGTTCTTTCAATATATTTACGGTCAAACATGAAAGCTCAAACATTATGTGAAGGGTGACTTGGCGCCGCTACAGTTCTCCTCTTTTTTACTTGTAAAAAAGGATGGAGGGCCATTGCCACATCATCGAATCAAAATATTATTTATTCCGATGTAAATTAGACTATCTATACTATATATGCAAGCATTTAAGAAATTTGGTATATTTTTTATTTTTCATATTTGTCATTAGTCTAATTTACATGTTAAAATCTATGCTTGCAAATAACTCTTTGAAACTCCCGGTAGGAATCCTCGTCATCTCATATATCACAGGCCAATGTTTCGTGGATGACAGAAAAAGCGTATGGCTGGAAGCATTCGATTATAGGGCGATCTCGGTGTCGGCCGCTTCTTCTTTACGAGGAAGATCCATTTCTTCCTTTTTGGATATTTATCCTTTGGAAATCGTCTGAACTTTCTGAAGTGCTTCTTCTCTGTAGTGCGGCATTCGCAGTCCTTCTCCTTCTCGGAGCACTTGATAGTGATGATTTTAATCACTTTTCTCTCACTTCATATCTATGATTTCAATAGCAAAAATATTTAATTAATGGTTCAAATTCTCCATTCTCACTCTATATCTATAATTTTAAGGGCAAGAATCGATTATATTTTTTGAACAAATAATTTAAAATTATAAATTTAAAAAATGTGAAATTAACATAATATACGAATAATAACTAAAAATGTTATATCTAATATTATAAGTTAACAAATTTTAAATGAATTAAATGCATTGCGCTATAAATAAGTGATCGAATTTCACAGGTTGATTCCAGTATTTCATATTTGTTTATATATTATTTCTTTCATGCACAGTACAAACCCGTCTCCAGTAACATTATATTACAATTTTACATCATATTTATCCACAAATATAAATTAAAAATATTTCTTATATATCTATCAAATTTCACAAATAATTTTGCACATTTCTTATGAGAAAATTTTATATTTTTCAAATATCCTAATCCCGCTTATCGATTGATAAGCCAAAATTGCTGTATTTGTAATTTTCTGTAATCTTGGTATTCATTGTAATTTAACAGTACCGGAACCAGGCGGTGCTTAAAGACACTCAAAGGTATGATCTCTATTCGAGTATTATAAATTGAGAAAACCGATCTTAAAAGAGCCTTACCCTCCAGTATACCCATTTCACTTGAATTGCATTTAACATGGTCCGTTGCGCTTATAGATACCTGAAATATAAATTGAAAAAAAACACTTTCATAATTGAATTATATTTTATATGCATATATATATATATATATATTACTAGACAAGGACCCGTGCTACGCACAAAAAAATAAATGTGAAATACTATGATAAATTCATATAATTATATCATTTATTTATAAATTATTACAATTTAATTCATTTAAAATTCATGAACTTTTAGTAATAAGTAAAACATTTTTAATATTTATCAATATACTATGTCAATTTTACTTTTTTTTATTTTTACAATATCAAATTATTAGTTCAAAAACCTTGATGAAATTTTGCTACTAAAATTATATATATGAAGTGAGATATGAAAATCCTACGTAGTTAATGAAAGATTTTTACTGTTACGATCGTAAATAAGAGGAGAGAGAAAAATAAATAAAATTAATTTTTTGCCCTTAATCTATAAATTAAAAAATATATATATCATAAATTGTAATATGTAAATTATATAAAGGACAAATATGAAAAATAACAAAATGAATTTTTTGCAAATTTATATGTAATAGTATAGATACGCCGAATTATACAAGAGCCGGAGTAAATTCTGTTAGATTTGATTCTAAGAAATTGCAGGGACATGCAGAGACAAAGAAGTGACGGTGAGATCCTGTCATAAAATGACTTTTTTCTCCCGCAGCGCCACCGTGCTGCACGAGTAGACATTCAACCAAATATACAACGAATTTCTTATATAAATTATCAGTGCAGAATTTTGACATGCATAAGATTAAGTCTCGAAAACTATGAAAATTTTATCCGTATTGAGACTTAAAAGATATTTATACAACGAACTTACCGTTATATCGTCACGGAGGATAATTAAAGAAATAAGAAAAAAAAGTGAAAATATCATTAATAGCATTTATTGGGTTCACTAATTATTCCGCGAGAAGACTCGCAGCCTCTTTAAAACATCATCGAGTTGACCTCAGTCTCGAGCGTCCATTTACACCCATATTTACTATGAATAAAATTGATTCTTTCCGTCTCCTTTTTTCGGTCCAGTTTTTTTAAATTAAAAAATTATATCAAAAACTGTTTAGGAATTATAAAAATTCACCATTTTCAGTTAGGGTTTTTGGGTCTCCATTTTTTGTATAATGACAAATTAAATGTAAAAATAATAAAATAAAATCCATTATAACAAATGAGAAGTACTATTTATAAATATTTTAATGTATTAAAAAGATAAAAAAATATAAATATGAATAAATATTCAAGTTTAAAAATATCAAAATACATTATTTATATTGTCAAAATCTAATAATAAAATTATTTATTTACATTTAATATAAATTCAACATACCTTTCGGATCAGTTATTAGCACCACCTAGTTTTTTGGGTCAGGCCCAACTTTTCCGGCACCCTTTAAATTTATTCAGGAACCAATAAATCCAATTTTCCAATTTAGACTCGGTCAGTTTTTCTATTTTTTTTTTGTTTCCGATTTTTTACTTATATCGCGAATAGTAAATCAGAATGAAACCAACTTAGGGGAAAACGGGGCTGCTTTAAACCGTTCAATTAACAGTTTTTTTAAAAAACTTTCTAAAATAAATCAATTTAGTTTGTTTGGAACGACATTTTTTTTTACTTGTTAAGTCCTTCAAAAATAAAATGGTTAGGTTCAATAGTACAAACTAATTAATCATCATCTTATATTTATATTTAACACCACGTGCCGGTTAATTGAATTGGTTGCACATACAAATTAATCGAATCATCGTAAAACCGAACAGCTATAGAACCGGCTTGGTGATAATCAGTTCTTTTCCATTTGGTTCTAATTCGATTCTTACCGATTGAGTTTTTTTTTTATATCGGTGGTGTCCGGGCCGGCCACCGGAGCAACAGCGATTCCCCAATAATACACCGGATGGCATATTGTACGGTTCGGGGCCCGCCATTAATCCCCAAATACCGTCCTCCGAGAGGTTCGAACCCGTTTGCTGGCGTACTGCTTGGTGTCAGCTTACCAGCTGGGCTGGCCCCTTGGAGGCACCGACTGAGTTTTCCTGCTCATCCCTCTGACGGTCCGACCTGCATAAACTTAATACATTTAATTTTAAAAAAGACGTTAATTAACCTCATTGTCGTCCTGTGCGTATACATGTCCGATCATTTCATCGTTGAATAATTTAATTGAATGAGTCATAATCACCGGCACATATTAAAGAAAAGAATATAACCACTTATAATTATCTTTTCACCTACCGTAAGATTAATTACTGAAATGTAGAATTTTGTGGTGTCTACCAAAGGAATAGGGTCATTTATAATCATTTCCCACGTACTGTAAGATTCAATTACTGCGCGAAATTGTTCCCAATCTCATGCCTTGTGGTCAAGGACGGATCCGGTGATTTGATTCAGGGGGGCGAGACTTCGAGTGATATGGTGAATTTAGAGGATGAATTGGATAATTCGATAAAAATTGAGGAAAATTAAATGGAATATATATAGAGTACCCTACAAAATTTTCTAAGTTCACTTCGAACTCTCCTAAATCCATCCCTACTTGTGGTCCCTTAGGCACGTGCCTATGGAAAATGATCGAAAAATGGAATTTACATTTTCTTTATGTCTTTTTTCCTGAATTAATAATAATGCATTTGCACGACAATTATAATGGTCGACAGGCAAGTTGTCCACTTCTTTGAAAAAGGTTTTGTTTATTTATTACGTCTCTCTCTCTCTATAGCCAGTGATCTCCCTCTCTCCTCCAAGGCAGATTAAAGACCTGCTGGTCCATCCATGATGTCAAGATTATCTCATATCGAAGAATTGATAAGTTGAAATATAGTTTATAAGATAGCAGATACTACTATTTTATGAGTTTGAACTTTTAGAATGGATATGAGCCAAACTCCTATAGGTCAGGTGAGAATTTCATATGGTATCAAATTGGGTTGATTCTGAATCACACTACGTCAGGCTCCAATGTGGAACTCGTGGCCCGTAAGCTTGAAACTGGAAGAAAAATGTCCGACTCGATGTTAGTTATTAAAGGCGGGTGTTTGAGACACGTGTTAAGTGTGAACACACATTACTATGTGAGGACGGGTGTTGAGATATATACATCCCACGAGAGCGGATACCGCAATCCTATTAGCTTAAACTTTTGAAATGAACACGAGCCAAATCTCTTACGGGTCGGGTGGAAATTTCACATGAATTCTTACATGAATTTAGCTCGCCATGTCAATCTTGAACTCTACTAATACATTATTATTAAATATCACATCATCTTTTTTTAATTCATTAATAATAATTATTTTTTACATGATTTAACATATTTATTTAGGTGTCAAACATTTTCACTATGTCATTTATAAACTCGGGTCACCTAAGAGTTTCGCCGATGACACCTTCGGGATGGGAGGAGTTGAATATGGATGTGTTGGAAATGTCTCGCGTCAAGTGAAAATATCAGAAAATCCAAATAAACCTTGTCGGATGAGTGTGATCTATAAGGTGTGAGATACTGGCTCTGATTTTTAATCTAAAAATGCTCCGATTTAATGTTTTCTAACTCACTGTCTACATACGCGTCTTTAAACTGATTTGCAGTGATGAAAATCAACCCCAAATGATGTGGTTTATTCAGTTACCGACTTACAAATATAATAATAATAATAATAAATCCAATTCCGGTCCGAAAACGGGCCCCGATAATTGGCACAAAAAGACCACTCGAGCCGAACTACTTTCGTCCATACTCTACACTAGTGATTTTTAACATTCAGATTGTGCTGGTTAAACATATGTAAATGAGTCCGAAAAACAGACAAAAAGTGAGTACGGTGACACGTAGGAAATCAATAGAGTTTTTGCCACATCAGCATTTTTTTGTCGTATCAGTACTTATGAAAACCAGATTGAGAAATAGTTCTGGAAGAAAATTAATTTAGGAAATATTTTTCAAAACGAAGACCATTTTGGACAAAAACTCGCATGAACACTTCAAATTTAAGTAATGTACATGATGATCATCTTCTACCGTAAAAATTATTTATTTCTTTATGTATTAATTACTATAAAGAAAAAAGTTCAATTATATATGATGCATTTATTGATAACTAGACGTCCGCCCGTACTATGCACGGAAAGAAAATAATAATAAATAAATATGAAATGCTGAGATGAGCATGTGTAGTTAGATTGTTTAACTATAAGGTAATGTGATTTAATTTATTTGAATTTCGTTAACTTAGAGCAATAGATGGAGCATTTGATACTGAGTGACTGATGTGCAGTGGGCGTGAAGAATTTGAGCAGTTAATAAAAATTTTGACAGTTAAGATAGTAGATATTGAGTAATAATAAAATGATTGAAATTGTTATTTTACATTTAATTAAAGGATTTTATAAAATATATGTATTTTATATATTTTATATGTAAATTAGATTAACGATAAATGTGAAAAAATAAAAAAGAAAAACCACCAAACTTCTCAACAAAAGATGGGGTTACTCTATTATTGCATTAATGTTGGTGTTCTATCAAACCGATCCCCGACAAAAGGCACCATCGTGAGAACAAGAACAACGATGAAAAGAAAGAACACAACATCATTACGCATTTATTTCATACTTATAAAAAAAAAATGTTAATACAAGTAGTACGCTACGAGGGTGGCGACGGATGCACCGACCAAGGACCCCACAACGGGGAGGCTGGCAGAGGCATCGCTGGCGGGGCCGGGGGCCGGGGCCGGGGCGGTGGCCATCGCCGAGCTCAGCGAGGCGGCTGAGAAGAGGAGCGCGCAGGCAACCTTCTTCATCATCTCCATTTTCCTGATTTTTTTCCTTTTCTTGAGGGATCGGCGAGGACTTCGGGTGCGATCTGGGATTCTCGGATGATCGCAGGACCGAAGTCTCGAACCTCTGGAGCTGCTGCAGCCTGGGGAGGGTCACGGCGATGGGTTGCTTATATAGCGAGGAGGACTCGTCATCTGGAAAGATGCGGTCCGGCTTTTCGGTTAATCAGACGTTGGAGTTTTCGATTTTTTTGGGGCCGTTAATTTAAGTGTGTGGCACGAGGAATTTGAGTTTTTATTTTTGGTGGAGAACGGTCCTTGCTTTGTTGGTTTGAGCGAGTTTTGTGCTCGAACAATTGAATTATCAATAAGGAAAAAAATGGATTAAATAAATAGAATATTTATTTTTTGATGTATAAATAACTTAATTTAAAATTCTGTCGATTTTCTTGTATTTACCTTGCCAATACATGCAGGAACAAAGGTTAAAATTCATCTTTCCGTCTTTGCCCTTTTCCTTGCTCTTATTCCGTACCGCACCTCTCCAACCAAAGCCCAGCCCAACAGAGCCCAACGGTCACGGTATTAATCAGTCCGACCAAACCCATACCCTCTTCCTGAAAAGCTGAAACTCCTCCCACCAATCCAACGAAAAATTCTTGGCTGACCGAACTCACTGATAACGTGATGAATTTACCTAATAAATATTCGACATATAAGTAAATATAATTAAAAAATGAATATTTTAAATGAAAGAAAGTGTGAGGTGACAGTTCATGATGACGCGGTGGAATTTAAGAATAACGTGGTGAGCTGAGTTGAATCTCTCCAATCGAACAGTTACCTATCACTCCCATTTGAGAGATTCTTATACGAGTTCAGCTCGCTACGTCATTTGTGAGTTATACCAATAAGTGTTTAACACATTATTATTAAATGACACATCTTCTTATTCTATTCATTAGCAATAATCATTTTCGATATGATTAACATATTTACTTATTTATCAAATATTCATTAGTTAAATTCACCACGTAATCCATGAACTCGACTCACTGAGAATTCCGCCACCCGTTCTCTCTCTCCCCACGGAGGAGAGCACTCCCCCCCCTCTCTCTCAGCTGACCTTGCACTGTGCGTGTCTTCTTCCGGCATTGATCTTTGTCTCCTATCTTTCCGACTCTGTGTGTGAAATGGAACCAGCGAGAATCGACTGGAAGAACGTACCAGGTCGGTGGGTCCTTACGTCTCATGCTTGCACCAGGTACCCAAGTGGCGCGCCAGGTAGCCACCGCTTGCACATTGCATTCGCGGATTCAATTACCATAAAAGAGCAAAGCCGTAGTATCGGACGACAGGCAAACTGGGAAATTGCTCTAGATTACTTTTCAGAGGTGCTAGACCTTTCTCTCACGGTTCAGAATAGCATATTTATTCCAGTAGGTCTCGACAAAGTGGCAAAACCGAAACCAAACGTGAGCTTTCTGGCAACCTTGTTGATCCGCTTCTCCAGCCTACTTCACCCACAAGCTTCTTCGACTCAGCTGCTCTTCTTCTATTCATCTGTAAATAGTCATACAGGTTCACGTACCTTAACTCACAACTTCATCTTTTCATTTTGTTTATCTATGGAAGTGGAGGAGTAGGTGAGATCTATGAGATATACCAGAAATCTTCTATTTAGAAACTGACAAGCTTCGGCAAAAGCAAATGAAGAAGACGTAGAAGTTTCGGGAAGATTTTTCTACTGATTAGCAGCAGAGAGGATTGCCATCCTGTCAACTTTACAAATAACTCAACGAACAGCAAACAGAACTCCCTAATTTTAAACTTTGGATCGGATATGAACACAGTTCCTTTGTAGGTCTGCTGTAAACCCAAGAGCAATGCCTTCTGGCGCTGCGATGGTCATGGCCGTATCCATCACAGAAAGTTTAGCCGAGCTCCGAAGATAAACTCAAGAGGGCAACAACATACGAGTTGAAAATGAAATGCAAGGTGTCACCACATGGCTAGCTCTTTGGTTTTTCTTGTCTTCCTGGCCAAGTACTGAGGGTAGCCATTGACAGAGATGAAGTCCCTGGTGGGGTGGCCCAGGTGGGCCAGGAGAGCTTCTTCAACATTTTGAGTAAACTCCGAGTTTCCCACTCAGCTTTTCCTCAGGAAATTCGGGGACTGTCTTTGTCAGCTCAGGACAGATTATCGTCGGTTCCATTCATTGTATGAGTTTGTCTCATGATCCTGTTGATTGGCTGACTTATTTGTGAAAACAATCTGAGACTGTAGACGTTGTTTTCTTTATAATTAGACTCAATCTTGTGATGGAATCAAATTACAGAGAAAGTGCCACATCTTCCAATAAACTTAAAAATCCATCATCCCCGGGAGCCAATCCTTCCTTCACACTGGCAGCCAATGCCCGATATATACCGGTGCTCGATGGAGATGATTCTCAAGTTATGTATTATACAACCTTGAGCTCGTTTTCCTCCCCAACTTTCCGGCACTTTGGACTCATTTTTGGCCATATTATCGGGTCGGTTCCGGCCATCAATTAATGTACTGGCTTGGCGATGTCAGATTTTGAATGAATTGACCCCATCTGATCTAGCCGGGGTTGTCATCGAGCCTAAACCACTGAGTGACGGACTTCTCTGTAGTCTACTGAGTTAGCCCTACAGGAAAGACTAAAGGTCACTTAGTTCCATGGAAATATCACCTGCAGAACAGTACGATGAAAATGTGCTGTCAGCTCGATCTTTTTTGAAACCCTCTTTCATGTGTGTGTGCAGAGGGCGAGTAGGTGAAGAGAAAAACTGGGATCAGCCAAAGACAGGAAGTTGAATGAGTATGCATAGTGAAAAGGAAATTGACACGCACAAACACACGTGTGTGTGTATGTGCACTGAGTGCCTTTAGAATTGATTCGATCCAAGTACAGCTGACTGGTCCTTTGGAAATCATGGTCTATTGATTTCAAACTTACTCTTATATGGTTTAGTGAGTTCACAATCCCAGATTTAAATTCATTTTACACGTCTATGCTTGAACACTTGTTAGAAATGTGCTCTGTGGACCCGAGGTTGGAAGACACCAGCTTCTGTGAACGACGTTAGCTTTCTGATGGTGATATGCTGATAAATTTGTGTTTGTGTTGGCTGCCAGTTCGTAATATGTTATTAATTAAACATAAAAATCCCAACGTGCCACAACAATCTGATAAAGTTGTCAATACCATTGCGCTCATTTTTTGAAAGAGAAATTCATAACCCCAGTCGTACTTGTACCGTACCTGCACCCATCTTTGTGGTTGAACATGAAAAAAAACTCTTATGATACTATACATTTCACTTAATTTTATCCATATTTTATTAAATTATCATATTTCATCTCCCTTAATTATTTTAGATACTCTTCTATGGAGTTTACAAATATATACATGTACATACATACATATATATATATATGTGTGTGTGTATATATGGACATAGCTAGGTAGGTGGGTTAGCTAAGTGGGATATTTCTAGTTGAAAAGCAAAACTAAGATTTATAACTGGCGGAGAAAATCATCTGTACGTATCACATGAGCTAATATTCATTTGTCTTTTTTGAATCGGCTAATCAAATTTCTCAAAAACTCCAAATGCCAAAACAGATAATATATATGCATATATTTGTATGTATCAAAGATTTACGATTATTCTTGTGGGTAGGCACACACCGATGACCAATGAATGTACGTAGTTTGTGGATATATGTATATATACATGTATGTATACACAATTGATTCTCTTTTTTATTTTTTTAATTTGGGGTCGAAAAAATGCAAATTAATTAGGTTAGCTCTAATTGAAGCTTCATAGTTATAGGTTGTTGGAGGAAGCATGCAAAACAATACAAATAAGAGAAAGCGGTTTGGTACAATGATGTTATCACTAGCTTGAAATCAAGAGATCGTAAGTTGTAAGTGAGTTTTGAATCGTTAAAATGTCATTCTTATTGTCGTGTATTCGGACAAGATTTATACACATTGAGATAAGGATATTTCACTATTTCTTAAGGTATACGTACCGTACGTGCAGGCGATGGATGTTCGGCAGAGAGAGAAAGAAGTCTCTGATGTGAAAGGGAAGCAAATGAGGAGGATGGAATGGAAGTTTGAAACTTTGACGAGAGAGAGAGAGGAAGAGAGGGGGGGACAAGATGATTACCTTATGAGTGAAGAAAAATGAAACGAAAAGGACAAGATTGAGTCAAACACAAACAACACCACCAACGACGACATCGCCACCCTCTCTCTCTATCTATCTCTCTCCCCCTCCATGTCTGTCTGTCTGTCTGTCTGTCTCTCTGTGTTCTCTCAAAGGAAAGGGAAGAAAAGGAGAGAGACGAATTGAAGATGAAGATGGAGGAGGAGGAGGAGGGGGAGGGTCCCCTTCCAATCCGTTTAGCCCACTCCACCTCGCCTCTCCTCCATTAATCGCTTTACAACTCTCCCCCCTGCACCCATCAGTCCAGCAAATCCATGAAATATACCCCTTTGGGAGATGAGGCAGATACTTAACAAAATTATCTATGTAATGTACATTTAACAACTCACACGTGCTAACATCTATGCAAGGTCGAGAAACAGATTTCGGTACAGTCTGTGCTACTCTTGCTCTATGATCTGAAGGTCATGATTCCGATCACACTAATCGAATTTTCTATGCCCACTACCATCCACATCAGCAAAATAGTGATGATTCAAATTAAAATTATAACGAAATTAATATTACAAAATTGAATTAGCTATTTTCAAATAGAAAAGATTGTATTGTCATTACACTTGGAAAAAAGAACAAAACTTTCTCTTATATCCTATAGCACATTGTAAAATTTTGACATGTCATTTTTTTTTTCTTACAACCGAGGTATCGGAGCGTCGTCGTGTTCGATTAGGGGGTTGCGCCCTCATTGGGACCCTATATTTAGAGCCGGAATCAACCAGGTAAATCTTCATTCTGACCCCCTGTAAGGATCTAACCATAGACCTGACCTACAAGTTAAAGCTTGCTTACCAGAAGGTCCACTCTGCAAACGCGACATTTCTTTTCAAACATATGTGTTTTTGTTTGTAAAACTTATAAAGAAAAAAAAACTAATTAGACATGATATTGTAAGTTGTTTTGCGTTACATCCAACTTCTAAGCAAGCCCCCCCAGCTCTTTTCTTACAACCATCGCCATCATCATCACCATTGCCACTCTTGGAAGCCTCCTCCTCCTTTTCCTTCTATTATCTAATTCTCCCCTCCTCTTCTGTTTCCCTGTGCGGAATTCAAAAGCACCCATACAAACCTTATATATCTCTCCCTCTTATCCCCATCAAGATAGTTAGAAGAAACAGAAAAGAAAAGGAAGACAGGCCAGAGGAAGAGAGCTTCTTCTATATATCTTCATCATCGATCTCTCTATCATGAGGAAGCCCTCAGGCGGGGACACCGGCATGGCAAAGGACAACAGAGTAAACAGCAAAGACAACAACAATGATAACAAGAGCAGCGCCGGCAAGCTGAGGAAGGGTTTGTGGTCTCCCGAGGAAGATGAGAAGCTAATGAGGTACATGCTCACCAATGGACAGGGCTGCTGGAGCGACATTGCCCGTGGCGCCGGCCTCCAGAGGTGTGGGAAGAGCTGCCGCCTCCGTTGGATCAACTACCTTCGTCCCGACCTCAAACGGGGCGCATTCTCGCTGCAGGAGGAAGAGCTTATCATCCACTTGCACACCATGCTCGGAAACAGGTATTGTGCAACATTACGAGCCGACTTCCCCACCCTTTCCTTCCCCTTCAGTTTTTGACATTTCTACACTTACATGTTGATCACATGTGTGCACAAGTTTTTTTTTTTGCTCGACACATGTCTGCACAAATTTGTGTACATGTATAACATGTCGCTAGTACGTACATTGTCTATTCAGGTGGTCTCAGATCGCATCACGGCTTCCTGGACGAACCGACAATGAGATAAAGAACTTTTGGAACTCTACTTTGAAGAAGAGGTTGAAGAAGACCAACTCCGCCAGCCCATCACCGAGCGACTGTCATGTTTCATCGGATCCCAACAACATCCTCAGAGGGATCGTGTCGATGCAGGAGCACGACATCATGGCAGCGTGCATCGACTCATCATCATTACCTCCGGTAGCATTCCAGCCGAATATTCAAAACATGTTCGTGGGAAACCAGCTCATCGATCCATTATTCCTCATCGCGCAAGGTAATAATGACTGTTACAGTCGCTACGATATCCTTGGAGGAGCAGGATACGTCGACGCCAAGCCGGAATGCGTATCTCAGGCTCCTGATTACAGAGATAACGACAACTACTGTTGCTGGGATTTCGTGAACTCGGTTCCCGGGAAAATCGAGTTCGGTTCGGCCGAGTTTTCGCTGCCACTGTTCAGCAGCGAGGAGATGAGCAAATCTGCAACGGGGTTAAGCTGCAGCATGAATAACACTAATAATGATGACTACAATCGAGGCAGTAACAACGGGAGCTACTTCTCCAATGATAATTGCTTCAATAACACTGCAGACAGCTCGAAAGCGGAGGGCCAGGTTTCAGGAGGGTTTATAAGCACTCTGAATCATTTGCAGGGAGGAGGACCAAACTTGAAAATGGGAGAATGGGACTTGGAGGGCTTCATGGATGACATATCCTCCTCATGCCCTTTACTTGATTTCTAAGTCCCATCGATCATCACCAAGAAAAACCGATCCCACTCAAAAGAAAATCAACAAACGAATGTCGCTGAGGTCGAGCCTTCTCGTACAGAATCACTTCTATATATCCTGAAATAACCATCATTCCACGCTAGTAGTTAGAGCTCCCATTGTCTAGCATAGAATTTTTATACAAGTTTTTCTGGGATCGAGCAGCTGGATTCATATCAGTACGCACTGCATAAAGTTAGGGAAGATTGCTAGAATAAGTTTTGAGGCATTTGAAGGTGAAGGCATGTACATGCATGTACATTGGTTCGAGTTTCTTTCATTTACCAGGTGGGTCCAATAGGGGTTGTTGAGGGGAAAGCGATATCTGCAGCTGAGTAGAAGATCGGTTTCCGTGGATATATACATGAGAGAGCAAACTGTGAATATTTTGGTTCGGGAAATATTCAGGAAAGGGAATGAATAAAGTCGTACGCAGGTTCAAGTAGGTTTGGTGAATTGTAGAGAGTCCGAGGAGAAAGAAGAAGAAGAATAAGTGCCAATGAGAATTCAACGAATGTAAAGAAATTATTTGACAAGTTAAGCATGTAAACTATAAGCTTTAATAAGAAGCAAACTGTTCTCCATCTCTTTCTATTTCCAATAGCGAGCATTGGCAATGGCATTGGTTTGATTGCTACTGCATGCAGAGAATATATGTCTACACACACATATATATAAATATATACAGACTGCTATCTATGTTTCTAATAGGTGTCTGTCACTGTAAGTGTGTATACATCGCTTGATATTACGTATTCAATATCAGACACTGACCCAAGGTTAACTCAACCAAATAGGACGTAAAGTTCCATGAGGTAGGACGCCTCGATTTCCTCCTTGAAAATTGAAGTGCTCTGGGCCTGGGACAAGATTTCTGCTCCAGACAAATTAATGAACAGAGACTTGTTCGTTGCAGTTGAAGTAGTTGCGAAGGATTCTGTCTTTCTGTGTGTTTTTTCCTGCTAGGAGAATGGGAACAAATTTGTACCCTGCGAAGAGAAACTTGTAAGCGAACCAAGCTCCATCTAGATCGACGGCGACATCTCACTGGCAGCACGAACATCATCGCACTTGCATGAATCTGCAAAAAAAATATCGCTCTCCCGGTTGATTGCAACCTCAGACTAGACCGGAGAAGCGGGCTGTTTGACAAAATTTTGCAACATTTGATACATGGATTGAGCGCGGGAACGACTTGAACGAAGAACCAAAAGTAATAGCATCTCAAATTGCAAAGAACTTAAGGTTGGACCATGAATCCAATCTTATCTAATCCCTGTGTTTTGTCGACAGTTGACCGTAAAAGAACTAAAAGCCGTCTCAACCTAACCGATTCACCGAATTTTGGGATCATCCTACATTGATCAGATCACATTACAATCCAAAAACCAGCATTCTTCCTCTGCAACAACCGTCCCTCCCAGGAAAGTTCCGCCATTGATGTTTATTAAAGCTCAATGTAGTTGGTCCTCGATCACCTGGTCTAATGCGACACCGTTGTTGCAACAGCAATGCAAGGCGAGATGCTTATCTCTCCGATCATCATCCTCCTCCTCCTCCCTGTCCCAACCGACGTTTCTTCAGCATGTCTAGACCAATTCCTAGTCAAGCCTGCGACACCTTCTGATGCTGTCCCTTTGGAGAAATCCGATATGGGAGGCACTATTTACAGCAGTACCCTTCCTAGAATTGCGTCTATTAATCCCGAACCTGGGCCTCAGTGTTACTTTGAGCTCACTAAGCCTCCACAGTCTGATCATCTGGCGCCATTGTGCACCTTCTCCATCTCCCTTCACACTTCTGCACGTTATTCACCACCACTCAGCTGCTCCACCACGTGGTCGCACGTGGCCCTCCACGTCCAGGCCACTCCAAGTCCAAGTCCAGGGCCATCCCAGTTGGAACCACTAAGAAGCACGAATGATGTGGCCTCCTTGTGGCTCGGCCGGGCCGAGTTGATACGCATGAGCCCACCCCGCTCGTCCCAGCATGGCGCGGGAGTGTTCTGCTGGGAGGTTTGGAAGGACATCACTAGGTACTCCTCTCTGCTCGAGAAATCGAACCTTAGTCTCACCCTGACGGCTCTGAGTATGAGCAGAAATGAAAGCTTCTCGGCCTTTCCCACCTACCAAGTCAATGTAAGTATCTTCTACTACGAGTATAGCTCCAATCTCAATACCTGGAACGGGAAGGTGGGTTCTATCGATCTTGATCAAGGTTTGGCATCATCAACTGGTGAAGGAACTCTAGAGGACGCCTTTTACAAGGACCCTGCCGATTTGATTATCCCTCTGTCTGATAAGAACCAAGATAAGGGGCTCTGGTTCCGAATCGAGAGTGAGTTCGACGTGCCTTCAGTTGGACTAGAAATCCCATCGAACACCATGCGGGCGATACTGGAACTATACGTGTCCTCTCACAGTGAAGACGAATTCTGGCCGTCGAACACACCTGGGTCGCTGTCCAGAACAGAAAACCTCTCTGGCGAGCGAAGGACGGGAGCTTTTAAGGAGGTTTTCGTGACCATCGACGGAAAAATTGTCGGATCAGAGGTTCCGTTCCCGGTGATATATCCAGGAAGCATCAACCCCTTGTTCTGGGAACCTATGGTGCCAATCGGAGCCTTTGATCACCCCAGCTATGAAATCGATCTGAACCCTTTCCTGGAATCAATGATTGGCGGCGGAGTTCATGAATTCGGGATCGGGGTCTCCCGGAGCAAGCCCTTCTGGCTCGTGAGCGGGAATCTCCATCTCTGGCTTGACGATCGGATTCAGTACCCTGTAGTTGAAGCAAGATCGGTCCTTTACTACTATCCCAAACTCCGTATAGAACAGATGTCCGAGTACAAGGGATCCGAGCGGCGCCTGGAGCTGGAGGCTAGACGCAGGAGCAAGTTCGCAGGCTGGGTCAAGTCCAGCGAGGGCAATTTCACGACCCGCGTGTCGCAGGAGACCGAGCTGGAAAACTCCATAAGATTCAGCCTGAGCGGGCAGTATATACAAATCGAGCACGAGATCGAGTCCGAAAGAGAAGTGAGGGTGGAATCGGAAACAGGGGAGCTGGTCTCCCGCGTGAGGATGAAGAGGAGTAATCGTATGAGGATCGTCACGTCCGTCCTGCACCGGCCAGACACGAGCACGTACCGGGGCTCCGCCAACGTGACGATGAAGGATAAGCTCGTCCGAGGGAAGAACAGGTCAAGAGTTTACAGCAGCAGCCAGTACGCGACAGGGTGGATGACCGTGAAGGACGAGATGGCGGTGAGCGGGAGCGCGAGGACGCAGCAGAATCTGAGATACGTTGACCGTGTGGGTGGAGGGGGCTGCTGTTTCAGGGAGGCTGCGGCGGAAAATGGAAGGCTTTTGAGGGACGACACGAGCTTCCTGTGCGGTTCTTCCTCCATGTCTGACATCTGAAGCTGCAATGTTCATGCCATGTCTCAGTTTGACTATGCGTACGTATAAGGGTGTGTGTTTGTGTGAATAAGCAAGCAGATGAATGAAGTGTTCCAATGTCGGTCTTTGATTCTAGCTGGTGGTGTTGTATTAACTATTATCATATCTTTAGCAAGGATGTGGGTTTATTCTGCATAGAATCCGTTTGAATTTTAAACAAAAAGAATACACGTCGCCTGAGAGATTCGAACTCTCGCGGGGAAACCCCATGTACTTAGCAGGCACACGCCTTAACCACTCGGCCAAAGCGACAGTCAGTGTTTTGACAAACCCGAAAGGGTAGCTATTATTCCAATTACACACTCCTAGGCGATCTGAGTGGTTTGCTCGGCAGCTTTATTCGTTCTTCATAGCATAAGCTGTTATCAGCTGTCTGATTTTCCCATACTCCAATTTGAAAACAGTCTCACATTTCAACTCAATATCGACACAAATAAAATACGACAGAAGAAAGACACAATTATCGTAACAGTAACACACAATCAGCACGCTGGACTTGAAAGAGAAGTGAAACGGACACGGTCGATTGATCGCCTTAATACGGCGGTGATGGATTCTTTGTGTCTTCTCCTCCTGCTTTCAGCAACCCCTTAACCATCTGCCTCAAACCCTTCTTCTTCTTCGTCTTCCTCGTGCCTTTCTCATCGTTCTCAGTCGTCCTCCGATCCTCCTCCTGTCTCTCAGCCTTCAGCTCCTCCTCCATCTGCATATCAGCAGCTTCAGCTCTACTAATATACGCACACAATATAGCCAGCTTATTGGTAACAGTACCTTAAGAAGGCGGTCTTCGATGTTGTCGAGCCTCTCGATGAGCGTTCCCTTGGATTCGGCCTCCACGATGACACTGTTGATCGGACGGCAGTGCTTCTGGAGGCTCCTCGGGGAGAAGTCGCTGCTGACTGAGTAGGCTCCTCCTCCGTCAGTGGCACTCGATGGGGTGGACGGCTCCGATGACACCGAGTTCTTAGCCAATGATGAGGGTGCACCATGAACATCATCCCTGGCTCCTCGTCCTGATCTGATATCCTCCAGTTGCTTCAACTGTCCCCATGACGTATGGTCGTATATGTCAAATAGTGGTTTGAGGTAATCAATTTTCAGGACACAAAGAGAGAGAGATCTGAAGAGTGATTTAGATCAGTTGCCAACTTACCATGCCGTCTAAGCGATCGATCCTCGAGAGAATTGGCTCTCCAGCAACTGCCATTTCTTGGGAACAAGCTTCCACTGGATGCTGCTATATGCTGGAAAGGAAACGTACTCAAGATAACACCGCTGTCATATCTATAGATATACGATGATAATGCGAGTCAAATTTATCATGTCATCTATAAATTCGATCAATTATTTCGTAACACATTAAAAAAAGAGTATAATATCAAACATCAAATAATATACATAAAAAAAAAGCATCAAATAATCCTCCCCTCCCTTTAATAATATCCATATTAATAAAATGTAATATGGTTTTTTTTCAATAAAATACTTAATATTTATAAATATTCCATTAGAATTTATCGGGAAGATGCGATTGATCTTTATCAGCCAACCGAAGGTATGCTGAGTCTTCATGCAGTTGGGCGACACGTGGCTTCCTCAGGTGCGATATCCGGTGTCGGTACCTGGAGAGGTTTCAGGGGCGCGCCACGTATTGCATGCAGACAGGACGTAGCTAATTATCAGCCATTCTTTTATTTTTTTTTTCTTTCTTTATCCAAATAAGGTAGCTGGACTGGGAAGATTGTATATCTTTGTCCCAAAATTTAAATTCGAATTTTATGAATTTAAAATTTTGTGATTTAAACGCAGATTGTTGGGCTTTTTTACCTCTAGCAGCTTAACACATGGGCTTAGACATCTGGCCCATTAACGGAGCCCATCATGGCTTTAGCCCAAGCTTCTATTTGGGCCTCCAAAGCCCAACAACCACTTCCCCTCAGCGTCTCCTTGGTCACCGAGTATCGCCTACAGAGAAGGAAGGAAACGGGGCACTTCTCTCTCTCGATCTCCCTTTTTTGCCCCTTCAAATTTTGATGCTATTCCGCCATTTGAAGCTTCTGAGAGCAGTTGATGATGTCGCCTTTCCTCTGCTAGGCAATGCCAGGTCGCAAATCCGAGGGCTCAATGCTTGCGACCGGCGCAGGAAATTCAGTGATGACTGCGGTGCTGCATTCGACTATTGTGCTTGTGGATTCCACTTAATTTTCTGTTGAACGGTGTTGCATTGTGATGTTAGTATGTCTTCTTTGTTGTCTAGTAACTTCTGAAGCCGAGGAAGATGCGGTAGCTGATTGATGCCTATGATTAAGCATTCTAATTGATTTGTCGATGGTGATAAAAGTTTTCGTCTGGTGCACTTTTCATCAAGGGAGGAGCAACATCAGTTTGAACTAAATACGTGGATTAGTATTTCTGACAGGCTGCTGTTGTTTCTATGGCTGAAGTGATAAAATAGCTTATCATCCGTTTGCATAGAGTTTCTGAAAAATTTGTCGCTTCTACATAATTGACTCATATGTACCCTCTCAAGAGGATGTGAGGAACTGGACTGCGGGAAAAGCACAGATTCTGAAGCCAACATCTTGCGTTATATTGTTGCCCTATATCAAGAGAATGATGAACGGTTCCCTCCTATGAGAATGATGGAGGCTACAATCATCCTTATATTTTCTTTTGGTAGTAAACAAGTTCTACTGCTTGTTGAAGGCTTTCCATTATTCAAATATTCATAATGCTGCCTTTTTTTTTTTAACTGATCAGAGCTTGAGGATTTAGTTAGAATTTCCTCGCAGCCATTATTTCTAATACTCTTTTTCCGTGTGTTTATGAAACTGTTTAGAGATGAGCTGAGCAGTGCAGCACGTGATTAGAAGGAGGCGACATGAAGATACAGCATTAGTTTTAACTATTGTGACATGTTGATATTAATACTTGTGTGTAAGAAATTTTAATTGAACACGCCAAATGTGCTATGAACCCTTTCAAAGGCTTTTTAATTACTATAAAACGGATCACATCACATGACTAATTTGTACATGTTTTCTTTTCATAGTTAGACTAATTTCAAAGTAAAGTACCACATTCGCGGACCTTATCGTATCAAGACAAATATGGACATCATGAGATTCTGCATTTCAAATTCCCGTTTTTCTTTTCAATTTATTCAGCTTGCTTGCTCTTGCATACCTAAGTGTATCCATTCTTAGGAACAGAGCTTTTATCTGCATGATAAATATTCTCCACTCGGTAGACAAAGGAACATTTGTTGGAATTGCTGTGACAGCTTTGAAGATACTGCAGAGCTGAAATGACAACGTCTAAAAGTGACAAGTTGTGTTGGCTCTCTTCTGCTGATAGCTCATTGTTTTTCCTTTCTTGCTTCAGAATAGGATATGCCATTTTGTTGCCATTCAACAATCTGTTGCAGTATTTTTTTATTCTCATGAAAGTTTCTTCTATGATACGCTTGAAACTCCATAGTTATTATTAATGCATGTCTGGGGAGGAATGCATGGTTACCGATGATTGACGCTCGGGTCTGTAGAAGATGCATAGATTGATTGTTTGCAAATAAGTTTCCATCTTTCATGTTGTTGATTCCCAATTATCCACTTGTAATGTTCCTCTTTACATTGTCATGCTGCAATTCATAAGTTGGTTTTGCTCTTTTGTTCTTCGTTAGACTGGTCTAAGATGGAGGACAGAGCAAGAAGTCTTTTGTGGTAAACATGATCACTTTTATTGCCATGTCATGCCTTTAATTATTTCCTTATATGCTTCTTAAGTGGGATGATAGCACTGTAAAATTAAAATATAAATGTCGATTTTTTGTGTTAACTGGAAAAGGAAGAAGATTGCTCAGATTTGACTTTTAACTTTTCTGGAGAAGTTCATTTCTGGTAACAAGCATGTGCTAACTGAGACACAGAATTGCAAGCTGTGAGGCCATAACTCTTCCTATTGTTTTTGTAATTAAGTATGGCATTGTGAAGTAAGATATTACATAACTTCATTACAATTCTCGTGTTTCCAGCAGTTGGAGAATTTCATGGCTTTTGCACAATTGCGCTAGTCAGTTTTAGTGGATTGGGATGCCAATGATTCTGTTTGAATCATTTTCTAATATTGGCACCTTGGAAACTTATTTGTTATAATGTCATGATTCTTTTTCTGAGATATTGACAAAATGGAAATATTCTCTTTTTGTTTTTTTTCCCTTTTCTTACAATGGTGTTAACAAAATGGATAATTTATCAATTGAGGAAATACTGGAAAGTCTTGGAAAGTTGCAGCTCGCTAGCTCTAACTTCCACACAAACAAGATGTCTTCCATATCAAACGTTAGTTAAAATGCTTTTGACAACAGAGTTTCTCTGACCCTGTCATTGCTTTTACGCTGCAAGTGAACTTCTCTTATTTTGAAGCTGTAGAAAGAAAGCAAGCATTGGTGGAATTGGCAGCGTGTGAAAACATTGATGACTTCATAGATGTAATAATTCATATGCCATAGTGAATTTCCTCTAAGACCAGATAGCATAATTGTCAGTGTCCATCTTACCTGTTTATCTTGATGAACTTTTTTTGTTCTTTTTGGATGAGAAATTTTACGGAGAAAAATCCGTTGCAACAGCCGATCACAAAACTGAAAAAATGATCCTACCTTTCGGCCAAATCCCTCCGTGAAATCATCTTTAATGTTCTAGTGCTTTTGATTGCCCAGGGTCATTATGAGAGACATGAGGCATTCCTAGCTTTCAGTATACTGAAGTTTTTGCAGGGATCCTCGGGCTTCCACCATCTCCTGATGCTCTCGGGGTTGGAGTCTCCACTTTCAAGGTTTCTTAGGAGTTCTGGGGTTTTCAAGACATGGGTGAGCCCCATGAAATTGTTTCTATTCCATTCCAATTGTTATACCTTGCATTTCATAAATCAGTGGACTGGTAAGTTTCCAGTTCTTACTTGAGTTACATTTCTTTTCTAGCCGTTGACCTTAGATGTGCAGATAAGCTTCATCACAGAAAAAAATGAGAGCAATGAATGAATCTTCCATTGCAACTTCAGATAATCATTCTGTGCAAAGATGTCAAAAGTATTCTTGCTCTGTAAAATTTTTGTTTGTTTTCCATTTTGCGACCTCCTAACTCAATTCGGAAGCCTAAAACATGTCACAGTTGTTTCCCTTAGTTCCCGAAATACTCTCCTAACAATCCCAGGGGAAGAAGCTCTTCAAGGAGGTTTTTCCGGTGTTCTTGAGGGAGCGTGTGCTCTTCTTCTCTGTGCTCTCCTTGCATGTTGCCTGCATGGAAAAATTGGTGGAGAAAGAAGCGGATGACAGCAATGACTTTGGTGAATTACCTTCCATGAGGTGGTGGTTGGGATGCTGTCCGGCTCGCTGTATTCTTGTAAATGGAAGGCGGCCTGCGTCATTTTCTAGGTGTACAATTTTCACCACCCAACCTACAAAACGTTACTCTTGTACCATGTTAGGTCCCAGAGCTATCACTCTATTTCCACTCAAAAGTATAACCTATTATGAGATAGTTTCCAATATTGTTACAAATTTTGGATTTATATCTAATATGACAGATATAGATTTAACACATACCCTCATATGCTGTGTATTGAGAAATATCTCACCTGACTCTGATACAGTGTCAAATAGGAAAATATCAGTCAATGGGACGCAGGCTTATGTTCAACTACCATTGTTCACATATTACATTGTTCTTAGTGGGTTTTATAAGAGATTGAACATGTTTCTATCCAAAAATTTAAACTATTAGATGATGATATCAATGTTAATTTATTATGTGGTAAAACTTTGAAGGGTATGAAGAAGAAGTTAGCAATCATGTTCAACAATTTACTACCAAAAAAAAGGAATCTTCCCTCCCCTGTTCTTTTTTATTTTTTTTGGTGATATATACATAATAAAAGGGTAAATTTAAAATGTGAATAAAATATTTACGAGTGGTTAGATTTTTTTAAAGCAAATTAACAATTGTGTCCTTGACAGATGAATTTGGCGTTACTTGGATCTCTGAGAGATTTTTGTCTCATTTAATTCCTTCGTATATGTATTTTACATCAGGTGAATTTTTTACATCAATTATACCATTTTAGTGTATCAATTATATCCATTGTAGCTTCAATTAGATCCCTTGTAACTTCAATTAGGTCCCTTATTAAAATGGATACTAGCGGTGTAATTATACTATCAATTAAGTAGCTATCTATTTTTTTTTCAATTTGGTCCTCCATCTAGTAGCATTATTATGCTATCAATTAGATCTCATCTTAATTTCTTTTTTATTAATTAGGTCCCATCAATTTCTCCTTTTTTAAAAAAAATTTGAAAAAATTTAACTAATATTTTTAAGTTAGGCTACCATGAGACAAAAGATCTTCTTTCTAAAGAGATTCAATTTGGAATGTGACAAATCCAAATAATATTTTTAAATAAAAAGTTTAAAAATAAAAATCTCAAAAAAATTTTAAATTAGAAAAAATTTCAAAAAAATAGGAAAATGGTAAAAAGATCTGTCACATTATAAAATATAAGAAAATTAAAAAATAAAAATATTTAAAATATTTAAAAATATGGGGATCTTGAAAATTTCTTAAAATTTGTGAAAAACATAAAAATGTGGAAATGTTTCTGTATTTTATAAAAATAAAGAAATACATAAAATAAGAAAAATGTAAAAATAATTGAGAAAAATTGAAAATTTTAAATGAAAATTTAAAAATTAAATGTTAAAATATATAATTTTTTTGCTTTTTTTTGCAAATTAGGAAAACTTAAAAATAAATAAAAATCTATTAAATTCTAAAGGGTATAAAAGCTTAAAAAACCAAAAAACTTTCATAGAAAAAAATTTTAAAATTTTCCAAATTTGTGAAAATTTTGAAATTATTCATAAAACTAGAAGTTTATTTGAAATTAATAAAATTTGAAAAAAAGATAAGATTCCAAAAATTGTACAAGATATATATTATTCACGGGATGAACCAATATTTTGCTACCATATATGTTATAAAGTGATACTTATAGTACAGATAAAAAGTTTTAAAATTTTTTGAAAACTTTTAAAAATATTGTAGACTGTGATGGAGTAGTATTTTATATTTTAATTTTTTTTATAATATTTAAAATTCTTTGAAAATATTTTAGAATTTTTTGAAATTCTTATATTTTCATGTATCTATTGAATTTTTCTAAATGCTTTCAATTTTTTTTTAAATTTATTTATTAACTTTTTCGAAATTTTATGAAATTTTTTCCTTTTTTGCATTTTTTTATAATTTAAAAAATATGTTTTAAAATTTTTAAAAATTTAATTTTTGGAAAAATCTCTATTTTTTATTTTTTGAAATATCTTAATATTTTCTACATTTTTAAAAAATTATTTGAAATTTCTTATAATTTTTTTCCCTTTTTATTTTTTTCTAAATCATTATTTTTTTAATAGTGTCTTAATTTTAGGACTTTTCAAAAAAAATTTCTATATTTTTTGAAATTATGAAATTAAAAAAAAAGCTTTCTATTTATAAATTGTTATTTGAAAGAGTATACAAAGCGCCAGTCCAGCACTTATACATGCGAAGCAAAAAAACTATTTAGGGACCCTAATGATGTAAAACTCATTTCTTAGGGATGAAATGACAGGTGTTTCCGTTAAAATTGATAGAAAATCTAACGGATGATATCTCATGGACCTATTTGATAGCATCATAGATTTAATTGATACATAAGAGACCTAATTAATACCATCAGGGACTCATCTGATATAAAATATATCTTTCAGAGAGTTAAATAAGATTTTTTTAAAAAAAGCTTGGAGATAGAATATTTCTCCCAAAAAAATAGTTCTGTTTTTTTTTTTAATTATTAATCATTTGTTTCTTCGTTTTTAAAAAGAAGAGAGAGAGGGAGAGACAAATATGATCTGTTTTGTTCCCTCGTTACCAAACAGCACTAAAACCGCCCTGCCGGCCTCCGGATTCATTAAATTTTCCCAGGCTAGCTTCGGAGTCACTTTCAAATGATGTTGAAACATTAACAAGATATTTATACAAAAAAAAAAAGATTAACAAGAAAAAAAATTTGTCTTTTTATCTATCCATCGGCCATAAGAAAAAGAGAAGAAAGAACTACTTTTGTTCTCCCTTGCATGTACGACCGTATCCAGGAGTCTAACGAGTTCTAGTTAATCTAGTTCGAGTACGGTAGGTAGGCTCAGTAGGAGTTAAAATTCTCTGAGGTGAATTTATTTATAAGACTCGAATTCGAAATATTTCATTAAGGACAAGAGATGTTCCGTCATTGACAGATCCCACTTTGGCAGGGGGAATTATTACTTCTTTGACGAGGGCTGGTTTTGCAGGGGAGAAGACCTTACCCACAAAAGATGCTTCTTAGGCTCCTCCCAATTGATGCAATGCTTCCTTTGGACTGGCTTTCCAACAGTAAGTTCGCAGCCAATTGATTGTCAAAGCGATACTTGGAGAGTTGGGAAAACCCAATCAACCCCGCTCGGATATCGACAAATTTGCCCTTGCAAGCATTCTTCCGATCTTCTTCCCTCCTCTCTCTCTCTCTCTGCGCCTCTCTCTCTCTCTCTCACAATTCACCATCAGAAAGATGGGACGTCTCAACTCCTCCAGCCAAGAAGGTATCTTATGTCGTGGTATAATCACCCGTTAGTACCGATTGTGGAATTGAATTTTGTTCATATTTTTTAATAAAATCTAAAAATACTTAATTTTAATTTGTCGGTATCAAAATACAAGCACTTTCATATGACGATGTACCAAACACTCTCCTTCTGGAGAAAGTCTTCAGTGGAGCGATTATACCACGTCAGCATCATCTACGTGGTATATCCATCCAATCACGACTTGACATGCAATCAATAATTATGCAATTATTATTATTAAATCCTAAAAAATCTTTAAAAAATATAAATAAATTAAATAAATTGTGAACCTTAATTGAAAATAATATATAAATAACAAAAAAATTAAAAAACCTAATAAATGGTGAACTCTAATTAAAAATAAGATACAAATAATAAATTCTTACTGGACAGATATACCACGTAAACGATGCTGACGTGTTATAACCGCTCCACTGAAAACTTCTGTCTCCTTCTAGGACAGAATTAAGGATGTGGGTGCATGCATTTATGGACATAATATCCATCAAAATGTTTCTTATTCTCCTCTCTGAAATATTCCGGTGCAACGGCCGGCAGACACCATTACAACCATTTAAATCTTAATACATGTGGAGTAAAATTTAATCCTCGAAAATTGTAAAAATAATATTCACTTACAATCTCATGCTCGCCACGGTCTTTTCTTTTTCCCGGCTTATGGAGAAAGTCTTTGGTGGAACGGTGGTACCACGTGGCAGCACCCACGTGGTACAGCCGCCCACTAAAGCGCTGACATGTGTCAGCGCCGCTGATGTGGCCGCCCGCGTGGCGACGCAGCGCTGACACATGCTAGCGCTTCAGTGGACGGCTGTACCACGTGGAGCTGCCACGTGGTACCACCGCTCCACCCAAGAGTTTCTCCGGCTCATGAAGGTTAGTATAATTCACCAGTTTTTCTAACGTTTGGACTCCGTCCTCTAAGGCTCATCATGTCAACTCTTTCCGTGCCGGTGGAGTCTTTGCGTGAGAAAGAAATCATAATTCCAATTCATTATCAAACACCATCATCATCATCGACAACACTTTTTTTTTTAAAAAAAGACATAAATTAAATTGAAAAAAAAAAACCTCAGATGAAACCACACCCTTTTTCTAGAAAATTCCACTATCCGATGGTTGGACTGTTAAGCGTGCATCAGAAATTATTACAAGTTGTTTAATTCTTTTTTAATTTAAATTATTAATTATAAATCATTAAATGAAGCAGTTAAGACACTAAGTAACTGGGCAGTAAAAATTCTCTTTGAGAAACACTTCGGTAATTCCGTCTCGCCACCTGATATGGGACAGTGCTTATCAAAACTAAACTGTGACAATGAGGAAAATTGTATTAATTATCTGAATAATTATATTAATTATTACTTATTCTTTCTTACAATGTCTTAGTAGAAATTTCACCAACTAATTAGAGATTTTCTGAAAAAAAAATAAATAACTTTTTTTTTTTAAATTGACGGACCAAAGCTCTCTTTCGTTTCCTCTCATCCTTAAAAATTTTTTTTTTCCCTTTCACTCCCTGGAGAGAGGAAAATACAGACAAAACAAAGCAATAGAAGGGGGAGAGGTAAATTAAGCTGTCGCAGTTGAGGTTGCAGGAGGAGGAGGAGGAGGGGAAGAAGACTGTGATGGAGTCGCCGAGGATTTGACCTTCTAACCTGTCCTGTCCTGTCCTGTCCTGTCCTTTACTTCGATTCAGAGCTCCACCCTCCGATTCTCCAGGGGTTCTCTCCTCTGTCACACCACACTTCACTGATCAGCTCCGCCCCTTCGGTTAGTTACTCCACTACAAGTTCTCTCTATTTTTCACCCCTTTTTTTGCTTCCGCATGTTTCTCGAATTAGTTCGACTTGAACTGGAGCGAGAGAACTTGCTCCTCGCTTTTGTTGATCGGGGGAAGTGAAGTGGAACCTTTGGATCTCACAACTTCAAGGTCGTCCTTCTTTTCTGTCGGTTGGACTCCGAAGGCTGTTTGAGATCTGATGTGTTCTGCGTAGTTCTCTGGCGCCGTCCCGATGCCGCTTATTAGGACTTACAGATTTAGCGAAGCTGGGTAAGGCGTTAGGGCTTGACGAGGAAGCAATCTCTTAGGATAGCTGTGTGTGGTATATACTGATGTCTCGGTGGTTCTAATCTCAAATGGGATAGCTTCTGTTTTGTGGCTCATTGGAGAAAATTCCTCTTTTTGGTGGGGAAACTCTTGGGATTTGTTCATTTTCTGAACTATTTTACTCAGTCAACGCTTGCAATGTTTGCAAGAATCTGCTATTCCGTGTGGCTCAATTTTCATGCGGTGTCTGTGTGACGACGATATGCGTAGAAGATCACCCAATTGGGGTCTCTTAACTGTTCCCTCCTAAATTTTATTTGATGGATGCACCTCTCTAATGTTATGTGGTGTGTACGAGTGTACAACTACAAGTGTTTCTCTCTTTGTGGTTATTGAAAGTCTTGCTTCCCTTTTCTCTTGTAAATCTTCTGAGACCTTTTCCTGAGCACACGCTTTCCTGTCTGGCATGGAAAACGTTTATGCTTGATAATGGGATCCTCAATATGTTCTTATTACGTTCGTGAATAAAGATTGAAATCGAGATAAACTTGAATATGGATTTGTCTCAATTTGCAGCTTATTGGTCAATTCAGCACCCTGTCTTTGCAGAGTTTGTGAATGATGCCGGGAAGATCTGACAATATACATCAACAGTCAGGACATGGTGGACAGATCATGTTTCACCCCTCTGGATGCACACAACCTTGGTGGCCTAACAACATTTCATTTGCTAATGGAGGTAAACTGTTGATAACCTTAATATAGGCGCCCAGGACCCAATCATAGTAAAACTTGTTGATCATTGTAATGTCTATTGTTTATATCAGGTAAACTGAATTATATAATTAATTCATGCTCATAAGTGATGAGTCCTTTTGCCTAGAGAAGTATAATTTAAAAGATACTAGCTTATGGAAAAAAAGAAAAGGAGCAAACTGGCATGCATTGTAATGGCTGTCCATTTTGAGTTCTTTTACTGAGTGATCAGTTCTCCATCATGTGACATTGATTGAAAGACGAGTTGTTTAGCAATCTGAATGGAATACTTTCTGCTCCATTGGCTATTTGCTATCAAATTTTCTTGTCTTTTGGACTACCTTAGCCAGCTTCATGCCAAATATTGACTCGATTCTCATGGCTGGAGATAGTTTTCATCAACAAGATTAGGAGAAAGAGGTAGAATAATTTAGGGTACAATTGCTTTATTACCTTGTTATTGTAAATATTGTGGTTTGAAAATTTGGGACTTACTAAAGGAATATGATGTCATCATCTTTTCTCATTTAATGTGTTAAGTCATTGCGTGGTAACTTAGTAAGTAAATGTCCAATTGTTTTCCTTACTTGGAGGGAGAAAATACTTGTTGCATTTTGGATCACATAGTATTGATGCACAAGAACTGTAACATCTTAAAATTTTTCCAGCTTCAAAGACGACTTCGATGTCTGAACAATTTCAACAACTTCAAATGAATTCTCCAATGGAGCTTGTCGGTCACTCAATTGTATGCACCCTCTCTCCCTCTCTCTTGCTCTCTCTCTATCATATACATGTCGATGCTCATTCTTGGGCATTTGGAGCTCTCTCCAGCATCAGATTATGCAGCCAACAATCACTTCATCTACAAAAGAGGCTCTTCAAGGCTATTTTTTATCTTCTTGCTGTTCCTGAGTCCTCTTTATTGCAGGTTCTAACTCCGTCTCTCTATTCAGATCTGCAATATGGAGGTCTGCTCAGTTCTACTGGAACAGGAAGCATGGTATTGCCCAGTAAAATCAGATTACTTATTTCGTGTGATTTTCTGTGTTTGGTGAATGTATAATGTAACAACAAGAATTTCAGTGAAGCATCATTGGCGTACCATTGATCTCGCTTTCGATGAGAAACGTAAACATTGTTTATGTTGTACTAGGTCCCGCAGTATGGAATGCACCATGCTAGAGTACCACTGCCCTTTGAGATGGAAGAAGAACCAGTTTATGTAAACCCCAAGCAATATCATGGTATCCTGAGGCGGAGGCAGTCTCGTGCCAAGGCTGAGATTGAGCAGAAGGCCATGAAAGCTAGAAAGGTGACATTTGGTTCTGTTCAATGTTTATTAGTGCTTTGAAGAAAATATTCCTTTTTAATCTGTAGCCATAACAAAAAATGAAAAATCCTAGAAGGATTTCATGATTTGAAATCAAATACTAGTACCAATTCCTATATAAGTCCCGAGGTTTTAATGAAGGATTCAGCTCCAAAGCCATTACTGATGGGGCAGGCAAATCGTGTTTGGCTTCTGTTTTGAATATCAACTGTTATTTATGCTGCATTTTTTCCACTAGGTTTTATTTGAGTAGTCGTATCTTTTAGCTTTTCCTTCTCGGTGGAATCGACAATTTGAGCGCTAGAGCTTGCCTTCATGATCTGCAGCCTTATCTCCACGAGTCTCGGCACCAGCATGCCATGAGAAGGCCTAGGGGATCTGGAGGGCGCTTCCTTAACACCAAGAAGCTTGATTCTGATGACTCCCTTGTTTCTTCAGAGAAGGAAATGAACTGCACTGTAAACCTGCCAGCCAAATTTGCAACTTCATCAGGCTCGAAATCCCTCGGCGACAATGCTGTCAAGACAGCAAGCCTGCAGCCAGCAAAAGCGGGGTCCCTACTGGGCCCTCGTTAAGTAATATCTGGAGAGAATTAAGGGTCCTCCCCTGTTGCTTCAGCAGGCACACTTGGATAGTGTCTTTATCCGGTAAAGGTGGAGCGACCCTTAAAAGCATTGCCAATCAGAGGTAATTCTCCGGCAACTCATTCTTGGCTTTTGGTTACTAGCAACTAACTCGATACGATGATGGAAAGAGGATTCGTATGAGAGTTAGCTTTGTCTCTAGTATCTGTATTGGGAAGTGTACCATGTTAAGCATACCTGGTGAAAAACTTCGGCTTGTGCTTGTGGAGAAGGAACTAATCTACGGAAGGAATGTTTTCAGTGTGTGGGAGACGTTCAACTTGGATTAAAGTCAGTATTTCATGTGAACGTGTGTCTTGGAAAACTTGATTGCCCACTTTGGATTAAAGCACTATTTCCGTTCATCCTGTGTGCAGCAGAGCGCGGCTGGCAAGGAGCTATTTATAAAAGATTGATTCATTAAATTCGAATGGTTCTGAGCAGTTGTATAGGGAGGGTATACAATGTGAACAGTGCACCGAGGGAAATTGAATCCGTGGTACAAAATGTTTTAGAAAAGATTCAAACTGGTACAAAGAAGAAAATTTCGTGCCTGACACGTTTCAAAACTGTTCAAACGTGATGTATTTTATCAAGTTTCAACTAATACTGTTGATTTTTTGTGATATGGTGTATTATTTGCTGTCAAATACAAAAATTATTTGTAAAATATGGAAAAAAATTTAAAGCAATCAAAATAAATTTAAAAAATTTTAAAACTTAACAAAATTAGTCTTAAACTCTATCTAGTGATACGTATCAAAATTAAGTTCACCTAAGTAAAGAAGACAATCATACATATATAAAAGCTTCCCTCTCAAAATCACGAAATAACAGGAAAATCTAAAGTTCATATCTCTTCACTCTTCCAAGTGGGCTAGTTTTTGAGATATTGGGGTTGAACGATCACCACAAATATTTTTAAAATAATAATAAAAAAAAGGGTGAGGTGAAAGTTAAAAATTTAAGAGATAATTAAGGGTAATTTTATTATTTTATTTCCACTTGTTATATATAAAAGCTAATCCCGCTAGGAGAGGGGGAATATCCATTCCCCATCTATTCTATATGTATTCGGAATAGATATTCTGGGTGATATTTCAAAGTGAAGATGCTAACCAAACGTAGAAACAGGTATTCTATGCGGAAAAGATATTTCACGGCATGCTGTAAGTATGGCTAGACTAGAAGAGCCTCGAGGCCCAACTAAGGTCCAGCGACGCCCCCGATAGTCAGTTGAACTCCCTACCTACATCTAGGTGGTTCAGAAAACAAGGGTTCCAATTCCAAGAGGTGATGGAACCAGCCCCAACCTTCCTTTGAAAGATTCTGATTTGAACTTGACCGGTTTAATTTTTATTAAAATTAAATTAAATTTAATTTAAAAATTAAAATTTATATATAATTTTAAAAGTGTATAATTAAAAATTAAAAAAACTAAAAGTTAAATATAAAAATAAATTAAATCAATTGATTTAAACTTAATTTTCATATCAAAAATCAAATTGCTTATGTAATTATTCTCTTGACATTTAGAGGAATCAAAATTTACATAATTCTCTTACTTGTATTTAACCATTCCGAATTAATCTAGTGGAAAGTCAAAATGTAAGTAGGATAGACTAGGCTAGGGTAGGGCAGGGCAGGGCATGGCAGGTAACCTACAACATGTGCGGCTGTAATTATTATCAGGGGTGAGGAAAGCTGCAGTGGCCCGCGGGGCTGGGAGGAGGGTGGTAGGGTAGCCTTTTTGAGCTTCCATCCAATCAACAAACAATTCCATTTTTTTTTTTTAATTTTCCCGCTGGTTCAAGGTCTTGTTTGAAACTGGTGGTTCCAGTTTTGAAGACCAGTGAAACAAGCCCTGAATCTTGGGAATCACTGTTTGGGGCCGATTTTAACCGGTTCCGAGTCCAAACTGGCAACTGGCCACCACTACCTACATCCACACAAATTCATACGTTTCCCCAGGCGATTAAAAAAAAAAAAAAAGCCCAAAGTAGTAACTCATCCATGGCATTAAACAGGACTTCACAGTCTTAGACTTTGTTCTATTGAAATGTGTCCACACAACACTGTGTCATATCGACTTAGAATGTTTGGGAAGGAAAATGACAATAAGAGATGTACATTTCATATATATATATATATATATATGTATTATATACCTGCTTCTCACTCGAATAACAGTGAGCAATGATCCTAAGTTCATCAACTTCTGGAAAGGACGACACGATCACGGTATTGCTTGCTCCTGAAGTTGCTCCTGCAGGATAATAAAACACATACAATGAGTGCACTGTATTCTAACTGTCAATGTCAAAAACTGTGTCAAGATGGATCCTTGCTTCTATGGCATTAATGCAACCCCAATTAGAGCCACGAAGAAGAATTTGAATGGGAAGAAAGGGAGAGACTACAAACATTATTAAACAAACATACCTCATTAACGAAGAAGGCGTGGAAGCCGTACGGAACCCGGTGGGGCAACTCGACAACTGCAATGGGATCTGATGACATAGTTTTTGCATCGATGACAGTTGCATATGATTTTCTGCAATTACTAACATTGTCATTATATGATCCATACGGCAGCCAAGGTCAGACAGTGACGGATCCAGAAAACTCGTACGGGGAGCAGAACTCTATAAGGAAGTAATTTGAAGAATTTAGGGGAGAAGAACTATGTATTGTTCGATAAAAAAGAGATAAAATCAAGTAAAACTCGTATAGAATTTTATGAAATTTCCCGAGTTCAAGGGGGGTGATCGTCCCCCCCTAAATCCATCACTGTACTTCAAAGGTAGATGATGTGAAAAAGGTGTCTCTCTATATTATGGCTCCATGCAATTTCCTAATCATACGGTATATTTTCTAAAGCATGAGAGAACTATGTAACTAAGGCTTTCCATGTTTACACCACAAACTAGATCACGTGTAATAGACTGCTTAAGTTTTCAAATCATCATAAAATAAAACAAACTGTGCATTGGTACTAATTGAATTTGTATAATCACTTTCACCAGCCAAAGGGGGGAGAGAGAGATACCCTGTATTTTCATCGTGCATGAAGAATATCAAGTAGCCGTCATCTTCTTCAGAAGTGATCCCTGGTTGCCGGGGAACAAATATAGCTTCTGAGCCAAACCTCCCTGGCCCCAAGTCAAAGACACCTTTCACATTCCCTCCAACTTCAATCTTAGTTTTTCCAGTCTCTGGCTCAGCGTGAAGATCAAATTTCACAATCCCAATGACCTTCGCAATGCTGTCGAGAATGGTGCCATAGACATATCTTTGCTTCCTGATGATAATGATTGCATTAAGTTTAAACCATGGCAATAAATGTAAATAAGTAACCGATATGAAAAATATGGAATGATGTTTCAGGATTCCATGCTTTGAGGAGGAATACAATGCTGTGATTTGGCAGCATCAACCTTGTTTATAAACGGAGTCACTTCTGAAAAACTTAAGTCCCAAGCTCTCTGTCATCACCAACAAAACACAACATGCTAACCTGCCAGTGTAGCTCTCATTTATTCGAGGAAAATCAACAGCAGGTGCTGATAATTTCTTCTGTGAAGCTAGACCAGTTTTCATGTTGAATCTCATTTCATATCTGAGAAATCAAACAAGCAGTTATTTCAAAAACCCATGATAAGTTAGTATGGTGGTCTGATAATGCCATGAGAGTATTACAGTTCATTATTGAAATTCTCGAGCTTCTCTTTGACAGCCCCACTGACCATATCCAGATCCGGGTTCTCCAGGCGACAGGTGATCAAGACAACTTCATCTTCCTCCTCCCAGGCATTAGCTGGTAGAAAGGAAAATATCCTCATCAGAGAACAAAGAAGCAACACCAGGCAGAATGTTAAACTCTTTCTTACATTATTTTATCAAGTATGGCAAGCTTTTGAAGGGAAAAAAATCACTTTCATCAGTGTGCTAACAAAAGACAGGCAGAAAAACCATCTAAATGATTCATAATACCATCCAAGTCCATGACAATGTTAATTATCTAAATTCCCAGCAAAGACTAATTCATTTGTTCACAGATGCAAATCAAATGCATTAAATTTCTGAAGACAGAAGATAGGAATGTGACGCACCATTGTGAAATATGAAGCAATTTGGAAGCTCAAACCATCTGATGTCATGATCATTCTTCGCATACCGAGGGAGAATACCAAAGCGGGATTTTTTGGTGGCATCAAATGTGAATATAAGCTTCTTTTCTTTGACCATTTCCTGATATTGAAAATATTCGGTATCTCAAGGTCCATATCAAGATAAATACTCCAAGGTAAAATTTGAAGCATGCTAATCACAAGCCACAGTTCATCCGTAAGAAATAGTTGATCTGAGGCGTTTGGTGAAATAGTTTGTAAGCAAGGAAAAGTCCCTAATTGCTCCAATTATTTCCTACTAAAGATTTTACTAATCAATCACATACCTTGGGTCTGAAATACAGAGGAAGATCCATGAAGATTGCATAGTTCTCGGTGATTGCAAAGTCATGCATCATTATGGGATCCGATATTGTAATTGCCACAGGATCATGCATGTGACCGTCCTTCGAAATAACTCTGTATGTTATATAAGGAGGTGTATGTGAATAACCAAAAGTGAACATTTCCCCTGCACCAACAATCACAAAGTTAAAAAAACCGCTGTTCCTACAAATATGATTATTTTTCAGCAAAGCTAAAGGCTTACCTGTGAAAGGGTCAACTTTTGGATGTGCAGTGAATGAGTGTGATAGTCTCTTGTCATAGTCCAGCATTCCAAGAGTTTGAAGGTCTCCATCTTCCAAAACCTTGAGTACATCTACAAGATGAAATGTGAAATAGGCAAAATTTCACTAATTAGACTCACCACAAGAGGTAAAACATGAAAGGCCATGCATACTAATGCCAGATGGGTGCAGAAATAGCTCAGAACAAAGATGGAGTACTCAAGGGAAATATATATTAAGTAGATGTCTAGACCCCATAACTCCCAGATCAACTTTCAAGAAAGGACATTAGAAGAGAGTAGGAAAGAGAATCTCACATGGTTTATCCGCCTCAGAAAGAGCTAACAGTTTTCCATGGTGATATACCAGAGCTGTATTGGCTGTAAGAAGGAATGAAGCAATTCAATCACTCACTATTCAGTCTAATCCTCTTCATAGTTGAAATGCAAGTTGAATTGTATACATCATAGCAACTTCAAGGTTCACAGACTACTTATCAACATAATCCTCGGCAACTGACAGATGAAAAATTGATAACTATTGAACTATCACAAAGTTAATCAATGAGACTAAGAGGTGATAAGCAAGATAGGCTGTGTAAATAAGAGACTCCCTTTCGCAGGTAAATTAGGGAAAATGCATGATATAGATCACAGAAACATGAAAGAATAAAACTGCTGGTGTAAAAATCAACAATAGGAGAAAGATTCTTAAAAACTTACCAGTTCCATTTCCGAAAGAAAGATCTAACACTTTCATTTTCGCTCTCAACATTTGCATGTGCACCATGAATAACCCAAAGAAACCCTTGAGGTCCCCGATCTGCAAGTGCACACGTATCAACAGATATCAAAACAGTATCATTAAATCATCAGGAACTACTAAAAATTTTGGGCAGGAGGTGTAAAATTTCCTGCAAGGTTAATTAAGAAAAGGTATAAGATATATTTTGGGATCATATCCACCACAGGAGAGCTTCGCAAAGGTCAAGATAGATAAGTCACAAAGATCCTGCTGAAGCTGTAATAACCACAGCTGCTCAAAACTACTTGTTTGCTTCATAAATTACACAAGTCAGTCCCAAAGCTCAGATCATTGCATAAGCCTCTCTTTGCACAGAGCACATTGGCTTAACTATATCCCACTAAAAGGGGGTAAAACACCTGAAGTCATATCCCTGACCCATTGAGCAGAGATGTGTATATGCATGTGGTTGTGGGTGCAGCAATTTGCATGCACTGGAAGTTCATACAAATAGAGAATGGAGTGCACACACCCTAAAAGGATAGTCACTCGCACTATCACAAAGTAAGCAATAACAAATTCTGAGTTAAATTCAATTACTTGCCCATTTGAAATTAAGCATTAATCAAAGGTCTCAAATCCAGTGCATGTATTAGGATCTTCCATCATGCAACATAATAAAGGAAAAACATGTAGTATTATTGAATGTGCACAATGAAATCCCACATACGCAATACCTTCATGAATTTAGAACCTCCAAAAAACTCCTCTTGTTTAAGTCGTGATGTCCTTACATAACGAGAAACATATGTTGCTTTTCCGTTCTTTATGCGCATACCATGAATCATGCTGCAAATTCACCAAAGATAAGAATTGGAAGTTAACATAACCCAAAATTCAAAATCAAAGGCCATATAACTTCTTACCTTTTAGATCATATATACGTCAATGATAGCAACAAAATAATAGCACGCTTGACACAGCAAAAGCAGGATATATTTCTGATAACTTTTTGTCAGCATCTGTCCATATTCCGTGGAAATTCTTTTTTTTTTTTAAATATATTCATATATCTTTATATCATGTAGATCATATATATGGCAATGATAGTAAAGAAATAATAGCATATTTGACGCAACAAAAGCAGGATACATTTCTGTAAAACTACCTGTTAGCATCTGTTCGTATTCTGTGGAACTTCTTATTTATTTTTTTTAACATATTCGTATGCCATAGACCTGACAACAGACCATTGACATATAACAGTGTTTTCAAGAAAATTATATCATTGCAGCTCAAATGAAGAACTAAAGAATCATAATTATTTTGCGCAAAAGTTTTGGACTGCCAATGCCTGTCAGATTGAAGTTTAGCAACTATGTAAAAAGGAGATGTCTCCACCCTAGAACAGAAATTTTCTGGGAGTTGAACCAAGGTTCAGCACAATCAATTCAAAGGAGTGCATGGACACTTTTAGATAAAAAAGACCAAATAGATTCAATCAAAATTCTATCAGCGGGAGCCAATGATGGCAGATCATTTGGACAAAAGATAAACTATCCAGCACAAAGACACAATCTATAGAATCAACTATTCAACACTTAGATCCTAATCTAGATTTAAAAGAAAGGGGTTAGTTAACTCAACTCTGAGAAATGACAAGTTACCAGCCATAGGATGAACAACAACACAGAAGCTTGGCATAATTTGCTGTAGGAACTCGTTCCTTCACATTTATGAATTCATATATGCAGCCAAAGCTTATCCAGTTCATTTACTTTCAAGTGTTGATCCAAGAAAATTACCAGCTCATCATTAGAAAAGGAAAACCAGAAAGGAAGAAATGAAGAAAAACTGAGGCGCAAGCTCTTGCATCGACCACCAAAATTGAGTTCATATGCATTGGAAGCTGAAATTTATTTAATTAGGCAATTATACTACAAAGATTACAGTCGCAGAAGACACTTGAACTATGCTGAGGAAACAAAATGCACAGATGGACAGTGAAAATGGTTACCCACCCATGCCCATCAAACCTGCAGCAAGAAACCGGCACAAAAATCAGTTTCCTTCCATTGGCAAGAATCCAGTAGTAAAAAATGAACAGAAAAGTCAAAAATCAAGCACGGTAACCCAATTCAACTGGGAAACAGGCAACATATATGACATATTATTACAATGAAAACGTAACTAAATGATCGTAGAGGGAGAACATATCACATACCAATGGTATCCAGCCACAGGAGCAAACTTCGGGTTCGGACCCACCCGCACAAATTCACCATTCAAGCATTCCTGTATCATACGAAAACCTCTTCCTTAAGTAATATCGCGCGATATCAAGCATAGAGAGCTCTACAGGACAATTATGACAAACTACAGAAGAATCTAACACCGAGCTGGCATCAACTGAGCTTTCTCCGGTTAATAGAACAGCGAAGTGGAATTGGAGGCAGATATGAATTATACGAACTTACTGGAAGGTAGCCTTTGACAGGGAGCTCTGGGACGGGAGGAGTCTCTTCGGTAACCGGAGCGAAGTTGCCGGAGAGATAGTGTTGAGGCTGAGAAGAGTCGTACATGAGCTTCACCACGAGCTTCTCCAAGTAATCGATCATTTTCGAGGTCAGGCCTTTCATCGGCTTAGGATCCACCACCACAATGCCCCCGGCGGCATTCTTGGCGCTGTCGTACTTGGCCTTCTCCTCCGTCTCCGCCATCTCTCTCTCTCTCTCTCACACTCACAGACTCCAGAAGAGTCCCAGTCCACTCAACGTTCCCTCGCACCCTCTCTTTGTACGAGAGAATGGAATGGACCGGAGAAATTCCGAGTTGACAGTTCTCTTAGAGAGAGAAAAGGTGCCGATTTTGTCGTGAAGTACGCGCCTCTGGCATCTCTGCTGCCACGACATTCTCCTTCTCCGGCAGGTCATTCTTGCCACATACGATTTTTTTTTAGATCGATAATATTTAGTGCTATAACAACTAATAAATATATCTAACTGTATATTATACGGTCCAGAATCTGTCATTAAACCACAAATGCCAGTTACTGAGAGACTCAAACTCTAGATCTAACATGCTGTACATTATCAATTTATTAAGAGTCCGCCCTCACAGGCCACATAAAAATTATCAGAATACTCATTTTCTTGTGAAAAATAGTTTTCTTTTTTTTTTCCGTGAAACGAAATTGTTAAAACGTTATCGTCATGGATATTCACGGACGAAGCATGACCAAACGTAACAAACGGTCTTGAAGAGGAGAAACTTGCTGTACGTAACATTGCGTTATGTGATAACGTCGATGTTAGATTAAAGTTATTTTTTAATTTGTTGAATTTTATTAAAAATATTTAAAATAGTAAAATTTTATTTATTTGTGATATCATATCAGTACTGTCACGTGATAAGTATTGATCTATGAAATCCACATATCATGTTACTTCGTTTTATTGATTAAGGAGGAGTGTAGTAATAGTGACGATCCAACCAGTTCATTACATAATATTCGGACATTCGTGTTTAACAACGAACATATCAAACTGAACAACTAATACTCAATGTAGTATTATCAAAATTTTAGTATAATTCAGGAAAACGATCCATAAACACTTCATGTTCTTGGATCCCGACATTGGTGGGTTTAAGGAGGCATGAGAGTGCGATTGCCCCCTAAACTCAACAAAATCTGCATAAATCTATGCAAATTTTACTATTTTTGTTCATATTCCTATTGAATTACATTATTTTACCCGGTTAAAATTTGATATTTCCCTCTATGTTAAATTTGCCAATTTTATCTTGATTTTCTAGATCTGTCACTGGACCCTGATATGTTTATATGCAAAATAAATATATGAGTAACCTCACTAAGAACTACACACGTAAAAGATGAATCAAATATACAATCTCATGAATCACTGGGAAAAAAAAATTCAAACCATCCCATCCATCACAGCTCCCGACCGGTTTACACCCGGTTTGGCAAACCAGCTGTGGCCAGGGCTGCCTACGAGTATCAATGTGGGCTCAACTCAAAAAACCAAGCTCGGCCCATACTACACCGCCGCCCACCACCCCCACCCCAAAAATAAAAAAAATTATCGGCCGGGTGCTCATGTTTGGTTCGGCTTCAAAAACCATTTCAAATCGAACCAATTTGGTATGTTGAGACCGAGTCGTCTCCACTTTGTCTCGAGATAATCGAACCATATAGAGCCAGTTTTTCAGCTCGATTAACTGGTTAACCACTTCTCATAAAAATAAATGTAATATTCATTATGCTTCGATTCAATTCAGTTGAACCATTAATTATATTCTAAATTGTAGTTTAAATTAATTTTTTTAATTTAGTTATCAATTTGAAAAATCGATTTATTCGATTAATCATAGTTAACTGAACCAGTCATATGAAGTAATCAACTGAATTTCTTTTTGATAGAGAGAAAATAGAATCATTAGACAACCGGTTCGATTGATTCGATTGCCCCTTTTTTTTGGTTTGGTTCGACTTACATGTTATGCAATTTATCCTTGAAACATCATCTTGTCGAAGTGCATCATCACGTTTGACTCATTCAAACTATGTACACCTATCAAAAATTACTTGCGAAGACTTTGTTTCCTATGAAATGAAACCTCTTGCCTAACCCACTCCGAGGTGCACACTCTTACCTTGATCTTCAAAGCGACTAATGGATAATGTTGTGGTGGTGGATGACTGTCACGACCTGTAATCCCGAACCGGTTGTGCCAAGATGAGATCGTGGGTATGTATATGTACAAGGCCTACCGATTTCAACAGCACCTAATGTAGCAACTTTCGAGTGATGGATCCGTGGTGTTTACATATGATATCATAAACTGACTCCAACCCACGACCATGGGAGATTGTGGGTAGCTTGTGTTACTTAGGCTTACTATGAGCCGGAATCATATGGGATAGTTCAAACCTTGCCTGAACAGTGGGATGTTACTCAAACCCGGTTAAAGAGCCCGGCAAGAATGATAGGACTTTAAGGGGAGTCTGTCACACTATGTAATATATATATATATATATATATATGTGTGTGTGTGTGTGTAAAGTCTAGTGATTCCAACGGCATCTAAAGCATGACAGAGTATCGTGTATAAAGGTATATCATGTGACGGTACTGATGTGGTGTTACAAATTAATAAAATTCAAATATTTTAAGATTTTTTTAATAAAATTCTAAAAATAAGAAACAACACTATAAATAATTAAATTTTATTGGTTTGTGAGATCACGTCAGAACTGTCACGTGATATACCGATGACGTACAAGACTTTCTCCTAAACTAGTACTTTTTAGGTGATGAGCCTTCGGGTTATAATGACAAACCAATCACCATTTAGAAAAGAAGGGCATGTGATGGAATGTCTCATTACAAAGAGATTAACAAATTGAAGGCTAGATGGCTATTCAAAATATTATCTAGAGTAAACCATCAAATTGGTTCTTAAATTTGTAGTGAACCGTCAGTTTAATTCTCAAAGTTTCAAAACCATCAAATCGATCCTCGCTGTTTAATTATCTCAGTCAATTTGGTACAGTAGTTATAATATCATTTACGGATGCTGATGTAGACGGTGGCTGCCGCTTTGTAGGGCTCACATGCCACATGGCAATCAATAAGCGAATAAAATTATATTTTATATTTTAACTTCAATTATTCACAACTCGTCACATTGCATGTAAGACCCAAAGAAGCGATTGTCACCATCCGCATCAGCATCTACAAGCAACGTTATAATGCCCGGATCAAATTAACTCACGGAAGTGAACAATGAGGATCAAATTGATGGCTTTCAAAGTTTGAGGACCAAATTGATAGCTCGTTCAACATTTGAGAATCAATTTGATAATTTAATATATTCATATTAACCTATGAAGAGAAAATCAAACAGAATCTCCCGACCACGATGCAAACATACATACAAACATACATATATATATATATATATGTATTCGTTTATGTAATGCCTATCGAAACAAATTATATTGTCTTCCATCAAGCACACATTACAGTAAGAATATGACATATTATTCATTTTTACACGATGTTGTCCCACGTTAGCCTGCTTTCAAAATAAATCGATCCAGAGATCCAATGGTCCGTGAATGGCCTAGAAGATCTAAGAATTGCATGTGCCATGCACGTAGACCAGCTAGAGCTAGATCTGTGTCTAGGGTTCATTGATCGGCCGGTTCGGAACGAGGGATGGACCAATCAACGCCATACACATAAATGGAATCTCAAAATGAAAGGTACTGTTTGGATAAATTAAGATTGCAACATGAAGATGCTTTCGCTCGAGTCATAAGATGCTTGTCTCCCTAGTCCCTACAACAGCAACACCACACACATACTTCAGCTATTCCATGGCTGCAGGTACAGGAGCAGTCCATGCTTCTTTATTATACTACAGTAGCTAGCTAGCTTGGCCAGCAGGAACTGAAGGAGGGGGTTTGGGAGGTACATATAATATATACACTTTCAGTCCTCGATATTTCGCGTGTTTATCATTTTTGTCCTAAATCTTTATTTTTTATTATTCACTTTTTTAACCTTTTAAATTTTTTTCCGTTTTGATCCTATCGTTACATTTTTCATCTAAAAAAAGCATATTCTATTCAAAAAAGAATATTTCTTCCAAAAAGTATTTTTCAACAAAAAATATTTTTCAAAAAATAAAGAAAAAGGGGAAAAAAGCAAACGAAAATAAAAACTATCGGTGGGGTTTTACTGATCGCCATATCCCCTTCAAAATCAAAATACATTTTTGATTCAAAATTGATTGATGATTATCAATATTATAAAACCGTGACTCATTTAGAGAAAAATGAGTTCTAATTTAGAAGGAACACGTGCTGGTAATCAATATTTCTTTAATTATAGATGAAATTGTTTGAAAAATATTTTTGTTGAAAAATAATTTCAGGATGTAATATTCTTTTTTTGGATGGAATAAGTAATGGTATGACTAAAATGAAAAAAATTCAAAACGTTAAGGACGCGACTAACAAAAAATAAATATTTATGATGAAAATTTCAAAAACTCGAAAGGTTGAGGATCGAAAATGTCTTTTTCCCACATTTATACTATTATGTAAAAACGTTTGATAAGATTAGTATATTTTATCATTTGTTATATTTGTTCCCAATCTAATTTAAATATTAAAATTTATAATATGAATGTACTTTATAAAATCTTCCCGATGAATGGTAAATTAGTAATTTCAGTCTTTTTTTTCTCATTTTATATAAATAATCTTAACAGCAAAAATTTTTCATTAACCGTTCAAATTTTCCATTCTCATTCAATGTTTACAATTTTAGCAGAAAAATCTGTCACTTTTTCTATGAATAATTTAAAATTATAAACTTAAAAAATGTAAAATTGACATTGTATGCTAATGACAACTGAGAATACTCTGTCTACAACTGTAAGTTAACAAATTTTAAATAAATTTAATTATATTATGTTATAATTAAATAATCTAATTTTACAGGTCCATTCCAGTATTCTACAATTAATAATTTTTATTTTATTTCCTTCTATATATAATATATACATATATGTATATGCATGTGTTTGTGATGGGATTCGTGGGCAGCCTTGTCATCGAGAATGTGTATATATAAGGACGGTCATCGTCCACATCCACACAGATATGAGCAAAACTCCAGGTTTATGAGAATGGTTGCAGGGGAGAGAGGCTAGAGACAGGAAGGGGAACGGGAGACCTGTCGGTTTCTTTCTCCTCCAACACCAAGAGCTGCATCACTGCTCCTCAGCTTGTGTCTCTCCTTCCCCCCTCCCTCCATTCTATACGACTCTCTATATATGCGTATACAAACATATGACCTCTCTTGTTTATATAATTCTTGGGGATAGGAAGTTGGAAACAGAAGAGAAGTGAAGGAATGGAAGGGGGAGAAGGGGATCGGGGGTCTGAGAGAAGGGAGCAAGTCAGGTTCAAGAGAATATGTGTCTTCTGTGGGAGCAGTGCAGGTCATAGGCCAGCATTCAGCGAGGCTGCTCTTCACCTTGGTAAACTGCTGGTTGGTACTCTTAACTGTATCCATGCCGTCATTTTCTCATGGTTTCCATTTTCCTTTGGCTTCTTTACACCAGAGAAAAGTAACCTGTGCATCGATTCCTTCTCTTAGGTCGATAAAGAGATCGACCTGGTCTATGGAGGCGGAAGTGTCGGTTTGATGGGCTTGATCTCAGAGACTGTTCACACCGGAGGCCGCCACGTTCTTGGGTACGCCACATCGTTCGCTTCATAGCATTTCCAATTCCCCTGAGTCGATTCTCCTACTCATACTTTCTTTCTCGATCATCCTCCTTTTCTTTTTCATCATGGCTTGGTTCTGCAGGGTGATTCCTAGAGCCCTTCTGCCTCACGAGGTATTCAAATTTTGTTAACAGTGAAGAAATATGATTGAATGAATTCTGATTGAATCAACATATAATTGTGCAGATATCAGGGCAGACCAATGGGGAAGTGAGAGCAGTCTCAGGCATGCACCAGAGGAAGTCTGAAATGGCCAAGCATGCAGATGCTTTCATTGCCCTTCCAGGTACTAACAGACAAAAGAGAAAAGAAACGTTTTATTTTCTTACTACAGTCTCATAAATCCATTTGGAATAGTAGACAGAAGGACATTTGGTTAAAATTTCTTTCAGGCGGGTACGGAACCATGGAAGAGCTGCTAGAGATGATCACTTGGTCTCAGCTCGGGATTCATGATAAGCCTGTAAGTTAATTGTCAACCCACCCTTTCTAGTTTCATGCAGACAGACAGAGAATATTGATATCATAAAGTGAATGGTCTGAACCTTTCTAGCCTGCTACACTACGGCCGATGTTGCTACCAGTTCCTTGTCGACATCCGACAATAGTCAACAGACAGAAATTCTGCGAAGTTACTGATTCTCTGTAGAAGCGGATTGTGTTCAGTCTAATGATTTGATTCTGCTACTGTCAAATGGAACAGGTGGGGTTGCTGAATGTAGACAGATATTACGATAGCTTGCTAGCACTGTTTGACAAAGGAGTCGAGGAGGGCTTCATAGACCAGTCGGCGAGGCAAATCCTCGTCTCAGCAGAGACAGCATCAGAGCTCATCAAGAAAATGGAGGTATATACAACCGGAGACACGTGTGTGTGTGTAGATAGATATGGACACCGTTGTCTCCCTGTCACAATACTGAAAAAGCTTATGAATTATTGGAGAGCTTGAAGGGTACAGGAAGAGAGACGAGGAGGAAGGGAGCAGAGTGAAAAAGGAAGGAGAATGATTTGCAATTGTTCTTGTTTTGTTTGGTTGAGTTTGTCTTTTTGGCTGCAGGAATATGAACCAGTCCATGACAGGGTTGCTCCCAGACAAAGTTGGGAAATGAACCAATTATTAGAGTCTAGCCAGAGTGGGACAAGGGGAAGCCCCGTAGAACAGAATGAGGCATAATTTAAATCATTGGCACATACAAACATGCATATATGTATTTATGTATGTATGTATCTGTGTGTGTTTGATAGATTATGGCAAATGAAAATATGCTCTAAACTAGCAGTAGAAGAAGCAAGCAGTAGCAGCAGGAGGAGGAAGGTGATTCCCTTGTAATCAGAAAGGGAAAGGCAGCAGAAGAACAGAGGGGAAGAAGAGAATGTATATATCTCTCTCTCTCTTAATCTTGGCCTTCCAACCAAGTATATTAACGAAGTTCCTAGTGTTGCTGTCCTAGATGTTTGTTGTTTTAAGTGTTATGGTTCCAAGTTTCCCCTAGCTAGCACTTACTCTTTCTTTTCTTTTCTTTCTTTTTTTTTGCATACCACATGATATCAAAAAATTCAATAGGTCCAAACTAATTCAAATTCGATCCAGGTCGGTCCACTAGAAGTAAAACTAAAACTCGTCTAATATGAATTTTTCTCTGTCAACAAAACTCGAACTCGAAACTTTGCTTAAGGAGAAGATGGGACTTGCCATCTCAACCAACATATTTTTCAGTGTATACCACCTAATATCCAAAAACTCAACATGTCCTTATTAATCCAAATTTGATCTGGGTTGATCCACGAAGAGTAAAACTCTCTCAATATGAGCTTTTCTCTATCAACAAAATTCAAACTTGAAACCTTACTAAGTAAGATGTGATTATCATTTCAACCAACTTATGTTGATCATCAGCTGAGCACTTTCATAATTTTTCCAAATGACCACTAACCTTGCATTTAAATTTGTCTGGCCGATCTGTTCAGTTTGATTGCTCATTTGAAGTGGCAATCCATCTTGGACATTACCAGCTGAACACTTGGTTCCCATGTCTTTCTACTACACACATCTAGAACCACTTCATCGCCTCTCCCATCACCCGTCAGCCACCATCGCCATCAGCATTGAACCAGTCCCAAAACGTCATCTCTGCGTTCCCTCACCTCCTCCTCCTCATCCAACCTTCGTCCCGAGTCACAGGGGTCTCAGAGCAATGGCCACTGTGCTATGCTAGTCCAAAAACAGAGACCTCAATCTAAGGCCACAGCACCGTGATGGTAACCAATCTTGAGGTAATACAGATTAACACTAGAAAGATTACAGGCGGATGCACCAATACAATACACAAACATTCACACAGAAACGTAAACGTAACCATTTCTGTCTCTGCTCGGCATATATAAATCTTATTAATTTAGATTGACATAAGAGAGCCCCTTACCAATAATCCTTCACTTATGTGTTTTGAATTGATGCAAAATTGCAAATGGGAGGATTTTCTCAAATTTATCCTGCAGCTAGCTGAAGAGTGACTGGGAGATTGTGGACTCTTTATAATGGATAATAAGGGGAAAGGGAGGAAAGTTTTTGCAAGTCTATTCCTTTCTCTTTTGTGATAAGACCAAACTGTGTGACAGGTTGGGCCCAGATACACGTCTGCCTTGTACGTTCAAAGATTAAAAAGAACTAGCAAGAATGAGAGACAGTAATGAAGAACCCACGAAGGTAGCTCAGGACATTGTACAATTGATCCATAGACAATTGGAAATAAACTGAAGAGAGAAGAAATGGCTTTGCATCATAATATTAAATATTTTAGCTTTCAGTATTTTCCCAGAATTTCACAACAAAATACACTTCCTAAGCTAAAAGACTACAGCTGCTGCAAGATCACTCCGAGTTGACTGGACTTGGTAACTCTTATCACAATCATCATCTACAGTACAAGGATTGCACATAATGATAAAGGCAATCAAACCTCATTAAGAGGAGTCAGAAGCATTTCCGGTGTACGATGGAGGGCCCAGTCTCATCATAATCTCCTTTGGTCACATGTTGGTTCTGAGGGAAAACAACTTTGGCAAGTATGGCCCCTCCCACCCAAGCAGAATACGTCATCAAATTCTCAGGCATGTACTCCGGGGGCTGCAAAAAACCCAAGAACAGATGCTTAGAGAAATGATCTGCTTTACTAATCACTCACTCGAGCAAGTTAATTGACGAAGCAAATCACCTTTACTAATGCAGGTCGAATAGCCGATGAACAGAGATTAGCTTCTTTTTGGAACCTATCCTCGAAGCCTACAGTTGTCAGCAAAAATCATGAGAATTCAGCACCCAAAGGTCAAAGTTTCTCATAAGAAAATTCAAGCGCTAACCATTATCCAGAGCTTCAGTTTCTTGATGAAACATCTACTTAGCACTCTTAATGCTCCTAAAAGTTTTTTCTTCAGTTTCAATGGGTAATTTGAATATGCTAAACATATGATTCCTTACCAATCATTGAAGAAGTGCCACCACAAAGTACAGTGTTCTCCAAAAGTTGTTTGTGATTGTCAGATGAGACAGGTGTAACACTCCGAACAAGCTGTTCAACAATGCCGTGTGCTTCCAAGCCTAGTATCGAAGGTTGGAACAGAGCCTCGCCAATGTTATATTTCTCTCTTCCAATTTTAATGACCTGACAAACATCGATCAACATGTCTAAGTAGAAAGAATACTGCTAAGGTCCTTGCAGCAGCTATGAATTACAAAGAAAGGGATTGCAAAGCTTTTCACATAATCAGTTCAGATCTTCTAGTAAAAAGTCAGGCTGAATCAATCACTCATACTGTATTAACTATTCCACAAGCCTACCAGGTTTGTCAAAATCCTCAACAATTCTAGGATTCATGAGCAAGACCAGTATAGGTCTTCTTCCAAACAGCCACCGGTCATAAACCGAGGATCCTTATACTCGTTTCTTTTTGTTCAATCAGACATTTTCTGGTTCATCATTTGCTTACCTGTCCATCAGGCAGTGTATGCTTCTCCTCATGGTCATTCGAACTTATGATCTTCTTATAGGCAATTTCATCCTCAGCACAACACGAATACTTCTCTTTAAGTTTCTCAGCATCAGCAATGCTGATATTGATCCCTGGGTTAGATTTACCAAGTTCCTGAACAAGTAGTTTAGTCAAATCAATGCCTCCAACTTCCAATCTTCTTGAAGCAATGTGCTGAACAGCACCTTCAATGACTGGAGCAATATCTGGCAAACACAAAAATAAAACAGATAAGAATATGAGAAGCATGTCATATACTTTTGACTCGCTCTTGCCAAACAAGAGAAAAACATGTCTGGCAAAGATAAAAAATGAAATAAACATGAAAAGAAGAACCATGTCATATCCTTTTGACTTGCTATTGCAAATACAACAAAACCAAGAGAAACTGCTTCTTATAATCCATCACACATCATGAGAACAGAAAAATAGATGTAAGTGCAACAAGGGAGAGGAACAAAGATCTGATCGAAAAGGATATTGAAGTATGGACCTATCTTCCCATGGCCAATATCAACTGTGCATCCAGATATTCGCCCAACTGCATATAGAGATAATACGGCTTGCTCTGATGCATAAAAGCCGGAGACATTAAAGGTTTCAAACATCAATTGCACCAACTGTTCTCGAACGGCCTGGAAATAGAGTTTAGTAAGGTGCATATACATATATAAATTCAACTGGAGAAAGCATGACTCAATGTATCAAAGGGAAAAAAATGGTTTTTTTTTTTTTTTGCCATCAGAAAAATGCCGAGGTTGGAACCCAAACCAGACTTTCCCAGTGGCAACAAAACTGAGGCAGGCAGGTGCCAGTAACATGCAAAGAAGTTGGAAAATTGACTAACCTTGGGGGTACAAAGTGGGTCTGTGAATAGAATTTGTCCTTCATTGCCTATTTCCCATCCAAGGCCAGAGTATAGCACGTGATGCAACAGATCTTCCATGGCATCCCAATCCCTGATAAATCCCCGGACAACAGGTTCAACAATGGCATCTTCAAACAATGTATCGGCCGCAAACCCATCTTCCGGAACACGTTTCATTTGTGTGGGGATCATCTAGTTTTACAAGAAAGCTCACTCGGTCAAATGATGGTGTCATATTAGGTTCTTCAGCCAAGAAAAGAGTCCAAGAGAAGTCAAACTATCAAATAAAAAACTTGACAGCCTAGACGATTACTTTTTCCCTTAATCCACCTTGAAGAGATAATCAAATCCTTATTCATGAACTAAATGAGAACTCTGTTATAACTCATGGACAAGCCATGCAAAACAGCAATCAATAAAGTGACCCTCTGTTTTGGTGCAAAATTATCACTTGCTGCTCAAACCCACAAGTAAAAAAAGAAGGGGGGAGTAAGAAAACGGTACAAAAAACCCTAAATTTAAGGCGAGTTGGTGATTACCATGGCGGGAGCCTGATCTGGGACTGCTTGACCGGCCTTGAGGAACTTGGAGCCGGCGTCTACCACCACAGCCTCCATACTTCAAATCCCTACTCAGCAGACCCAACAGCAGCAGGAGCTGATCCTCCCAGAGATGCCAGCTATCGCCTGAAAAGCCAAAAACCCTTGCTAGGGTTAAACAGCAACTTGGGAACAATGAGGGGGCTGAGCACAACACATGCGACTGAGAGGTCACAAGAAAGCAGGTTCTTGTCACAAGGAACGGTCCCAAATGCAGCGAGCGGGGTGAATTTTCAAAGCATTTGAATGATCTGAGCCCATTTCTTTCACACTCTTCACTTCTCTTACATCTTACCTTGCCCCGCAGCAGAGATTCTCTTGTGGAGTGCAGTCTATGCAGTGATTGATGCTCAGTTAGTGGGTCAGAAGCCGAGAGGCCCAGCGGAGGTTTTAGCCCATTTGAATAACAGCATTTCACACTCCTTGCCTGTTGATTCAAGGGCCCATACGAGGGGAGAGAGAGTCTTTTCTAGAACAGTGACCCAACAACCCTATAAACAACTTAATCTAATTGGGTGACGATTATATTATTACATACAAGACTCTCTATCAATTCAGAGTATGTATATCATCTTTAGCCGTTAGTCATATACACATTTCAGTGCAAATGTTTAATGAAGTGAGAAAAATAAATATGAACCATTTGATTTTTTTCTCTTTAATCCCGATCGTTGATTATTGGCCACTTCATTGCACTAACAGACCGAAGGTTCATGACTTAACTATCATCATTCATCAGTACTCAATACAGAAAGCTGAGAGTGCAGTTAGGGTCGGCCAAGTAGGCTTTTAGGAGAGACCCTTCAGCTCCTCGTCCGACAGTCGCCCCAGTTAATACACACACACACACAACCACTCACCTTTGACTGCCATAAAACATCTCTTGCGGCAGCGAGAATCGGAATCAACAACCAGCATTGAGTGAAGAGTTTTTGTTCAGAACCTTGACTCGACGAAAAAGGCAATTCTACTCCTCTGAGAAGTACAATACAGATGCAACTCAACTACTCCATCAACCCCTCCAGCCTCCATGCATGGAACTTGTTGGGGGACCTTCCTTTTCCTACTCCCTTGCAGAATATGCCCATACCGACTCTGCAAACCTAGAAATGTACTAGAGCGATCGTAAAATTAAGGTGCATGCGACTTCTGCACCATAGGCATGGAAAGAAAGAGGAAAAAGGAGACCGACCTTTCTCCGCAAGCAACTGGTGCTTCCCAGTAAAGACTTGAGGACGCAGAAGATGGGAGACTGAAAAGAAAATCGCTGCATTGGGCATTTTAAGCTCCGAACATACAACAGATCCTCCCAGAATTCCATTGAAAAAACATGTTTCGAAACCCACTCTGTTCGCAGCTGCAGGATCATGTCTTTGGCCTCTTTTGCTTCTTCTGAGAAATAAAGCGAACACCTTGCTTCCCAAGTTCCACAGTCTTCACTTTTCTATCATCTAAATCCACCGACAATGTTGATGTCCAATCGACCATGTTAGTGACCACCCCCTTGTGCCTGCAATTTGAGTTCAATGTAAGAGCAGAAAAGAAAAGCAAACACACGTCCTCTGCTGATTATCCTTTCAGACATAAAAAGGTGGGAAAGGGATCTTTAACAAGTTCTAGTGAGGGTCAACATGGCAAAACAAAGTACGAAGTCCTCCAATAAAACAACCACGAGGAAAAATTATTATGATTGGCTTGACAGCATAGCCAGAAAAGACAACTCAGTGAGCATAAAATTAAGAAATAGCACATTTATTTTTATCAGCAAATAAAATCAACCAGCAGTTTATCCAAAAATGGAAAGAAAAATCAAAACAACAGTTTACCAAAAAGAAAATTAACCATCAATCCCCTTTTACCATTAGATATAACTACATAATCACGAAATTCAAAAGCAGTATTTCATTTGTTCCAATCAGCAAAATAAAACAACCCCTCCCTTTACCTAGTTCCACGTTCACCATACTTAACAGGAACAAGAGGTCATTGTTTCCTCTTATGCCAGTAAATCTATAAAAGCAAACTTTCCCAAGCAATAAACCAACCCACGACATGAAGCTAATAGAGGAATAGATGATGCTTTAGAAGTCCCCAAGTGGCTCTTGGGGGTGAGTTGATACAGGTACCATGTATTTTACATGTTACCCGTACCTAGAATCGATTACTAAGTTTTGGTTATGAATTCAACCTATTAAAGTTAGGAACCAGACTTTGCACCAAGCTTGTATCACAGGTTTTAGGTATGTTTGAACTATTCGTTTTTAGAGTTATTTCAACACCTTTATAGATCTAATTGCTACTAAATGATCAAGTTTACGTAAATTTTCATAGTTTTAAATGATCTAAATTGTTATGATTTTTAGCAAGATAAATTCATCAAAAAACTCGCTGACTTAGGAATTTAATGATACAAACGACACAAAAATTGAATGTCAAACTCGGACATCCCTGCCATCCGAAATCAATTGCCAACCAGATTCCATTTATATCTGGTTTCCAGTTGTTTGCACTAAAACTGAACCAGTTCTAACAGATTCATTAATTGCTTACCTGTACACCATCCAGATTTAGTTAAGGCTTGCCGAGAAATTACTCTATCAGATACGCCCCTAGTTGCCCCGATAATCCTGAATTTCTATGGTTAACAAAGATTCCCATCACCATAACTGTAGTCTATACCTAGAATAATGTGAGAAACGTAACAAAAAACATACCAAGAATTATCCGGTGGCCGATGAACTTCCACTCTCTTTCCAATTGCATCTTTACCCAATTTCTTCAATCCAGTTGGCAATCCATGATGTCATCCGAAAAATTGTCCTCATGTAACAAATTGCCAACTTCTCCATCCATCAAAGTTTTGTCAATGAAGATGTTGGTCTTTTTCTTTTTGACCTTTGGCCCTTTATAGAACTCTTCTCTTCCCTGCAAAGGAGCTGCGGAGGTTGGCAGTCACTATTAATATGCTTAAATTTAAGCTTCAGAAACGGCTTAGACTCTTTTGCACGAGGCTGTGAATCCATGATGGTGTTACAATTGCTGTTACTTTCACTTTGAATGTATTGCTTGACTTCCATTTGTTTTACCAAAGGCGGCTTTTCCCTTCTATATGTTCGTATTATAGGTTTTGGATCGGAAGCAGCAACGCTTCCCTGGATGCTTCTTCTCCAGAATACAACCGATGGGTGCTCCAGAGGATTACTATCTTCTGCATCAGCACTGCTTCCACTAGACTTTCGCTTTACATCAGATGCCCCAACTTTATTAGATTTCCTTCCTTACCCCCAACTCTTGATTCCCTCTGGCTGACTGGAGAAACCATCACCGTGCACTACAAATAGCACAAGTCCAGAGTTTTAAGATCTTTGACTGAAGATACCTCATATATTGAGATACTAAACTTGAGCGGAAGAATTTACAACCGTGTGAACATTCAACATTGTTATCATCTTAGTTATGAGGCTTACCTGCCCCATCATGTGTATCATCAACAGTAGATCTATCATTAATTCTCTGCTGACTTATGTCATCATTGCCTGCTCATAAGTATAAAACAGATAAGCTGAGGAGCCAAAACCTCAGCATGGGGGAAGATGAGGGGCAAGAAGCAAAAACCAAAGACCCAAGGAAACTTTTTATCTCTTGGCAGCCTTTACCTCACATTCTTCAGTAAAGACAAAGATAAAGATAAATAGATGGCAGTTCACATACAATTGGAAATCAACAAATCATGTTCCTTCTGGAAGCTAGAAGCATCAGAATGAGGAGAATTACCAGCATTTCGATTTCAAGCCCCCAACAAGCCTCTTTTCATCCGTAGGCTTTGAATTAACCTTTCCAGCATCAGCTACACCGTTCACATTCTGAGGCTTACTACTCTTGACATGAAGCATCTTGGGTTTCTTATCCTCCATAATAGCAGCCACTTCATCGATAAATTTGTGCTTCACAACCCCTGGCTGACTAATGGAGCACAACCTTTCCACATTCTCTGATATTCCAAGTGCTTCAAAACTTTTCTCCAGTTCAGTTGTGACAACTGAAGAAATTTCATGTGCTTTTTTCTCATATTTCTTCCTGTTTGATTTCTTCCCTTCCTTGGTCTTGTTAGGCAATTTGTCACTCAAACTTCTTAAAGAGAACTTCAATGACCGTCCATGTTCACTTTTCGAAAACCACTGGACCATTTTCTTCATCATCTGAATGAGTTGAGATTGAAAATATTTCCTCTTGAGTAGGCAACCCTGCAGCAGCTCTCAAGCTTGTAATGAGATCTCTATCAGCAACATCCTTCCTTCTCTGCAGCTCTTGAACAACATCCTCAAGATCTATAACCTGGTATAATGTATTGGAGTGTAAAAAATAAGTAACAGAAAACTTTCTTTATGAAATAAATGAGGAAAAAAATTGAGGAAGAATGGAAAATTTACAACCAGGTAACACTCTCCACGGCATGCTGCACAAATATACTGAAGATTTCCATCAACTTGAAACTGAAGATACTTTTCATCACTGCCATGAACATATTTCAAAACATTATTTCACACGAGAAACTGCTAGTACACTGGTTTTCTTGGGAAGGCTGAACACAGAACAATGAAGGCAACTGACAAAACATCACATAATTTTATTACATATCTAAGAAAACGGCAACAAACCTGATGCCGTCGCAATAAGTGTGAACCCAGTGATGGCAAAGATCACCGCAGACCATTGGTATTGACTCTGAATCTCTATACACCTGCAATCTATTGATAACCCAATCGAAATCTACATAAGTTCTCCATGTGGAACTATGATTAAATTTTACACTAAAACCCTAAAAAAATGCAGACAGAAAATCCTAGAATGACTATTACCTTCAGACAGACAGGGCAGTAATTCCCCTTGACAAACAATCTTCCACATGCATCACAGCAGGTATATCCAAGAAACCATTACTTCATTTCCTGCTCTTGCTCGACAGTGCTCTACAAAGTTACTGGCTCTCCTAGAGGAATTGGTGGTCTCAAGTAGGGATTTTATCAAGGCCGTTCATCCGTTCCCGTCCAGCCACTGGTGCAGAGTACTAGCCCGCCAGTTAGATTGAAATCTTTTCGATAATGAGTAACCAGTGATTGACCCGTGCCATGCACAGTAAACACTATTGAATACAATTGAAAAGTATAAAAACGCTGTTATACACAAATTTAACAAATCAACCAAACACAAACCAAAGTTTTCTAAATTATAAAATGTACTAAAATACGGTTGCAGAATGACAATATCACGTTAATGAATATTTGCATATAACTGCGACCGTCAAAAGATCAGTACACATTTTCAGATTAAAAACTGTCATTGAGAAAAAAAATATAGTGAATGAAGTAACCGATTTGAAAAAAATAAAATGACCATAAAAGATCTAAAACTAGATAAACTAGGATACATGATACTTTTAGAGATAGAAAAAGAGATTAAAATTACATAATTCTCTCTCGAAGCAATAGAAATGCACTAATTAATGACGGGGACCGAGGGCATGCGCAGGTCAAAGTAAAGCAATTGAACTGGTGGTCAAGGGTTGTCCCCGCTCGATGTACAATTAAGCAGTGTAATGATGCCGAGAAAGGGGATCCGGTACAGTTGAATTATGGCTCAACTTGAAATTAAGGAATCTCCGACTTAATTCTCATCGATAAAATATCACTTTTATATGCCGAAAAGCAACAAAATGGTGTTTGTGTTACAATAATAATGAGCAATAGACCTATTAACCAACGTTTCTTACGGTCTAGTTGAAGCCTGTGCTAGTGATTATTAATTAAAATGACTGATAGATGGAAGTGACAACTAGCTAATCATCTATGTTATAAAAAACTCATTGGTATCTTTCTTCTTCAAGACCATCCAGTATCCGGTATCCCGAAGGTCCCGAGTACCCCTCTCAGGAAGGTTTGCCCCGTCCATAGTGACTCGAAATCGGGTCTTCTACTTAAGGGGCTAAAGCCCCTTCGACTTCAGCCAACCTCTGTTGATAACTTGTTGGCGTCTAATACTAGAAGGAGAAGGCCTTTAAAGCACCTCCATCGTGATTCAGTTACGATGTGCAGAGATAATGATACCGTTAAAATTTTATAAAATTTTTCGTTAGAAGACAACATGCCGATATTGTACACCACTAAAGGCAGTTGTCGTATATTGAACTGAAATTCGCCACTCTCATATTGCTTGACGAGATTGCGGTCCCATATTTGAATTCCTCCTACGTAATATTTGTCGCTATGGCTATTTAAGTTTGGATCTTGACGGGCATCGGCTTCTTGAACTATATACACTAAGTACTTGGTGATATTATATTGATGGACCAATGTTGGTGCTGATTACTTAATTCGTCTAATATACTCACAGTTGAATGTGAAAGTATGAATATTACCTATTAGAGGGTGGTTAGATCTCTGCTACTCCCTTAACATTTTCACCGATAGAAAAAAAAAAAAGCATGTTGATATGATACATATGATTGGGATATTAAGAGAAATTTTTAGAAAATCTTATCTCACCTCGTAATGTGAGAAAATACCAATCAAATTATGACAGACGAGCAAATTAGTATCGATAACCTGAACAGTTGTCATAATGATCACTAATCAGATCAATGTAATTTAGTTACGACACTGTAACGATAATGATATCGCCAAAATTTTATAAAATTTTTCATTAGAAGAAAACATGTTAACGTTGTACACCACTAAAGGTAGCAATATATTAATATGAAATTCATCTCTTTTATACAGTTTTGTGATATTGTGATCACATGTTCAAATTTCCTTTGCGTAATATTTGTTAGGAGGATTGTTTGGATTTGAATCTTGAAAGACATTAGTTTCTTGAATTATGTATACTAGGTACTTTCGATGTTACGTTGATTGTCCAATGCTGTCTGATATACTCGCGGTTGAATATTAAAGTTGGTACATTGCCTATCCGAAGGTAGCCGGATCGCTACAACTCCTACTAACCTTTTCACCAATAGATAAAAACATGTTGCTATTAAACATAAGATTGGGATATCAAGAGAAATTCATAGATGATTCTATCTCATCACGTAATATGAGAAAGTATCAATTAAATTATAATAAGCGAATCATTATTAATCACATGAGCATTTATTATAATTATTACTAATTAGAATAATTTAATTAATATTTTTTTATTACTTAGTTATAATATATGATTATTTAAGATTTTTTCGGGATTCACATGGCTCAAAACTGGTAGGGTTAATAGGAAGCGTTGCATCTAGGTCAATAAAGCAAGTCCGTATAATTTCAAAATAACAATAATTCTTTACGCAAATGCGCGTACAGCGCACGATAGCTTGTCGGTACAGGCTGCCTTTCACACATCCCCAAAGTCCAACCAGCAGTGCGCACAGCGCACTTTACGTGTGTGAGTCGTCTTCTTCCTCTCTCGTCCCCACCACCCTCCTCCCTTTCCACCGGCTGAGTAGATAAATCTGCGTTGACTGTGCTGCTGAAAGAGCAACCACTTCAAATTTTCCTCCTTTCCTTTCCTTTTTTCCTTTTAATTTGTTTTTACATGTTTTTATGTTTGACCTGATCCCATCATTTTCGATCCACAATCTGCCGGGGAGGGCAGGCAAGCGAGCGAGCGAGCGAGAAAGATTTCCTCTCTCTACCTTCTCTCTCGCTGGTAGATCTCTCTATCTCTCTCTCTCTTCCCATCTCTATGTGTCTCTGGAATACCTAATTTCCCCTACAAATACTATGTTTCATAAATACCTAATTTCTCGCCTTAATCGTGTTTTTAATGTCAATTCGCGGTCCATGAGTAGAAGAGTCTAGGTCTGATTTGTCTTGTAGACTTTTCATTTTCTGCCACATGCTGTCTCTCCCCCCTCTCCCCCCGTGAAAGGGGTTAGTTTTTCTCTGGGAAGGAGCTTCGATGTCGAATCCCTAGATTCGCTTTCAATCTTGGGTGAGTGTCGGTTGAGCTCGCCTGTTAGCTCTCTTGGGCCTGGGGTTTGTCGAAGAATTGCCTTTTTTGCGGGAAAAAACGAATTTTTGGCTGGATATCGGAGTTTCTGAGCTCGATTGCTTATTTGCTTGACTCTTTTGTTGTTTCCGTTCATTAGGTTGAAACATGAAGAGATTGAGGTCAACCGATGATCTTGATTCCTATGGAGACAAAGGCTCGAACCGCTCTTCTTCCCATCGCAGCTTCTACTACAATAAACCCAGTGAAGTTCTGCACAAAGGGTTGCCTTCTTCCTCTTTGTCCAGGTTTGATCGGGATCGGCCAGTAGACGAGGATGGACGCGAAAGCTCGAGGGTATCACGGAAACAATCTGATCATGAGTTGGAGAGTTTCGACCGGCGAAGGGGGCCAGGATTTGACCGTTACAGTGAAAGGAAAGGCTATGGCAGTGATTTTGTTGAAAGAGATGGTTACAGTGGATATCGAGGCTTGATTCACCGATCTGAGAGCTTTTCAGGCTCCAAAAGGGAGTTTCCAAAGGGATATAGATCACAGCGTGAGCGATCACGACACGAAGGTAATTTATCAACATCTTCATGGCAGAGGATTGGAAACATGGGCAAAGATTTTGATGAGAGTAGAGGAAGCAGAGGTGGTTATATGGAGGATAGGGAGAGGAAGGGATTGAGGGAGGTGAAGTCCCCAAGTAGGTCGAAGGACTCAGGGAGCGAGCAGTCGAAAAGGGGTTTCCGAGATGGGAAAGCCAGGGAGTCAGAGAAGTCACCCAGTATGTCAAGAGGTGATTCAGGGAATGAACTACTATCGAAATCAAGATCTCCATCGAATAGATTTTCTGATAGGAAAGTTAAAGAGAAGGAGAGGTCACCAAGTTGCTCGAGTGAGCGATCCAGGAGTGTGGAAGCTAAGAAGAATGAAGATATTCGAGTTGGGTGTGGTAGTAATAGTGAAATGGAGGAGGGAGAGCTTGAACCAGAAGCCAAATTAGGACCTGATCCAGTATCTGAAGCTGGGATTGGGACTGGCAGGAGGGAGAGTGCTGTGGTGGAGTCTAATAATAGGAATCTTAAAAGTGAGGGGATGATAGAAGTTGCAGAAGCTGCTGCTGAGCATTCTGTGAAATCACATGCAGAAGAGGAGTCCAATATGGCAAGTGTTCAGAGAGAGGAGAAGGAGGAGTTGGACTTGCCTAATCCACCAAAGAGTACAGGTAGCAGCACACCAAGTGGGAGCAGCTGTGGGAGTGGAGATGAAGCTTATGGTGAGGTCAATAAGGAAGAAGGGACAGTTAAGAGTAAGGATAACGTGAGCTCTGAAGTACTTGGGGGATATGAACAAGAAGTGCATGCGAATTCGTCTGTGCAGGTGCAAGTGCGGATGGAACTGGAATATAATGAAGAAAAGCATACCGATCTTGAAGCCAAGGTACGGGGTGTGGCTACTACAGATTCGAGTATGGAAGTTCAAGAAGATAGGGCAGGGCCTGAGGGAAGTTTGGGGCAGGCAAGAGAAGGCTCAACCCTCAACTTCTTGGACAAGGGCAAGAGTATCGCAATTGCAGCAGCAGATCATATGGAATCTACAGAAGTTGGTGCGTCTATCAAAGATGAGTCCAGGGATGTGGCCACTGACAAGGAAATTTGTCTTGAAGGCCCGAGCACTAGAGGCTTTGAGCTGTTTTCTAGCTCTCCTGTTAGAAAATTGGAGAAATCAGATCAGGCGGGTTTCAATAAGATGAAGGACGGGAATCTGGCCATGGAGCCACTTGATCTCTCTCTCAGCTTACCTAACGTCCTTTTGCCCATAGGTGCTACTGAGCCACCTGCTCCAGCTTCACCAAGCCAAGGAAGAAGCATACAGTCCTGGTCCACCTTTCGTACTAATTCTGATGCCTTTACCATGTCTGTCTCCTTCTCGGGTTCCCAATCCTTTTTTCATAACCCTAGCTGCTCCCTAACTCAGAATGAAATGGACTTTGAGAAATCTGTTGGTAGCCGTCCAATATTTGGAGGGGTCGATTGGGAGGGGATGGCCCAGAATGACTCCAAGCATAAAGAAGCTCCGCTGCATCCAAAAGTTATGCTGAATGGTAAGGTATCTGCTCACCCTACTCAAGGAGAACTGGGAAATTCCAATGGTCAGCTGATGCAGGGTCCGAATCAGAATGCGAGGGCATTAGAAGGAAGCTCCAAAATCCACAAAGGGCTGGAGAAGCAACTGATCTTTCAGAAACAGATTCCAGTACAGGCAAAGATCCATGATGAATCTAAATCTCCTGCACAGAGTATTGGGTCTCATGAAAAAGGGTCGAGCTACAGTTTTGAGAGGAAGCGTGCAATAAATCGGGAAAAAAATGTTGGTGGATTATATCGGTGTACTAGTCTGAAGGAATTGGGTGGGTTTGAATTCTCTGAGGCAATTATTGAGAAGATAATCTCTGAACCAATATCTGAGTTGGCTCAGAAGTTTCTTGAAATGAGGGGAGATGTATTGGCAAGTTTGAAGGAGCATGTTCGTGACATAATGTTAAATCCCACTAAGCATGGGCAGCTGCTGGCATTTCAGAAAGCTCTTCACAATCGCTCAGATGTAACCTTTGAAGCTCTGCTAAATTCTCATAGGTCTCAGCTGGAAATCTTGGTTGCTATGAGAACTGGGTTGCCGGATTTTCTTCAACCGCCTAGTGGTACTTCATCGTCCGATCTAGCTGAGATTTTCCTCAATTTAAGGTGCAGAAATCTTGCTTGTCGCAGTGCCTTGCCTGTTAATGAATGTGACTGCAAGGTCTGTGGTCCAAGGACGGGATTTTGCAGCGATTGTATGTGTCTCGTGTGTTCCAAGTTTGACATGGCATCCAATACATGTAAGTGGGTTGGATGTGATGTGTGTCTTCACTGGTGCCATGTGGACTGTGCGCTGAGAGAATTGTACATTAGGAATGGACAGAGCGCATCTGGTGCACAAGGAGCCACAGAGATGCAGTTCCATTGTGTTGCTTGTGATCATCCCTCGGAGATGTTTGGCTTCGTTAAGGAAGTTTTCCAAAACTTTGCAAGGGAATGGACAGCTGAGAATCTATACAGAGAGCTGGAATATGTCAAGCGGATCTTCCGTGGCAGCAGGGATGTAAGAGGGAGGCGACTGTTTGAAATTGCTGATCAGATACTGCCGAGATTGGCAAATGAGGCTAACCTCCCAGAGATGTATAGCTATATCATGAGCTTTTTGAATGGTAAGCTTTTGTTCTACTGTCTGTGGATAGCTTATACATGGATTGTTTCGTGTGTGCACGCGTGAGTGCACATTCATATTGGTTGTTGATAAAGTCTTTTGGTCAGATCTTGCCAATGAAATAAGTCTGTTACTCAAATGAAACTTACTACTATTATTATATGACCGAGTTTTGCAATTTTGCAGCATAGTATTTTTCATATAAGCCCTTTATCATAGATTTGTTAAGCATGATCTAGACTGTTTGCTATTCGCTGTGTTGATTTTGCACGGAGCTTTTTGAATTGCCCTCCATCCCTCTTGTGGGGACATCGACCCAGGTTTATCTTATGAATGCATTTAATTTTAGCTTTCTTCTTCAAGGTAGCATTGGACAAAATTATGGCGACCACATTTGCACGAGTTTTCACTATTAAGAACCTTTCTTCTCCACTTTTCCCTATGATGTTATGTTTTACATGCAATTCTTCCCTTAATATGCTAATGTGGAAGGCAACAACAAGCAAATTATTGTTGTGCTGCTACTGGGAAGTTTAGTTGTATCTAGAAGTTGAGCAAATTACTCTCCCCACCTAGAGTTGCCATTGAAGCTTTTGCTTTTTTGCAGATAGTGATTCTTCCAAATTTGGGACCACTCTACCATCATGCTCAGAGCAAGGAAGGGGTGGCGATGGAGTGATTGGAGCTAAGCAGGATATGGCATGGATTAAATCCGTTTATTCAGAGAAAGCTCCTCTTCAGATGGAGCATGCTAGCACTTTCCTCCCGAGGTCCAACCATGACAGGAATGATAAGTTCACCTCAGCCTTAGATTTGGAGAGGAGCTCTGAGAAGCCAGTGTTCGATGAACTGGACAGCATTATCAGAATCAAGCAAGCAGAGGCCAGTATGTTCCAATCACGCGCCGATGATGCAAGAAGAGAAGCTGATGGCCTGAGTCGTATTGCGATTGCCAAGAACAAGAAAATCGACGAGGAGTATACTACCTGCATTGCTAAGTTACGCATCGCAGAGGCTAAAGAGATGCGTAAACAGAAGTTCGAAGAGCTGCAGGGTTTAGAGAGAGCGCATCGAGAGTACTTCAATATGAAGATAAGGATGGAAGCGGACATTAAGGATCTGTTGCTGAAGATGGAGGCTACAAAGCAAAAGGTTGCCATTTGATTTTGATGTAATGCTTCCCAGGTAACCTTACGATGAACAGAACGTATCGTATCGTGTTGTAATTCTGATGCTCCAATTTGGTATTTTTAGTTATGCAGGCACTTTCATCTTTTACAGCTTTCAGTTTTCATTTTCAAAAAATCCGCAGCTAACCAGGATCTGTACAGGGTCTTCTGCCCCACCATGTTATAGGAACTGCTTGTGTTGAATCAGTAATGATGGATCAAATGCAGGATCTTATTTTCATCACAATTGTTGTAGTTCCTTTTCATTGATAAGTTGCATCAAGAGTTCAAATAACCTCATCACTTGTGAGCTACTTGGGATTGGCTCGATTAAGTCTGATCCCGACCATGTCAGCTGGTCAGGCTCGAGCTCCCGGATTCTTGCCGGTTCAGTAGCAAGTAAGCCTAATTTACTTCTCATGTCGATGCACTTAGTACCATGGTGAACCATCCATATTCATGGCCAGGTTTTTGGGAATCATCCAAGGAACCGAGCTCAAGTCCAATTTAACTCTTCACATTTGAAAACTTCCCCAATCTCTTCTCATTGAGGCTAACAGCTCGAGCTCAAACTCTGTCCATCCAGGTTCAAGCCAATTCGAGCTCAAGAAGGCTCGATCCCTACCCTCCAACGGGGTGATCGTATACAGGGTGGGGTGGGTTTGGTGTAGGAGCCGCGAAATAATCGGGACCAGCTAACGGATGATGGATTTGTCAGCAGGGCTAGTGGTCCAGGAGGTTGCCATGAATAGAATCCATTCATAAGCTCTACTCGTACAAAGAAGAAAAAAGAGAGAGAGAGAAGAAAACCTCATTCTAGCTACTCTATTATTAATGGGTGGTCTGGTCTGGTCTGGTCCCCCATTTCAACTTTCAGTCTTTCAAGACAGAGACCGGTGGAATGCATTGAATTAAGACAACCTCGTCAGTGTCAACCAAAACGGTGAATGACTGGCCACCTATACGATCAAAGGAAAATATGGTGTGGACCATTACGGTATAATCCTCTGTTCCATAAATTGGATCTGTTGAGCGTATGGATTTATATCAACCTGTAAATGTACCCCAAAAAAAAAGGAAAAAAATGTGTATTTATCAGATTAGGCCAATATTTAAAAGAGGGTAATTAATAATCCTAATAATTTTTGACACGACACGAAGTCAGACGGGTTCGGGTTGAGTTTAAACATTTTTTATGTCCAAAGGGGTATAAGTAACCCAATAAAATAAGGTTAAATCCGTTTTAATTAAATGTGTTTAGTGTGTGCGGAAGAAAATTACAATTGCACTTCATTTAGTACATGTAATGAAAGTGTTAATCGTGTTGCGGTTATGCAGGTTAAATATGTGTCCGAATGGTTGAATCCATATAATAAGAAAGTCGTGCATGAGTTCATGACCTTTTAAAATGAATCCGCTTAGACTTGGCACGGTACGATACACTTGACCTGCTTTCTAGATGGTGTCTTGCCAGAAACAAAAGTTAGTGAAAAATTGAAAAGGGGAAAAATAGCAATGAAGCCCAGATCCGATGACTGGATTGGAAAGGGATCACATGGTGCACCGCTGGTCCCTTCTTCCCTTGCTCCCTGACTGCCTGATGGATCGTGTATTCATGTTCGTGTCAGACCAGAAAGAAGGGTGCAGTAATTAGTTCCTACAAGAATAAACTATCAAATCGGTCCTCAAAGTTTCAACGAACTATTAGTTTGGTCCTTAAAGTTTGAAAGTTATCAATTTGATACTCACTGTTTACTTTCGTAAGTCAATTTAGTCCACGCATTATAACGCCGTTTATATATAATGACGTGGACGTGGCGACCACGTCAGCGGATTCCACATAACACTTGACGAGTTATAAATGGTTGAAATTAAAAGGTATGATGTAATTTTATCCACTTATTTATTGTCACATGACATGTGGGGGAGAGCTGACGTGACAGTCACAGCTCACGGCAGTATCCGTAAACGGCCTTATAATGTCTGAACTAAATTAATTGACAGAATTAAACAGCGATAAACAAATTAATAATTTAAAAATTTTAAAGACTAAACTAATAATTCACTAAAAATTTAAAGATTACTTTGATAATTTGCTCTTCTTATAATTAAAAAATCACAATTTAGTATTTATTAATATAATGATTATAAAATTAAATAATCGGGGGATGGAGCCATGTGTCTGCTGGCTTTGTTGACTAGAGTCAGTATCTCAGCACCGCCACCGACAACTGCACGTGGGTTATGTCAGCCCTCAATTCTTCCTTTTCCCCGCGGCACCGCGCTTGATAATTGAAAGCTTTCTATTATAGAAAAGAGGGTCGGGTCGGGTCGGGTCGGGTTGTTGGTTTTGGGCACTTCTCATTTCAGTCTCGGATTATATTGAAAATGTTACTATTCAGTTTCTAGATTGCTTAGTCAATAAAATGTAATTATGATTTATTAAAAATTTATAATTTATATTATTAATTATGAGTCATTTAATAAATTATTAATAATTTAACGCTAAATCATAATATTATCTAAATTGGGTTGTAAAAGCTCCCTTTCTTTCCGCCAGCAAAATAGGGCAGCCGTAACCCCACGTTGATTACTATTACTAGCTATACAATTGTGAAGTCCATTCACTGAACAGTCCAGTAAATAGGGAAAATGATTATAATTTATTATTATTTTTAATTAAAATAATTAATTATGAACCGTTACTTTAAACTAATGAATAACTCTGTAACTGGTCAATTTATCAAAGGACAATTGCCACAATTCAGTCGAGCTCAGTAGTGCTCATTGAAATTTTGGGAAATTATATGGTTAGGTCGTTAAAACGTTCAACCGGTGAGAAAAATTATTACCGATCATTGGGCTCTTTTTTAATAATAATAATAATAATAATTATTATTATTATTATTATTAACCATCTGATTAAATTGCTAATTATCTAACCAAGCGGAGAAACTCCCTGTATTTTTTTTTTCTTACTTGGGTTTAAGAATCTTCCTGTAATAGCAATGTAGCATCTGGGGGTGTAAATAAATAATGGAAAATTCAAAAAGCTGAAAAAACCGAACTAATTCGAACCGAAAAAATTGAATTTATGAGTACTGGTATAAATTCAAGAAGTTTTAAGGTGAAAAATTGAACCGGAAAATTCGGTCCCGACCTACGAATAAAAAATTATGTTAGGTTTATATTATATGTAATAAATTATTTTATTATTAGATTTTAACAGTACAAATAACATATTTGATTTTTTTAAGCTTGGACCTTGATTCATATTTATACTTTTGATCTTCTTAATATACTAAAATATTTATAATTAACATTTCTCATTTATTATAATCAATTTTAGTTTATTATCTTTGTATTTGATATATCGTTACAATAAAATTCGAGACCCAGAGTAGATTATTTTCATAACCCATAAACCGTTATTGATAAGGCTTTTTAACTTGAAAAAATCAGACAAAAAAAGCCGAAATCCAATAATTAAAAAAAATTTCAAACCGCTCGTTTACACTCCTAATATTGTGGGCATCTGGCGGATTGCATGTGCTTGAGGTTAGACATTTTTAAGCATGTCCAGGGTAGGGACGGTGGGTACCGTTATGTAAATTTCTTTTAAATTTTAATTAATATACATTCTTATTTATAATTTTTAAGAGTTAATTATATATATATATATATATTATCCGTTAAACATTTACTCATTTATTTATTCTTTTTTTTTTTCCTTTCCAGTGAACAGTTTTTGTTCGAGCTGGATCCCATCCCTCAGCAGCAATAAATGACGCATCCAACCTTAAGAAATGCTTTCTATGACAAGTAGGAACATCAATATTCTCCATCTCTCTCGTGGACGAACTCGCTGAAAAGTTAATAATAAGCACATATCGAGCTGGCATTGGTAGGGAAAGACATGGACGTTCGTGAAAAAAAACCCAAGACAGTATAGATAATTACACAAGTGCCACTACCATGAATTGTGGAGAAAAAGTTAGTTGCTCTGTGTATCTGCAGAGGGGCTGCTGCAAATCTGTAACGTGATTTCTGGCTGCTCTGCTCCAACTTTTTTTTCCTTTTTTTGCTGTTGTGGTCTCTTGCTCTTCTTCTTCCACCTCCCCATTTCCAGTATAAATCCACCTGCCATCTTCTCCCCTCGGCCCCCATTGCTCCATCCAGAAATGGCTGCTTCAACTCCCAACTCCCTCCTCCTCCTCCTCCCACTGCTCTCCTCCCTGCTGCTCTCCGGGTCTTGCATTGCAGCTCCACCCTTGGAAGGTAAGTCGCGGCCGGAATGGTTGCAGCAAAAATCACATCTTTCTCTCCTTTGTGGGAGCTGCTTCGTACCAGTGACATTGTCAATAATGTCCTCTTCCTCCTGCTCCTCCTTCTTCAGGGCTCCTCGGCAATGGCAACTTTGAGACGCCCCCGAACTCGCGCCACCTCAACAAGACAGTCATAATAGGCAAGCTCTCGCTGCCCGGCTGGGAGATCAACGGCCTCGTCGAGTACATCTCAGGAGGCCCTCAGCCAGGTGGAATGTTCTTCGCCGTGGCCCATGGGGTCCACGCGGTTCGACTCGGGAACGACGCCTCCATCTCCCAGACGCTGCGGGTCAAGGCGGGCTCGCTCTATGCCCTTACTTTCGGAGCCTCGAGGACCTGCGCGCAGGACGAGGTGCTCAGAGTATCGGTGCCGCCTCAGTCTGGCGACCTCCCATTGCAGACGCTGTACAGCAGCAATGGCGGCGATACTTATGCTTGGGGGTTCAGGGCTACTTCCAATGTAGTTAAAGTGATCTTCCACAATCCCGGGGTTCAAGAGGATCCTGCGTGTGGCCCGCTCTTGGATGCTGTCGCCATTAAAGAGCTCTTCCCTCCAAAGCCCACAAGAGGTAACGTCACCTCCACCTACTAAACTTTCTCTCCTGCAACCAGCAATGCAGTGTTGTGGTGGTTTAAACTCATTCTCAATGATGTTCAGTGAGTTCAAGATCTCGTTTTGATTACTTTTTTTCACAGTTTTCAAAAATATTTGATAGAAGAAAGACCTGAAATTGGAGGAGATCGACATCCTGAATTACACTGAATTATCCTAGGCTTGATGGTGCTATGTTGAGTGACTATGTTGAGGGTTGATTATTCGGTTCGACTGATATGTTTGCGGTTGAATATGAAAGTCAAGCTGTTACTGGTAGGAGAAGTCAAGCTGTCTCCCCTACATAATAAAAAACTTGTTCCGCTATGTGTTCTTTTGGATCCTTAACGCTGTCTTCCTTTGATCTGTCTTGGTTTCTGTTTCCTCTCTACCATTGATGCACTTTACAGAGCTGTTCTGAGCGTATCCATTTTACAACACGGAGCAAGAAACATCTGCTGCTGATATTTCTTTTGAGTCTGTTCATGGAAGTTCAAGCTTTTACAGAAACATTTGCCTTATAAATTTGCAGCTAACCTGGTGAAGAACCCGGGCTTCGAGGAAGGTCCACACCGTCTTCTAAACTCATCCAACGGAGTCCTCCTCCCTCCCAAGCAGGAAGATCTCACATCTCCACTTCCCGGCTGGATCATCGAGTCCCTCAAGGCCATAAAATTCATCGACAAGAAGCACTTCAACGTCCCATTCGGGATCGCTGCGGTGGAGCTCGTAGGAGGAAGGGAGAGCGCAATAGCCCAGATAATCAGGACGCTCCCTGGAAAGTGCTACAAGATGACATTCACCGTGGGAGATGCGAGGAACGCCTGCCATGGATCCATGATGGTTGAAGCTTTCGCAGCCAAGGACACCCTCAAAGTTCCGTTTCAGTCGCAGGGGAAGGGAAGGTTCAAGACCGCGAGCTTCAAATTCAAGGCACTCTCAGTAAGGACGAGGATCACATTCTTCAGCTCGTTTTACCACACCAGGATCGATGACTTTGTGTCCCTGTGCGGCCCTGTGCTAGATGAAGTTCAGGTTACCTCGCTGCCGACCTGTTAGATCAATAATAATAATTAGATCCAAAATTGCTGGGAAGTGATGTTGCAATATATAGAGAGAGCTCTATGAGACAGGAAAGAGTTGTATGTTTTCCACCAAACCTTGTACTGAGGCATGTTTTCGCCATTGATCAGGCACGCGGTCATCTTGCTTATTTGTCTGAAGCATTTTATTACCTGTCTTATTATCTCCGTGCCCTTCAAGAACAAAGACATGCTATATGTATGCATCAAAAGATGCTGCAAATGGAAGCGATTGAATTGAGATCTATCAGTTCACCGGTGGAGAAAGCTCTGCTGTAAGAAGTCAAAGATTTTGAAACATCTGATAAACATCCAGCTATTGCAAAGGCAAGGGTGAATTTTATTGCTAAATGCAGTATTTATCTGCATATCAGATAATGACCAGAACTTGAAAGAAACTGAACAAATCAGACGAACAGCCTGCAGGGCAAGAAAATGAGCTCAGGCATGCTCCTCAAGCTGCCTTCACAATGGATGCTGTAGCATTATATCTTGACAGAGGTGTCTGAGAATTGACAGAAAGCCCATTTGCCCCGTTAAAAATGGTTAATCCGGAAAGAAAAAGGACCCCCAACGACCACTCAAAGTTTGAAAGAGGTTTTTCAGGGAAAAGGGGTCGACTGCCATGGAGAGATTGGATCAGAGAATTTAGATTGCATAAAGTTAAGTTGAGAAAAGGATTGTGAGTAAAGATGTACAGTCTTTTCAAACAGCCTTCATTATTACATAAACATCAGCAACACCAAACCAGATACACCGCCCCAGAACTGTGTATTGTTAGGGTATAATGCTCGTCTTATGGGTACTGCTATTTAGATCAAATTTTGAATCAATCTTAAGAATGCCGATTTCATATCAGTTCGGTTTAAAATTGCTTGTTAGGAAGGCAAAAAAAACCAGGAACTTTGTAGTGTGCCATTGTTGCGCCGTCGACAGTCCTAACGGCCCATTTACGTAATTTAATTTAATATTTAGAATTAAAAAGAATTATTAAAAATCTTCTCCCCCGAAAAAAAGAAAACAGTCATCTCCATCTTCCCCCATCCCCCGGATTTTGAGTTTGTTTGCCCCACGTCTCTCTCTGTGTCTCGCGCTTCGTCTCGGCTCAGCCCAAGAACCCAATCTCTCCATCCCAATGTGGATCCGTGTACATCTCTTGGGCCCCACCGACCTCTCGTGGTCGTCCTCAGTCTCCGGCCCACCCGCCACCCGCTCGACGGAATTCCTGAGAGAACCGCGGCGAGCTCAAACCCCACCGCATGCCTTCACCGTTTGGTCCTCTAAGCGCAGCAGCGGAATGGTTCCCTCGGGGCCCCAGAAGCAGCCCAGGAAGGACCTCTCCCGGATTCTGAGGACGGAGTCTGCCATCAGGGGAATCGAGAAGAAAGCCAACTCGAGCAAGTACACTAGATTGTGGCCCAAAGCTGTGATGGAGGCACTAGACGAGGCAATTCGAGATAATCGCCATGAGTCTTCTCTGAAGGTATGTTGCTCTAAGCTATGTTATTTTCGTTGTTTTGTCCGGAAATCAATATTGGCTGTTCACATATGAGAATTGGATACTCTCTCGGGAAACTGGGTTCGCCGTTTTCGATGGCTACTTTATAAAAGTTCAGCTTTTGCCTCATTAGGTGCATTCGTTTCTGGTCTACCAGTTTTATGTGGAAGGATCGAGGCTGTCATATTTTAGTTTGTGCCCTGTTTGTTGGATGTCCGGGAGTTTGTGGGAAATATATCAAAATCTATATATTAACTAGATACACTATGCTTCTTCCATTTGGACATAAGAAAGGACGAATACCAGTTAGAAGAATCAACGATACATATATGTTAGAATTTGGAGCGCAGATTACTTTGATGCCCATATATCTTGAAGAATTCCAACTTTCGAAGCCTCAAAATTGATGTCTTAAACAGTAGAACATTCTGTCCTGTCAGATTTTCGGCCTACTTCGGAAACAGCACTGGTATGAGCCACGATGCCAGACATACACAAAGCTCTTGATGATGCTTGGGAAGTGCGGACAGCCCCAGCAGGCGAGTCTGCTCTTTGAACTGATGCTGTCCGAAGGCCTGACGCCCACTCTTGATGTCTACACTGCATTAGTTAGTGCTTATGGTCAAAGTGGTCTCCTTGATGATGCATTATGTACTGTTGAATCCATGAAGTCTGTCTCAGATTGCCAACCTGATGTCTACACTTATTCAATTCTTATCAGTTGCTGCGTTAGATTCCACCAATTTGAGCAGATCAGTCGGATACTTGCTGAGATGTCTTATTTGGGAATTGAATGCAATGCTGTTACATACAATACAGTAATCAATGGATATGGCAAAGCTGAAATGTTTGAGGAGATGGAGAAGTCTCTAATGGACATGATAGAGAGTGGGTCATGCCATCCTGATATCTTCACATTCAATTCAGTCATATCAGCTTACGGAAAGAGCGGGCATATCGATGATATGGAGCGGTGGTACGAGGAATTTCAGCTCATGGGGATAAAGCCAGACTGTATAACATTTAATATCCTCATTAGATCGTATGGAAAGGTGGGCATGTATGAGAAGATGACCTCTGTTCTCAATTACATGGAAAAGAGGTTCTTTCGCCCGACAGTTGTGACTTACAATATCATAATAGATGTATATGGTAAGGCAGGAGATGTTGGGAAGATGGATGAGTATTTCAAAAAAATGAAGCATCAAGGGATGAAGCCGACCTCCATAACATACTGTTCTCTCATCAGTGCTTACAGTAAAGTTGGATTGGTTTCCAAGGTTGATTCTGTCCTGAGACACGTGAACAATTCGGACGTTAAGTTGGACACCGCTTTCTTCAACTGCATCATCAGTGCCTATGGGAAAGCAGGGGAAGTAGAGAAGATGAGTGAGATGTTCCATATGATGAAAGAGAGGAAATGCTGGCCTGACAATATCACGTATGCTACCTTGATACAGGCATATACTGCATCGGGCATGACTGAGGCTGTGAAGGACTTGGAAGCTAAGATTTTCGCAAATAAGGACCATTCAGGTACTTTCTGATTCTACCATTCAGTGGTTGATAGAATGAGTTGATTTTATCTGTAGTCACTTTCGTCATGTTTTCTTGCTGGTGTCCATTTTTTTGTTCAAATATTAGCTCAATCCTCTCTGGTTGCAACAATTTTCAACTATAACATCGATGTCCCTCAGATCAGATTCTGCATGATGTTGTTCTTGTCAGTTTATTACTCTTTGAGAAGCTTGGTTTTTTCACAGTATCTGAATCTTTTTTAAAAATCTATTATTACTTGGCCTTATGTTGGCAAATCTGCAAATTCGATTGTTTCTGAATCACATTCTCGCGATAATGAAACAGCAGAGACTGCAAATTTTTCTTCTCATTTGTTCTATTATATTTCAATATCTCCATTATCTATGCGAGTCTACCCTTGTTTCAATGAGTTTTCTTCATTCATTGGACCATTTTCCTCACTCATGAAGTCAGAAAAACCATTTCAGTCTGCTTTGCAAACTGAGTTGCTGTGATTCTGGAGATTATGTCCATGGAAGGTTGCTAGCTTCACTACTTTACAGAAGTTTCCTTTTGACAGCCACAAAGTTGATCGACCGCTAGCACCGTCAGTCAGGTGGGAGAACAGCATGTCGGAAGAAATAGTTGGAGGCTTGACATACTGAACTTAAGAAATCATTTGACTGCAACTGTCCGATACGGGTAATTCATTATTTTCTCCAGGTAATTAACTAGAAGAGTTTCAGAAAGGTTCTCTTTGCCCGTCCATCATCTTGTCAACATGATTCTTGAACCTTGCTGTTTCTTACTTAACGCAGCCCACAAGTTGGCAGGGAAGAGACTTGCAAGTTGCTCGGAATGGGAGAAATGCTGGGTTCTGATGAGGGAAAATGATCCCTCGCATGGCACGGCCTGGAATGAAGTCAACCTGGCGGAGGATATTATACTCGATCGAAGAGAGACCGTGTAATGTATATCACGGAGACCTCTATGGTGCCTTGCCAGTACATGACTGAACCACGACCAAGGTACGGTACTTGATGGATACGAATTACAAGCTGAAGTCCATAGCCCTGGGCCAGCTCATTTCAGCCCAGGGTAAAACCCTACGTATTCAGTAAGTGACGTGATAGCCGGGTCAACCGAAGAGGACAGATCGGCCCACTTAGCCACTTCCCTATGATTCCTAATAATATGTAACTGCCATTTTTCCATCTTGTATATAAACAACCAATGTACTTAGATGATTGATGAATGAGAACAAAAACAACAATAACCCCTCTTTCACATGTCAGTATCAAGTTATCAATTCCCGACCGCAATAGTACTAGTTAGGTTTTGTAAAATTTTCAAGTGCATCACTTGTGGATCATACCATATCTCACATTTTCATGGAACTGCTTGTATATAAGAGAAATATGATAAAACCCGGGAAGCTGCAGGGTGGGCTTTCTTGGTAAGTTACTTTTATGTTCATTCCATATACGAGTAAATATTCAGCGTAATGCACAATTCATTGTGTAAATCTCTCCATGGTTAACCTTGCACATGTTAATATCTGAACGGGGATACAGTGAACTCATTGTGTATTATGCGCGGAATATTTACTTGCCATATATATAGAGCACTGGCTGAATAATCCCTCGTACTATACTATTGGAGGAGGAAAAGAAACGAGGATGTGTTTTTTCTTGTGCAGCAGTATAAGATTTCGACTCATATTTTACAGGTTTTGAGATCGATCATTCCTGTACCTACGTATTTATCCTCTTTTTTTTTCCCTCTATTGTTGTATTAGATTCATGTTCTTTTTTATCACCGAAAAACAAAGAAATAATAATATGAGATTCCGTTACCTGACCACGCAACCCAGAGAATCAATATTGTACCTTTTTTAAAAAAATAATTAATGCATCAGAGCACAGTCGTGCCCGACTAGGGGTTGCACTCTCCTTGAAGCCCTATATTTACAGCAAGCAAGCGAGGTAAATCTCCCATATCAATCTCCATAAATATTGAATATTGTACTTGACCTACAAGTTGAAGCTTGTTCATCAGCGGAGTCCGTCCTAAAATACTGTACTCTTTTTTTTTTTTCTTCTTTTTTTGGTTGTTGATGAGAATGGAATGTGCCCCCAAGTTAGGTTGGCATCTTTTTGTTTATTACTTATGATACCGCATGAAGACAGTTATGTAAATTCGGGTTGAGCTCTAAGCGTGTTTGATGTCTCAACGGCTAAATAATAATCATGTCTAATTCCTTTTGAACTTGTATAATCTGATTAAATAAAGTTAAACTCGTTTAATAAACATGTTTTAATATCACGCATAAGCATTTCATCTCATGCATGCGACCACTTACAAGGATTAGCGACAGTAATTTCTCATCCTTCAACAAAACCTGTTGCATATTTTGGTTTTGTTCGGCGTCCTGTTCGATCACAGACGTGATAAATTTTGATTGGCTGTGTGGTGGGTTAGAGGGATCATGTCGATTTAGACAACGCACGGTCCGTTTAAAATACGACCCATGTACATGTTGCCGGCCCTAATTTGCAGTGGCGAGGATAGGAGAGAATAATGGAGGAAATACTGATGGTATTAATTCGGAACCAATCATACAATTGGCAAACGTTGACGACTGTCCTCAGCCGATACAAATGTCTTCTGACTTTTCCTTAAATTTTTGTTTTTCTATGTCTGCATGCAAATCAAGCAAGACTTATCAATTCAATGAATCAGATGGAGTAATTGAGGATGAACTCCGTGGTGTCAATCACACCGAAATGCGCCCTCCCGCCAGCCTGGGCAGAGAAGTCGCCAGAGGCTCCGTCGCCAACCTTGGATCCCCCGTGGGGGAGGAGGTTAAGGCTCCCGCCGCAGCCCTCGCCTTCCTGGTGGTGGTCGGAGTTAGCCGGAGGGTGGTAGTAGAGGCGAGCCGTCTGGGGGCAGTGGGAGTGGAACCTCGCCGCGATCCTCACCCCCGCGTCCAGCATCTCCACGTACTTCCCCATGATCTCTCTCCCCCCCTCTCTCTCTCTAAAAGTCAATTATGAGAGTAACAGCAGAAGAAGAAAGAGAGCGGAGGAGCTGAGGGAAATCTGGAGGAGAAAGGAGGAAGAGAGGAAGGGGGAGACGAGATTTAACGCTAGAAAACGTCCCAGAGACCGACGAGGGAGTCCATGAAACGGAGGGAGAATGTTGGTGGAGAGGCTCTGGTCGACGACCTCGGTGAGAGCTGTCTCTGCGTCTGTGTGTGTATATATATATATGTGTGTGTGGCAAAGGCGTCATCTTGCAGCGGCGTCTCGCTGTCATTCATTTCCCTTCATTAAAGAGTTCAGACAGACACCCTGTCAAAAGCAATCTCTCTTTCCGCGTTTGGGGGTTCCTTTTCGGCCTACGATTACTCCTCTGTTTTTGGAGAAATTTACAATCATAATGTATCACTTTTTTTTCTTATATTGATGGTGTTCAGTGCAGTAATAACTGACTAATCCACCGGACGGTGTATTATACGGGCTGAGATTTGCCATTGATCTACAGATACTGGCCTCCGTGGGGAGTCGAATCCTGGACATGACATACTGCATGTTGTCAGTTTACCGGCTATTCCATCTCTCAGAGGCTGTAATATATCATTCCATTTTTTTGGGAGAAAATTTTGGTTATAATATATCGTATAATATACTTGTTGCATTAAAAATTTTTTTTTTCCTATTTTTAGCGTACTATTCGTTCTCTCCGCATAATTCTAAGGGACTTGCACTTGGGACTGCATACATCTCTGAATTTACAGTATCGTGTAAGTGCACAGATGTGCACATGTGATCGTGGGAATTAGTCAGACGAAACCTAAACGGGTCACGAGAATGCGGTTGTTAAATTTGTTGAATATGTAGGAGTAGGGTAAGGGGTGGAAAAACGACACCGCCACAGGCAACGCCCCCCACCGTGACGAGAAAGTTTGAGATGTTACATCAATACTAATTTGATAATTGATGTTGATTTTTTAGTATCTTATTTATATTATTAGGAATTTTTCATTTTTTTTTAAAAAATTAAATTTATAATATACTTTTTAAATTATCTCTTTCATATGCGACTAATTTATATTGATTTGTAATACTGTGAAGTAGTCCTCGCGTGATCACCTGGTCACGTACACGACTTTCTCTTCTCCATCTTGGCACGACCGACCGGTTCTCTTGGGTTCATATCATATGTGTTTGTTTTATTAATTCCAATTTCTAATCTAATATCGGACCCACAAAACACGTACAATGGAAAATGTAACCGAACACACTCCGAAAAGGTTCGGTTCCTTCGCATCCAATTTTTCTCCAAAAGAAAATCAAAATTGGGTGTTCTCCTTCTCTGTACCACTAATATTCATAAATTTAACAGGTTTCAACTAATTCAGTTCGAATTTGGTGGGTTAACTAAAAAGTAGAACTCTTCGAGATAAATTCGGAAGTTTGAGGTACAGTTTTAAAAAAAAAGGCTGGATGTTTTTAGTTTTTTTTTCCGGTAATCCTGGATGTTTTTTGTTTAGGAGGAGCTCGTAATTCCATGGGAAGGAGAAAATCCTGTATGTAACGGGTATATCACGTGGTAATGTTAATATGGCGTCACGAACCAATCAAATTAAACCAGTTTTAGGATTTTTTTTTCGTTTTAAAATTTATTTTTTCCTTTGAGATTTTATTAAAAATATCTTAAAAATAATTGAATCATATTAACTTATGATATTACATCAACACTGACTCGTGGTGTACCATATCATCTATGGTACAAATTCTTATTTTTGACAATTGAGTTTTTTTATAGATTATTAATCTTTAGAGAATGCATAACAAGTGAATAAATAAGATATATAATTAGAAACATATTGTTAAAGAGTGTAAATAAGTAAATAAATAAAACAACAAATTATAAAATAAAAAATTATAGAGTAGTTATTTGGTGGTTGTAATTACGTGAATGATTTTACCGCACCATCTCTATTTGTCCTTTTTATTGATAAAAATAATTTATCAGGGGTATTTTAGGAAGTTAAAAAAATGACATCAATTAACCTAACTTTTCCCCGTATAATAATAGATGTCTAAAGCTTTGTTCTAATTAGTCTCTGTTACCAAGAGGGGTTGGGCCGAGTGGTAAGCAGCTCGGTGCCGCTTAAGGAGGTCTCAGGTTCGAGACCTCACGTACGCAGACACCCCCCTTGGGAGCCTCACCCGCCATTGCCAGGCGTGCGACCCGGGGCGACCAACGGATTAGTCAAGTATGGTTGGCTGAAAGATGCCATCTCACCGCTGGTGGGGCCTGCTTGGATACCGTGGCTGGCGACCAAAAAAAAAAAAAAATTAGTCTCTGTTGAATGCATATTTTCCCGTGATTTCTCCTGTTGGATTAAAGAAATTAATAACATGTGATATGGGTGAAAGGTGAAGTTTTTATGTCATCCTGTCTTATCATGTGATATGAGAAAACACGGTAAGATTGTGCTAAACGAGCAAATCGGTGCCGGTCGTCGCTGGAGCAGTTGTTATAACTATTACTGATTGAAATAATTCGGATGATGCTTTCTTTTCACGTTGTTACGATGTAGGACCGTGAAAGATTATTTTCAATCATCACGTGTTCTTGTTCGCACGTCAACTTGCATCTGAATGCAGATTTCTCATTGAATAGGCGACACAAGTGTCAGACCCCTCCTGATACGCATCGTTTAGTTGCTGGGTCAAGTATTAATAAAACAAGATGTAAGGGTCTTTTTTGTAAAGAATAAACTTCGGCTGTTGTAAGGGCGGGAAGACTGTTAGACTCTGTTTTTACGGTTATAGAACAGAGTCAAGTAGCTGGCTGTAACGATGCCTATAAAAGGGTGTATGAAAAACACTAGAGGATCATGAATGAAAAGTCTCAATGATTCTCTAATCTCCTCTGAGTCTCTTTTCTCTTCTTCTTCTCGAGTTCTTCTTCTTCCTACACTCTGTTCAGCAATCTTTTGGAAATTCACGTATCACCTCCCTCCCATTAACTGGCTGGCCGATGAGGGAAAAAAAAAAACAGAAAAGGAAACCTCAACCGTGCAAATATACAAAAACAGAAGGGCTTGAATGCAATAAACGAAAACTGTAGTAGGAAACCGCGTGAGCCTCCTACCGAGGAGTTGGGAGCCGATGATGATCCGCATCTCGCGGGGCGCAGGAGGCGGCTCCTTGATTTAATTGTCAAAACTACCCCCGAACTCCGTATTTACAATTGAAAGCCGCCTCTCTCTCTCTCTCTCTCACGGGGATGGTTTTCTTCTTTTTACATGACATAGGATGCTAACCTGCACGAGGGATGATTAAGTCCTCAACATGCGTTACTCATTCACCGTCGACATATAAGAGTTCATTGAAATTTAACTGAAAATTGATCTCTATGAAATCTTACGTGTCTAATTTAAATCAATTTTAATCAATATTGACACGTTCGTGGTGGATAAATAATACTACGCATCAACTTGTACTGCGTACAGAATTGTCAATTACACAATTGAATACGAAGTTATATTATTTTTTATGTAATAATAATTTCACAATTGAGCATTAATTTGATGGTTCTTTTATTTTTTATAGTATGTATCATAAAATAAATTATATAACTGAAAAAAGAAAATTAGATGCAGTTATGACATGAAATAGCAGTTGTACTTTCTTGAGTGATTGTTTAACTCCATCCTTATCTGTATTTTTTTAATCGGTTAAAAAGTTAGTAGTTAAGGGTATTTTTGGAATATTAAAAAAGAAATCAATTACTTGTATTGTCCGTTAAAGTAACAGACATGTCACGAAAATAATTTTATAACGGATGGAAAAATAAGGCGTTGGATTAAAAAGAATAATAGTAAGAAATCAATACCCGTACCGTGGCGATCGCTTCCCTGAAGTCGAGAAAATTATTAATATACTATACATATTTAACTTAATTTTATTAAATTATTATATTTCGCCCCCTAAATTTGTTATGTTAGTGAATTATGAAGTTTTGCCGTTCAACCAAATTTCCGAATTCGTCCTTGATAACTGGTTAATTTCCTAATTTCCCACGTTAAGATCAAATTCCATTTTTCTCATGGACGGAAAGTGGTCCGACTTTTTGACATTCCCGACGAAATCGTCAAATCACCTCCAGAAGCCTTCGGAATCGGACGACAATTTTCTACATAGCAATGAAGCACCTTTGAGAAAACCAATCGATTTTCCAGGTCTAGAAAATTCCACTTAATTATTTTTATTTATTTAAAAGGAGATATCTTTCCATTTTTCATAATTCATTTTCATTTTTTGATGGATTTTATAATCCATTTTTCTTGAACTGTTACATCAGCACCCAAATATCCGTATAATACACATAACTAAAAAAAAAAAAAAGGAAAAAGTGAAGCATCTTTCTCATTAGTCGCCCGAAATTCGGTGACCTAATCATATATCATATATTAATAAGCTAAAAGAGAGCCACAAGGGGCTCTCCCAGCCTATCCACGTGGATAGGCTTCCCACATTTTCTTTTTTCTTCTTAATTTATTTTATATTAATAAATAATATAATATATTATTAAAAATAAATAAATATCATCAATAAATATATATAAATATTTATTTTAAAAAAATATTAATATATAATTTATTATTAAAATTTTTATTTTGAATACAAGAATAGAACTTATGCATTTTATTTTTATTAGTATATCAAGAGAATGAACTTCTTTCATTTAGGAAAATCGAGTCCCTTATTTAGAAATGAAATGAAATTATTTATTAACCTATACAAAAAATAAATATTCTATTAATATAAGTGATTAGACATGAATACAATATACCATTAATATATTGTTGTGGGAAAGAGATGAATATTACATTTATGTATTAATTTTTAATGTATATTATTTCTGCACTGGTAATTAAAAAATTATAAAATATTCACATTATAAACATACGAATAATAACATAACTCTTTTTAAATAAACGATATTTATTTGTAAAAAAGATATTTTAGTGTGAGTTAAATGACATAATCATTTTTTAAATATCTCTATACTTTAATATAATTCATTCAGTTCGTTATAAAAGATATATCAAACCGCAGCGTGACGCGGGTTCTTTTTCTATAACATAAAAAAGAACGGTACATAATTTAATGAGGAGAAACGTGCAAAAAAGAAAAGGGCAAATAGTAAATACTGCTATTAAATTGAAATTAATTTGACGTGGAAGGGCCGCCACCGGATACCACCTTCACCGAAAAACGCCTTCCACTTAAGAAAAAAAGGAAAATCTTAAATTGTCTTATAATGTAATGAAAAATAATCAATTAAATTATTACGTTCGGAAATAATTAAAATAATTATTTAGGTGATTAGTATTAATTTACTATTTTGTCAAAATCTGATTGGCATTTACTCAGTTATATCGGGAGAAGGTAGAATCATCTAAGAATTTTTCACTGCAGTTTGTTGAGATTCGAACTTATTATTTTACGAAATAATATTTTAAATATCGAGTAAATATAATTGTTGAGATATTTGATAATCTGTCAAATTATCTATTTCTTTATTTTGAAAACAGTTTAGTCTACTACTGTACTCGTTGAGATGTCCATTAAAGAAATATTTATTATTCTCGTGGGTTCGACCTTCGGACCAACACGTTCTACCTACCTTCCCGAGTACTTCTCCAATTCATTTTAAATTCGCGACACTTCCATAGGAACGTGGATGGTTGGATGAATGGAATCATTCAATTCCCATTCGCACGGTCAATCTGGAATAAAAATGAAAGTGTCAGTCACATTAAAATTAAAAAAAAACGAAAAATTAAGAGAGAGTCACCGTACTCCCACCACCTCCCAACAACTTTTACATTGAATTAATAATTAATCAATTAATTTAGTTTACCTGTCTTGCCTCCATATTTGACCCACCATTTTTTATTTAATATTTTTTTATTTGTGCCACACAGTATCTCCGGGTCAGTCGAATCACACTTCAAGACTAATCCGCGGTAGAGTCGGGATCTCAGGGAAAATTCTCCTCAACCCTCCCAACCTTGGGTTCGATCCTGGGATCACCCATTTGAGGGTACCGCCAGACCAACTCCAAGAAAATAGGTAAAAGGTCGAATCAAATTAATTGTATCGCTCTGATAACGCTGCATTGCCGTATCAGTTTGGATACACTTAAGATCGAGAGATCTTAAAAATATACCAAAAATTTCTCCTTACGTAACCGATGTAATATCACGAGACCGTGATATTTGAGATAACCGATCCACACAAATATTCCCTGCCTAGCCTAGACCTGGCCACAGGCCGGTTTGGACCGAAAGCTGACCAAACCAAGAGCCAGCCCTGAACCGCGAGGGACACATTTTCAGGTAGGTTCTCCCTGGAAGGAAACTGGAGCTAGCGGTTTCGATTTCAAACCGTCGGCAAAATTGAAATTTCATATATTTCTTTTTAGTTTGATAAAAATTTAAACGGTGAGTATCTAAATCAATTAAATTATCTAAATATTCACAATAACTAATCTTCGGAAATGAAAAACCAGTGTTTAGCCTATAAATTATCAATAATTTTTTTAAAAATTTTATGGAACCGGCCGATCCATGTATCATTGAACCCGATCCGGCAGTTCCTGAACCGAAACTGCAATTCACGAACCGTGGTCAGGCCTACCCCTAACCTTATACAGGCAGATGGATTCCAGCGGTTCCTACAGTGGATGTGGACAACAAATTCAAGCATATGTGGGTGGTTGATGGGCCTGCTTGCCTCATCTCAGGTCCATTTGCCCAATACAGACCGCTCCTGCCTCTTGTTCGTGTGGCTTGGTTACGATTGTGGAAGCCTAACAAATGCTGGGCCTAATCCATATTGAACTTGTCCATCACACCAATTCCATGTCACATCGAATGTTTATTTGTAGGTCGTGTTTGTCTCGATGTAATACCGGGATTTTCCATGTAAAATTCAAACCTTATCACCATGGGTTACAATGTTTTTTTTTTTTTTTGGGTACAAAAGTCTGCTATAATCTAAAATTACATGAATTCCCATATGTTTCGATAAATTTTTTACACTCAAGACACGCTGTAGTTTTTTATTAGATTGGATTATAACTGACTTTACAACCATTTAACCTACCGAATCTTACAACCCAACTTGATATTTTCACAAAGAATCCAATACATTCGCGAAATACAGCAATCCCAACAAGCTGTGGTTAAAATTTCTATTGTAATTTTGATATTTCTCGTAACTTAGCTAACAATACTCAAGCCAAATACTGCGTATATGCAAGTTGACCCGTATAGGGACAAATAATCGGGAAGGAAATACAAGTTTTACGCGCCGATGTTAACTGACAATGCTCGAGAAAACTTGGCCGAGGCATGTGGAACGCAAGCTACATAGACTTTTCACATTTTCCTTTCGAGATGGAAGGTGTTTAAATTGAAACAAGTATGAAAGGAATAAAACATTGACAAAGGTTTGTGTATCTTAAGCAAGGGGCGAGTGGAACTCGAGGAAAACAACAACCATTTTAAAGTGTGGGTTAGATGAATTGAAACTCTAGTCAAATTTTTTAAATGGAAAAAGTTTGAAATTGAGGGCCAAAGCTTAGTTATCGACCAGTTGTCTCAGCTGTTTAATTTTTCAATGACAAGAATCAAACAACATCATTAACCAGCTTCAGCCCATTTGACCATTGTCTCAAAGCCAGCAACTTGTTGTTCGGTAAAGTAGCACAGCCACGTACCACATGAATAATTCCTCCACAGGCGCTGATGACAGACACGAAATTCCCATGATGTTCTTTTCCTCCGAATCTATTCCCGTCAATCCGTTCTACTCCGAAACCCGAGAAAGATGTGCGAAAGTGTGTGAAAGCAGCCAGGAAGTGTGGAAGAAGAACTTGGGGACACCATACCACTTTCTCAGAGAAGCTTCTTATCCTTTTAAGCGTGCTGATAAAGTTAGAACTGTGCCTTTACGTCTCTATCTTCCGGCTTAATCGGTAGAAGTTCCACATAGAATCAAGCGAGAGCCAATCTGAACCGTGTCAGAGGAATTTCGTCGCGAAATTAGGACGTTGTTGGTTCGGAAAGAATTCCTTTCCGTTCTGATGCCGCCCGTTTTTTTTTTAATCGCTAATATTCGATTTGCTGTGGTGTGGTTTGATTTGGTATGGTTGATGCAATATTCGCTCGAAAAATTCTTCGTTCTCTAGAACACAAACAACCCTGTAAGATGCCTCCCCAGAAAGAATAAGGAGGAGAGGAAAGGCCGTATTCTCCACCTGAATGCCCACTTCTGGACTCCTCCACCAACTTTAAAATTACAAGGAATCATCGACGTGAGTTGGTTCAGGTGGTAAGACCGACCCGACTTATACGGGACCAGTCAGTAGTTTAAAGAACTTCTTGATACTGGTTGTGTGCAACCAAGGAAAAGTTTACAAGGGAATTGAGGTACTATTATAGGTGGATATGGGGCTCGACCTCTTATAGGCTCGGCATATATTTTATATGTATCAGAACCGGTTATTATATGAGCTCACACTATACCAGCCGGAGGCCAGAAGAGAAAAACCCCGTCCCGTGGTCAATTGCCACCCCCCGAGTCTAGAAGAACAAACTCTGACTCGAGGCCGGCTGTTGAGGACGGGTATCCGAGGAACATATAAAGTGTAAACATGTTGTCATCTCAGGGTAGATGTTGGAGAACAAATCTCGTAGTATTAGGCGGTCCAAAGAATTGAGGTACCCCTACCTGTAAGTTTACATTTTAAGTGGATAAGGTCTTAAATTCTTATAGGTGCGATGAAAATTCTACGAGACCCGTTCAAAAGAAAATTCCAAATTCAACCTCCCACCTTGTCTTTAAGCAAAGCACAGATGCCATTCTTCAATTATGGAGAGCATTATATTCGAAGCAGCAAAGTATCGGCCAATCTCTATTGAAATTCCTTTATCCAATTCACACAGTTCAGACATACATATTCATAAGCTTTAAAAGAAATGTTCATGGAAGTCCAATTCGGTTGAGAGATTAGGCGATAACACCTCAAAAAAAGGCAACATGCCGAAATCTGCTTTTGGGACACTTGACTAGACATTAGAGGAGACGGAGAGGTCGAAGTGGACAGCTCCCCGATGTTTCCCAACGATATTGCTAGGTTGCATCATCGCATCCGTATACCACACAAATCATCTTCTGAGAAGGACGACTGTCTCGTGGGTACAAAACTTTTGATGAATATAATACTTCAATATAGGATCTTTTTTTTGGTAGAGAAGAATGCACATAGGCCCAGAAGGCGTAAAACAAATACTAGAAATTTTACATATAGGATCGAATCAATGACCTTCAAGTCACAGGGTAAGAGGAGTGCTAACTGTACCAAGTTTTCTTTCTCCAGTACAAAATCTTTAAAATGCCGTGTCTGCGCCACGTCTGCCCACCGGTCACTTCCCCCTCCGACGACCCCCGAAAGTCGGGCGGCCTTAGTGGAGCTGCACAGATGGGTACAAGAACAAAAATCGAGTCGGAAACAGTAAATCCCAAGTTGAAGACTGTCATACTATATCAAACATCCTTTGCTTTCTCTGAATTCTCATATGAGTTACCTTAACACTTTCGAATAAATTGGACAATAATGTTTTTCTTTTGGTAAACGGCAGCGAGATTATTGATTACGTTAAATTTTTTTCTAGCTATTTCTAAAGTTAAACAACATCATTTCTAAGACGCACAGTGTGCACATCAAATCTCAGCATTCATTTAGGTGCACCGTTTAGATGGATATACATAGGGAAGGAATTTATGCTCGACCCGTAGTGCCCGACTCGGTTCAAATGGATTACGACATGATACGTGCGCAGCTCAGGTCGAGTGTTTATCTATCCTCCGACTAGGGCACATTATTTTATATAATTATATATTATAGAATTAACTTTTTTAAAAAAATTTATGAAAGCTCTCGTCACATTAAATAAATAGGTAATACTATAAATAAAATGAACACAATTATGTAAATCTTAAGGAAACAAGGAAACGACGTGTTTGGTGAGCACCCCTGTTCCATGCCATTCACGTTCTGATATTGACCGACCGCACCCGCAATCCGTAATTACCTATATAACCCTTCCCCCCTCATAGGTTTCAAGCAGCACTTGGTCGAGCAAAATCCCCGAATTGCCCCTATCGTCTAGCGCGCCTTTATTTAGTGGGAAGGTAGTTTGTTTGTTTGTTTTTTTTTTTTTTTTTTGGTAGAAGGTGGGAAGGTAGTTGTTTCCCTATTTTTATCTTTCTCCGGTCAGCGGCAGCACCGTAGAGGGATGACCATGGGAGCGTTGATTCGGATTCGATAGGTTCTTCGGGTGGCCTATCTAGTGACGGATCGTTGGGTCACGGGCAGACAAGCTGACAAGTTTGGCTGTTGAGTTGGGGATGGCCGAGAGAGATCTGCGAGGAAACCATGGTGATTTGGAATAACCCTCCGATACTTCAGTCAACAGTTGTTCTAAGAGAGAAGACAAGAAAGAACAGATAGATAAAAAGAAAAAAGAGTAGTAATAGGTGTTATCCGAATTCTGAGGTCGCGGCATATTCATAGGTCTAATATGTACGAATGGTCAATATGATGCCCCCTTCCCAACGTGCCTAGAGCGTGGCCGAGAGTCGATCGTTCTTAGTGGTGTTGATTAGGAGAGCTGGTCAGTGAGATCCTGGGATTCGGTTATGCGATCACGGATATAGCTAGGGACAGGGGCAGAAAATTTGCTCGGGGGTGAAAATTCACGGAAAAGCAATATGACAAATGCAGTGGGCGACATATGATAATTCAATGAAAATTGAATAAGATCAAGTGAAATATGTATAGTAATGCACCGCGTGCCTATACCCTGACCGGGCCCAATTGTATTTACCCCTCATCAAATTTCAAATGATTTTTCTTTTTTTCTTTTTTCTTTTTTTTTAAAGCATTTTTCCCCCTTTCCCCAAGAACCCAATTATTTTATTGTTTGTAACATAACCGATCTTACCGATTTGATAAGAATGGACGAAGCGGGTTAAAAGTTAACGGCTCTTTCTCTCTCTTTTCCCCCTCTATAACTGGGAGTCCTTTTTTCCCTCTCCGTTACGGTTTTCGGTTCCAGTTTTATTCGATTATTTCTCCGTTCCCCCCTCTAAAATCGTCTAATCAAAGTGCCAGACTCCGATAACGACCGCTAACCACAAAAGCTATTACGAGCCTTACGTGCAGTCACCCAAAGCACTGCAGCGAACGCGGCCCCGATACATACTCCTCTCAACAGAAACTGAAAGTACAAGAAATAAAGTAGACATATTACTGGAAATAAAAAGTTAATCCAAAAAATAATGCATGTTATGAAAAATCATCGCGTTGCGTGATATATCAGAAAAACTATAAATTAAAATATATGAGGAGTAAAAAGAACTTATACATGGCAAAAACGAATGCTCATAAATAAAAAAATTGAAAAATAAAATAAAAAATTAATGAAAAGGGGGAAAAATAGAAAAATCTCTCCAATATATATATAGGAAAATTTTATAAGACTATCAAGTTTCTATACCTTAACGTTGGAAAATTTGTAGTTTCAATACAAAATCTCGTAAATGATCAGTTACAAGTTCTTGAATTGTAAATAGATCCATGGAGAATAAATTATTCGTTATATAAAAAAATCACATCAGTCAAATATGAAATTATAAAAGATAACATATGGTGAGTATCACGGTGCAAAAAGTCTTATCGCACATTAATTAATTCGAAATAATACGGTTACCCACGAATTAATTATTCATATTCGAATTAGTGCGGCTATTAATACAACCCGCATTAATCAAATTCCAATTAAGACGGTATTAATTATATTTAAATTATGTAATTTTGGCCACATCAATCTATTTGATTAATTCAAATTAATACGACCAGGCAATTGATTAAGTCAATAATACTTACCGTGCATTAATTGGATTTGATTAATTTGAATTAATTTCTTGGAAGATAAACGTATCCGGCCAGAATTCCTAATCTGCCCCTCCCGCAATGACTAATATGCCCCTCGCCTCTTACCTGAGAGAAGTCCGCGTCAAGAATTACATCAGGGCTGCGGCAGAGTCCAAGCTTTTCCCTGGCAATCATAGATTACAAGCGACGTGCGATAAGACTTTAGTATTGTAGAGAGAGCTGGGCCGGTACTTCGTTGGAATTTTGTCATTTAATAAAATAAAAAAATAAAAATGTGATAAATAATTTAATAAAATTTAAAATTTATGTGATTAAACAAAAAAAGGAAAAATTGGACAGCAACAAAAAAGTAGAAGGAAAGTATAAGAAAAATGAATATAAGAAAAGAGAGGAAATAAATTTATATACCAATAAATTTATCATCACTAACTTAGTTTTTAAATCCAATAGTGTTAAAAATTGAACTATTTGTATCAATACGGATAATTTGGGAATTAAAGAAAACAAAAGGAAATTTTCTCACACATATAATATAGAAGATGCAGATAAATAAAAGTAATTATTAGAATCTGAAAAATTACATATATTATATTATAATTATAATTATCGATATATGAAATATCTATTTACTTATGGCATTCAAATAATTTCTCCGTTTGCAGAGTCCCAAGTTGAAAACGGATACAGAAACTATATAACAGACTCGCGCTTCCCTCTTCCCCTCCTTCTTCCCATCCCCGACACGCACTTCGCCGATCTCTTTCCACCCCCCTCTCTCTGTCTCGCTCTCGCTTTCTCTCTCTGTCTCTCTCTCAATTTCTTCCTTCTCTTCTTTGAATCCCTCTCCGTCATTATGGATCCTCCTTCTCGCTCATCCGTCATCATCGTCGGTGCTGGCGTGTCCGGTACTCTTGCTTCCCCATCCCTCTGTTTCGCGGTCTCAAATGTGTTAACCTATCGGTGTTGATTTCGCGATTGTTCGTGTGGCCTGAAGGTATCTCAGCAGCGAAGTTTCTGGCGGAGAACGGAGTGGACGACGTGGTGATATTGGAGGCGTCGGACCGTATCGGAGGGAGGATCCGCAAGGAGGACTTCGGCGGTGTGACCGTGGAGCTTGGTGCAGGTTGGATCGCTGGCGTTGGAGGCAGGAAGTCTAATCCGGTATGGGAGCTCGCCAACAAGTCAGGCCTCCGGACCTGCTTCTCCGACTACAGCCACGCCCGCTACAACATCTACGATCGCAGGTTTTTTTCGTCATTACCTTTGACGGACTCTTTTTCCATCTCACGCCCGTGATGAGGCGTCTTTTTTATCTAACTGCCGCTCGGTTGCGGTGTCAGCCGCATTCGTGTAATTTAGCAGAAGCGCTGGTGTCTGTGAATTAAAACAGTCGATTGACGTTAGGACAATCAATGTGTACTACACAATGGCTGTTACTCTTTAACTTATTTGTGGGAAGATAATTCCTGAGTGATTGAGCAATTATTTGGTTTCAGTGGGAAGATATTCCCGAGTGGACTCGCCGCGGACTCGTACAAGAGGGCTGTGGATTCAGCGATTGAGAAGTTGAGGAACCAGGAAGTCGGTAACCTCTCGAAAGCAATTGAAACGTCATCGTATGTCTCTAATTTTCTCCTAATTATCGAGACGCTTCTGATTTCTTGCTTAATATTCCGCAGAAGATAACAATAATCATGTGAATGACCAAGTTAAAGAAAGAAGCTGTGTCTTGCAATTTCGAATCTGAGGGTGGATTTTCATTCAACTTATCGTTTATTGCATGGTAGGTCTCCCAAAACGCCGATAGAGCTGGCGATCGATTTCATTCTTCATGATTTTGAGATGGCAGGTGAGTCTTAATTAGCTAAAAATTCTGTAGAGCAGTTATCTTCAGTAACACAACAAGTGCTCTGTAAACATTTTTTAGGGATAGTTCCTTCATTCCTCGTCCTTTCTGATTGACTTTCCCCCGTTATAAATGCATAATCATCCATGGTAAGTGGAATGGTATGAGATACGCGTTTCCTTCTTTGTTTCATGCATTAGTTCCTAGATTTTGGGTTTAGGCTTAATAAATTTGAGAAATTTTGATTCTCTATTCACTACTATCCCTTTTGGAGCTCATTTGTAGCGGCAAAGAAATTTGAGAAATTGGTGTGAATGCAGAGGTTGAGCCAATATCAACTTTCACTGAATTTGGGGAAAGGGAGTTTCTGGTGGCCGATGACAGAGGATATGAGTATTTGTTGTACAAAATGGCGGAAGAATTTCTTTATACTTCAGAGGATAAAATTTTGGACAGTCGCCTCAAACTCAATAAGGTAAGTTAATTTTCATCTTTATTTATTCTTTTTTTTATGAGATGAAAGTAATTCTGTTGTTCTTTTTTATTTATATTTTATTAAAAAATTTATAAATTTTTTGTGGTACCGTACTTGGCCAAAGAATGGTGCTGTCAAGTACCGCAGATGGCTCCATTTTATTAATTTACCAATTATCCTATCAAAACAAGTGACAAGATTAGGGAAAGAAACAAGGAGCCACGAACAGAATGCAAGAGAAATGAGAAGCTCTGTTCTGTATGCATGCATTTGACTTTTGATAGTTTAATTTTACAAGCTTGAAAATGATTAATGTAATCGTATAAAATTAATTATGTCATATTTTCAATTTAAATCGTCACTATTCTGTTAAAAATTTTACTGGAAGTGTGAAATCAACGTTAGTAAAATAGTAATAATTTAGATTAAAAGTATAATAAAATAAATCTTATAAAATTAAATTAGTAATTGTTAAACTTATCAAATTCCTTTACTAAAAATATTAAATATATTAAATTTCCGTTGTAATTATACCCGCCCGTTTCTATCTTTGCTGTTGAGATTGATCGCCCCACCTTTGGGACCTTGGAGATGACGACGTTTCCTGAAAGCTGTTTATAACGCTTGTTTATATCTCAAATAATATCTTTTTCTGCGGTCAGTACGACCCCTTTCATTAAAAAGTCTCAGTCAACTGTTCACGTAATTAGGTTTGGACTTCTCCCTTTGATATTCTTGTTAAATCTTTTGGATGCCGTGAACTGTCCCTCTGCTGCTTAGTACTCTCTCTCTGTGAGTAGAAATGCTCTGCACTCTAGTCTCTTGCGTTGAGGCCGAGATCTAGGCTCATCATAGCTTAGTTCGATTTGGTTGCAATGGCATACTCTTTGGTGTACGATTGGAATTAATTTATTGCACAAGCATGATATTAAACAAAATCAACTCTTTATTTTAAACTACTATTGCTATCTTGGACATGCTTCAAGGGGTGAATTCATGACTGGAGTGTGCTAGCATGAAATGCTCTGCTAAGCCAATCATACATGATAGTGGAATCTGGATTACCGTCTTTTTTGCTGTTTGTTGATGTGTGCTTTTTCCTGCTTTTTTCCCTTTCTGATGAATGTTTGCTGGCCTTGTTTCCTATGTATCCCGAGTCTTCGTAGTAATCATTCTGCATTCATAAAAAGGAGATTCTGCAAAGTATGAAACAGTGGAATTAGCAAACTGTTCACATCTCAAACATATTGGGTTTGTTTTTGACCATGTCTATTCACTTAAAAAAAAGTTGGAAAGTCCTCACTGCAGTGCCCAAACAAGAAGAACCTTTAATGTGCTCTGGACCCGTGCTACAGTCGAAATTTGACCTAATATCACTTGAGTCCAATCATGTCCTATATGATGAGAAAAGAACTAATAATAATACTCTAGAAAAGGAGAGTCGATCCTGTGTGGCAACTCCACTTTACTAGTAGTAGAGTAACGGAGGGGTATAATCATTCAATTTCTCAATTAGGGTAATATATTCTAATAGAATTTAAAGTTTACATAACTTTCTTTTTAAGAGGATAATCTTGTTAGATAAAAACATGTTATTTATTACTTAAAACCCTTCATTTGTGGGTTGCACTAATTTTAAAGACCTATTACATGAAATTAATCAAATAAGGAGTTAATGCGTACGCGGTGATTCAAGTAAGCGCTTTGATATCATGATAAAATTTGAAATAGCATATCATCATATGTTTTAAAAGGTTAGTTTCATAAGATAATAATGTAATTTATTATTTATCATTTAATAGGTTCTTCGAGTCTTTGTACACGTGGATAGGCTGGTTCAAGGGCATAGCTAATTGGCATGTTCTAGAGTTCTGCAAATAAATTGTAGCTCTAATCAACCATCCGATACTTTGATACTTAGATTAATAGAAATATGGAGGAGAGTACGATGTCAATGAGAGGATGAAAGGATAGTACGGGTATGCAAGTGGGATGGTAATGGAATTTCAGATACTCCAAGAGGTTAGGGGTATTGATAAGAGTGTAAGCAAACGTTAACACGAGTCATTTGTGGAACGCCTTAGTTTCATTGTTAGTCAGCAGGTTGGAAGATTTGGTGACTGGTCACATTAGGGGTAGAATGTATGGTCAACTAGAGATGGTTAGACATGAGACCAACTTGGGTTGTCACTTTGTCGGGATGTTGAGTAGGGACTCTAGGAAATTGCCAACTCGGATCACTAAGACAATTTGAGTTCAAAATCGTGTCGGGTGGCCTTTGGACCTTTGATTGTGTCTACATCAATATCTATATGGTATATTGTGCCCCTGCTTCAACCAGTCTTCAGAAAGCTTTAACATATATAAATCATGATGTCTGGTCAATTGCACTCTTCTGTTTAATGAGTGATATTAACCATAACAATACCGATATAAACACTAACCTTCAATGTGGGGTGAGTGGAGGAAGAATTATGAAGGCAAGCAGTTATTTTCTTCATTTATTGTGGGGCCTTAATCACCTTTTGTTTTGCACCAAGACTGTAACCATAATAGTTGGATAGTTTTTTTTTGCCATAAAAATATTTTGCATATCTTTATGGGTGGCAATTGCGTCTGATACGTGTCTGAGTTGCACGGATTTCTTTGTTTGACTATTAGATCGTGACAAAATTGTTCGCCTTGGACTTCGGATATGATCCTCTCCGGAGAAGATGTAATATTTTGTCATCATTCATGGTTCATGCGGCAGGTTGTCCGGAAAATAGAGCACTGGAGAAACGGTGTCATGGTTACAACGGAGGATGGTTTTATCTACGAGGCTGATTACTTGATTCTGTCGGTTAGCATTGGCGTTCTCCAAAGTGGCCTCATTTCCTTCAGGCCGTCCTTGCCCGTAACCATCTTTTTCCTTCAACTTTTCCATATTCTTTTTGAGTTCTTGTCCTCTAATTAATGAGCAGTCCCTTCTGTTTAGTTTCCCTGTTTTAGAGAAGACCATCCTCTGCATCTTCTTTATAAGCAAAGCAAAGCCAATATTTTTTACATTTCATGTGTGACTAAGAATGTTCCTTTTTCTCCCAGCTGTAATGGCTCGGGAAATACAATATGTCCAAAAACTTCACTTGACCAGTGGAGGTGGATAGCCAATTATAGAAAGACTCGTTGTTCGCATTCCAATTCATAGAGAAACCAACCTTTTTTTTTCTCAGTATAGAGAAACCAACTTGATTCCATTTGTTTTGCGCTGTCATCCCTCTATCACTTGCATTGTTTCGAATATGACTGTTCAAATCAATTTTATCTATATATTATGATTATATCTTTTTTTTCTCAAGATATGTTATGATTATATTTGTTAATTCATTTGGATGTATCCCTAGGAGCTATGCCCCAAGGGAAACTGCTGATGCCCAAAATGCGGCCCCACAATATTAAATTTACATTTATTGCATGTGTCAGTATTTAGGGCTAGCTAGGCTTGATATTAAACTTAGCTGAGCTCCCTGGGTGTTGACGGAAAGAGCATACGACACATATATCGGAGTTGTCCTTTCTTTGAGTAAGCAAATACCACGGTTTGGCTGACCACAGATTGTTGCACACTTGTGCACTTTGGACTGACTTTCTTGTTAGGCCCTCCCAGGCCAGTCTTGCATGTGTTGACAGCTGTTTGCTTAGGGTCGGATCTGAAGAGGAGGTTGGGTTTGGGGCGCTACTAATTTATTTGAGGAATCAATTAGTGTTTGACTTGGTTTCTCTTGGATAAATGGATGGAAATGCCGAAACAGACAAACGGTTGCGAATTAAGTGTGTTATTTTGGTTGTTGGATAGATTGACGTTGGGAGCCTGTGAAAATTTGAAGAGGTGAACATTAGTGTTTTTTCCAGAAAATTTTGAAAGCATACGCTAATCTAAAAAGGTTTTGAAGGGCTGACTGTTTTATGTCCAATCCATGGCTTAACCTTATTTGGAATGTGGCCTCTGTCACATCATGTTCATGGCCTTAGATCACGGAAATTGTCTTGTCAGGGCAGTGGTCAGAAGTCAGGACCTACAAATCCACGGTTTCTGGGGCTGAATTACTGTGGGAAAATGATCCATATTCCATACCGATAGGCTGATTCTTGGGGCTGACTTATGGCAGTATTAGTTTTCTCTTCCGGGTGCTAATTATTTCGGTAGTAATGGTGACTCTACTCTCAAGTTTGTTTTTATTCTTGTGGTCCCCAGATGCGAGCAAGCTTAAGACATGAAACTTCTGGTGATTTATATTTTGTCATCTGTTTTATGATATGCAATGTCGATGACTTGAATGCAATTTGGCAGAGGTGGAAGGTGGAGGCTATAGAGAAGCTTGATGTGATGGTGTACACAAAAATCTTCCTCAAGTTTCCGTATAAGTTCTGGCCTTGTGGGCCTGGGAAAGAATTCTTCATCTATGCGCATGAGCGTAGAGGATACTACACGTTTTGGCAGGTTCGGCTTCCATTTTGTTAAAATAATCTTCGGCCAGTTAATAGTGATTTGGCTTTTTCTTCCAAGGATTTGTTTCTTTGCTTCCCTCCCTTTTCGTGTTTATCTGATGGCTTTTGGAAATAGAGCCTTCCTCTTACTTATACTTGTGTGGTAATCTATCTTAATAGGGTGCTGTTAAAACTTTGACTTCCACATAAGCTCTTGTCTTGCGTATCTTTAGCAATTATCAAAACAACATTCGCTTTGCCTATTGCAGCAATAATTCAAGGATCCTCTATCGTGTCCTGAACATATTCTACTCTGATTATAATTCTTTGAGCTGGCAATGTCATACAATGCATGAACTATAGAAGGGATAGCACTGAGCTGTTTTTCTCTTTTTTAATTTTTTTGGGTAAATGGATAGCTCCGACCTGTTGTTATCGGGTACTTCATGCAATTGTTTTTTTATTTAATGCTGGACCAGCAGGATCGTTTTATGATCTTGCTTGCCTCATTCTTTTGATTCACGTGGGCCATGGTCTGGATTTCCATGTATTAGGCTTACTGTTATTGATTTCCATGCATTCGGCCTTTTTCCAAGCTTTATCTGGCCATGTCGTACCTTTAGTGAATGAAATTGGCTGCCTTCAAGAATAAGGTCTCATCATATCAAACTTCTGAGGACTCTTCTTCAATGTATCATGCAGTTTGCTAGGGGGGAAAAACGCATTGTTTGAACCATTCCATATTCTTCTTCATCATATGCATGTAGGAGCATGGAATCCTCAATTCCTGTATCCATGTATATGATCTGTCGTTGTCAAATGCTTGTCAGCATTAGCCGCATTAGGGGAACAAATTCCTGCTACTGATATAATTTTTTACATTATTGAGGAGTTGGTACCATGTATGTCAACCAGTTTTCTCACTCTTCTATATTTTCAAGCCATATAAAACCCACACGTGGCCCTGTGTTAGAGGCACGTGGGATCTCGCTATATATGTAAAATTTTTGGATTGATCGATTCCGTAGATGTGGAATATAACTTTGTTTATTCAATTTATCATTTTTCTCCTGGTTTGCTTGTTCCTTAATAATATCGAGTAACTGTTTCACTGTGGATGAAAACTTATGGTAGCTTCGGGTGGTTTACTTGTTGCAATGTTATCAGCACATGGAGGATGCATTCCCTGGATCAAACATTCTGGTGGTAACTTTGACGAACGGGGAATCGAAGCGTGTGGAGGATCAATCAGATGAAGCCACTCTTAAAGAAGCTATGTCTGTCCTAAGAGACATGTTCGGGCCCGACATACCTGATGCTACTCATATTATGGTACCCCGCTGGTGGAACAACCGCTTTCAGCGTGGCAGCTACAGTAACTATCCCATCATCTCCAATCATCAGGTTGTTCGAAATATTAAGGTACTCCCCTGAAGCTGCTTTTCTTAATAAAATAAACTTCAAGCAAGTCTGCAGCTGCATTGTATCAGCCACGTTGTGAAGCAATCTCTGTGTCAGGGAAGATAGTAGAAATGCACATGAATGGGTCAAAAACTCTGTTTTGAATCTCGGCAGAGTTTTATTTTTATCGAGAGATTTACTTTGGGTTTTTGAGGCTATTTGCATGACCGAGGGGCTGTGAGACATGACTCTCTTTGTTTCCTTTTCATCAGGCACCGGTCGGTCGAATATTCTTCACAGGGGAGCATACGAGTGAGAGATTCAGTGGGTATGTGCATGGCGGATACCTAGCAGGTTAGTAGTATCATTGCCTTGTGGAGATGTTTCACTAACGGACTCACTGGAATGTTAGTCCTTGACTTGATGTCTGGTGATTGATATTTTGACAGGCATTGACACGAGCAAGGCTCTACTAGAAGAGATGAGGAAGGAGGTGGGAAGAAAGAGCGATGGTAAAGCATTTCTGTTGGAGCCGTTATTGGCATTGACGGGATCATTACCCTTAACTCAGTCAGAGACAGTGTCGGGGAGCCTTCACAAATACGATATCACGAATCAGTTGCATCTCAATGGGAAGCTGGGCATGTCCGAAGCCATCTTATGACTATATGGACCGACCAGAACCCAGTTCCCTGCTGACGATGATGAATCTGGCGGCAGTAGAGAAGAGGAAAGCCTCGATAATAATTCAAGTCCTCAAGGGACAGAGTAAATATTCAGCGTGTAATACATAATGAGTTCGTTGTGTAAACCATCATTCAAATCTTGACACGTGTGAAGTCGACCCTCGAGAACTATGACAACTTTACACGTGTTAGGATCCGAGAGATTTTTATACAACGAACTCGTTGTGTATTACACAATGAATATTTACTCCGAGGGACAGGCCGTCAGAAGGGATCAGGGTGCGGGAGGAGATTGGAAGGATATATAAAAGCTGCAGTCAAGGGTTTGGTCCCTCGAGAAGTAGGAGCCTGGCTTTCCCCCTTCTTCTTTTCAGGTGATGGGGAATTGAGATATAAACGAGGAAGAGAAGGTTTTAAAATTTTGGGGGTGGGGGTGGGTTAATAGGGTTCAGTGAAATAAAATCAATGCCTATTTAATTGTATTATTTGGTTTTTATTAGCTCAAGCTTAGCTAGCGTCTTCAGAAGCACGAGACTTTTACCCTCAGCTAACTCGTTGCTCCAATTTATTCTTATTTTATCAAAAACTAAATCTCACTCTCCGGGGCACAGCGCACTACCTTCAACAATTGGGGGACTCTTTTTGGGTGGAGGCTCATCTTTTGAGGCCTTGGTGTCGCCCTGTCTCGGGGTTTGTTGGGGCCTGTACTTCAAAAGTCAGAGCTCTCACATGTAACAAAGGAGCATGAAAAGATTTGTGACAGATCTCATCAACCTTCACTTCTATATGTATTATCATGTATCAAGCTTCGATCTTGCTATCGCAAAGTTGGATAATGTGTGTACTGTCAGACAGATTGTGATGGTTCCGTGGAAGTGATTTTACATCTTCAATTAACTTGCCTACAAGGTTTAGTGCACGTGGTGATGGTTGAAGTGCTCTGTTACCGTCAAAGAGCTGCCTAAATCATGGGGTTAGGATTCTGTTCTTCTTTCATGGGGTCTAAGTCATCCATATAATGGAGCAACTCGTGGTGTGGCCAAAATCATGACTGACAGGATCTCCGTTTTATTGAGTTGTTTCTGCAAGAACTCTTTTAAGGCCTCAAGGGGTCTTCTACTAAGTACTACGAACCTCTCCTGGTTCCTGGAAAGTATTGCGTCTGCTATCAAGGCCCAATTCGTGCAAGTTTCAGCCACGAGACAGGAGGTTGTTGGGCTATTGCAGTTGTACGAGAGAGTGCGGTTGGATAAGAAACCAAACTAGGGAATCACGAGCTCGTCAATTTGGTATCCTCCCATTATAGCTGCAGTGCTAAAGCTTCCTAAGTCTCCCGTATCGCTTTGCTCTCCCTGTCTTTCCAGGTGAACGATTGGCAAGTTCCGATCCAATGGAAAAGCTTCAATTACAGTCACAAAACATACTTATACCTGTACATCCACGGGGAGCTCGTAGTCGAGCATCTCCCTGGATGTTTAGCTGTATAGAAGGCATTACAAGTATAGTTCTCCTTTTAGTACCTGTCAGCTTGTTTGCCTCGATACGTTTCTGCAAAGATATTATGCCGTGACTTGTAGCTACTAACAGAACACTCAGTATCTGCAAACACAGCGGATAAAGTGGAGAGGACATATTACTGCGAAAAAGAGAATTAACAAGGAGATCTTCCTCAACAGAACAATCCTCGTCCCATTTGGCAGTCTTTAGTAGAGGTCTCCGACCTTTTTTTAGTACACTTAAAAAACTTTGAAACTATAGGCTCTCATTGCTTTTGATCAACAATTCAAATATCTTGCAATAATTAACTAATAATCAAGTGAGTCATTTTCTCCCACTAGAAGAAGAGCTGTTTCAGCCGCACCATTACCCTCGTCACCATTTCACGACTAACATTCAACTCAAAACTAGTTCAACAATACCAGTAAGTCGAATTCCTTAACCTATATCAGGCCTATCAGAAGGTCGAGAATCATCATCACATCATTAGCAAGATCAATTTATCGATTGCCTTGGAAGTGGAGCCTTCTAGCGGGAGAAAATCCAGTATATCGACCTCACCCACCAAATCCTTAACTCCCCTTTCATAACATGGTGCTTCATGAACAAAAAACCACAACCTGGATCTCATACTGATCTTCTTGATCAAACACCTGACAAAGAAATGCTTACCTCGCTAGCTAATGCCAACTCCTGGATCACGCTAAAATAAGCATGAATTCCATGACCATACTGACTATGTGCACCAGTCCAACTGCAAATCAATCTCTCACAAAAGGGTCACCAGAGCCCCCTACCCCCAAGGAACTCCAACACTGCACTAGATTAGGATCTCTAAGAGAACAGGAGATTTATCCTTGATAAATTTGTGTACTTTGTGAAATTCCATGGAGAATATCAATCTCTTGCAACAACAAAACCAGACAATGCTTATACCAGTTGAATTTCCAGCTGGGAAGGGAAGGCAAAGGAATCAAGGTGTTCTAATCAATCATAACATAGTTGTGTATTATAAAAATTTTAAGATCAGAAGGAGAGGGTTGCTCAAAATTCCACAACACAAAATCCACTTCAAGAGACAGAGAATTAAAGGAGACCAGTAATACTGATAATAAAACAAATATGCCCAATTCTTAGTCCAAAATTACCTCTCTACATCAACCGGATTTTGTAGGGTTGGCTTTTGAATCAGTTTTCCCATCAGATTTTAGCTCCCCGGTTTTCACCTCGCCAGAACAACATCCGCCTCCATGGTGGTGGTGATGGTGGTGCTGGTGGTGATGGTGATGGTGCTGGTGGTGGGTTTGCTTCCCCTTGAGCTGCTTCCGCATATCATAAGCATCCTCCCCATCGGCATAGTATTTTGCCTCCACATCGTGTATCTTGTAACCCAGCGTCTCGGTGTAGAGATTAAATGCAGCACGGTTGCTCTTCCGCACATGCAGTGAGACATACTCGGCCCCATAAACCTGTTCAACGAATGAGGTAGCCCCAACGACAGCGCCGTACGAAGTGAGCAACGTCTATAGAAAAATTCAACCTTCCATAACCAAGAACTGAAGGCGGAGATGCATTGCTTGCCAAAAAATATCTTACGCTTGCCTAATAACTGACACAACAGTTTCTTGAGGGCATAATTATTCGGAAATTAATTGCGAAATGGCAAGGAAGTGATCAAAATGGTCTGATCATTTCCGAATTCATAGCACTTAAAATTAGGTTGAAGGCTAACAATCAATATGCTTCAGAGCCTATTATAGATCCGAAATTCAAGGAAAGAAAGATAGAGGACTGTGATGCACCTGCTCCATCGCGTTCTGTGCGGCGTTCATGAGCTTAGTGGCAAGCCCTAGCTTGCGATGAGTCCTGAGAACGGCGAGGGAGGTGATGTGACCGTGGCACTCGTTGCTCTCCTCCTCCATCTTCGCGAGGACGTAGCCGACGATGCGGCCGTTGTAGTCCTCCGCCACGTAGAGGAGCTGAGGCCAGGAGAGGATGTGATACAAGTAGTACTTCATCTGGTAGTTCTCCGGGAGGCAGAGCAGGTTGCAGGCCTGCATCGCCAGCAGATCGTCCACCGTAGCCTTGCGGATGCACACCATCTTCACACTCTTCCTCGCTAGTTAGGTAGGGTTTCGGGTTCCCTGCGCAGCTCCGTTCAATGGAGAAGAAGAAGAAGAAGAAGAAAGCTAATCGAGAACATTCTAGCAGGGTTGAGCCCTCGATAATGGAAGAGGAGAGGGGCTCTTCCCGGATAGCTTCTCTTTTAATGGGCCTGGTCCTGGAATTGGGCTTGGGCTCTCTCAATGGGCCTGGGCCCTCTGCTAGTCCAAAAAACAGATCAGCCGGAACTTTTAACGATATTATCTAATTAAAAAGAGATAATTAAAAAGAGAAAAAATCCGGTTACGTTTATTTATTTTTTTCATTTTTGACAGCTGAACTCAGCACAAAAACATGGATTTTCTTAGTCAAGTTTATGTACTAATAGATAATCGAGTTTAAATAATTTTTATCAGTTTAATAATTTTCTGATTATTTTTCATTATTAGCTATAATTTGGATGCAATAAACTTATCAGAGATACATAATTACAATGTGCTCCTCCCGTGCGGAATCAATGGTACACACAACTCAGTGAATTTGAGTTAAAAACGAAAAAGTCATAGGCGACTGAAGTTAACTGTGCGAGAACTAGTTTATGTATAACCGATCCTAATACTAGTTCCGGGTACCCTATCCCATATCGGTGTACACCAATATGAAGAGCATTGCTTTCACTGCTCTTCCCTAGGTTTGATCATAGGGATGCTTTCAGTGTCTCCTCAGAAAGCCATATGAAGAGCACTGCTCATACCTTCAGTGGCGTGTAAACTTCCACACCCTTATGCTTTTCCCATGCGTTGTCACAACCTTGCTCATCCCAACAGCAAGACCAGTGATGGGAAGCCGAGCAGTCCTAGGAATTCTGTCGATTGAGGAACTGTAATCGTCCACCGAGAGCTTCCTTCCCCTCCTCCTCTCCACCGTTCTGGAGGAAGCCGGTGCTACGGTGTGGTCCACAACATAGCTCCAGAGAACCTTCCCCGTTTTCTGATCCAAAACATGCAATGCCCCATCAATCCCTCCCACGACTAGTGTGGACTCATCATTCTGCATGTGCCCCAAAGAGTACACAGTGCTTGGGCTCACTTTCGACTCCCATAATTGTCTCTTGTTTCTGCACAACAGTAGGGCCAGGATTATGTAAAGGTTGATGCTCATCTATGGCATGATGGAATCTCAGGAGCTGTTTGGAACTAATTACAGAATTTATCTTAAGGCTTGAACCCAAATTGATTTTGAAAAATAGTTTTGAAAGTTCGGTTGAAGCATAGGTCAGGAAATACAACTGCAAAATTGTTTCTGAAATCTGATGTTACTACTGCTAATGGACTCCAATGAAGGGTGACACGGTTCAACAGTCGGAGCTGAAGATGTCCAATTAGGAGGGAGCTATTGGTATCCACAATCCCAAGATGCTCCTGAAGGTGGGTTGCATTCAGTAACCATTGACTGCAGGTATTATGAAACTGTTCCATAAAACTGTTCTATAAAAGTGGCCTTTCTGGAATCAATTTCCCAAACTTATTTCAAATACATTTGCAAAACAAACCAACATTTAAAATCATCAATCTTTGTGATAACAAAATAGACATCTGTATTTAAGTTAATCCCAAATTCCTTTCTTGCACTCCCATTGGTAATAACCTATGTAAGTCATGCGGCATTCTGAAATATGAAGAAGAAGCCAGTATGATTTGCATACCTGAAATCAAAACAAGACACATATCCCGTGCTTGATCCAGCGAAAACTAACCCTGAACGAGGGTTGTAGCACAGTGCTTTTATCCCTGCAAACACGTTTCTAAATTATTCATGAACATTGCCCCCATAAACTCCAAAAAGTTTTCGACTCCAACAAGGCAAAAATGAGAACTTATAACAATGACATCAAAAGAACTTGAGAATCACATTTTCTTTAGCATTAAAAGTATTCTATCGAGAAGGGATGCCACCTGTGATATCTGGAGACCTTAGTGTAGTTGCGCACGCATCAGACGAAAGATGTGATACCTTTATGGTCCCAGCGGAGGATCCGCTGAAGATGAACTGATCATTGCTCAGAGATAAGCAAGTTACTGGCCCAGGATGCATCCTGTAGTAGCATCCATCAAACATAATGACATATAAATTGGAGCTTCCATCAGAAACTGAAAAATGAAAGAGAAGAGGATGGTAACAGAAAAATTGAACAAATGTTTTGCGGACCTAATGATCCGTGAACACTTCCTACTGTACATATCAAAGACGCGGATACTCCCATCCTCGCACCCTATCAGTGCCTCTGGATCAAGGTACCTGCACAGATAGACTGTTACAGTTCATACATGCAGACCCATGATCATCGTCATCACCACCTCCAACAGATAGAAGCATCTATAATTTACTAGCTGAATTAATGGATCAATCTAATTATGTAGAATTAAACTGGGAGCAATAAAACGATCAAGAATTTAAAAAGGAAAAATGCCCACATCATGATAAATACTGTCAATAGAAAATTAACATTTTATCGACTAACCGCATGCATAAACCCTTAGGAAAGGTGCCTGCACGTGACGGGAAGATATTTCTTTGGCCATTGTGCCTCCATAAGCATAATTGGGTGCCAAGTAGTCCAACAATCTACATAATTGGGTGATGGAAGGTTTTAGGTAAAAATAAAGTACAACCAATCAAGAAATATGCAGAGCTGGAAGGTTTATGATGTGAGCAAAAAAATCAAAGATATGAAGAAGAAAAGGCCAGATATGAACCAATATTGGTTATTTCATCATATTTTATAAAATTGACATATGTTGTAATAATAAAGATGAAGACAGCAACCCGGAATTAGGTTACCTTGCTCTCATCAAAATCAAAATCAACTAGAGAAACATTGTCTGGAATGGGGTACTCTTCAAGACATTTGTAGCTTTCCACTGACCAGAGGCGCACAACCTAGCACCAATGTAAGGCATCAGTTGAATCACAAACAAATGGAAAGATGGACAGCATGAGAAAGTTCAATAAATAACTGGAGAATTCAGTACTCATACCTTATCGCCTACACCAGTAACTATTGTACCCATCTTCATTCTGCACTGTTTAAACCTAACAGAGAATAATTTCACAAGCAATAGCATATCAAGTTTAGCCACACCATAGGGGTCAAAATGGTCTCAAATGTAGACACTTCAAGAAAAATGATTATATTCCAGCTGCTTCAGGAACTCTCTATTTTTATTGGCACTCTAATTGGCTTCTTTTGTCACTACACTGGATAACAGTATGAACATTTATTCCATTAACTACAGTTTTGACCGATTCACCGTCCATAATAGCGTCTCATGTTCAATGAAATGGAGTTATACAGCTGACCAGAGTTCAACCTCCCTCACAAGCTCTCCTATTGCAGCTTCTAATCCCTCAAGGTCATATCAGTAGGCTGATTGAAGGAGAGGAAACTTTACCCCTTGGAATGTCCCTTCCACTGATCAATAGTAACCTGACCTTGAGTCAGAGACAATCTATGCTCCTCCATCACTAATTTCTCTAGCTGAAATCTCCACGATTTCTTAGAAATTCCATGCTCGTTTTGGAGGCTTGCATGATTGGTGGAGTGCTGCTTATAGCAAAACTGTTGAGGTAACACCTTCTGGTCAATAATTTTGTACCTGCACAGTCAAATAACAAATTTTTTACCAAAAAAGAAAGACTTCAAATTCGTATGCAAAAAAAGATAAACAATCAGAAGCATGAACACCCTCCCAAAGACTGACAAAGCTCATATGCAAGGATTCTGAAATTGAACTGTTCTCTAATGTAAGACCTCTCAAAGCGGCATAGGATTACTGAACAGTCAGTAAGCAGACGCTACTTCAACTGATAGAAGCCCAGCTCCTGCGATTGAGCCGATGAAGGGGAAGGAAATTCAAGCGAAATTGGAAGCCTACCAGGATCTGCAGACGACAGAGCATCGAGCGAGGTCAAAGATCCCAAGGAGGGAAAAGATTGCGCAGAGGGTGTCCTGGCCAAGAGAGTTTATCGTGGTTTTCTCACTCGCGGCTCGCTTACTCGCCGGAAACGAGCCGCCGGCGCCTGACGGCCCTACCATCTCCTCGGGTAGCAGCGGGAGCCGGCCTCTGCCGCGCGTATAGCTAGTGGTGGGGAATGAGGAGGCACTGAATTAATCCAGAAAATCTATTTTCATTCTTTTTATATTAATTTACATGTGCCTCCTAAGGACGAGAAAATCATATGAATTGGTTTCTATAATTAAATTATTATTAATTTGAGTTTTTTATTGAATGTTCCTACCAATTAAGAAAATTATTCGAAATTCTTGTCAGAGACGCGCCGCCAGGCACGGGCATTCCGGCACGGTGGCTTGTACTAATGTGCGCGCACCGACGAAATGAGAAGTTGATTGGGATGGGCCGTGGGCCTGCTGCTGGGCCGAAGAAACAAATTGGGCCTCTTTCCTTGAGTAAATATTTCAGCATGGATACTTCCTTGTATAGAGAATATTTTGGATCTTGAAACGTGTAAACTTGGACAAAGTCTTATATGTAATGGATATGACATATAATAGTATTGATATGGTATCACGAGCCAATCAAATCAAGCTATTTATAGGATTATTGTTCCTCTTTTAGGGTTTTTTTCCTTTTATGTTTTATTAAAAAAACCTAAAAATAATTTAATCGTATTGGCTCGTGATATCACGTCATCACTGCCAGGCGTTGTACCAGTTACACACAAGACACTCTCGTAAAATTGATCTTTAAAACTACTTGTTTAAAATTGGAGAATGATTTACACAAATAACTCGTCATGCATTATACGCGGAATATTTACTCCTACTAACAACAACCCATAAGTTTTATGTGTAATAATATTCAACTATTTTTAGCAATTCATTAAACACGTATTGACTCGTGATATATATATCGCGCAATACATTCGTCATGCATAAGACTCTTTTCATTACAACTTACACATGATTTTAGTGCAGAGTCACAAGATTTCAATTCATGATCGAGAAATTGTTCTGTGTTCGATCTATATTAGGTCGACAAGCCTCTCTTATCATCGACAAAAAATTACACATGGACAAGCTTACATGGACATTTTAACCAGGAAGGGCTCAGAACAACAAAACAGAGAGGACACTTGGCTCCAACATGTCTTTTTTTTTTATTATTAATGTCTTATTGAACGAAACTATGAAAAGAATAATCGAATAATGACATCGCGCAAAAGCTTTGCTGAGCTAGACATGGCCAATTTCACCCATACGTGGATATATGTGTGTGATTTCGAATTTAAGCCCGATCAATCGAGAGAGGAAACACGTTGAATCTCGCTCCCGGCTTTGAATGGTAGCTGGAGATGAACGAAATTGACAATCTCCTCGCTTTCAACCAATCGATCTCGATCGATCATCGAAGTGTGTTGGTGCTGGGAAGGGGCGAGCCGGAGAGGAAGTGGGTGATGAGAGAAAGGGCTCTCCCAGGCTGGTAGCTCGGCACCTGATGCCCCGCTCCCCTGACCGTCGCGAACGTCAGCCCTCCTTCGTACACCTCTGTGTATCCTCCCACCTGGGTCCATAATCACCCACACCCTAGAGTTAATGTATTTAAACTTGAAAATATTTTACACGGTATTTTTTTTTCGGTGATAAGGAAGGTCATGAACCCAGTACAATTATAGGAAATAAATAGAAATAAAGGGGTGTGCATGCTTTCCACAGTCAAGATCGAGTTCAGTTCGTGTCACTGTACCGATACTGGTTCTTCATTCTACATAGTATTAGAGTAAGTTATCATGTGGGCTAGATAGGTTCGAGCGCGAAGCTCATGGTTAGTCATGAATCGAGTACAGGAGATGAGACCCGACTCGTATTAGTTATCAGTTTGAGAACAGAAGGGAAAACCTATTCCGTGAACTCTCTCTCCACTGTGAGAGCATAGAGGAAAAACACCCAACTTGGGCTCAGTTGTTAAGTGCGGGTGGATATGAATTGAATCTTTTATTGGCATAGACTTCCTTAGATATTTGACATGTATACATATATTGTGTATATTGATGTATTATAGTTAAGTACCTCGCCATAGATGTACCAAGGATGCCACTTCGTCTTCACGGTAAGGTTCATCTTGGCAATGGAGTACTTGGTCGAGGTCACGGGCACCCGTCCATCAGTATCACCGCTGCATTCATTTATTCGTGCACCCATCAATACCTACGACATTAACATATCTACACACACGCGCGCAGATGAAAACCTGTCGACGAGACTCGAGCTAGCTAGGCTCGATCGACCTCGAGCCTGGCTGTTAAAATTACCTGAAGATCCAGACTCGGAGGCCGCTGGCCATGAACTCTCGTAGGAGAGGGATGACGGTGGAAGGGCTGTCCCCCCAGTCGGTGATCACGTCGCTGCACGGCTGCCAGTCGTACTTGAGCCTGGTCACGTTCGCATGGAGTGCCTCCTGCACTTTGGGGAGGTTCAGGTAGGCGTACACGTAGTAATCGCTGCACGGATCAAACTTCCACACCTGCTCCATTCATCGTCACATATATCTATCACAATTGAATCTCACCTCGAGTAATTAATAAAAAGAATCCTGAAATGGAAAGAAATTAATATACCATCGCCTAAAATCGAGCTCTAGATGTATACAGACTCAACCTAATATACACCAAGCATCAATTTTCATGATATTAGAGTAGGTTATCGTGTCAACTCGCACCTTACTAGATTCAAATATGAAACTGGTGATCAATATAATCAAAGTTCGAGAACTAATCAGAAATATCCGACTCATGGTTAGTGGATCAAGTACAAGAAGAGAAAGTTCAACTCGCGTAAAGTCGTTGGTCTAAGGATGAGACAAAAAAGTCTGTCTCATGATCAGTTGTCCCTTCTCACCTAAATATGGAAGGAAAAATGTTCGATTTGAAGTTGGTTATTGATAGCGGGTGTTTAAGGGCACGTGATAAGTGCAGAACACGTTATCACGTAATGAAGTACGGATATTAATGATGGAATCACATACTAGCTATACAGTTAATAAATAAACTTTTAGAATATAATTAAAAAGTTTTTATTGGGTACCAACTTAACCTCTTCTGTGGATATTATTATTATTATTATTATTATTATATTGTGAAGCTCTCAATCATTAATGTATAATTCTTTATATGGGATCGAGAATAATGAGCAGAATCGAACTTACAGAAGCCGTCCTGGGCTTGGAAGTGAGGTTGGTGTCGTGGCACAGGGGAGCATAGATGTTGTAAATGTCGATGTCGACGAGGTCGAGCCCGGCTTCGTCGGATGCAGCTTTGCACTCGGGGGACGGATTACTGTCCGAGGCATCTGGCGAGAAGTCGCAGTACCTCTTTATGTCCCCAGCGGTCGCGTCGGGGATCAGCGCGTGGGTCGCGAAGAAATCATACATCCCGACGGTGTCCGTCACGTCGTTGATCACAGCGTTCCCGATCTGTAGATAACAGGTCCACGCCAGGCCCCAGAACGAAGAGAAAAAAGAAATGTTCAGATTTGGAACTTGTATCGTGTCGGGACAGCTGTAAATCAAGATTCTAATTCTATGTCGGCTGAGGATTAATGTTCAATGATAATTAGGTATCGGGTGACCTTGTCCCACTCGATTGTATGTTAGTTAATCACAACAACTCTTCTTCATCATTGCCTGCTCCCTCCCCAAATTTGACTTTACCAAAATGCAATCATCGTTGTTAATTGTTCTCCTCTGCCATTATTGTACGCGTGTGGATACAACGTCATAGACCTAAAACGGTAAAAGGAAGAGGGTATCATAGAAGGGTACGGGAAATTTCGCACTGGTGAGATTAAACCCGTGACCTTTACGCTGTAGGATTATAACGGTACCAACTATATCAAATCATCTTTCTTTTTTCCTTAAATATATTTCTTCTCAAAAGGGTGGAAGGAGGAATGTATCATAAAATGGGTATGAAAAGTTCCACATTAGTGAGATTGAACTCTGGACCTCTAGGCTATAGAGCAAGAGTAGTATCAATTGTATTCATAAGTCTAGTAGACTTTGACTAATCCAATTCAAGCTTGAAAGATACACTAAATGGTAAAACGCACCAAAGATAAATTATTTTTATTCACCAGACTCAACCTCAAGATTTTACTTAAGGAGAAGAAACGTTATGTGAATTAACTTTGATAGTCTTTTTTTTTTTAATTTTTTTAATTTTTTAATTTATTATTTTCATTATCATGCCAACAATTTTTTAACATTAAATTAATAGAATAACTAACAGTGTAATAGAATTGGGGATTGTGACGCGTACCATGATTCCTTTGAGGTTGATGCCATGATTCTTCTTGGACCTCTTGTTGAGTGCGAGGATATGGTGCGCGAGCTGCGGCACGTAGTGCCCGGCGTAGCTCTCCCCGGAGATGTAAAAGTCCCGGCTCCTGTACTCGGGAAACCTCTCGAGCCAGCTCACCAGGAACGCGTAGTTATCCGCCGCTGTCTTCCTGTCCCCGCTCGTCGAGTAGTCGGAGGACGTGTTCGAGTACGAGAACCCGACTCCCGCCGGAGACTCCAAGAACAGGACATTTGCAGCTGGAAGGGAAGACAAGACATAAACCATCAGGTAAACTAAGGCTAGCGGTTCCCGATGAAATAATAATCTTAGACACACGCATCCCCAGTACCGCGTACCGTTGTTCCATGACAACTTGTTCCTGTACAGCGTCTTCCCGTCACTGTGGACTCGGAACGGTCCGAGCTCCTGCATCGCTCCATAAGCGAGGGACGAGCAACCCGGGCCTGAGGATCGGTTAACAATTTTTCAGCTCGTATTAACATGTCACTTGATAGCTAGAAATTCAATAACTCGACCAGTAGATAGTTCGAAAAAATTATATCCATTAGTCGCTAAACAGTTAATTTTATATGTGTTTATATATATATATATATAGTATGAAATTTGACGGGCATCGTTTATTATGATGAAATAAAATAATCACATCTGCCGGCGAGAAATCCTCTATGAAACTGGTGCATCAAGATTCGATGATCCTTGTTATTAACAGGGTTGATCGGGTTGAGGTGCCCAGTATTTTTACTAAAATTTACCTAAAAATATATATATATATATATATTTTATGTACAAAGGAAGTACATAGGCCCAGAAAGAGTAGAAGGAACGGGAATAGAAGGGGTACGGAAAGTCATACAAGTAAGATCGAACCTAGGACCTCTGAGTCACTAGGCGAGAGTCGTATTAACTACACTAAACCATCTTTCTCACCTAAAATATATTTAATATGGTAGAATTTTACCAACTTCGGGTCTACCATATTTTCGTGCGTGCGCCTACTTATTAACACAAAGGACTAAGGAGAAAGTCTTTTATTACTAAGTGTTATTGCTTACGTGATAACACATACCAATCAGAATAAATTATTTTTAAAAATATCTTTTTAGATTTTATAAAAAAAAAATCACCAAAATAATTGTATGTAATTTGCCTCTTTCTTAGTACTAAGAACTTATTTCCGAGCTAGATATGTTAACTCAACGAAAATAGTATACCTAAGAAGGCCTAATTTTAATATATTTTTTTATACACGATCTGATATTAATTATAAAATAGAGGCCCTTTTACTAGACAGAGCCGGGCCTGTCAACTGAAAATAAAACTCTTATGATTATGAAATTTCTCATCTAACAAGTCTCAAATCCGAGAGAGTTTTGTACGTGATGAGTATACCGCGTAACAGTGTTTATCCGGTACCACAAACCAACGAGATTCGAACATTTTAAGATTTTTTTTATAAAATTCTAAGAATGAAAAATAACCATAGAGATAACTAACATTGTACGAGTACTGTCACGTAATATGTCCGATAGATAAGCGCAGCACTTTCTCCTCAAAATCCAAGATGATCACCTTAACTAATCCGTACTCCTTTATATAATATATGTGATCATGGAGTTTTATGCAATAAAAGGTACCATAAATTAAGTAGTGTGAGTCTCACCTAGAGTTGCCAAACGCAACAACGTGTGTGAGAGCTGAAGAACACCACATAACAATGATTATTCAACTAATTCTGGTAGATAATTTATCCACAATTTGTCGCAATTTTCTCGACCGAGTCTCCTGACCTCGATCCAGAAAAGTCGACGATGTTTGTATGCACGTGTTTGCGGATCGAGATGTCGAGACTTATAAGTCAGAAATCATTTCGCCGAATGCTCGGGATCGAGATGGCCGGGGAACAAGATTCAATAAATGGAGAAGCAGACAATGGCACTGGCACGTTACCTCCATTGAGCCAGAGGAGAAGAGGCAACGAATCCTTCTTCGAGTTCTCGGCTTCGACGAAGTAGTAGAAGAACGCGCGGCCCTTGGACGCATCCACCGTGACGTAACCGCCGTACTGGTTGAACCGAACCGGCGGCTGGCCGGGCAGCCTGGCGATCAGGTCCTTCTCCTTGGATCCCGCAGCCGGCAATCTGGCCTCGTTCCTGCTGAGAGGTCCGGTCCCGTGGAGATCGACGTCGACACCGAAATCGCTGGTGTCGATGGCCTTGGAGGTGTCGAAGAGCTTGGCCTTGTAGAAGCTGCCGAGGACGCCGGCCTGGTTCTTGATTCCATGGCTATTGCCCACGAAAAGAAAGAGGGGCAGTAGTACGATTGGAAGGAATGGAATCTTCTTCTTGCTCTTTAGATCCATTAACTTCTCAGGCGCAGAGAGAGAGAGAGAGAGAGAGAGAGAGAGAGTGGCTAGAAGAAGTAGAGAAGGGACACTGCCATTTATATTTGGTGCGAGGGTTTTCAGATCCGAAATTGTAGAGTTAATTAAGTATGCATATGGTTTGATGTCCACTTCTTCTTAAATAAGATCTCGAATTTGAATTTTATAACTGGAAAAAGTTTATGATTGAGAGAGTCTTACCATTTAACCGATCGACTCGATTCAAAACCGGATCAATCAGGATTTGTTTAGTTTTTGGATACCAAGTCGGTCCGACACCGAAAATTAAGTTTTTTTTTTTATGTCGATAGTGTTCAGCGCCATAACAACCAACTAGTTCACCGAACAGTGTATTATAAGGTCTTAAAACCGCTGCTAAACCCCAAATACCAGTTCCTGGGGAGTCGAACCTTACACCTGACCTATTGCATGTTGTCGGCGGAAATTAAGTTGTTTAATGAATACAAAAAGTGTGATCAACTAATTTTATCGAGTGATTGGTGGGCAGGAGCTGCGATCTATGGAGCAGGATCGGATAGTTCACAGCGTTCAGACCAGTACCCATCTTTTTTTTCTATTAATAAAAGGAGTTCAGTAGTAGCAGTGATCAAATCAATAAATACGTGATTAATTAATTATCTTTTTTTTATATAGTTGAGATATCAGGGTGTCTTCCGGATTCGACCAGCATGTGCTGCTACACCTCCTCCTCAGAGCACATATAATAGCCTGTAAACTATGTGTACCGAATAAGTCAGGTGAACCCGACGAGTTCGAGAGAGTTATAAAGTCCCACTCACGAGGAAATGCGCCTCTGGGAATTTGAATTCGGGAGGTCCTCTAGGACCTCCCGAAGCCCAACCACCCGAGCTGCTACCCGTGGGCTATTAACTAATTGTCTTAATTTGATACTGAATTGGATCCAATATTAATTACAGTTAGTTTTTTTTAATAGAAAAATGATTATATATAAACGTATACTTTTATGTCGGGAAAAAGTTAATTTTTTTAGCCGTCAAAAAAATTTGATTTACCTACTGAAAAGGGAATTTTATTTGGAGACTTAATATAGATGGATCCTCGTTGTACGTAGTGATAATTCAAATGGAAGAGATCTGGATTTGGTGGATTATGAAATTTGTTTTTTTAATATATATTATTTGCCATGTGATCACGTAGAGATTAATTTGTCATTTATTTAATGTCCAGGTTGAGAGGGTCGACAAGATTTTTCCCTCGGATCCCGACCTAGCAGTAAATAAGTTTCGAGGTGCGCTTCGACTAACTCGGGAATATTCCATAGTACAAATTTTTTTTTATCATTATTTCTTATTGATATGCAGTTGTCTTGGCTATATATATATATATATATAAATTAGATACGGACCCATGTTGCCCACGAAAAAATAAAAATAAATAAATATAAAATATTGTGATGAATCGTATAATTATATAATTTATTTATAACTTATTACAATTTAATTTATTTAAAAGTTGTTAATTTATAGTAATAAATATAATATTCTCAATTTTTATTAATATAATATGTCAATTTTACTTTTTTTATTTTTACAATTTTAACTTATTTATTCAAAAAAATGTGACTAATTTTTGGATTAAAATTATAGATATGAAGTAAGATATAAGAATTTGAGCAGTTAATGAAAAATATATATCATAAATTTTAATATGTGAATCATATTAAGGACGAATATGAAAAGTAAAAAAGACAGTAAATTTTTCACAGTTTTGTATATAATATTGTATCTATATATATATGTACGGAAATATGTTCTCAGCCTGCATATCAAGAACGGCAAAATTGCCGCAACCCGACACATGCACGGGGCAGGGCGGCTCCGGCTATGTTAACTAGCTCATCCCGAGTCGACTCGACCTGTCTGTTTTATTATATAATATTATTATATATTTTAAAATTAAACTTTATTTGATTTATAAGTATTTTTATCATAATAAATTAGATAATAAGTATTTTATCTTATTAAAATTATGTAAATTTAATCATTTTATATTTATTTAACTATATTATTATAAATATATAATTTATACAATATATTCAGTTATATTTTATGTCATATAAAATTGGCCGTGCCCTCACGGGTCGACCCGTTCTGGGTGTGCAGCGGGTCTGGATTTTCATACCCTGATTCAACCCGACCCACTGTCATTCCTACTACATATGAGACGGCAATGATGGACTTATAAGGCTCGGGGGAGATCGTGCCCGAGTATGTTTAACAATTTTGTCCGTTTTCTCAGTTAAATAATCGTATTCTGTCCCACGAATTCGTCTCACTTGAGTTCTGCTCCCCCCGGAACATTAGCCCCGCTTAAGTTTCGTGCCCCTCGAACTATGTTTGTGGAGCCGTCCCTACGAGACGACGAACACGTACAGTTGTGTTACAAATTTTTACGTACGTGTCATGATTCATGTACAGCTGCATGTTCGCTATTGGGTTGAAACGAATAATATACATACATACATACATATATATATATATACACACACCCGCTCGCACAATGGTTCGCCGGCAGCGTAACCCGTCCAAGTCCTTTGTCTTGCATTTCGGACGATGGTTCGCCGGCAGCGTGACCTGTCCAAGTCTTTTGTCTTGCATTTCGGCCGACTGGCTATTTATTACTTAATTATCCTCATTCATAATATCAAAATGCAACTATTTAATTAGTCACAGGACTATCGATACAGGACCGAGAGATATGTTCGATGTGGCTAGTTAGTAGCACAGAGAGAAGCCTAGCTAGCCATGGTCCTTACCCCCGAGCTCTTGCTCTTTCGAAGATATATTGTAGGATCCACCGTGCCCGTTCATATGGTATCGGACTTTGATCTTATTATTCATTGAAGGAAGAAGATGAAGAAGAAACAACTTAATATTCCAAAATTAGCCCAACAACTCCCAACCCCCGTCTTAACCTTTTTGGTATATGGACGGTTACTTTCTTCTTTGTTTTTTCCTTTAGGTCTCTAGAAACCCAATAGGCATGACTAACTTAGTTCGAAACGAGTGGATCCACAGAGAATAATACTATCTCAATGTGAATTTTTTTCCATTCACGGTATTCAAATCGAAAACTTTACTTAAGGGGAAGAAGCGTTCTGCCATATCAATCAATTCTCTCTGGCGGCGGTTCTTACTTTTTTAACTGTATGAATTTGAACATGCTTTTTCCTAGGAGAGGGAGAGACTCGGTGTTTGTTGATTTAATTCTTACATTCCATCATCATCCAATGTGAGAAATTATTAATTAAATTATATAAATAAATATTAATCATCCGAGTAATTATCATTAAATAAAATAATTTAAATAATGATTCCCGAACAGAGCCATTTAAATTTTCTTTTTTCCAATGGATTAGATTAGATTAGATTAGGTTAGATCTTTTGTAATGCGCCGTTGTGGATGTGTCGGGGGACCGAGCTAGTCGAGAATATGGACCCATCGAGAGCGGAAGATCCATTATTCTTCCTGCCGAGACGGCTGTGGGGGCAAGGCTTCCTCTTCCTCCTCCTCCTCCTCTACCTCCTCAGTAGAAGTAGTCTGTTACAAAACAGATTACAGCATCCTTTACGGGCGTGATGGATTCAGAGGGAATAGGACGGTCACCACCCTAAATTTGAAAAAAAAAATCCTTAAACCAGTATATATATTTCACTTAATTTTATCCATTCTTTATTAAATTATCATATATTTTACTTAATTTTATCTTTTTTAAATTATTATATAAAAAAAAACTTTATTAAATTGTGTGTTTCACTCCTTTTGAATTCTCATCATTACTCTTCTATGGAGTTTCATCTCCTCTAAATGAGTTTTCCAGGTCTATCCCTTATTTCTCCTCTAAATGGATTTTCCACGTCTATCCCTTATTTCTCCTCTAAATGGGTTTTCCAGGTCTATCCCTTATTTACAGGTTGTTTGGATGGAGAGATTTGAAGGGATTGTCTCTTCCTTGACTGAAAGATTATTTAAAAGCTCCGGAGCTCAATTTTGCCATCCTCTGAGGGAATTAGGAGGGACTCGCATCCCATTTATAATCCTCCAAATCCCTCGATCCAAACAAGTTGTTCTGTTTGACTGTAATTTTGCATGGAGGGGGATGGGGCTGAACCAAACTGAACCCAGTTGGGGCCATGGGCTGTGACCCAACCAGTTGGTCACAGGCCCATATAACCACTCTCAAAAAGGCCCAAGTTCAGGGGCCAGAGGCATCTCTCTCTCTCTTTTTGCTTTTTAATGATGAGGCAGAGAGATTGCCCAAGAACTCGATTCACTTCCAATTTCTGGAGTCCAGAAATCATCTCAAACGCCACATGAGAGCCAACTACTGTAGGCTACATAGAACTTCGATCAGACCGAACCCTGATGGGAATGTCGGCCAGCATTGTATTTTCCGGAGGGAGAAGCAAGAGATGAGCTTGAGAGAGATGCAGAAAAGTTTCACAACTTCCCATCAGCAAATTCCTACCAAATTCCAAAACCTGCTTTATAAAAGCAACCACATATCTCACAGCTCCATTGCTGCCATTTCCTTACTTGCCTACTTGGTGTTCCTACGGGGCTGCTCAAAATTCATGAAACTATTTCATATTCCATACGGCATCCTCTCTCTCTCTCAATACTCCGGTAAATGAAAAAACTCGGTAATCTTACAGTAAACCGAGTCGACCAGCAGAATTCGAGCCGCTCTCGCTCTCTGGAACTTTCCTCTTGCGGTAGATTTCATTAGATAGCCTGGCAAAGGAAAAGATGGAACACCAGTCGAGATTCAAGACGGAACACGTATGATCAGAACAACTTACAAACGTAATGTGCGGTGCAGCTTCTACCATACCCCAACTGCAAGGTTGTGTCAGAATCTTCATTCCCCTGTGAATGGTCACAGGCCTCTTCCTGGTTTGCTGCTGGACCACCATGACTTGCAAAAGCGGTGTTGTTTCCATAGCGATGATATTCGATGAAGTTGGTGCATGGTAAGAATCCTCGGAACTCCTCAATCTGTGAAGAGAGTGAAGATGACCGGTGTCATTATTCCCGGAGCATAAGGATCATTGAGAAGGGAAACAGCGTAGAAGAAAATGTTTGCTGGGAGAGTGTGCATTTGCCTGTCTTCGCAAGGTTTCGTTCTCCAGCATAGCTCGCTGCTCCTGGTAACAAAAAATAAAAAAAATCGAACAAAATGGTTACTTCATGTATTTTAGAAAGATTTCATTGAGTTTGCTGGATCGCTCTTACTGTTACAGTCATAGATAGCTAAAGCAACCCGAATAAAGCAGAATGATTGAGACTCAAAAGTTGCTGTTGCATATCTATGTCATTTTTCAGTATTATAGTAACATGAGTTCAATTTGGGGTTTGGTATTATACCTGTAGCCTCGATTTCTCTAGTTGCTCCATAAGCCATTGCTCCTGAAATGTTAGAATTCGAATGCAGCACTCAATAATTCAATGATCTGGTGGAAAGGCTAAAAGTATGCAAATGAAGTATCGACCTTTCTTTCCCGGACAGATGACAGCCTGTCGTTGATCTGCTGTTCCAGGACTTGCAATTCCTTCAGACTCGCATCCGTCAAGTCATTGCCCAGCAGCCTCCTATTGAGTCCGAATGTTAATATGGGTTGTTTGCAGGATGCGCAATGACATCAAAACAGATGAGAGAAATGCAGCTAAAAGTTGAGGGTTTAGTTTCAATAATTGCTTATTGTGGACCCAAAATGATTCTCATTTTCCTCTCATGAACTTCAACTGTGGCAAACTTCAGAGAATTTCAATCCCAAAGAAGGCTTACAATTGCCTCAGTTGCAACTGAGAGATTGCATCTCTGATCTCATCTGCTTCCTTTTCTTCCTCCTACAAAGAAGAACATGAGAGAGTTAACCGACTTTCATCAAGTAAAAGGACTTGTGCACACATATTCAAGCAAGATGATGATAAGAGAGTTAGAAGTTGATGGATAAAGCCCATGCATGGGGTGCAGTTACTGTCTCCACCTATTTCCCAGTACAAGAGCAAAGTTGATCCTTCAAGAACTTCGAAATAGGCGAACAACAAGGAGCTATTTAAGGCATATTTGTTGTATAAGCATGATAGGCAAGATGAGAGTACCTCGGGGAGTTTCTCTGGCTTGTATTCTACAACAGTTGACTCTGATGAATCCACACATTTATTGTATCTCGAAAGAGTTTGCTTCATGCTGCAGCAATACAAGTTCGACTTAATATTAGAATAAACATGTAACTCTTCATTTGTCTTTTAGGTCGTGTGTCGAATTCGCTGCATTTGTGCAAGGAACCCACTAGATTGCACAGAAATCATGAGCCAAGCACCCCAGAAGGAGAAAGCCTGTAAATCTCAATGCTGCCTAAGATTCTCCAATATGCAGAATCCAACAAAAGTTCCACTTAAGTTAAAAATCGGCTACAGGCTGTTCTGATACTCTCTGGACTGAAGGTTTGGAGAAATGTCAGCAGTTTGCACCAGCTGAGAAATTGCCCCTTGCCGCGGAATTTTCTAATCAATAACATTATTTTCAAACAGTGATTTACTCATCAACCTAGGAACACCAAAAATTATATACACATAAACATATATAAAGCTATAAAAGATGTCATTGGTGAGAGAACGTCTTCCTATCAATAGAAATCAAAGTCGGACATCTCAGAAGATTGTGCAGAGAATTTAACCGTGAGAGTTCGAAAAGAATGGAGCAGATTTCTCCATTCCATTGCCATAATAAGACAAACTTCAAAGTCAGATGAAAAGCACCAAAACACAAGAGAAAAACTCGTTATTTAAAGAGAATCAAAGTCCCGTGCGCCAATGAGACACACATGCAAGCAGCATAGAGACAAGGACGCAACCATGGTCTGCTGAGAGCTAAACCTCAACGGAGAAGAATCGAAACAGAGGATTCCTCATAAATTAAGAGATGATATGAGATTGGCAGACCATTGGAATAGCACATGCAAAGAAAGCCATATGCAAAGATAAAAACTTCGAGGGTGGGAAGGAAATTACCCAGAGCTGGAGAACTCGTAGAGCTTCCCCGTGTTGGAGAAGATGATGACGGCAACTTCAGCATCACAGAGGATTGCAAGCTCCCTGGCTTTCTTGAGCAGCCCGTTCCGCCTCTTGGAGAACGTGACCTGCCTGCTGTTCGCGTTCTCTATCCTCTTTATCTCAATCTTCCCTCTCCCCATCTCCAATCACACACCCACAAAGACAGATGCAGGAAAAGAAGAAATGATCGATGGAGAGAAGGGAAAGGAAGAAAGAACCTCAAACTCGACAGCAAAACCCAGGATTTTCCATTCCCTGAAAGAATGCGAAACGAGGCCGGGGAGGGAGCTCTTCCGAGGAGGAAAGCTAAATCTGGAGAGAGCAGGGGGGAAGATGAAAGGGCACAGTGTGGAGGGAGAAGAGAAGGCAGAGAGATTTAAGGGGAAGGGAGAGGAAAGAACATTTTTCAACAAATGGCAAGAGAGCCCGGGAATGGCAAGTCTTGTTTCTGCATGGTTCCTTTTTGACTTCGACATAGACTAAAATGGCTTGGCCTGTGCATGCTCCTCCCCTTTGCCACTTTTGGGTCATTCCCCCATTTCCTGCTTTTCTTACTTATTTTGTCTCACATGTTCTTTTTCTACAATAAATTCTTAGGTGATTATACTTTATTAGGCGGTATCAAAGATATTGATCAAAGGGAAATTCTTAGATAATCCAACATCGTCATGCGACATGAATAAGTACCAATCAAAATGTCACAGATAAGTAAATTAGTACTATTCACCTGAGCACTTATAGTAATTAATACCGATCAAAGTAATTTAATTAGTTCTTCATCGTCGTGTCACTGTGAGGTAGGGCCGTCTAAAATTTTTTTCCAATGAAAATATAACAATTCGAGCAAGTTAGTGCTAATCACCCAGGCAGTTATCATAATTATTGTTGATCGCAGCCATTTAATTGGTTATTTCTCATTACGTCACTGTCACGTCTTAAAAAATTTTATTCCTTTATACTTATTGAACATGTGGGACCATCCCCACTGCAGAGAGATAATTCGACACATTTTTTTAGTTGGCTATTTTCGAGTATTCTAAATAGACAAAAAAAATTATGATTAGGAAAACTTTTATCTTTTAGTGACCTATCTAATTTGAGATCGGATTAATCGTGATCAATTTGACTTACAACATTGAAAAGAAAAGGACATATGGGGCCACGGGAACGACCATCGATATAACCGGTTGAGATAATTCAACAACTTTTCTTTTTCTTTAAGAAAACATTAATCCTTTTAATGATCGACCGGACTTGAGGCTGGATTCATCGAACCGGCCGAATTCCTGCATTGAGGGAAAAAAAAAGAGAGAAAGAAAATGTGGGTCCCACATGGACTTCCCATTTGTGGGACAGACAAGCAATATTATATTATGAGGCTACATGGACATTGTGGGTAAATCTTCCTGGTTGCTACATATAGTAAATCAATTGCCTGATTCGGCAAAGCCCACTGTGCCATCCCACCCCCGTTTTTTTAATATTAATCTAATTTAAGTTCCCATTGAAAAATGGAAAGGCTCGATTGCCGTTCTTGGCGACATCAAGCGGACCCTCGGCGGGCCATCTCCTTCTCTTTGCTGCGTGCTTGCTATTTGGGAAGGCAATGGGCCGGGGCAGGCCGGGTTTTGGTTACACGGACCTGTTCCACACCCTTATGGATCGGGTTGGGATCTGGATTGAAGTAATTAATTAATGATACGTAAAATATAATTTAAAATATAGTATAAATTTACATATTTATGATAGTATATTTAAATAAATTTTAAAAATTAAGATTTAACATAGTTTCGATAAAATAAAACTGTTATTATCCAATTTATTAATATAAAAGTATTCATAAATCAAGTAAATTAATTTTAAAATATATAATAATATAATATAATAACATATAAATATGGCGGAGTGGTAACCAGATGCAGACCTGCCCTGACCTGTGCACGAGGCGGGCCTGACCTACACCAATGTAGGGCCGGTCGGGGTGGGTTTCACGGGGCCATGTCAAATTGTCATCCTTGCTTGCTATGCGTCCACCAGTCCATAGGTTGAAATTAGCTATGGAGTGAGCAGTAGTAAATGGATTATCAATTCCTCCGTTAATAATCATACAGACATCGTGCTCGATTTAGGTTCGAAGCAGTAGAGTTGTCGGTTGTAATTCGATTGACGATGTCAGTTTTCAGGACCAACATGGAGAAGCAACCCTGCAAAGGGATTGAACTTCTTCGGTCCAGGGGAAGTGGGATCCTGTCCCTTTTCGGATCCAGCCATCCGGACTCCCTCCCGGATCTTTACGAGAGAAAAGTCTTTAGTGAAGTGGTTATATCACGTGTCAATCATGACGTGATATATACGTCAAATTAAAACTTGATATGTAATCAATAATTATACAAATATAATTACTGAATCCTAAAATTTTCATAAAAATATTAAAAAAATATAAGTGGTGATTTCTAATTGGACAAGTATATAAATGGTAAATTCTAATCGGATAAACATGTCATGTTAGCACTGTCTGCATGATATTACTGTCCCATTAAAGGCATTCTCTCTCAAAAGGACTCCAGACTACCACAATATCATGGTAGGCCCTGCCACCTACTCCCTAAACTCGAGAAATTCATGCGTGATCATACCTCACCGCGTAACATGAGTAAGTACTGATAAAGTTGCAACAAACGAGCAAATTTATACTTGTCATACGGATAACTGTCATAATTACTGTTAGTCAGAGTAACTTAATTGGTATTTTCTCATCGGATTAAAGATTTTCTTTATCATCATGTTTTTGAAAACAGATTTGAAGAGGGCTTCCCTATTTAGCCGTGCAATTGGTTCGACCTTGGAATGTTTTATCCAATTTGGGAAGTGACATTTTCAGGGTTCTTGTCAAATTTAGTAGGATATTAAAGACCGTCCCATTTTTGTGCATTTCCACTATTAGACGTTTCCTCATATTTGAGATCATCCAAAGAAACAAGCAGAGGATAAAATTTTAAAAAAAAAAATTAAAAATGAAATTTGCCAGCCATATTAAGATTGTTGAGGTGGCAGAGTGGAGCAGCGAGGTTTACCCTTGTGAATGACAGAGTCTTGCATGTAACGAGTATATTACGTGGCAGTACTAATGTACTGTTATAAACTAATGAGATTCAATTACTTTTAAAATTTTTTAATTAAACCTAAAAGAAAAAAAATCCTAAAAATTCCTTGATTTTATTTGTTTCTATCACTACGTGGACATGGTCATGAGATGACACTATTACACATAAGACTTTCTCACCCCGGACATCAGTGATGTTGATTGAAAAAAGGTGGTCAACAGAGGTGGTAGTTGTCTCATGTTCAGCCGCGAATAAAGCATGTGAATTAATTCCGTCAGCATAGCACGTCAAAGATCCAGCGTAGTTCACGTAAGTATTTCTCTGCCAATCTTATATTCGAAAAACACACTTTTAATAGATGTTTTGATACATATGTGCAGAAAGAATTCAAACCTAGTAACCAAACAACATGAAAGTAAGTTCGAAACCATTAGATCACTGACTTTTCAAATTTGTCCGCCCTCGGATGAGTAGAAAGCCAGCCTCCTTTCTTTTGGAGAACAATGGCAGGAGTACCATCTGCTTGTATTTTTTTTTTCTGGGGGGTCACCGTTGCCCTTAGGATGATCTTGCAATCTCCACAGAGAACGATCCGGGACCAGATCGTTCCTGAGAATCAACATAAGAGTACCGGTGCTTCTGCGGTTCAATCCAGATCCGGCGACTCTCTATGCCTGCAGAGAAATGAGACTGTCCGGAAGGAATTGGACTCCTCGGTCGCTGTCCTCGCAGGTTGCGAGACCTTAGTTGCTGCTTCCAGCCTTTAGAGCGTGCCCTGGCTAGTCCTCGTATGCTCGCTTCATTCTCCGAGCAGGTTAGTTTGCTCTGCTTTCCTCCGGAGATGCCAGGACTTGACAGCTGAAGGGACCAAAGCCAGCTGGAAGGATGTTTGTTACTCAAACTTGGAACTGGGCATGCGTACTCGAGAATCTGTGGCTTACTCTAGCCAGTGCAGGTTCCAGCATCAAACGCAGTTGCTTTTGGACTCTGGAGACCATCGTACAAGAGCAGTGGGATTAGAAGAAAATCTCGACGCTGCGAGACTTAGCCGGACAATTTATATATCTGATAAAGCGGGAAAATTTGATTCGATTATCTTTTGGCATGACAGGTGGTCTGACAGTGGGCGCCTGAGCTCTTACTGGGTAGGAGGGGAAAGGTTATATTCGTCTCATTTTAATATCTTTCATTAAGCAAATTTTAATTTAATTATTGTAATCTGAGTACAACTAAATAGGGGTGTGCGTAGGTTCTAGTCCAGTTGGGGTGGTTCCGAGTAAATATTAATAACATTCAGGTATGGTACGGTTAACGAATTGAAAAACCGGTTAAAATATATTTCGGTTCCGGTTCCAACCCCATTGTAACTGGAACCGGAACCGAATATATACTTCAACGGGTAATAATTTTCTCATTTAGAGCTGTTATTTATATTATTAAATACCCAATTCGATAAATTTTTATTTAACATAAAAATTATTCATCTATCATATTAAAAAATGTCAATGAAATTTACAAACAAGTAACAAATACTATTGAAACATGTTAAAAGTTTATGTAGATTTAACTAATATTTACTAAATCATATACCACTATCTTAAGCAAATGATAATTAAACTAAAATTATAAAAATTTATTGTAAATTCGGTTGTTTAATTATAAAACTATAAATTATGGTATATAGTCATAAAGTTATTGTAACGAGAAGGAAAAAAAATAGATAGGTGCCACGCGGCACTTAGAATCTGTGGTATAATGTAAGTTTCATGTATGCTTCAGCTCCTAATTCTATAGAGCAGGGTCCGGATCCAAATTGAGGAACCGGTCAATTGAGGAACCGGTCTAACATAGGATAGAGTTTTTGTATCACTAAAAATAGAGGATACCTGGTCCCGGTCACATTTACAACTAAAATAGGTGAGTTTTTTGAATTAAAACCAAACTTGTAACAATTTTATCATACACTCATCAAAATTTCTAACAAATACATACACTTACCGCAAGCGTAACGATCTTAAATTTTAACCTTTAATACAAAAATGTTTTACCTGATTAAAATTTTTATTATAGCCTTAATATTTTATGTGGCAAAATGCACGTTGTTGTTATTATTATTATTTGTGTTAACTCTAGGACGGAATACGACTGTTTTTTTTTTTGGGGGTGGGGTTGGAGTACACGTGTCCCATGCTTATTGGATGGATGACTAGTACGTTGGCGTAACCCCACTACCTAACCGCTTCACGGCTTCTCTCGGTTGCACCCATCCAATAGACGCTTGACGGGTGGTACGTTAGGACGATAATACCCCAAATCTAATTTACAGATAGACGAAAATAATCCTCATCAGTTCCTTCTCATTGGCCGGTCCCTCCACGGTGAATGTAAGGGGTATGTACGTCGTCTCTCTCATTTAACGCCGCTGACGGAAGCCGTCGATGGGCGAAAGACAGTTTTTCGTAAGAACTGAGAACTGGCCTGGCCACGGTTCAGGAACCGGACGGTTCCGGTTCTGTGGCCCCCTGGAACCAGCCCTGAACCTTCCTTTGGACGGTTCCGGTTCCGAGCCGCGGTTCCATCCGATTTCGAACCGGCGGCCTGGAACCGGCGGTTCGGACCCCTGCCAGCTGAGGGTTAGACAATTTTTTTTTATTTCTCTACGGTTCCGGTTTGGAACCGCCGGTTCAGGTTTCAGTTCGGAACCGGCGATTCCGGTTTCTAAGGCAGCTGGAACCGGCCCTGAACCTTAGCCCTCACGGTTCGAGGGCGGTTCCGGGCCGGTTTTGAACGGGCCCGTGGCCAGCACTACTGAGAAGTGTTGTTTTTCTCTCAGTACACCATTATTATAATCCTCAAATTTATAATGAGTCCACATTAATTCTCAAAGTCGTTAAAATATTTACTTGATTTTCACTGTTTAATTCCATCAGTGAATTTATTTTCGATGTTATAATATTGTTTACGGATACCGACGTGAACTGTGGTTGTCGCTTTTCAGTGCCTCTAATGTCACACAGAAATCGATAAGTGAATAAAAATTATATTTTATTTTTTAACTTCAATTGATCTTAATTCATCACATTGCATGTTAACCTAAAGAAGTAGTCATCACTATCCACGTCAGCATCTGCAAATCACATTATGACGTTCTGATTAAATTGACCGATGAAATTAAATAGTAAGACTAAATTGATGACTTTAAAGTTTGAAAAATTGATCACTTATTATAAATTTAAGAATCAAAATAATAATATACCTTTTTCCTTCCCTGTCCTTGATGGAAAAGTTTTTTTTGGAAAACTTTTTTAGAATTAATTTTTTAATTTAATTAAAATATTTTTAATTTAAAAAAATTATATTAATTGGTGACATCGTATTAACACCGTAAGTAATCGGTAATCGTTAGTACGAAGGCTCTCTCGCCCTCGACAGTGGCATTTCCTACGTTCAGTAGAAACTCTCGTTCTCCCTCTCTCTTCACTCCGAGCGCGATTCATCAGATCGCCTAACCCTAGACCCCTCGATTACGGCATCCTTGCACGGTTTATCTCTGGTTTCATCGATCTGTTGATATAAAGAGCTACTCTGTGTACAGAAGCTTCTTGAATTCGAGCATGGCGTGTATCAAGGGGGTAAGCAGATCGGCGTCAGTGACGCTGGCGCCGGATGGTGGGTACATGGCGGCAGGAACGATGGCCGGCGCCGTGGATATGTCCTTCAGCTCCTCAGCCAATATCGAGATCTTCAAGGTCGACTTCCAGTCTGACGATAAGGAACTGCCTCTTATAGCTGAGTCTCCGAGTTCCGAGCGGTTCAACCGGCTCTCTTGGGGCAGAAACGGATCTGGGTCTGATCAATTCTCGCTCGGATTGGTCGCTGGTGGACTTGTCGATGGAAGCATTGATGTCTGGAACCCCCTTGCTTTGATCCGGTATTTCGGATTGACGTTACATTGTTCTCGTCTCTTGGCGCTAGATTTGTATTGGATTTCAAGTGAATTATGGGAATCGAAGAGTTAGATGTTTACGCGGTCTTTGCAAATTTACGGAATTGGATTGACGGTTCTAGTCTTTCAAAAGATTCTTCTTTTTTCCTTTTTGCGTGGATATTTCGTATTGTCCGTCCATCATGGCTCTGTGGTTGCTGCCGCTAAATCTCGTCATCTATCTGTTTCAGCTCCGAGGGTGAGAAGGCACGGGTTGGACATCTTTCTAAGCATAAGGGGCCCGTAAGTTTTTGTCTAACTGATTGCTCAGTGTCACTCAATGTAGACTTGTTCACATTGTCGCATTCTTTTCCAAATCCAGGTGCGTGGCCTTGAGTTTAATGCTATTGCACCAAACTTGCTAGCTTCTGGCGCTGAGGATGGTGAAATATGCATATGGGATTTGGCTGCACCAGCTGAACCTTCTCATTTTCCTCCTCTCAAGGTATGCCGTTGACACTGGATCTCAATCCTTACAGTGATGCACGGCCGATATTGATTGATTCTGGAAACAAGTGTCTTAACTTGTGAAACCTCTCAAAATCTTGTTCCAGAATTAGCTGCCAGTAGCTTCCTTCTACAACAATCGCAAACATAATTTGCCAGTCACTGATGCTTCTCCACTGTAGAAGCTCTCGCTTTTATACTGAATTTTGGATTTGGTAGCACAAAATTTTTAGACAATGAAATGGCTAAATTTTGGTGCTTGCAGCATCTGCTATATTTGTTCCCTCTCTTTCTTCTAAGGTTTTTGGACCATTTGTTTTAAATTTTATGACATGCTAATTAACTGCGAGCTATCTAAGTTAGCAATTTTGCTTTGCAGGGCAGCGGTGGTTCTGCTCAAGGTGAAATTTCGTATTTGTCCTGGAATAGTAAGGTTCAGCACATATTAGCCTCTACATCACATAATGGGACAACTGGTGAGGAAATAAATGCATTAAATTGTTAATTTTTTTCTTGAAGTGTTATTTTGTCTTGCTTTTAACTGTGAAATGTTGATTCATGTTTTCCAGTTGTGTGGGACCTGAAGAAGCAAAAACCTGTGATAAGGTACTTGTGGTTTATAGCTCAAGCTGATACTTAAACCTGGAAAGGTCTCACTCTAACATGCTAGTCTTGTTAAATGGCAGTTTTAGTGATTCGGTTAGAAGGCGTTGCTCGGTTTTACAGTGGAACCCTGACGTTGCAACGCAACTCATTGTTGCTTCTGATGAAGATGGTTCACCTACCATTCGGGTAATGGCTTGGTCATATTATTCATTCTCTAGTTAGGTAAAATTGTTTGCTCCTGTTCTAATGTATGGCAATGTTGTGAGCAGCTTTGGGATATGAGAAATATAATGTCTCCAGTGAAGGAATTTGTGGGGCACACAAGAGGTATGGCTTTCTTACTCACTTCTGTTGGTTCTCATTTTAATGTTTCCGTTGTATCTGAGTAAGTTCTTTGATCACATTAGGTGTCATTGCAATGTCGTGGTGTCCTACTGATAGCTCCTACTTATTAACTTGCGCGAAAGACAATCGTACGATATGTTGGGATACTGTCACTGCTGAGGTAGGTGCTGGGCTCTGATTTTGTTTCTTATAGTTGGATGCAGTTTTCAATTTCATATGCTGCTTTCTGCGATGTTTCTTCTCTTACTGGATTTGCTTCCACATTTGGCTACTTTCTGCAACACCTTTGGGCAGATTATTTCTGAATTACCATCTGGTTCAAATTGGAACTTCGATGTTCATTGGTACCCAAAGATTCCTGGTATCATATCAGCATCCTCATTTGATGGAAAGATTGGCATATACAATGTTGAGGTATTTCTCCTTCTCTGTGCCAATAATGCAGATCCCATGCTGAATAGACCTACTCAAGACTTCAAAATGAATATAAGAGATTATAATTTTCACCATATTTTTGAACTCTTCTAGATTCTGTGCAACCTGTTTAGAAGGATTAGCTTGCATGGTGACTGGTTGCTCTCTCACGGAATATCCATCTCCCTTTTGCAGGGTTGCAACCGACATGTGGATAGGGATAGTGATTTTGGAGCTGGTAAATTACTATCTTTAGTACAAGTTTATAAGCTTAGAAGGAACAATACGCTCCTAAATGTCTGGTTCCATTTTTGGAATTTTATTGGGTTGGTTTTCCTTTTTAGGTCGCTACCTGTTCAATACTCTTATTTATTTTCTTTTTGACCTTTCAAGTTAAAAACAGGATCATGGGACCTTATGTGTAACTGAAACACTTTCCAATGTTCTTTGATCTTTACCAGATGTGACAAATCCTAATTTGCTTTCTATCATCCACAAATTAATCATTCACTTTCCTGTATTTTTGTCCCTGTCGACGATTCAAATGTTGGATGAGCTCTTTCTTTCTTTCTTTCTTATATCTCCGCTTTCATTTTGGCTTACAGGGCCACTCAGAGCTCCAAAATGGTTGAAACGTCCGGTTGGTGCATCTTTTGGTTTTGGAGGCAAGCTTGTCTCTTTTCAACCTAAGTCATCTCCAACTGGAGCTCCTGCTTCATCTGAGGTATGCTTTATCTGCTCGAAGCCCTTGCATATAGGTTAAGCTATTGATTTATTCTCTTCCCTTCCATACTGTCAGGTCCTTGTGCACAACGTAGTTACAGAGCAAAGTTTGGTGAGCCGTTCATCCGAATTTGAAGCTGCAATAAACAATGGAGAGAGATCGTCTTTGAGAGCTTTATGCAATAAGAAATCTCAAGAATGCGAGTATGTTCATTTAACTGGAGGCCAGCTCTGCACTTCTGTTTCCAGAATAAGTAAACTAACTTTTACTGTGCAGATCTATGGATGATAGAGAAACATGGGGTTTCTTGAGGGTTCTCCTCGAAGATGATGGGACAGCCAGGTCAAAGCTGCTTACACATCTTGGTTTCAGCTTGCCTTCAGAAGCTAAGGACGACCAGCAAGAGCATCTGACGGAGCAGATTAATGCAGTGGGGCTTGGTGATACACCTGTAGATAATTTAGCATTTGAAGGGAATGATAGAGGTGTTATATTCACTACTGATAATGGCGAAGATTTCTACAACAGTCTTGCAAGTCCCAAAGCTGACATGCCTGTATCTCTTCCTAGTAATGGCAATGTTGTTGAGGATACTGCAAAGGAACCAACTCTCGATCAACTGGATGGAGCAGATGAGAGCTCTGATCCATCATTTGATGATAGTGTCCAACACGCTTTGGTTGTGGGAGACTTCAAGGGTGCTGTATCATTGTGTATAACTGCAAATAGAATGGCTGATGCATTAATTATAGCTCATCTCGGAGGTGATTCCTTGATGGAGAGTACTCGTGACAAATGCCTAAAGATGAGCCAGTCTCCGTACTTGAAGGTAGCTGAAAAGGCCTTTAGAGCATTGAATGATTCTTAAAGTTATCCTTTAATCTTAGTCTTCCATTAGATGAGGGAAAATTCCTATTCAAGGTCATAATGCTCCTTTGGTAGCCCCAAAAATGAAAATCTTACTATTTAGTTGAAAATCTTATTATTTATTTTGAGCTTTCTATGTCATCTATTTAAGAAATTTTTTTTTTTAATTAGAAAATACAAGTCTGAACTCAGGTTCGTAAATGCATTTCCTTGTTACATGGATTATAACTTGCTAATTAGATTCTTCATGTGAGACTCGCCCAGGAAGGAGAGACTTAGAAAATGATTTGTCAGCATTACAGAGAGAAGACATAGGAAGCACACATAGTTTGTTACGTTGATTCTAAAACTCATTTTAGGTGAAAGAAATAAATAGACTTAGAAGAATGTAGGGATGCGGATACTACATGCTTTCTAATACTAACAATATATTTGAAAAGTAATCAGGTAATGTAAAGCATAGTAGTGTGTTTAAATTGTTTGTTTAGCAGGACTTCGTAATATTTATGTGGATTGTTTATCCTTTCAGACCATTTCAGCGATGGTGAACAAGGATCTGCAAAGCCTTGTAAACACTAGACCCCTGAATTTCTGGAAAGAGACGCTTGCCCTTCTTTGCACAGTGAGTTATTTTATCAACAAGCTTCATTTCAATATTTTTTTCCTGAAACATCATAAATCTTCTGTATCCAAGTTTTAGAAGGGAAACTTCAGTTCTGAGTTTGTTTTCATGCAATTAGCACTTGTAGGACCTCTGCAATTTCTTATGTTCTTCCTTGTGATTTAATTTTCCTATTGATGAGTGAAGATAATCTTCTCCAATGCCATTATTAGAAAATTCACTGGCATGAAATCAGATAAACAAGTTACCATTGTAACATATGATTTGGGGCATTAGTCATTGTGAAAGTTGATATTGAAGCCTGACATCAATCGCTTAATTCATCATCACTGTTGACAATAAGCTTTAGGTAATGATTCTATTTCCTTTGGAGTAAAGCACCTTCAATTAAGGTGCATCTTATGATAATAACCTCTTTGATCTATTCTCATTATCATCTGGGTGGGAAAACACAGTTTGCTGAGGGAGAAGAATGGAGTGTGCTCTGTAACTTGCTTGCATCAAGACTCATGGCTGCTGGAAATATGTTGGCTGCAACTTTATGTTTTATTTGTGCTGGAAACATTGACAAAACTGTGGAGATATGGTCAAGGGATCTAGCATCTGAACACGAAGGGAAGTCCTATGTAGACCTTCTTCAGGTAGTTAGCCATTTCTTCTTAATTTATGTAATGTAAGATGTTATACCCAAAAATAAAAATAAAAACCAATGTAAGACGAGGTTTCCCTTTTCTCTGGTTTAGGATTTGATGGAGAAAACCATCGTCCTTGCGCTAGCAAGTGGGCAAAAGCAATTCAGTGCTTCTGTATGCAAGCTTGTTGAGAAGTATGCGGAGATCTTAGCGAGCCAGGGCCTTTTAGCGACAGCAATGGAGTACTTGAAGCTTCTCGGCACGGATGAGTTGTCACCTGAACTTTCAATCCTAAAAGACCGCATTGCCCTCTCCACTGAATCTGGTATATCTGATTTTTGCAACTGCAAAGTTTCTCGAAAAGGTTTTATTGTGTGTTGATGTGGTCCTATCAAAAATTGAAGCTTTAAGTGCATAAACTTGGTCCTTTTTGAGGATTGTACTGGCAGGCATGTTTAGGAGGCAGATATAGGGGTCTCACTAATAGCTGATCAAAACAATTGGGTGATCTAATATTGTTTTATACACATATGTTGCAGAAAAAGAAGCTAGCAATGTGGCTCTCAGCCGTGGGGTGGTCGACTCCTCCTGGCAGACACATCATAGGGATGTGCAAGCCCAGCAGCAGCCTTTTGACTCTTCGGCATTTCCACAGGGAGGATATGCTGTTCCTACCGTCTCACAGTATCAGCCTCCTGCGCAATTATACCAACCTCCTACTCTACCATACCAGGATCAAGGCCAACAACCCACAATGTTTGTCCCAACTCTGGCACCACAAGTTCCCCAGGTATCCTGCACTAATTGTATCGGTACAATTTCAACTTGTGAATGCCCTTCTCCACCCTAAACTTGACGGGACAAAAGAAGGTTATGCCCTGGGCAGGAATGAACTGATGTAATCATATTTACTCTGTAATTGTCCAGGGTCATGTTTTGGTCATATAGAATGCAATAGCCCATTACACAGGGTGTGCCCTCGAATGGTTGCTAGCTTCCCTGAGATTCTTAATTGAAGACGTGAATTGATATGCACGTCCATGAGAATCGTGGCTTTAGCCAACACATTGGTTTTGTGGCCACATATTTTCTATGGCTCAGCTTATATACATTGTTTTTTTTTTTTTTTATGCATTCCAGCCGAGTATCACTCCTCCTGCTCCTGCTGCCCCTCAACCGACAGTCAGGACATTTGTACCAGCACCTCCTCCTGTGCTGAGAAATGCAGAGCAGTATCAGCAGCCCACCTTGCACTCTCAACTGTATCCGGTTTGTTGATGTGCTTTCCCTTAATGATTTCTTCATCAACATACCATGCCTTTTGGTTGTTTTGAAACTAAACATTTTATCACTGTTGATGTCTTTCAGACCACAACCCCACCTTTTCAACCTATCACACCTTCTGCTGGTCCTGTCGGCCCTTCTCCAGTTCCAAGACTGCCACAGGTTGTTACTCCCTCAGCAACCCCCAAAGGATTTACACCCGTCACTAACCCAGGAGTTATCCAGAGACCGGGGATGCCATTGATGCAGCCTCCAAGCCCCAATCAATCAGCTCCCATGCAACCAGCTGTTGCTCCTGCTGTGCCGCCTCCCACTGTTCAGACTGCAGATACCTCAAAAGTTCCTAGTATGATCCCGTGTCGTCTTTCATTTTATAATGCATAGAATTTTTTTATGATAGTCGACATATCTACACAGGCTCATCTTCTTGATAATTGATGATTGGCTTGTTTCTTTGATTCCATTATCCTGCTCCAGAGCACCAGAAACCTGTCATTGCCACATTGACCAGACTCTTCAATGAGACGTCAGAGGCACTTGGGGGGGCACGGGCAAATCCTGCCAAGAAACGCGAGATAGAAGATAACTCGAGAAAGATAGGAGACCTGTTTGCAAAGCTCAACAGCGGAGATATATCGAGGAACGCTGCTGACAAGCTTGTCCAGCTCTGTCAGGCTCTTGATAATGGTGACTTTGGCTCCGCCCTCCAAATACAGGTTCTGTACAAATTGCCTGGCGTGGAAAATAATTGCTGTTCCCGTGCTATTTCTGTATGACATCCATTAATCACGTCCTATTTGTCCATTCCTCTGTATGACAGGTTCTTCTGACCACCAGTGACTGGGATGAGTGTGGCTTCTGGCTAACGGGGTTAAAGCGGATGATCAAGACGAGGCAGAACGTGAGATTAGGCTGAGAAAGGGGCCTCATGTGTCTCCCTTATTCTGTTTGAAAAGATTGTTCATATCTTTTGCAGTGGTGACCGTCTAGGGAAAATCGTGAAAGGTCTCCACTTTGAAACAAAGAAAAAGGCTCCATAACACTGCAGGTTTGGGATTTCGATTCCCTTTATTCTTGTTTTGGTTAGAACCGGGTCATTGATAAGCCACTTGTGACGGTTAGTATTCAGTGTGTGTTGTTTAAATTCCGTTTCTTTGTATCAGAGGAACGATTTTTGACCCAGACACAGTGTGGTTGTTTTAGTCATATGTTCAACACAAAGACAGTCTTTCCACCATGAACAACTAGCTTATCAGAAGTCTTGCAATCCCTTTTACTGCTCAAGTAATGAGGATTTTATCATTATTTTTAAGTCTTGCAATCCCCATTCATTCAGACAAATAAATGAAGATGGGAAAAAAAATAGGGAGGACAAATTGTCCAATGGGCCATGGCCTGAGCAGCCGGACAGAACAATAACCGAATGTGAAGAGTTCAGACCCCCAGACAGACAAGTGAGAAACACCAAAAAGAGTCACTGAGGTCTCTCACTCAAATCATGTGGATGAAAGAGCCAGCCAATTTGCTATCGGACAACAACTGTTCCTTGAATTTAGAATTTTTCTTCTAGGAAATAGTTGCAACCTTTTTTTTTAGTACTTATTTCTCTATACCAGTTAGTGGAATGGAATGGGTTCAAGATTATGGCAATTTTATGTTCTTTTTTTTTGGTACTATTCAGGCCAATTGGATCCGTCCTTTTTACCCTCTCTAGCCACCGTAAATCAATAGACCACTTCCCTTTTCAATCCTTCAGTTGAAACAAGAACAACTACTACTATGATTTTAGAGGTAGAGGGGCCATATTCAGCATCACGTTCTTGAGTCGACAACATCCTTTCGTATTGTTGGTTTCCCGTGTGGTCCGTCAAAGAAAATGATGGTTAATTTCATGGGCTATGGTCAGACAATGCAACACGAGAAAGCATTGAATCAATGATGAAGCCTCTCCTAAAAAGGGTAACCCCCCGAAAAAAACAAGGAATGGAAGTCTCTGCACCTTCTAAGTGCCTTCACGTCATACGCATTAACTTCTAGCTGTAAAGTAAAAGCTTGGATACCCGGGGGGCGGGGGGGTGGGGTTGGGAAGGGGAGGCAAAACCCAACCAGAAAGCCTTTCGGATTTATCTTTTTGCCTTGTGAAAGAAAAAGGGAATCGATTGCCTTGTGAAAGAAAAAGGAAATCGGTTTCTTTTCCTTTTTTCAAAAAAAAGGAAACCACTTTGTCTGCTTACATATTTTCAGATTTGCCTGCTTTCTCTTGGAAGGGTTGACCAGAGCATGAGTGCCAATGAGATGAAGCCAAAAGGACTGGTTCCAATAAACAAATGGGATGTGAAGGAAGCTCTCCATGCCTGTGTCCCAGTCGCTAAAACAATAATCACTCACCTGCAATCACTCAAATCGAACCAGAACCAGTTCCCTGCTACTACCAGCACCATTTCTGTTCCACTTCTTCTGTGGTTCTTCCCGTTGTGTCCGCCAAACAAGATCCGGGCCATCCATCATACAGCAATCAACGCATGCAAACGACCCCTGTGTGGAACATTACAGTTAAGCCCGACAAAGATCGGGTTGCATTTAGGCCAGCTCAGCTCAATGCAACATTTAACTCAGTCAAATCGCTCTTGAATCCATTTTGCAGGATCGTGATGCAAAAGTTTGAGGTACAAGTGGGCATACCTATAACTGGGATACAAGGGATATCCCCAGGATGAATCAAAAGAAGAATGGTGCATGAACAATCTAACCAACATTAACAGCACTCTGGTTTTCGCTCGAAGAATAATGACCAAAACTGTGAAAGATATCTACCTGTTATCTATGTGAAAGAGGCATGGTAACCATACAACTTGCAGATAGCTTCGATCAAGTCTCTGCAGCAGATCTAACACCATCCGCTTTTTGGGAACTCAAACACGGTATAACCGCATCCGAATGACTTCCTGTTGGATAGTTTTGCTTGACACGAACAGCGGCATTGTTGTCAAATTGATCAGGACGTGGCCCGGGTTTTTCCTTGTGAAGATATCTGGTGCTCGCAAATCTTGAACCGGGCACCCGGTTAGAAACTTTTACAGTATTGCTTTCGACACCTCTGGCCTCTCCCCGACCTTCTGGCTCCTTGTCGGTGTTAACAGCCATCAGATCCATCAAATCACTCCTGAACCCCAAATCCGAGTAGACTCTACGTGATTTTCCCATCCCCACTCTCCCGAGCGGACTCTCAAAACCATTGAAGTTCCCTCCTCCAACTCTCTCTGCCTGAGAGTTTCTCGAGTTCACAGGCCGTCCCACAGTCTCCACCATCAAGCACGGGTTGTTGAACCCATTCCACGAATGGAGCGGGACAAGCTTGCTCAGCCCTGTGAGCCAATCGACAATCTCCCTCATCGTGGGCCTCCTCTCCCTGCAAGATCTAACACACCTAGCAGCAATAACAGCCAACTGTTTCCTGACAACGGGATCCTTAGGGGGAGCAATTCTCGGGTCGAATACGCAGAGGAGCTTCCCTTTCCTAACAAGCGGGATCGCCCAATCCAGGATCGATGATGGGGAATGCCCGATATCGATTGCCTTCCTCCCACTGATCACCTCAAGCAGCAAAATCCCAAAACTGAACACATCAGTCTTCGTGCTCAAATTGTCTGGGGTCACATATAATGGATCGAGATACCCAATAGTCCCTGCAGGCGGGGTCGACAAGAACCTCCCTTCATTTGCATGGCACCTGAGGGCTAACCCGAAATCGCCCAACCGGGCATTGAAATTCCGGTCAATCAGCACATTTGCAGACTTAATATCCCTATGAATGATGGGCGGGCTCTGCGAGTGGAGCATATCGATCGCCTTAGCAATCTGCAGGGCCAACCGAATCCTCCTACCCCAATTCAAAGATCGAGTATTCGAGTGAAGGATGTCGTAGAGAGTACCGTTGCTCATGAACTCGACGACCAAGATTCGGTTCTTGGAGTCGTCCGAGAAGCCAACCAAGTTGACCAGCCTAGGGCTCTGGATCTTGGACAGAATCTCGATCTCATTATCGACTTCCGTGACCAACTCGAGGCTCTTCGAGGGCTTCTTGACGGCAACGTGCTGCCCCCTGAGAAAGGCCTTGTAGACGCAGCCGTGACTGCCTTTTCCCAGAAGTTTCTGGTCGGAGAAGCCATTAGTGGCGGCCTCCAGGTCGCTGTAGTCAAAGTGCTGGATTTTTATGCTCTTGGAGGACGATGAGGGTGACGAGGGGGCATGAGAGTTCGATACAGAGACGGCGGATTGAGCTTTGCAGGAGAGGTAACCGTAACCCATCAGGAAAGATCTCTCCTTTGACGTCTTCTCGAGCTCTACAGAAGAAGGAAATGCAGAGGAGTTCACTCCCTCTCAGTCTTCAGTCTCTCTCTGCAACTTTCGCTGGATTCAAGGTCAGAGAGAGAGAGAGAGAGGATGAGGAAGAATTTGTCTGAGAGTTCATAGACTTGGAATCCCAAAGCTTCCCATCTTTACGCCACTAAAGAATTTCACACCGTATTTCTACCGTCAAGTCAACTCGGTGATCGTACACCGTATAGTGTGTGGCCGGTTCCTCCCTCTCTTCAGCTCCCCGCTGTCGGAAAAACGAGAGCAGAAAAGCAGTTCATCGTTGCCGGGCAAGTTCCTTCCACTGTTCATCCGGTGAAATTTGCCTTCTTTTCTCGTTTTTCACCTTTTTTCCCTTTTAACAGAGACTCCAGTTTTCCTATGATAAGTCATCGAAGGCGGAGTCCATCAAGCAAATAAACATGCTACTCTCAGTCGACTTCCATTGCCCGAGTGGACGAATGGCAAATGGTTTTTGAAATCTTGATCATTTTAGAAGGTGATCTTAAGATTCCAGTCAGCTTCCAGCTTTACAGCATCAAGAAACTTCGACAAACTAAAGCAGACACAGCAGGAGTCAGAACTCATTCCTTTATATTGATTAGGAAAGAAAGCAGTAGATTACTTGCTCAAGGATTGTTGATTTAACCACATATAATCTTTAGTTTTCTTCCTCGACAGCCTCCTCACTGCACTACAAATCTGTCATTTTCTTTTCTATACAAAACTCGGTTCATATTTAGTCACTGGTGTACCTTGTTCTGGCCCTTTTTCACTAAACAACAAAGAAACAAATTTAAGTAAAATACAAATTAGGAGAAGAGAAAGGGAAGAGTAGGGATAAAGGGCTGCCTTGTGATCTGCTCGAGAGGAGAAACTCTTGGGTGGAGCGGTGGTACCACGTGGCAGCGCCACGTGGTGCATCTGTCCACTTAAGCGCTGCCATGTGTTAGCGCTGCGTCACCACGCGGGCGGCCACATCAGCGGCGCTGACACATGGCAGCGCCTTAGTGGGCGGCTGCACCACGTGGGCGTTGTCACGTGGTACCACCGTTCCACCAAAGACTTTCTCGCTCGAGAGGGACATGTGAGAAGGGCTGCAGAATGATGTTTTACCAGAGGAAAGCATTAGTCTTTACTCGACATCTGACCCAATAATTTGTTCTTGTTTGACCTTTTGGCTGTTAATCTTTAGCTTTTAACCAGGAAAAGGTATTAAAAGAATATAATTAAAAAAAAAAAAAAAGAGCTTGAAGATCTCAACATATGCTGTCCTCGGTCCTCCCTTGTCAGGTCCACAAACATAAAAGACAACAAAACCAATAAATGTGCCCTTTTCTAGAAGGCATGGACCAAGGGCCCCCCCCCCCCCCCCCCCCTGGATGAGTAGAAGAGGAGGGAAACTGTTCAGGCAACCCAGTTATCTGCTACATAAATATTGGGCTTCTCTGTTCAGTCGAAAATATAACTGGTTAACTTAATAGTTAATGACTCAATGCTCGGTACTAGTCCTGTGAGCATAACAACATCAAAGACTAGTAATTGGCATAGTTCAAGAAGTGGTAATCCTCTAAACTCAGACCCAAAAAGCACAGTTCCACCATATGTTTTGGCAGAAGAATAGAAGAGATTACAACCTAGAACATTAAATTCACTAAATTGTATGAAAGTGAATTTTGAACCATTAGACAGTAGTTCTTGGCGGTGGACCACAGGTAATGTTACATCAGAGGTAGATACTGTATTGCCTCTCTCTATTCCAGTTTTATACTGTGCTTCCACACCTGATTGCTTTCCAGTTTGTGGATTTATGGGTCACCATTAACAAACAGAGCTGTTTCCTGTCTCTGTTCTCAATTAGTCAAGAAATCTCATATGTGAAGAACAGTTCCATAAGAAGATATAACTTCTTTTTATGATTTCCTTAGATTGTTCATCATTTCCTGTCTTTGATCTTTCAATTCTCCAACAAGATGTGAGGCACATGGATCTATTCTAAGAAAAGATTGCTAGCATATACCCACATGGACATAAATCTATAAGATATATATGTAATTATGAAAGACATTTCCATTGGTAATCTCGGGTCAATATCAGGCCCAAGTAAATTTTTCATGGTATCGCAGTCTAATCTTCCATGGCATCCTGCATCAGCATTCAATGGTACAAGAATGCCCTTACATTGAAATTATGTGGGAGGAGTAAATATTGAATCAGGAAAGACTCAACTGCCAGTCGATTTCCAAGTGGCTGCAATCAAATTCGCCTTTAACTCGACTTAGTGCTGCTTCTCTGTGCTGCAGCAACGCAAGTGAGCGGGCATCTTCTTGTTCTGCCAGTTCATGTCCTACCCTTTTCCGAGGTAGTTTCCTTGACAAGCTCTTCCATTTGGATTCAAATGAACATGCTGGACCAGCATGTAAATCGAATACTACGGCTCAGGTCAACCACAAGGACATCAGATTAGCAGGACAAAGTTAAAAAAAAAAAAAAGGAATTACTGTCCCTTTGTTTTCAAAGTTGAAGTTCAAAACTTGTTTTAAGTTCCAGAATGTTGAAAAGGCGAAAAAAGTCTGGGGAACAAAAGAAAGAATATTACTTTCTTTGCAGGGCCCAAATGGTCGGGAAAAAAGATACCTTCACTATGATCCTTGAAACCACGGATGATGCAAGCACAAACCCAAGGCCTTCCAGAAGATGATGATTTTGCACCGCCCTTGAGCTCGCCATTATGTTGTTTCAAACTACACAAGAACTGTCATTCTTAAGTACTCAGACTTGTGAACTGCATAGAGGGGTAGCAATATCTTGAATTCCGCGGATCGGATGCTAAAAGAATTTCTGCATCAAATCTCGAGCATTACTCCTTCCAAATTCAGATACTTGCACAATCTTTCATTCAGTTACGCTTTGTTTGAATTGATAGTACAATCTTTTGGTAAATTATTATGAGAGATTTGGAGGGATTAATCAATATCTCCAAACCTCACTTTTTAATTCCTCCGATTTGGGGGAATTTGGAGGGATAACAAATTTTTAGGCAAAAATATACCCCTTATAACTTCTTAGCATGTAATAATTCCCCATTATATAATTACACAACCATATTTGTCTTCTTTTACTCGATGATCACCAAACCACGACTACAATACGTTTTCTAGTGCTTGACCACCACCAGGCCGCAACCACTGAACCTCCCAAGGCTATCACGAAACCACAATTTCATTTAAGTTTCAAGATCATCATAAAACCACGGTACTTCTCTTACGTCTTTCTCTCGTTCAATTGGTCTTTCAAATTAAAACGGTAAAATGGTTAAATTAACTCTTTTATCCATCAAAATCTCTTTTTTAATAATAATATTTAAAGAAGTAATTTGGAGGAATAAGCTATCGCTTTGAATCCCTCTCCTCCCCTCCAAATCCCTCAATTTAAACATAGTGTTAATGTGCAAAGCTACAAACTTTCAGTCCATGGTATCCGGTTTTAATCCAATTCTTGAAGAATCATCAAAGATCAGTTTTCTTATAGCTTTCAAATTTCTCAGCTGCCCATAGGAGCATCCGCGACCTGCTTAAGAAGCCATTGACACCCAGCAATCCTGTAGATTTCTCTGACACCCATATTTAAACAAATAGGAAAGGAAAGCATCGCGGCTTCTTTTCTGGAGTTTCTTAGCATCCGTTTAAGCAAGCTGATCCCGATGTCGGATAGATTGAGGCAATGGCAACAAACGAGCAAGAAAACAGAGGGATCCTCAAGGATTTACCGTCGAGTGAAGTCAGTGGTGACGCCGATGTAAGTTTTGATAGGGTGGTTGGTGGAGAGGATAAGGTACACACTCCATGTTCTCGATCTTGGGTTGGAGGCTGCCGTTGATGCTGATGCCGAAGGCGTCGTTGGCGATTTTACGGGAGATTTAGAGGAGGGAGGCGAAGTCGAGAGGACCTTGGATCTAGGATTAGGGTTCTTTAGAGACCGAAATGTGCGGGAGAGCATCCTCCTCGTCATGGTGACGGTCGCCGATGGCTTCTCCGCCGCGTACAGAGCCGTTAGGCCAGCAGCGATCCCTGGCCGCGACAGTAGCATCGATGCGATTTCTGCATATTCCTTTTTTTTTTTTTTGGTAAAATCAACGGTCATCTACCAGTCTCCAGCGGGGGATTTAACGGTCACTGACAGTTGAGTGGATGCAAATGGGCCGATGGAAATTGCTTGGGCAGGGCCCAATAATGAAGCCCATAAAGCGGGCCCACCTTCAGGAGATTGCGGCGCCGAAAAAAATATGCAGTGACCCTCTGGAAGATTATCTGTCTTTTTTTGGCTTGAAATGAACGGTTATCATCAGTCAACGAGGTAGTAATTTACTAATTTTACCACGGGACGGCGTAAAAGGGGACAGGACAGTGCGGTTTAATTAAGAATTCTAGGTTCAGTTCTCATCATGAGACTCGGAGTGCTCTGGTACATCTCGTCCCATCATCCTTTTACTAAATTTATCGCTTGTTAACCTGAAGAATAACTATAGAGGATCCAGTCAGGGAAAAAAACATGGTTTGGAAATGCGAAGTTTTGATCAATCTTATAAGAGATTGGACCCATAATCACGGGAGATGTACCTTCCCTTTGCAACGTGTTTACAGTTAACACATATTTTAAATATCCGTCCTCAACAACTAATCTTGAATCGGCTGCTTTTCTTTCGTACTAGGGTAAGCGTAACAACTAACCGCGAAGCAGGCAGGCTTCCTTTTCCATTCTCAAGGCTATATAACTGACCAGGTGTTTTCTTACGGTTTTGAATTGTCAAGTTGTGAACCCATATGATACTTGGTTCTGATACCATACAAAATTTCCAAATGATCGTTAAGAAGCAGGGTTTGTATCCACCTAAAATGCTAATGCTAATCTACTGGACGGTAGTATACAGTCCTCTTATAAATCAGGCTTCAATCATGTGAACGACAGAGACAATCCAGATCCACTCCCATATAGGCCCACCTAGTGGGCTTTAAGCCCAATGCAGTAATAAAGCCCATAAAAAAATCTTAGGACTGCTTCGAGCCACTCGAGACCGAACCCGACGCCTGCCATAAACATGCTCGTACGTTCTGGGCTACACCATTAGTTCGACATCGGATATATTTCCGGGATTGTCGTTTCCGTATCGGTAGATCGGAGAAGAAGCTTGATCGGGATCGACGACGATGCATCAAGTTGAAATGGACTTTTCTTGCCATTCTGCTAACTCCTCAAGTATAAGAATAAGGTGCATGTACATGCACTGTACAGTACGGTTTTTTGTTTTTTTTTTTTAAGAGAAGAATGGACATGATGCATATGATGTATTTGCTTTGTGTTGGGTTGCGGGAAGGGAGAGAGAGACGGAGTCGACCCATTTGACAATAACACATGATTTGAATAATATCCGGCAGGATCTTGTCGGATCTTAAATGATGTTTGTCCCTACTCACTTCTTCACTTGCCATCATCCAGCCAAAAGGAAAAACAAAATGTCCGTAAAATAAATAATTGGAAATTTTTTAAAAAAAGGTCATTAAATTATTTTGGGTGGGAAAAAAATAAGGTGTGAGTGATTAAACAAGAGAGACAAATGAAACAGAGCAAGGTCACGTCCAACGAAAGCCACAACCTCTCTGACTCATTCATGTCTCCCCCCGACCCCATCTCCCTCACCCGGCACTTTGACCCGATCCCTTCGGCCCGGAGAGACCCACATGCGTTTTTCCCCTCTTTTTTTTTTTTTCCTCTCTCTCTCTTTTAAAATTAATTATTTTATTTTATTTTATTTTTCCCCTCTAAATATAATATACCCATGCTGCGAATATGCCCATTTTGTAGGGGGAAAAAACTGTAAAATATCAATCAATTTGATTTGTAACAAGTATCACATGATATTTTGCTTAATAGTAAAAGGAGGATAAAAGTATAGCCAACTCCACTACGCGAATTTTAAATTTTTGTATATAAACGTGAATATATCTGATGAATTGAATAATCGGTGCTAGTATTGAACGGAAATACAGTCTCAATTTTCTAGTTCTTTTTTTTTCTTTTGAACGGGTTAAATGTATGTTGAAACAAATTCGAAACTACTTGGGAATTTTCAATTTCTTATGTTTTCACTCACCCAAGAAAGATTATAGACTTAATTATCTCAGTATCTCTTTCATTAAACAATTAGATTAATATACTTAAAAATTTAAATCCCATCAACAAGAATCAGCTCCGAAATCTGCTGGTTCGAGATCGAGACAGGGCGGATGCCACGGTACCACGACACCCTTTAACCCGGCGCACGGAAGTGATCGGGGATGCGGCGCGCCTCTTATGTCCTAATCAGGTGGGGTTCCCACTTAATGAATAATTAGGGATTCCACGTACAAAAGGCGACACGTAATTTCATAATGGTATAAAATGAAAAGAAAATAAATAAGTACGGAGGGTTCAACTAGCAAGAATCAAGCTAAGGATCTATCGATTGATCTCAGGTCGAGAACGGTACCACCGAACCGAGTCCCTTTCACTGCGGATCGATTTTCGATCACAGCATACGAAATTATTAGTGTAGTTTTTTATAATGGCCGTGTGGAGACAAAGCTTCGTCCGAACATGTCGCTGTCCCTGCCCAGCTAGCCTTATCAGCATTCTGGAATTTTCTCCGGTGAAATATCATTTGTGTCACGATATTGGTACGTACGAATAAATGGAACGAAAATGGGATTGTGCTTTATTAGCATAGATCAGGGGCCCCGTGTTCGGACTCGAAGAGCCTTGATATCTCGATCATAAAAAAAAGGGTTGATTACAATATAATTTTAAATTTTATTTTAAAAATAAATTAATGTAACGACATCGTCTTCATCTTTGAAGCAAGATATCTAGAGCTCGAATCTTATAAATTATATTTCACGCTCCCATTTATTCTCGTATTCTCTATTATTTTAATAGAGAAAGAAAGTAGTACACTACCCACATAGACTCAGGGAAATTAAATTTTTAATATATAGAAAAAGACTGGTGAAGATACAGTTTTTTTTTTGGTTTACCGCCCAGTGTCCGATACCTGAAGACTGGCCGACTAATCCGGATTCAGGGTACGGTTGGGATGTTTCTCGGGAACCCCTCCCGAGAATGTCTACTGCATTCACAGGAGCTCGAACCCAACACCTCTACTTAAGCGACACAAGCCCCTTTCACTTGCGTCAATCTTCATTAGTAAGTGAAGATACAATTTTTCTTTTTGGATTATATATTTTCTTTTTATTTTATGATGCATTACATTCTATAAAAGTTAACGATGCTACGAAAAATAATACTCAGATGTACAGTCATATTGAATGTTATTGCAAAATAAAAATAATATAAATTTACATTTGATTATATATGATTGATAATTTCATGCGTAATGCAAGTAAGTATCTAGTCTTTTTATATATTTTTTAAGTTCACACAAGTCCTATTAATAATTGAAAAACATAAGTAATACTTTTAATAAATAAATTAATGGAATGATGATATATTTTCTTCTACACATAAACTATCACCACCACTCCCCTCATTTTCCATCACCTTCACATCCTACAAATGGCATTACTAGGGATGGATTTAGAGGGGGTGCGGGGACGATCGCCTCCTGAATTCAAAAAATTCTCTAAGATTTTGTGTAAATTTTATTTGATTTTGTTTAATTTTTATTGAATTATACATATTTCATCTCCCTTAAATTTTTCATGCTATTTTCCTATAGAGTTTCGGCCCATTAGATTCTTTACATTACTTTTTTATAAAGTTTCGCCTCCTAAGCTAGTTTTCTCGATCTATCCCTGGGCATTTCGTCTCTTAAATTTATGTTCGTCTTCACAGTTCTCGCCCTCTTCTTATAATATTCTAAATTATTATCCGTAACATTAATTTATGTAGTCAGTCTGCGCTTATGCTAGGGAATGAGTGTTTGCCCACGGGGTACAGCCCCACTGGTCGGGCATTGGGAGATGTCTCAGGTTCGAATTCCAGGAGGGGCGTTTCTCCATGGGTGAGCACTTTCAGCCCTCTTGAGCCCATTAGGTTCACCTGACTTACCCAGTACACGTGGTTTGCGGGCTAATGCATGTACTCCGAGGAGGAGATGTCGCAACCACCGCTAATTGGACTCAGAAAGTGCTCGAATACCTCAGTTATTAAAAAAAAAAAGAAAAAAGGAATGAGTGTTTGATTTTCGAGGGAAAAGATGGTATCTGACGCTCTTATATTAGTACCTATTAATAATGAACGTAAGGATGAAGATCGATAGAGACGCGACAATCGATGGCTAAACTTGTCCCTCGACGCCGGGTTGATATGGTATGTGGACCGTGTTGATGGTCCCTTTTGCAATGTATGGCATACGGTGCATGGGATTGTAATGGCTAGTGTGGTCTCATAGCTTTCAACTTTTTCCATCTTAATCAGATGAAAGCATGTACCATAGAATTCGGGTCTGTCCATTGGTACTGGATAGATCCCGAACCGGTAGTAAGGGGTAGACCGTGACGATATTTTGGTCGGACTCGATTAATAAAACAATCAGTTCTGTTTCTAACACACAAGGTTGGATAGGATAAGCTCGAAAGAAAAATACTTGGCTCGCGGTCAGTTATAGAGACCCGAGTACAGAACTTGTATCGATAAATTGAGTGTAGAAGAGAAAATCCGATGACTCGTATCACTTGTCCCCCTCTCCCAGCATGGGAGAGAAGTGTTTGACTAGCTGTCATTTATCGATGATTGTTACTCTGAGATATGTAGTAAACGTGTGTCATGTTATCGCGCCAGAGAACGTACTATGAGATATAAACTTCCACTAAAAAATTGATAAGAAAATCATAAAATATAAGAGAGTTAGGTACCGCAATTATGGACTTACTTTTTAAGATCAGACACGTTGGCTAATTACATACAATGTCTCTTTATCCCAAACATTTGGCCCTGTTTGGTTTTGCTGCCATCGGACATGATTTAATAATTTTTAAAACAATTTATTTTCATGACAGTGCAAGCAAGAACGATCGGGAGGAACCAATAAAAACTTCCGCAATCAAAGTCAGACACTTGAACGTGTCATCTCCCCGGAAAATTGCAACCTTACTGGTGTACTTTTATGGCACTTGACCCCGATTAATTACCTTATCCACTCCTTATTTCCGAATCCCGAAGCCATATCCTCTTAAATTAAAGTATCAGATTCTATCCAAAATTGATAAAATGTCACGATTTCGGAAACCTGCTCAAATTCGACTTTTTTCTTCGCGTAGCATTCATAATACATTTAATTAATTCGAAAATTTTTCGATACATCTAATTGCTTCGAAGTAATATATCTCAGAGTATACTTCCTCACTTCTGTTACTTTGTAAATTCTATGGATATCTGTGATACGATAAACTTATCAAAAATGCATAATTACCGTGCCAATGTAATTAACCCAACCGTGAAAATCAGCTTCCCTCGTGTACCCAATATCAATTATTTAACAATTTAATCAAACTGCTCATAATCAATTATTCAAATTAATGAAAGGAATCAAAATATTCGTAATCATTTTCCTCGCCCGTTTAACAACCTAGTGACCGGACCGTACAGTCCTTCGTTCTAAGGGTATTCGGGACCGGATACCTTGTATTTTTTCATGATAGCCGGACCATGCCTTATACAAGACCGGTTCCTATCTTTTGAATCCCGACACTATCTTGTTGAATCCTGGAACCGGAACTTGTGAGATACCGCATGTTTCGCGTAACGTAGTTGAACTTGTTTATTATTTATTTTTATCTCTAAAATATGGATTACTTCAATATTTTTCTCATGATTATTATTATTTCATATAGTTTTTTATCATAATAAAATATGTATAATTTTAAGTATTATTTATTATTGGTTTTAAATTATAATGATATTTTAGGCATAAAATATGCTTTAAATATGCATAATTATAATAAACGATTAAAATTAACCTCGTAAATGAGCAACGGGTTCCGGTTCTGAGTACCCTGAATGCTGTAACCAGAACCGACCAATTCCTTCAATTTTTTTTTACCTAGATCCTACTGTATTTTTATTGAGATATGCTCAGAACCCATCATATTTGATAGGTTTCTACCTGTTCCGAGTCTACTCTATGCCCGTGCCCATCCCTACTTCGTTCGATATATTCATATAAAGAAACAAACTGCGGTGCGGTAGATGGAGCAGTCGATGAATGATTGATGGTTTTGAATGCGAACGGAAATTCAAACTCTGTCTCGGGCCACCCAACGGCACTGGGATGCACCCATTGCTTTCCAATTTATGAGCTTCCAGTGACCTGCCTGAATCAATCGCCATTATGCACAGTTATTGTGATGCGAATATCGAACCGCCCGGCAACATATCTTTTAACTCGACTTTCATTATTAGGGGCAGAAAGGGAATAAGGTCCGCGATGGACTTAAGAGGAGAAAGTCCTGGGTGTAACGGTGATACTGTATAAGTACTGTCATTATGGTACCTGCGAATAAATAAAAATGAGACTTGCGAGCAGTTCCACGATAGGTAATTTACACTGCAAAACATGTACCCAAACATTTTTTTCAGGCTAAAAAACTTTTTTTAAAAAATCGATGTCCGTTAATACTGGGCATTTCCCTCGCCTTCTTACTATTTTTTTTTGTCGCCAGCCACGGTATCCAAGCAGGCCTACCAGCGGTGACACAGCATCTTTCAGCCAACCATACTTGACTAATCCGTTGGTCGCCCCGAGTCGCATGCTTGGCAATGACGGGTGAGGCTCCCAAGGGGGTGTCTGCGTACGTGAGGTCTCGAACTTGAGACCTCCTTAAACGGCACCGAGCTGCTTATCACCCGGCCAAACCCCCTTGTCGCCTTCTTACTAATTGATGGCGTGGTTTTAGGATTTCTTATGTTATTTAATTTTTTTCAGCATTTTTTTCGCAACCTAAATTATCTAACATGGAATTGCTGACGTGTCGAATTTTTATCAATCTGTGACACACCACATGACTATGCTAATACCGTATCACTATCACATTCAAGCCTTTCTCGAACTCGGGGGTGCATGGTGGTTAATTAATTACCTTCATTAAAATAAGGAAAATTTGTAAAATTTCCTGTAAATTTTATGAATTTTATCTTTGTTTTATTAAATTATTATACACCACCCCTTTAAATCTCGTTTTTACGCCTTCCCTTCAATTTCACCCTCTTTTACAAATTCTCTATATAAAGAGATACGAAAAATTTATTCGTAAAATTCGAATCGAGAGTATCTCACGCTTAGATAGGGATATTGATGACATCTCTCTTTCTTCGTGTAACTGGACCGGCTCCCTTCGTAAACAGTATGCATGTAAATGTTCTCGACATTTTCCACGAAGCACGTGGGAAATTGGGGTTTCAAATTTCTTCCTCATTAGGACGATGTACTCCGCGAACATCTATTTATAATAATTTGCAAACCCTAGCGGACCGTATTCTGTATAACGAGTATATCATATGATAGTATTTATATGGTGTCATAAAATAATATATGAGGTTCAAATATTTTATTTTTTAATAAAATACTAATAATCAAAAAAATAATTTACATTTACCTCAGTTTCTGCGATTTGACCGGTCAAATAATTAACTAGGCATTAAACTCATTATTTTTAGGGACAAAACTTTAAAATGACACCAACTTCCATGAGTAAATTATCTCGCAAATTACAAAGATCGCACATAAAAATACGAATTTTTTAGCGGATGAATAAATTATATAACCTATTGAAAGCGCATATAAAAACGCAAGCTTCACATTCGTTAACACCATCTGCTACGTGCGTAAATTTCGATTCTTCTATTGAATATTAGGCGTGAATAATAATACGAGCTAAATAAGCTCCTAAAATCATTGGTGATACTTAGTTTGCTTGTCTGTTTCTCCAAATAATCATGTTTGACAAATTTCTTCAAATAGTAGTGAGTTCCAAAAACTATTAGGGACGACAAATTTACCGATGGAACAGGCGATAGCGATAAAGGAAATGAAGTTTGTATATTTTCCATAATTTAATTATCTACTGGAAAAAACATAATTTTACGGATAATTTTTATAGTTAATAATTTATATTTTTAACTATATACTAAAATTTGGTGTATTTTTTAGCGTTATTTGTTATTTTTATATATTCTTGAAAAGACAATGAAGCCATCAAAATTTAAACGCCGGACCGATAAAGAAGACTGCTTGCTTTTTCCCAGATATAAGTATGGCATGTAGAAATTCAACAACTCTCTTATTAAAAGTTCAAGATGGACACAGTTCATGAAACAAAATTTTTTTTCCTTATTAAGAAATTTTGAGATGATTCTATATCTTTATATAGCATGAAAAAATATCAGTAAAATTATAATAATAAATAAATTAATATTAATTATTAACATAATAATTAAAATAATTATTAATTAGAGTAATTTAATTAATATTTTATCATCATGCTATTGCGGTGTTGAATTATTTGAATTTTTTCCTTCTGAGGGGTAATTGATAAAGTCTCCCTTTTTCTGCAATTTTCCTTTTTCTCTGTCACTTTCTTCCGGTGCCAAATTGGTACGGAGACCAAGAACTTTTTCATTTTTAATTTTTGAATTTCAAAAAATAAGCGACACAATTACAAAGGAACCTTGTAAGGGACCGCACGCGCATGCTGAGCACGTGGAACTCACTTTCAGCTAAAAAGCCTGCGATTTTTTTTCCAATTACAAAAAAACAATTATTGACCGTAATATAATGAAAACTGGTCCTGTCTCCCTCCTAATAGGGCGAGTTCACATTACATAATAAAGTATACTTAATGATTTGCATACACACACATATATATATATAATCAGTACATATATAAGCAGGTGTAAATATCAATCTTATTATAAATTGTATTGTAATATGTACCAATAGTATTCGACATATATCACGTGATATTTTTTTACACTTAAAACTCGGGATACCCCATGTTCCACTAATGAAAATCGAAACAATAGCAATTATTTTACGAAACAGTATTATCATATAATAGTATTTATGAGATAATATCAATCAATAAGATTTAGATTGAGTCATTCTTATAAGCATTCTAGGGCTTTTAGGTTATATATATATATATATATATATAAAAGTTGAAAATAAATATTACATCTAAGAATTTAATAGAAGTTATCCCAATTAATAAGTGAATTAGGTACCATCACTACCTATCGACTTAATCTTTTAGTTGAAAATGAGCTCAAGATTCTTGCAAATTCAGGTGGAAAATTTTACAAAAAAATCTTGAAAATAACCGGACCCTGTCGATTGGCGTCTTTACGTGATTATTGCCACGTGATGAGACCGTGATGCAAGATACCATCTTCTTGTTCACTGATAAAAAAATAATATTATTATACCAAATACCTTTCCCTAGTCACTGTTTTTGGGAGGACAAGGAGATCATCCTTGCGTAGTAAATATTGCTCGTTCCCCCTGCAATTTTCTTCTCTCAACTGAGCATGCACTTTGCACGTAAACTTAACTGAATCTATAGCTTACAGGGTGTCCATGATCTTGCATATATGTGTTACATATATATATTGGTTTGATTTAGACCTTTAGTGCATTGCATAAAGTAGCCACCCACGGGGGTGAATGGATCACAATTAATTAAACTGTTTACATCTTCTTCTTCTCTTTTTTTTTTTTCAATTTTAATGATGATTTCATGGAGAAAATCATGGAGGGCAACAACTCCACCGATCGATTTCATTCTCATTACAATCAATTAGTCCAATTATAGTTTTGCAATTTTATAACACAATGATGAGCAGACAATGAGACATTTTATCCATTCCTCAATTATCCTTACTATTTTCTTACCCTTATGTTAAAGGAAAAAAGAAAAGGAAAAAAAAAAGAAAAGGCTATTGAATATTGAGTAAGTGATTATGGAAAAAAAAAATCTTAATGGCCACCATGGTAAGAAAGCCTTGCATATAATAGTATTACCATGCGATAATTTATATAATAACAATAAATAATAAAATATAGTTACCTCTATGTTATTTTTCAAAAATTTTATGATTTTATAAAAAGATTTTAAAATATTTAAAATACTATTGCGTGCCGAGGGAAAAGAAACGAAGATAATTACTATTTTCTTTTGATACTAGCCAATAAAAGAATGGTAAATATCCCTTTTATTTTCTTCGAATATGCATCATTTGATATTCAAAGTTAAACGGATCTTAATCGTTTAGACTTGTGCTGGATTGCTCATTGAAGAGTAAAAATTTTCCAATTATAGATTTTTCTTTATTTATACATGTGACTTGAGCTGAAACTTGATTGAAAGAAAATGTAGTTTGCATATGGAGGGTCCGCATCACTCAAAAACAGCTCTAAAAAACCTATTTAAGATGGACGAAACTCCTCAAATTAAAAAAAAAAAGAGAGAGAGCAAAATATAGAATTTAAGATAATTTAATAAAAATATAGGAGAGATTAGTAAATTTTGCGGAAAATTTCGCCTATTTTTCTAAATTCAAGAGTGTTGATTGCCTCCCACACCCACTGAGTTCGAATTATTTCCTTTTATCGTTTTATCATAATATTATTATAATAAAAATTATATCACAAAGGTGAGCATATGCTGTGGGGACAAGACACATCGACAGTGTTCGTGGATGATGTTCCTAGTTATATATATGTGTGTGTGTATGTGTAATGCCTATGTGCGTATACTGCACACGATGAATGACTTGAAAAAGAGAATTTTCAAACCATTGAAGTAACTATAAAAAGTAATTACGAGCAGTTATTTTAATTTTTAATTTAAATTACTAGTTACAATTATCAGAATAGAGGATAAAATTGTTCCTGATTAGACTGTATAAACTTCTGAATGCGAGATGCACTTTTCTCACTCTCCCATGCAAAACCCATAATTGCATCAATCAAACCCTAACCCTAATCAGAATCATGTTTCACTCTACACGATCGCTGGATGCATCTGCTTGAAGATCATGAACTCATCTGGTCACACCTCTAGTAATGATCGAATCACCGTGCGAACTTCTACAGCAAATCTCTTTACTTTTATGAGGAAACTTCGAAAACAAAACAAAAAATATATATATCTTACTGTACCGAGGATCTTCTCCGTATAAATACGTCACTTATTAATCGATCAGATCTACTGACGGTAAAACTCTTCGCTACGACAAGCAAAGGTTGACATGATTAGTGAGAGAGATTGGAGAAAGTGGGAGATGGGCTTAAGTGGCAACAGAGAATAGAGAACGTGCACTAATTGAAAACCAAACAGATCTCAGATCCAATCCACTTTCATCCACACATCCATATAATATATACATATACATATACATATATATATGTATTCAAAGATAGTTTGAAATGGGAGAATTCCCTGACCAGCAAGTTGAAAAAAAAGGAGTATTAGGTAATGGATCTCTTTTTAAGTACAAATTCTTCCATATCCCTACCACATCACATAGTCACGTGATGTGAGTAAACACTAATAAGAGTGCAATAAATAAGCAGATATGTATTCTTTAATCGAGCGGTTTAGTATAATTACTGTTAATTGAAATAATTTTACATTGGTTATTTTTGTAAATCTAGAACATAAAAGATTTTGTCCCCTTACGCGGGACCCACCTTTAAAATACCACATGTGGATCCATATATAGTCTATATGTATATGTGGTCTTCTATATCTTTGCAATACCGCATACAGGGTTGTCTCGCAGTCCAAATTATATGTGCAACCAGTGTTTTTTCTGTTCATACTCAGTCTTGCAAGGATTTATGTAGATCAAATCATTCATTAACAGTAAGTTTTCCCTTTTCTTTTTACCAGTAAAAGAAGTAAAAGTAACGACACTGCCACTCACGTTATAAAATGCTCGATTTTTTCTATTTAATCGTGAATATAAGAGATAGAATTGCATACCTAATACTCAACACTGCCCAGTACGATGGGACGATCCCTTGTCCATACGGTCTCCAAGGCCCGGACTTGAAGAGATTTAACAAGCGTATAGAAAGAATTCAAAATCGAAACCTTGGTATAACCAAATCGCATGATAGTTAAATTTGGACAGAAGTTCACCCCATCCATTGCGGGCATGAAAGGAGCATTATAAAAGAACAAAGAGACATGAAAAATCGAAAACCCTTCCTCGGAGCTTGAATATATTGACCGGTACAACATATGATTCAATGTATCACAACCCAAACTGTCCCTTCCTCACCGCTCAAGCTCTAACAGTACGGGGCCTGCTCTTCCTCCTATCATCCCTTCTAGGCAAGGGAGTCCCGGTTTTGTATTTCCAAAGCTGTTGCAGCTCCATCCCTGGTTCTTGTTGTTCTAGTTCTCCTTTCTAGAGAGAGAGAGCCTGCTACTTTCTTTTCTTTATTTGCTGCCCGAGAATATTTTCTCAAACCAGCTCCAGCAGCAGTAGGTTGTTCTGGCGCTGCTGCTCCTGCGGCTGGCTGGCTGGTTTGCTTCTCCCATGACCGGCGGAGAAATGGTGGATTCTAAGCAGGCTCTGTATCTCTGGCTGCCGTGTTCCTCCTCAGCTTCAACGATCTTTCTCGTCAGATGAAGATACCATATTTTGATGATATTTTTGGGGGGGGGGTGTTCTCCTTCACCTTTTTAGATTTTGGGGGGGAAAAATGAGGAAGACCTTTTACTGAGCAAAGCTGTTCTTGTTGCTGCTGATGCTGCTGCATCTCCTTTTGATTGCTGCTGCTTTTGTTTTCTTTATAGAGAAATTCAACTCAACTCAACCCCCGCAATTATTTTTCCCCCTTTTTGCTGCTTTTATTCACTCTCTCTCTCTCTCTCTCTCTCTCTCTCTCTGTGCTGCTCTTCACCAATCAATCTCTCCACGAGAGAGTATACTCCTTTTCCTCCTCCTGTCAAGGTCCTTGTTTACATGCTTTCTTGGGCTCTTGCAGGGTTGCCGAGCAAGATGGAAACCTAAGCTGGTCACTCCTCGTCACAGGCTGGAAGTAGGAAAGGTTTGTGGTTGAGAAAGGTGCTTTACTTGTGCGAGACAGAAGAGAGAAGCTCAAAGCTGCGCCCCGCCCCCCACATATACTCTCCCATGGATGGTTATGAAGCAACGAGGCTGGTCTTCTCAAGAATCCAGAGCATAGACCCTGAGAATGCGTCCAAGATCATGGGTCTCCTCTTGATCCAAGACCACAGCGAGAAGGAGATGATCAGGCTCGCCTTCGGCCCCGAGACCCTGCTCCACTCGGTGATTCTCAAGGCTAGGAAGGACCTGGGCCTCCCCTCGAACTCACCCCCAACTCCCTCGACTCCTTCCTCACCTTCCCCTTTCCGCTCAACCAACCCAGCCAACATCTCCCGCCAGAGCTCCAGGTTAATTTCTGCCTCCAGGGGCCACGCTTCCTGGGCCGCTCTCTCCGATGGTCTTCAGAGCAGGGAGGAGCTGGTCGATTCTAACGGGTTTGAGGGCGTGCAGAGTAGGCCTTCCTCTTCCATCTATGGAAATGGAAGCAGTGGGTCCATGATTGATGAGTTCCAGTTGCAGGACCAGCTTTCTTTTCTCAACGATGGTTCTCCTCCGCTTGGCCCGAATAACCCAGAGCTCCTCTGCCCTCAGCTGGACATGCTGTCTTCTCCGACAGGCTGGGGGAGCTCATTTCACCGCCGGAGCTGCTCTGCGAATGACATGTGCTTGGGATCCGACGATCCTGGCTCCGGGATAGGCTGGAAGCCATGCCTGTATTACGCGCGAGGGTTCTGCAAGAACGGGAGCAGCTGCAGGTTCTTGCATGGCGGGCTAGGCGATTCTGCTGCTGCTGCCACCGCCCTTATGGGCGGTTCGGACAGCAGTTCTCCGGTTGTTGGGTCCCCAAGTAAGGTGGAGTTGATGGGGCAGTGCCATGAGCTGCTCAGATCTAAGTCAGCTCAGCAGCAGAGACTTGCTGCTGCTTCTCAGCTCATGGGGGGTTCTTCTACAGCCTTCCCTTATTCTCCCAAGTCCCTGAACTTGCTTCTGCAGCACCAGCAAAATGATGCTCAGAGGTAAACAAAAGTCAACCCCTTCTCTACAAATCAATCTTTTCTCTTCCTGGATATCAAATTAAAGTTGCAGAGTCTATGTTCAGGGTGGCTGCTGCCCTGATGATGGGAGATGATGTTTACAAGTATGGTAGATCGAGACTTGAGAGGAGCGATTTCTCAATGAGTGGAATGGCAAGCCCTGCTTCGAGACAGATTTACTTGACCTTCCCGGCTGATAGTACTTTCAGGGAAGAAGATGTGTCCAACTATTTCAGGTAAGTGCTCAATTGGAAAGTTCTTCAGCAGATGGCGAAATTTGAACTGCCTCTGGGGTCTTGGTTATCGGTTTCTTCTCTCTTATAAATTATCCATTGTTATGCAGCATCTACGGGCCGGTGCAAGATGTGAGGATCCCATACCAGCAGAAGAGGATGTTTGGGTTTGTGACTTTTGTCTACCCAGAGACAGTGAAGTTGATCCTTGCCAAAGGGAACCCGCACTTTGTCTGCGATGCTCGAGTTCTTGTCAAACCTTACAAGGAGAAGGGAAAAGTTCCAGACAAGTACAGGCATTCCCTCTTCTTCTCTCTGGGACGTTGTGGTTCTTTTCTGAAAATGTAGCTGGGTTTCAATTTTGACTTAAAATCCGTGTTCTTCTTTTCGGGTGAACTTTCTTGCAGGAAGCAGCAACAGCAGGGACTGGATAGGGGAGAATTCTCCCCATGTGGGACTCCCACTGGGCTTGATTCAAGAGGTGGGCCATTCGATCTCCAACAAGGCAAGCACACAATCCCTGATATGGGCTTCCGGGTCTTCTACAAGAAATCTTGCTGAAAATGCTGGGTTTTATGAACGTCTGTTTCCGGTGTGAACACAGGGACTAGGAGTTTCTACAATTCCCATGATATGCTGTGGAGGAGGAAGCTGGAGGAGCAAGCAGATTTGCAGCAAGCACTCGAACTTCAGAGTCAAAGGCTGATGAGGTTGCAGCTCCTCGATGTGAAGAAGCATCACCACCACAGGGCCCTTTCCACGGGGTCGCCCATTCCCTCTCCGACTCAACCATCAAACTTGTTCAGCCAGACATTTGTTCTTCCTTCAATGAGCAGCAGCCCCAGTTTCCAAGATGGTAACTGATTTTTGCTTACCATTCCTCCCTTGACGTAAAACCATGTAGCAATATTCGTATATTTAAGCTGGTCTTTTGCAGATAATGGCTCTATTCCTGCTTCAGCAACTCAGATGGTTGGTGATAATCAGCCAATCCGCCTGAGAGTCACGCCAAGCACCGGAAATGATCCGATCGGCAATGATAAGAATGGCAGCGACAAGGACAGCTCCCATACTGAAGATGGTGACTTGCCTGAAACGTATGCAGATCGAACTCGTCTGAATGATTAATAGGGATTTACTTTATTCAGCAGATCCCTTCTTTCTTTGTGTTCCATTTCAATTCAGTTAAGAAGTTTACTACTTAATTGTTACAGTTTGGAGCACTATCTACCTGATAGCCCCTTTGCATCTCCCACAAAAGCCTCCTTGAATTACCTATCTGATTTCTCAAACATGGTCAGTGAGGAGGAGCACAAGGAGGCGATCCCAGCATCATCTTCAGCTTCGACTAACAACAATACGGTCTCTCCAACCCTAATTCCGGCTGCCTCTGCTGTGGACATGGCACCATTCAAATCTTTTAATTGTCAGATGCCCCGGTAATTTTTCCTTCTGTGACGATGGTCGATCTTGATATTCCCCTGCAATCAGACGAAACTTCTTCAGCATTATAATAATGACTAATTCAACTTCCTGCTTTGCATTCAGATTTTCCTCTGCCCACGGAGCCATAGGAATGTATGCTGGTGCCAGTGGCCCGACCTATCCAGTTGGTGTGTAGCTTAGCTCAGGTATAGTGGTCGACTTTTCCTTAAATGGCACTCGCTATTGTTGCATTACCTCTGCATGAACACAATTTGCTTAGATTAATGATTGTCTACTGAAAATATTGTTTGGATTTTGTTGGGTTTCTGCTTCAATGTTTGCAGGGACAGTGGACAAGAAATAATAACCAAAGCAACTCATTACACCAGATGAGATATCTGTAGAGAATCTTCACCAGCCACCACTACCAGTACAACCACAAGAGTACCATACCATACTAGTACTTACTACCATACAAAAATGCATACGTAGAAGGCAGTAAAGGAAGTGGCCCCACCAGTTCTTGTGTTTATTTGTACTATTTTTCATCACCTGTTTCTGTAGTAGCAGTAGGGAGTTTGGACCACAGGTACAAAAAAGAAAAGGAACAATGGAAGATCCACAGGACAATCAATATTCAGTCATTGTATTGAAGCAGCAGCAGCAGCAGCATTAACTCAGGGAACCTGCAATCTCTCTCCTCATCTTCCCATTTACAGCTTGTTAGGCTTCCTAGAGGGTAGCAGAGGGCCCTAATTAGCATAGTCTATTAGTTTGTGTTGTTAGGGTGCTATCAATTCATGTACAGCAGCTTCAGAAGCAGATGAACACAGTGAAACTAGTAGAGGAGGGAAAAGTGTGACTGCATGGCTGATTTTACAATTCCCATAAACAGTAGAGAAAAGCTGGAAGTAAGCCAGACTGAGGAGGGTCAGAAAAGAAAGAGGAGCAGTAAATCAGCCAAATGAATCAAAGGCACAGCTTTTCATGTTCTCAGTTTCAGGATTGTTTACTAATGCATGCTGATGTTACTGTTGCTGTTATTTACTACACAGTGTCATCACCTACTACTCATGTCTCTGGACAGAAAAGAGAAGGAAGACTAAACTAGTGAAGGACGAGAAATATAATCAGTTTGTTTCTTTAATCTATGATTGGGGTTGATTCCCTCTCTACCCTGCAGTTGCTTCTTGTCTTGGAATTTAGAAAAGATTGTCTCTTTGCTACCTTCATTGCTATTATAATATCTTCTGATGATGCCTCATGCTAATGCATTCAAATGTGGGGGTGTGGGTCAGAGAGCCTTTTATTCAGCCATTGATGGAGGGCCACAGTACACAGTGATCTCACATGGGCAGCTGACACTTTGATGGGGGCGGGCCCCCCACTGTATTTATCTATATTGCCAGGTTGGGTGGGTCTCAATCTCCACCAACACCCATGTGAGTGAAGCTGCAGCTTTCCCCCTCCTAATAAAAAAACTGCCTTTGGGGCTCTCTCTCTCTCTCTCTCTGTCTCTAACACACCCACACACCCCTCTTTTATCTTAGGGTTCTCGGTTTGCGGGAAAGGACATGCACAGATCTAAAAGTAGATGCAATGCTCTACCCAAAAGGAAAAAAAAAGTAGATGTGATGCCACACGTATGACAAAAGTGCACGGAGCAGGAATCTTTTGGGTCTGTCAAACTTGTGAATTTCTGTGGTGAGGTGAGAAAAGGAAGAGAAGGGGATTCCTGAAAATTTAATTTTAGAGCACACCAACTTTGTCCTCTGTTCTAGTCTGTTAACAAAAGCTGGAGTAGTAGAAAACAAAGAAAGCAAACAGACTGCAGAAGTTCAAACATTTCAACAAGGTGGCTTGGATTTCAACTTTTCTGATATGAAAGATGGAGGACAGCAAACTCTTTTGCTTAAGTTTGGTAGATAAAAGTTTCTAGTTGTTCAGCCTGCAGTACACATAACACACAAAGACACTTCCTATTTGCTGGCTTAAGTAGGAAGATTTTGGTCCTGGACTTCAAAGAAGCCATTAGTAAATACGAGCCTAGTGAATATATATATATATATATGTATATATGGAAGCCATGAAGCATCTTTGATGAGCAAACATTGTTCTTTCTTTGACAACAGTGGAGTTTTCAAAGAGGGGCAAAGTGGATTTTCCCCACTGGTGGAAATTTATGACCACGGCTCAGCAATGATGGATCAGTGGATCCGAACCGCTTTGAAAATAGATGATTAATTAATAGATGATCATCATGAACATGGTCCAATCTGATAGAGACATTTTTTTGTCTCCTCTTAACATAAAATATTCGATTCCTGATGAGGACTCACACTGGCCTATGATTTCAAGTAATTATGGGATGGTGGTATGAACCCATATTAGGAAAAGTTTCAAAAACGATTTCAAGACAGGTACAGTGCTCAAGAGAAAAGCAAAAGATAAGGTTAACAGATGAAAAGAGCTGTAAATTATCTCGGCTTCTACTTACTGTCCCAGGTCTTTCGTTCCTTTTAACTGGCTCTAATAGGTCGACTTCAAAGGATTTTCAGTATCATGAAATAGTTTGACTTGTCAACTGACCTTCAGGGGGGAAGAAATAGTTGTGGGGAATTCCAGGGTATGGGAATTTTAAGCTTTATGCAACTCTATCTATATTCCCAGTAAAATAAAATGAAAATCAAGCGAAGAGCATTCCCTTACTTTCAAATCTAGGAATTTCAGAATAATTCTCTTGAGGAACTTCAAAAGCTAAGTTCAGGGATGAATCCAATTGACCAAGTTGCATGCCTATGAATGGTTGCCAATGCAGCAATAAAGTCCCAAGAGTCTTTAAGAATCAGCTAAGATCTATACAGAGCTGTATTCTACCAGAAAGAATTTCATTGCATTGAGTATCATCTGCCAGTTAACTATGCTCGACAAAAAATGCAAGCAAGAGACGAGATAGCTAGGGCAAGTACAGATAGTCATAGAGTATGGCAGAGTAACATATCTAATGTGTTTAGAGGAGAACGTACCCCCAATAGCATGAACAGCGAACCCTTCAAAATAAAGGGTAAACAATTACTCCTGCTAACAAACCAGAAAGTTAGCATCTAACATCAGAATGATATACTCAGCAAGTTGCATCAAGCCTGTCTTACAACACATAACAGATACCAGATGAGAAAAGATCGTAAATATTGTTGAAATTTTATTTACACAGTGAAGTCCCATCTGGTATGATACACCAGTTGCTGCTGTCTTCTAGAAGTGCAAATGAAACGGAAAAAAGAAACCAGCATATGTTTGTGAATCTTCCTAGTGAGATGAAGGATTTGTGTGTCGTCTAACAAATAGCTTGCTTATATCTTCAGTGACCACATTGCTCCTGTGAAAAAGCATACCCAAGTAATCATCATTTTCATTTTTGCCATAGTACTTAAGTGGGAGAAATAAGCAGACTATAAAACCAATACTAAAACTGGTAGAGAAAACAGGGTGATAGAGGGTAACTCCTCAGTGAGAAACTGATGCTCAGTAGAGCACAAAGATAACTTAACGCAGTTATGATAAGTAAACTGACTCCTCTCTGAGCTAAAAAAGGGTGTATGATAAACACTAGTACAACTCACTGCAGTGTTGAGGTGTCACTACTGTTGAATATAACAAATTATTCATGAACTCGGGTTACTAGGCCGCTGAAATTGTAGACTGAAGGTAAATAAAACTAGACATTGGAATAGCATTCACTCCTAACGAAATCAATCAATGCATGTAAAACACGGGGCTCCATAGCTAACCTTCCACTAAGCTGGGGTGGCACTAACAAGCCACCATCACTATCGGGAACATTCTTTATACGGGATGATCTGCCGCGGGGTGCAGTAGAAGACAGCACACTAGAATCTCTCTTCCGTGAAGCACTTTCAGCCATAGCTGCTGCAACTCGAGAAGCATGATCACCAACACTAAACAAAGTTGATGAAAGAGTAGGAGTGTTCAGCAGCAGAGAAACATCAGGAAGTTTCTCAACAGAAGGTACTGTTGAATAAGCCACGTTCTCTTGCTGTGGATTCAGTGCCGGTGCTGGTGGCCTACACATTAGCAAAGTTGAATGGCTAAAGATGTTACGATCAAAACCTTAGGAAGCAAAATCAAGTGGTTATGAAAGCCAAAGATATCAAAAAGAAAACCTCTAGAAGCATAGTTAAATGCTATGCTGTTCACGTACATTTCTCATTCATGCAAAGATTGAAGAAAAAGTAACTAAATAAAAGATGAAGACTCTGCAGTCAGTTCATGTTGACATGACGTAAAACAACTGCCAGCTTCCACTTACAAACATTTCACTAGGTAGAATGCAAATGAAATCACACTCGTTATTTGATGGAACACTGAGCATCAACCTACAATACACTATGGATTTTGCTCTCTCAAGAGCAACCCACCTTCGTATAACACATCTGAGGGGCATATCGATTGTTGCAGCTCAAGAGTGCATCTCTACAGGTACTTTCCTAACGTAATGCCGTTCCCTAATGGAGTTTTGAAGTAGGCATTTGGAGGGATAGGTTCTGAGAGAAGTGTTAACCCTCTAAATTAGTCCATTCAAAAATAACTGGCTATAAGAGAAAAAAGCCCATCTATTTAAGATCTGTACAGAAAAATAAAATTAAAAAAGGTCTGGACATAAGACTTTAGAGGAGTGACTCTCTCAATCCCTTTCCATCCAAATCCTCCATCCATACTAGCCAAAGGACTATAAATGAAGGCAGGATTCACATTGGAAGCGGGGGTCACTTGAACAAATGCTGTATGGCCTCATAGGATCAAAATTATACCTTGCAACATCGATTGCTCAATGGTATCACAAAACAACTGACCCACTGATAGCTTCACAAAAACGACTAACGTGAATAACGGCACGGAGACTCAACCAAAACTACCGAAGGCACTGCAAATAATATGTTGGAGGTACGCGCACAATTATACAATAGAATGACAGTCTCCAGACAAAGCGACTTCATCAATCTCAGCCGCAAATCAAAGGGATGATCTCAAGGTCCGATTGCAACTACGAAGGTGAAAAAAAACGGATTTTTAATGGCCGCACAGATTAGGACTTGAACGAAACCGAGAGAAGGATGGTATTTCTTCAGCCTCAATCCTCAGTCCTTCCATATCACAACTAGTTACCGACTCTGTTTTTCTTTTGGAACCATAGCTGGGGGCCCAAGTCAATGTATCAAAACTGAAGGCTGAAGCGGAGCCCGGAAGATTACCGATTTTGAGGAAGAACAGGAGGTGGAGGACGAGGGGCAAGCTCTGGCTTTGGGGCTGCCGCTACTTCTCTCTTCTCCTCCTGCTCCTCTTCTTCTTCAACCTCCGAAGCATCTTCGTCGGAAGAAGCTGCGTAGTCCACCAGAGACATCTGTCACTCTGCGTCTCTCTCTGTCTGTGTGTCTGCCTGTATCTGTGAGAGTTCCCAGACGGCGAGTTCTTCGTCCTCGAGGAACTGGAGTCGTGCCGGTGAAAACCATTGCTCGATACAAGTACAAAGCTCTACTAGTGGGCCGAACCAGAGACTGAGGGGCCCATTGGGCCTGTTTTAGGCCCAGAGATTAGCACATTTTCAGCCCAATGTGAAAATGCAAGATGATAAAAGGCCAGTTTTCGGCCCATTTAAGGCAGGTAAAAGGTTATTTATCAGCGAGGCCCGCACCGCGGCCCAAGGATAATTGGGTAGTAAGAACATTTCTTAGTCAGCCGGCCCGATATTCAATGAAATTAAGAAAGATCGGCCCATTAGAAAATAGATGCTTGGGCCGTTGAGGAATTGGGTAATGTATGAGTTGTATTATCCCAATTTTAGTTCAACTAGCAGCTTTCTTGTAATCTATAATTACTGGACGTGGATTGCATTATTTCATTTAAAAAATAATTAGAAATGCTAATTATATGTAATTAAATTAGAAATCATGAGTGGACAGTTCTTATTTACGTAGATTTATTTACTATGATACTGTCGAAGAATTAGTAATCCAACAAATTACCAAGGTACAATTAATAGAAGAGTAAACTATCATTTTGATTTACAAATTTAGAATAAGCTATTGGTTTAATCCTCATCATTTAATTTTGTCAGCCAATTTAGTCCATGCATTATAATGCCATTTACGGATGGTGACTTGGATAGCGATGATCACTCCTTTGTGTCCTACATGCCACGTGAGGAGTTATGAATGCTTGAAATTAAAAAATAAAATAAATAAAACCACCAATTTGGCCCTCAAATTTGTAGTTGAAAATCGATTTGATCCCTAAATTTTAAAAATTATTAATTTGGTCCTCAAATTTTAATTTCATCAAACACTTTGTTCCAACTATTATGATTTTGACGAAAAAGGGGGTGAAAGAGACTTTGGGAGTGGCTCAGAGCGGATCTACCTTGAGCTCATTCAAGATACCTAAAACTAGGAAGGAAACCGAGTTGGGTTCCAGTCGTCCATTCGACACTCGAGTCAATCGGCATGTATGCAAAGATAAAGTAGTAAATGAAGATATACATTATAGACTTAAATAATTACCTCGAATTTTAATTGGGTATTCATATGTTTGTCCGAGAATTACTGTGTAATTATGAAATTCAATGATAGATCGATCGTCACATTTTTTTGGCGAACAATTGACATCTATTCGACATAATTTTCCTTTAAAACTAATCTTCTCCCCTTACCATATTATGGTATCGCAACTTTTTCTCCCATCCCTTCCCTCAAATCCCTAGCCATAATTTCGAAGTCAAAACTTGCAGAAATATCATAGGTAAATTGAATTCACAAGAGTAAAATTCATTCTTTTTCTCTTTGAAAATTGAATTTAAGGACTTCAAGGGAGTTGATAAGTGGTAGGATCAAATTGATCAGCAGTAAGACTGGGGACTTTCATTTTATACTGATAAGTAACCATCGTAACTTTTGAATTCAACCGCCCCTCTCAATTGCTCAGTTGAGATGTTAAAGTAAGGACATTAGAAGATTCAAGAGGAAGTAAGATCGAGCTGGGGCGCATGGCCGTTCCCATAGAGTTGATGTTTGAAGACGTGGAGAAAGAGGTGAAGAAAGAGGAATATATTGTCGATTTGAGATTCTCTTATGTGCTTATTAAACTCCCGTTTTCATGTGTATCTTTACACGTTGAATTCATTGTAATAAGTAAGAATGATTTTAATAGAGAATGCTTTGAGGTGTTCTAGGATTTTGAATGGTTGAAAATTGAGAGATGAATGTCAACGACTTGAAAACTTGATAAATATCAAGAAATAATAATAATAATTTGGACGTTTTTATTCAGTTATTGATTGTCATGTGGTATTATGGTCGCAAAATAGGTTATCAGCGTCCCATCAGCCTTGTAAAATGGCACTATAATGGTTGCACCAAATTATCCCACAAGATTAAATGGTGATGACTAAATCGATGACTTTCAAATTTCAACAACCAAATTGATAGCACATTACAACTTTCGAACTAAAATAATAGTTTACTCAATTAATTATTTATAAAAATAATTTTATCAATTTATTGATTGTCACATGGTATGTGGACCTCGAAAAAGCAGCCGCTACCATCCACTTCAGTATCCGTAAATGGCATCATAACACCTGAACCAAATTAATTGACAGAAATAAATGGTAAGGACTAAATTGATTGTTTTTAAACTTTAAAGACTAATTTGATGACTCACTGTAAATTTGAGAATTACAATGATCGTTTGCTCGCTTAAGAAGCCATCTTCTTCCATAAAATTCTGTAAATATAAAAAGAAATTATAGAAATGCAAATATTAAAAGTACCGCACAACTTATAATTAAATTTTTTTCATGAATTGTTGAAATTGAACGGTAAAATTTTTCCTAATTTTAAGTCCTTGTTGGCCAAAGATGTTAGGCGGTGGATGTTCAAGAACAACGCAAATCCGAGGAAAAGATAACGAAAAGTTGCAATTTTTTTTTAAAAAAAGGAAAATTCCTGACTTTTTTCTTGACCACTGAAGGTGGTAAAAGCACGGGCCTTTGTCGTGCTCTGTTTGCTTGACTGCAGGGACTGGGAGAATGATCCGTCTCCGCTGATGGGTAATCTTGTGACCTTCTGTTCTCAATCCACTATCAAGAAAAGAGGACTTTTGTATATTCTCAGCTCATGCGGAAGGAACAATACGTTTGTGCAGACGAATCTGTGATTTCTGTGGGATCATTCAAGAAACTTGGGCAAACTTCAAGTACCATTTTGAAGCGTCGGGCTTTGTGATGACGATGAGTCTAAAAGTGAAGATTGGGTATTTGAAAAAACCCAAGGGGGTACTTGACTAAATATTTCTTTTTTAATTCGACTTGCCCAGAAGAGGGCTGTAGCAGCGTACTTTTCTGACGGTTGATCGGTAGTTCTAGACGAGTTATTCAGGATTCAGATGTTCATCGTGACGTTACTGGGTATTTCTTCATGATGCATAGTCCTAAATGTCGTGCAAATTTTGGCCTATACATGTTGTATAGTATGGAAGACGTGTTGTTCAGATATGCTGGTAGCTTTTTATTAGAGGACAGGATTTGCGGGGAATAGTGTTTGATGGACCATCCTTAATTGTTGCATAGATTCTTTGTTTTTTGCTAAATTTCAAGTGCTCAAAGCATAAGTATTCCAGGATTCTGGTTTTTAGTTGTTTAAATTGCTCATCTTACTTGTAGTTGCGGGTAGAAGTTCATCATATAATATTTGAAGTTAAAGGCAGTAAATAGCTTATGACCTTCTCTCGGGTACTTGGATTGTCCTACTTTGTGACCATATTTGTTTTGCTTCATATTACTTTTTTTGCCCAAGATAAAGTTAATTAAGATGATTGAAGAGAGATTTTTGAGAGCTACTGTAAGAATCTTGCATTTGCAGGAGCTGCATAGAAAAAGGAATCATTTCAGCGTCATTGGAATCTGCACCGAGAGCAAATTCCAGTTGTAGCAGATCCCAAAAAGACATCTTCTACCAAACTGCTGGCCCCCCATGCTTCCATTGACCAATTGGATTGTGAAATGTCCTTCATTCTTCAAGTCTTTCCTTCAGCATATCACTGATGGAGATCTTTGCATGATAAGATTTTGGGTGAATCAGAATCACTTTGTTGATCTCTGGTTCTCAAGCAGCATTTGTGGTTGCTCCCAGGACAGTAACACCAGAATTATCAGGTATCAGTGAATGTAAATTACATCTGCATTCATTGACAGTCTAGATTTAAATATTAGCTTTGTCACAGGATGTTGTGCTAATTTCTTGATTCTTCATGGACAATGAAGAACATGTCTTGATGCTGATTTCAAGATAATCCATGACTATTCTTTGCCATTAATCCATGTAACTGTGAAGTGCTCGATTTTTTCAGTGCTTTCTCTACTCCTTTGCATGTGCCATTGATTCCTTTTCCTCGTGAATATTCTTAAATTGTGCCTTCACTTTTATCCAAATGTCTTCGGAAAGTTTGAGTGGTTCTGAAAGTAGATGCGAACAATGTGAATCACTGCAATTTTTGGAATCTTTAAGGTGATCGCTTTTTTCAGTTCAGAGTTCACACTTAAAAACTTCAAGAGATATTGCAAGTGACTGAAAAAGAAGCGTGTTTCCTGTGCACCATTGTCAGACCACCCGTGGCCCCCAATTATTCCATGGCCCTTGGTTATGCTTCATTTTCATTGTCTTTCTCTCTTTGCCCATGCAACAAAACATATCTGAAATTTATCATCAGTTTTAGAATGTTTGGTGGAACTGAATGGTGTGATCTTACATGTGCTGACAGAGAAGAAAATACAGTGAGTGGGGAGTGGTGGAGGTTGTCGAAGAGGATGAAGAAGAAAAAAGATAGTAATGATTAATGAGTGAACTCACTCATTAATCAAAAGGGTCTTGGCTTATTTAACTCCAGGTTAGCTTAAATAAGAGTGATTTTTAAGGAGTGAAGACATGTTTCTTAACTGCTGTTTACTGGTGCTTTCAGTGTAAATCACCGTCTCTGTCATATTCTCTATTTGAAGTCATTAAGATTATGATCAAAATGAGACCTAAACTTCATTTTGAAACTGTGACTCTGACAAAATGGGACCTAGACTTCATTTTTAAAGTAATGCATGAAAGTGGAGAGGCAAAAAACCTTCTTCAGGTGCAGCTGCTAATTTCTTACTGGCACAGTAGCCTTTAATTAACTGTCATTGACAAAGTTAAGATCAATCATTCAGTGTTTATTTATGTTTTGGATTACCTGGAGTATGATAGTAGAAATTCCACGAATGTTAATATTCTCTTTGAATATATTTCTGTCAAATCATGCCTGGACATTTAAAGAGTTAGATAGTGGCACCTGTGTTTCCATTTTCCATAATTTTTATTTTCTCATCAAGCATATTTTACTTGTTGCTTTCAATTTGACAACAAATTCTTTGGTGAATTGAAATATTCTCCTCTTTCCTTCCAAAACTTACTTTCCAGATTAGATAGAGTTACATTCTCTAGCTTAACAGAACTGCAACAGCTACTTACCCTCAGGTTTCACTTAAAATGATCGAGAAGTTAGGAGGAAGAACTACAAATATAATAATACTATAAATAATTTACAGTATAAGTGACTAAGGCATCTTCTGCGAGGTTCGTCTTTAAGTTGACAAAAAGAAAATTGAGAAGGAAGAGAAGAAGGGCTGAGTGGTCACAAGAAGGGGACTGCCTTTTGAAATATTCGTTGCCCCGGAGCTAGAATTGCTAAAGGGTCGTAGGCAGATTTTCTCTGTACAAAGGATTCCCACTGTGAACCAAAGTGGGCCTTCCAATCTTCTTCTCTAGTATAGTGGGGCAAGTATTGCTTCGCTCCAAGATCCGCTCTTTTGCAGAAATCCAATATTCTTTTGTTCTGAGTTAGTATGTGCTCTAAGCCATCAGTTCCTGTGGAAGTGGGAACCGCAGAGGAAAGGAATGCCACAAGGTAAAAAATATCTTCTTCTGGAATAACAACAGAAGTTCTGTTGTCCCACCTGCCCAAAGATAAGAACAGTAACAGATAAAAGAGTCAGATAAATCCTACTCAGTTTACTTCCCATTGTCAAAAGATTGACAGCTTCTTTATTGAGAGAAATTACTTTGATTTGTTAACTGGGTATATGAGGATGGGCCCGTTGCTCGTGTCTGTAAGGATATTCCCAAAGACTTCCGTTGCAAATACTTGTATTTTGCTTCTCGGGATCAGAAGATTGAGCCATGGGTGTGGGACTTCCCAGAGACCTTTTGAACGTAGTTTGACCTCTGATACATGGACTCTGTCCAAGAACTCTATATATGGAACATCTGACAGGAAAAGCGTTGACGGGATGTACTTTAGCTGAGATAGTAATCTCTCAGTTTCCTGCAAGAATATAGAGAAACAACACCTGCTATTACTAAAACCATCCGTATCAATTTTCTTTATTATCATTTAGACCAATTTATGTTCACAAGTTTCATGCATCAGATTGGAAAAAAAGCATCACCTCAATCACTGTGTCTGATTCTCTCAGCCTGAAGTACTTGGCCATTTCAAGGCAGAAGAGAGTTCTTCCATCTGATTTGAAGTCATCAGCCTGAATCGGGTCTTGTGGGCTGAAGGATGATCTCCAGTTATTTAGGAGGCCTGTTCTGTTTATTATCACGAACCCTTCAATGTAATCAAATGTGTTATCCGCTGATATCAGACGCTCTTGATCTCCCGTAAATGTGTCAAAATCTGAATAAAGCACTCTGATCCACTTCACCTGTTGAAATTTGTCCATAATTTAATTGCAATAGATTGTGTTTCCTTACTCATTTTAATCACTACGGGGCATATGTTTGGTATCTAATCATGAATGCCAAGCTTGCATGTATGTAGATATTAATGTGATATGCTTCATACATGTTTAAAATTTTGTTTACCATATCCGGTGCTGGTTCCAGAGAAATTCTTGCTTGGGTTATGATCCCGAATTGCCCGAGTCCTCCAAGAACACCGTGAAAGAGGTCTTCATTCTGCTCCTCGGAGCACCTTACCACCTCCCCCTTTCCTGCAGTCAAATTCAGCAGAATTACTCGTGAGTTTATCTGCATATCTTCTTATCACGATAAATGAGAAGTTGGAAAGTTTTGGCCTAGGTACCATATTGTGCAACATTCTAAGTATTTATTTTATATTAAGTTTGTTTCACTGTACCTGTAATAACTTCGAGCTGATGAACATTACTAATCTGAGGACCATGCCGAAATGCCTGCCCGCTAATTCCAGCATTGGACAGAGTGCCTCCAACAGTTAGATGCAAGTAATCGGTCCAAGACTTGGGTGCCAATCCATACTTCAGGCTCTCTCTCAGGACGTTTATCCACAATTCTCCACCCGATACATCCACAAAAGGTGATTCTCCCCTGTGAACTTTCATTTGTCTGCTCTTGAGTGATTCCATGTTAATCACTATTCCTTGGTGGGTCTGTGATTGACCGTGGAGCGAGTGTCCATGGCCTCGAGCTGCAACAGTGAGGCCCGAGTAAGGTCCCATCTCCCAAATATTCTCTATCGTGAGAGCAATATCAGAAACTGATTTTGGATAGAGGATCGCTGAAGGCAGGAACTGGAATCGATTGCCGAAGTCTTTGGCCACGTGGTGAAGCTCATCGAAACTAAGATGCCCGTCAAGAGGCAATTCCGAGAGTGAAGAAGGGATGCTGGAGATAACACAGACAGACGTCCTAATTGCTGTGCAGATTAACAGCAACAGGGCAATGCTTGTGATCAACAGACTGTCCGTCTTCTGTCTCAGGGACATCCTCATTTTTTGTTGTTTCCTATGTTTAGTTGGATGTGCCAGGGAAGTTTGAAGACGTTAGTCTTCTGTGGGCTTGTTCGTTGTTGTGCTGTGATGGAAAAGTAGAAATGGCCAGAGGAAGGTGTAGAAGAACCAAGAGAATGGATGGTTGAGGGCTGAATTTAAAGGTGCAGGGAGAAGATTCTTCAGTTCAGAGTCAACCTGTCTTCATCAGCAGCCATACGTATGAAGACCGCTTACTCGGTGCATATCGGTGGGAGTGTGTCTAAGGAGCTTCCTTTTAGCTCTTCTGTTTGGGCCCTTTTGCTTAAGAGAGAGATGGAGAGTTAGAGAGAGAGGAGGAGAGGAGAGACGGTAGCAGCCATCAGACTACAGATAGGCCAAGCTGATGCGGAAAAAGTCACAAGAATGAAAGATTTCAGAGATCTCTAGCGCTTTTCTGCACAGTTGCAACCACATGACATGCCCAAGGAGGAGGGAATTGCCTCCAATAGTATCTTCAAATTACTGGTGTTAACAGATGCTTTTCTTCCATTTATAGAAACTAAAGCTAATTCGGAAACTTTACAAGAACAGATGATTAAGGTGGCCCGATCTTGTCATGTCCTCATTCGCACAAATGTTGATTGATAAGAGTGTGATTGTGGATGGTGTTTTTTTGTTCCCGATTCTCATTTCCTGTGCAATTCAAGCAAAAGCGTATCTAATATCAGATTTGCTGACAGGGACCAATGGGGCCCGCCCCATGATTCAGCTGCAGCTAAGGGAGAATACTGCTTGGGTGCACTAATGGGTCCATTTGACATGTGAACTCGGTCTATGATTGGTTTTCTTTGGGACCCTTGTGGCCACCTAATCAAGGAAGGATGTCGAACTCTGTCATAAGGCATCTAGAGGCTGATTTTCCAGAAACTGAATCAAACTGGTATGTGTGGTTTATGAATTGACTCTTTGCTGTTATGATTCCAATTTATTCTGATCTCGACTGCTCTATTTTGGTCTCTCTTTTTGGCTTTTTAAACTATTTTTTTGGGTTTACGATGACAACTTGGTTAAAAATAATAACTGGAAAAGTACTCGTTTCCCCTGTTTAGTATTCCTATTCTACCTTCTGTTCCAATGAAGAGATTCTCATGTTTTTCTTAAACTTTCCTTATGGTGGAGAGTGAGAGGAGAGCCCAACAATTCGGTGGAATGAAATCATGCCTGAGAAACCGAACATAGAAGAACCGGTCTTTGTCCTAGTTTGTTTGACTTGGTTCCAACTTTATGGCTCTTTCACACTGTGAAGAGTAGGCATTTAGATATCATCATGGCATTTAGGGGAATTTTAGGTGGTCAGCCAACCATGGAAATATCACTCGAACTGTACCTGTCAACTGAATAGCGACTCCTCATTCCTTATGTCCTCCAATATCTCATGGGAATGGCTTTCAGGGATGGGTCTTGCCACATACAACCTAACGGGACTAGATTTAACCCATCCCAATAGATTCCTGATAGAATTCCTAAACTCGTAGGTTTCTTCTAGTCCCTGTATGTATCTTTCAATTTTATGGTGCCACTGCCGCACGGCTTTGTTTCTTTCCTCTCTGTGCCAGACTGACAGCCCCTCTACTGGCACGAGCTTATTACTGTCTCTGTTCACAGCAAATCTGTCCCTCTCTTTATCATCTTGTCTAGGATTACAATTATCAACATGAATGTTAACGCTCACATATCGCGAGCGTCCCAATCAAGATTCACTTGGGAATATAAAATTACTGCTGATTAAGTTAATAGAATTCCATGGACTCTGATGCCACATACTGCCTATCTTCATTGTTTTTAATTCTGTTCGCAGAAGAAAGATTGCACTACCTTCTAGTGTGAATATGGAGGCACCCATCACAGTTTTCTTCCTCTTCTGTCCCTCATTGGTGGTGAAAAACCTAATTTTTGTTCAACACTGACCATTTGCTTATTTAAATGGAGAGTTTGATTGAGTTCAAGGAAAGCAATAATTCTGTTGGGAAAGCACCCTCCATTACACGTACTTGAGGTTGCCCTCCTGTGGGCGTCACTGGTTTTCATTATGCCATGTTTGTGGAACACAGAATTATTTTATTTTATTTTCCCTTTAAACCTAATCACGCAGAACAATTGTCATTCGAGCGATCGAAGGGCAGCTGAATGGGCTCCATGGAGACCCTTTTGAGAGCACAGACCCAGTAGCGTATCAGCAGATCGACAAGATATGATCCCATGTCAATGTATATCCCATGCGCTCTATTGGCCTACCGAAGATCGGGGGCCAGTGAATCAGGACGCGCCATTTGTCTGTGATCCCCACCTGGGACCGAGGGATGCGGATCAGACGTGATGTCTTGTGTCGTTTCTCACCATAGTCACAGTACTTCGGGGAAAATCAGAGGAATATGCACAGATGGGTTGTTAGGATGCAAGATTGATTAAGGATTCTTAAAAGAAACATAAAGGAAGAGCCTTTGAGAGATTACACATGTAATGATCATGCTTATCATGTTCCTCATCCTAGCTTTTATTCCACTTTCATCAATATAGGCTTATCTTTTCCTCCTGTAACATGTGCAGTAAAATCCTATAAAGTCTGAATCTTTTCATTTCCATCTTACTCCTCTCTCTCTCTCTCTCCCTCTCCCTCTCTGGTGTTTGTCGTGACAACCTTTTCAAAGTTCTCTAGGTGAAAACACAAAATCCTCATCATATGTTCCAATGTGAACAAAAAGATTCATCAGTGGAAGGTAGACGACAAAGGACTAGCTGTATCAGGGATTTTACCGACACTAGTATTCGGGCTCTTGTGGACAAAACTCGGAGGAGGAGCATGATAATCTCATGAATAATTAAGAATGGTTGAGAAATGTATCTGAACAATTCATGTGTACTGAGATAAACTATGGGGATAGATTTTTTTTTTTAACTTATCAATTCGTTCATTGTTAATGTTGTAATAGGAGATGTCAACTTTATGACAGAAACCGAGTGAAATCTCATGGTTTTGTCTGTAAATTCTAGTTCGTCATGTATACGTTAACTTTGTGTGTCGGTTTGGTCTGATTTGTTGGGCTGTGCTTTCTCTGTATCCTCACTAATACTGCCCTTCCCTTGCAGAGGATGAAGGAGTAACTCTTGAGCACGAGGAGGCTTCGATTGAGTCTTGCACCTTGTCGGCCATGATCTTTGCTGTTGTTCTCTGTCTGAAGAACGAGTGGTGCGGGATTCCTGTGCAAAATATATGGTCCAGTGAGGTGATTCCTTTTCTGAGATTTTCTTTTCGTCCCTCCCGACTGCACATAGTATGTTTACTGCTCCAAACATAACACTGCAATCCGGTTACATGAACTTGGGTACCTACCTCTGCATCTATTTCCCGAACCGTTGAAGGTTCATTAATGCACCACTGCTTCTCGACTCTGCAATTCAATCGATATGTTGATTTCTGAGATGTCTTGCCCATCAATTTTTTATGAAACAATTTATGAATTATGGTTGTGAAGATGGAACTTGTGGGACAGGACAGGACTTGGAATATGCTGAGTTCCTTCCTTCCCACCTTGCGCTGCATGCAAATCCGATGCCAAAAGCAAGTCTTCTGCCGTAGACAAATGCTCCTTTTTGCGCAAACCAAAAGTTTCTTTTATGGTGTCTGTCTGGGAAGAATCTCTTTCTTTATATTACATATTTTTGTATGGAATGCTTTGTCATGTTTTCACCTCACAGCACTGTGTTTGTGTGTTTGTGTGTGTGTGTCTAGACGCATGTGGAGAAAAGTGTAAAGCACTAAGTGAAGGAATTGGATTTAAATTAGAAGGACACCAGAAGAATGAATGTGCTGCTCTTAGTCAATCCTTTTCCAAGGGAACTTACCCAGCAGATCAGACAAACCCTCCCTGAAGAATCCTTCTGCAGCATTCCAGGATTTCATGGTCCAAATGCATCATCCCAGGCTCCAAATGAGCCAGAAGTTTGATCACTCTCGATCGAATGAGACAGTTTTTTGGATGGAAACGACCTCTGGAGAAAAATGTCGGACTAGTGTTGGGTGCCCGATGTGATTTCAATCGAATTCGGTTGTCTACGAGGCCAAAAGAACACTTTTTCATCATGTTGTAGATTTTTGTAGATTTCAGTAGTAATCCCTAGTGGATCTATCCCTGCGCGAACCGAATTAGTCAAAACTCGTTGAACTTTTAGATACCAGTGGTATATACTGAAAAATCTTATCAAACATGCAACGGGGAAACGATAAAAAAAAAAATCATGGAAAATGGTGTCACAGCAAGAGTGATATTATTCTTCGATACGAACACGGTATTCTTGTCAAATGTTCTCGAAAGTGCTGGAGACCACATCGATCACGCCCAGGACGTGTCACATTTTGGACTCGACACTCGTTCCCCGTCTTATTTGGTAACTGTAACGGGACATACGGACCGGTGCCATAACCAGTCAAGCTAAGCTATCAATCCAATCCAATCAAAGACATCAACAAAACAAATTCCAAGAAAAGAGAAAGAGAGAGAGAAAAGTAAAGAGCTAACCAACAAACAGTTGCACCAAACAATATGACAAAAACAGGAACCTGACCCCTCTTGTCTCTCTCACCCACACTGGGAAAGCCATGCCAAACCGACCATCATTATTAATTAATAAATTATAAATTAAAAAATAATTATCTAAATTGGATCAACCTTTTTTAGAATAAACTGTTATATCAATCTCGAATTATGTTATAGTATTAGTAATATTAAGGGATTTATTAAATAATAAATAATAAATTATATTTTTATTTAACAAGTTTAATTTTTTTCGAGTCGTTTGAATGAGAATTTCCAGTTAAGAGATTTTGAAAGGTTTATTTTATCCCTTGTTTGATTAAAATATTTATGATAAAATACACAAAAAAAGGAAAGTAAAATAGAATATTAAAGTACGAGAAATGGTGAAATGGCCAGGTTAACTCTTTTACCTCTCCACGACCCATCTCAAGGAGAAAGCCTCGTATGAAACACGTACACTAGGCGAGGGCAGAACTGACGCGGTATCACAAATTAATAGATTCATTTATTCTTAAGGATTTTTTTTTGTTTTTAAAGTTTTACTTCAAAAAATCTTAAGATTAATAAATATTATTAGTCTGTGATACTAATAAGCACCATCATGTGGTACACTTATTATATACAATACTCTCTATCTCCGTCTCTATTTATAATATCCCAAATCCACCCCTGGATCCAAGCAAGTGACTAGAGCCAACTTTTGCGACCATTTCAAATTCTAATTAATTATGGTCTCATCTTGATCAAAATAGATGGAATCCACGACAAGGACAGCCCTCTTGGTATTGCAATCTATAGAAGATTCCAGTGCCCTGCCCACAGAAAACCGCAGAGTCATCGTACCGTGCCGAGTTTTCTTGCAGGCTCTTTTTCTCGGACGACGTTCTCATTCGAATAACACAGGATTCCTCGTACCTAACCTTGAAAACAAATCGGTAAGAGATGCGAACGAGGAACATGCCCGGGACGATACGTGCAAGGTGCAACGGTGCGGTTTTCTTCTCGATCTTCTTAGGGGGCGGTTCGTCCTTGACCAGAGTTGTCTCGATTGTTGGGTCAGCAGCACAAAATATTTGAATCAGTAGGAGAGATTCTGGAGGGCCTCTTAGATTTATCAGTCGCTTTCCCGAATCTCTTCTCATTCTCAAGTCCCTCTCATCACAACTGTCTTTCTTCTTTAATTTCCCTTGTCTTTGTTTCCTTCCTTTTTTTTTTCCCTAAACGTAAAAAACTTCAAAAAAAGAGAGAATTTTGCTAGTAATTCACTACCGAATGCAGCAGACATAATAGGTTTTTCGTCCTCGACAACGCGTATGCCATATGTTTTATAATAAGTGACGATACAGACGGAGGCTATCCGATCTAAATCATCTGTATTCCAAGATTACCCATTTTGAACGAGTTAATATTCAATGTGTAATATATAATGAGTTCGTTTCGTGTAAATCTCTCTCCGATGTTTAGACGTGTAAGGTCTTCACAATTTTTACGTGTCAAGATTAGAACGCTGATTTATACGACAAACTCGTTGTGTATTATATACTACTCATTTTGAACCGATCGATACTGACCGATTCTACTCGATCAAACCAACTACTGCTGGTTGGTTAAAAGGTGTTTACGAACTCAACATCCCGGCCGCCTGGATACCAATATGACTACCAAACGGGCTTATCGACTCTAGTCATATCAGTCAGAATACCCATGTTTTGAAAAAAAAAACTCTCAAATGATTGTGGTGTAATAAGAAAAAATCAATTAGATTGCTCTGATGAGTAATAATTAAGGGAAGTGTTCAGGTGATTACTATTAATTTACACATTTGTCATGATTTAATTAGTATTTTCTCATACCGTAGAGGGTGAGGTACGATAATTTAAAAATTTTCCATGTCCTGATGTCAATCATATCAGCCAAGTTAGACGACAACCCTGAAAAAATCTTCCGACCAAATCAAGTATCCATACCGCAAGCGAGATCATGCACAACAGCACCGGACTCGTGTACGAGTCTATAAATACCCAAGACTATCAAGACTCGGTTATCGAACACTGCTTTACCCAGTAATCGAGTCCTCTTTCACCCGCAGCCCACGATTTAATTATCGGAGGGTCGATGTGAAATTCAAATCCCGGACTCGACTCTATTGCACGTACCAGATGATTTCAAGATCTGAGACCGGACCCATAGATCGATGGGTCATTCCAAAGACCCACCAGTATACTTGCATTATGTTCTATGACAAGCTCAGGCCACTGCTACATAGACATGTCGACGTATAGTTTCTTTCTGCCATGTTGCTGTCATAGAATTTCACGTATCACTTTCTAAGATACGTCTTGACTTTGGCTTCGTTCGGTCACAAATCAAAACCTTTTTTATGTAGATAACGCGTCGGCAAGAGGAATCTTAACTAATTATCAAATCAAGTGCTCTCCTTTTCACCGTCACCAGAATTTCAACAAAGGTGCATTGCATGCCGATTGCCGTGTCATTTTCCCTGTCGTGGAAGGATAAGAAGAGCAAAGGAGTCGCCCACAAGCTTCGAACTCCACCACCGAGTTTTTGCACTGCAAAGAGATTTTGAGTCCGGCTTCTATCGCATTTGAAGTTCGCGGACTTCCTTTATTGCTGGGAAACATCGGACGCTTGTCGACCGATGATGGACAAGTATGCTGCTTTCAAATGACGAGGACCTTAGTTTTACCCTTTCTTTTTTACTATTTGGAAAAGTCGAAAAATAGCGTTATAGCGACCTGACTGACCCCAACGTAATGTTTGGGCTCTCATGTTCAATGGTAAACGCATCGGACAACTGAACAACTAGCGCAAGCACTGACCTCGCTAGCACATGCAACATCCACCAAAAGTCTAGCATGCTTCTGTCAAATATTTCGATACAAATTCACTGAGAGACTCGAAGGTGAGACCTAAAAGTTATCAAATCATACGTGCCTAAGCTATAATAACTACTTGACCACCAAAAAAAAAAAAGTGGTAATTCCACGGACAAAGACGATGAATCTAATTAATATTGGGTCAAAGAGTCTAGTGCTTGGTCAAATGTATTGAGTGCTGCCTCAATGTTTTGACCAGTCTCACCGCAGCCAGTAGTGTTCATGGTCAATTTCAAGTTTCAACCGCGCACGAACTGGGTGTTTGTTGTGTGTGATATTTGTCTACTAGAATTATTAATTGCCACATAACACAGGAGATCCATGTGCCATAAAGACATTGGTCAGGTCCAACACATCGATGACACATATATTCTTAAAATATATTCTGTGAAAGCAACAACACTTACAAATGGAATTGAGACATTTACTCCTACCACTGAAGTAATGTATCGAATTTGAGTATTGTAAATCTTATAAATGGTACCGTGAGAATTTCACTTTTTAGTAGCCGATTCAACTTAAATATGGGTTAGTTAGAACTCATTATAGACATCGTGTAATACACATAAGGAAAAAAAAAAAAAAGAAAGTAAAAAAGCAACAGGACTTGGTGGGAGGCACTAATTAGGGTTTTGTCTTCATATGAATCTCTGACCACGACCACAGACTATGAAAACGACGATGGCTGCCCCTTAAGATTCTAGATCAAGGTTAGCCACCGGCACTGGACTCGCGAAAAACCACTACATCTACACACACACACACACACACACACACACACATATGCGCACATTCTATAAAGGAACGAAGCAATTCCATCTGAGGAGACAAAACTCAGTTAAGAGTTAGATAATTAGTTTAATGGGCGTAAATTAAAACAATTAATAAAATATAGATAAAATTAAGTGAAGTTTATATAATATTTATAGAATTTTTCGACTTCAAGGAGTGTTCTTCTCCCACGAGAGAGTCTTTTGTGCAACGAGTATATATCTCATGTGATGATGCTAATTACGTGGTGCGATAAGCCAATCAAATTCAATCATTTTAACATTTTTTTATAAATACTAACAATAAAAAATAACTCTAGAAAATAATTTAATATTATTAATTTGTGACATCATGTATATATTATTACATGATATACCTGTTATATGCAAGACTTTGTCCTCCTCCACACCCTCTAAATCAATCCTTGATTACATATAATAACAAAATGAAGGAATATATATATATATATATATATATAATTACATAGAAACGTGCATTGCTAGGGCAAGGAAAATCATTATTGTATCCGAGAAGCAAGATTTTGTTTGGCATGTTTGACTAATATCAATTCCAACGCTTCATTCCTTGCCATGCCAAAATGAACCACCTCTTCTTCTTATCTTTTTTCTTTTTTACTATTATGAGTATTGATAGATCTGATACCAATTTCAGTTACTTCTGTTTAATTAAGTTTCGAGTTGAATTGTCCTAGCATGGGATGAATTATTGCTAGTCGTGAATGTTCTTCAGTCACAGCATACAAATGCAAAATATTATATTAAAAAAAGATGTTCCAGACTACTTCAACCAACGTGCACGGCAAAGCACATGTTTTTTTTTTTTAAATGAAAATATAAGTATTTTTAATGCATAAAAATCACATTTTTTTTTAATTAAAATCCGAGGAGATTGTTACAGAAAAGGTCCTGGGGTTTGAAACTTGGGGCCTCTATGAAGTCTTCACATCCATTTCAAGTTTGGAACTTCAAGGCCCGGAAATTTTGGCCCCCGAAATCCATCGGTATGGATCTATCGTGAGTATCGTAAACCCTAATTCCACGTGTACATCGATGAATAAGTGTGTATAATTATAAATTAGACATAGGGCTGTGCTACACACGAAAAAAATAAAAATAAATAAATATGAAATAGGGTAATAAATTTGTACGATTATATCATTTGTTTATAATTTATTATAATTTAATTCATTTAAAATTTGTTAATTTATAGTAATAAGTGAAATATTTTCAATTTTTATCGGTAAAGTATGTCAATTTTACTTTTTTATTTTTACAATTTTAAATTATTCTTTCAAAAAATGTGACGAATTTTTGTTAGTAAAATTATAGATATTGAGTGACATATGGGAATCCGAGCAATTCGTGAAAGATTTTTCCTGTTAGGATCCTCGATATAAGGTGATAGAAAAATGAATGAATTTAATATTCTTCCTTAATCTGTAAATCAGATACATATCATAAATTTTAATATATAAATTATATTAAGAGCAAATATGAAAAATAAAAAAAAAGACGCAAAACTTTTCATAAGTATATATATAGATACGGAGATATGCTCAATCACACTAGGTATGCACGCTCGAATAAGATCAATCATTATCAAAAAAAAAAAAAGGAAGAAAAACATGTAAATAAGCTTGTACCCTGCAATCTTGCATAATACTGGTTCCTGCTTCGTAAATCATCGGGCAACCCAGTAGATCGTTCTGATACAGTACTGAGAATTGAGATCTTATTCTGGGAAACCAATAAATCAAACCTCTTCACCACCAAAACTCTTACAGGTGTACCTTAGGACGGCACAACCCCGAGCGATACGCTGATCGGGCTCGAATTCCTGGGACGAGAAAGTTCGGGCCCGATTAGTTCTTTGAACAGAAAAATGGGCCCCTTTAGAATGCCCATTTCAATAGAGAGAAGGAAGGAGCAGAGGAAAACTTCATGGGCCCAAATTTGTCGAATAGGCCTCACAGATGATGTCGGGCCAAAACCAGACTGGACAGCTGCAACGTCGGGCCCATAAATGTCGGTACCAGGAAGACGAAGAGGAGAAGGCGGGCTCTGGAGGACGCCGAAGTGTCGGGACGCAAAGAAGAAGAAGAAAGGAGTTCACTTTGGGTTCGTGCTCGTGCACGAGCGCCACATTGCGGTGCTTCTCCAAGACTTCTGACACCCAAATCAAGAAGGGCAGACTGCCGTTTCAGTCTCAGCCATTGACTTTTCTTGGAGAGGAAGATTCAGTAAGTTCTGAAGCTGTCGTCTGCTGCGGAATCTTCCACGCCCCCGAAGAGAACGGAGGTGTCTCGTCGAGAGGATTGACTTCCGAGGTGAATGATTGAGTGCTGATTGCGTGTCCTCGGGTTAGATATGGGCAAATGGAGAAACCGGTACTCGCGACAGAGGTACAATCCTCAGCGCTATATGTATCAGGAGAACACTTACTATCCGGAGATCGATGGCCCTGGCTCTGCTCCTGGTACTTCAATCTAGAGCCTCATGGTCTCTTCTTTAAATTGATCTTGTGTTGTTTCGTTCTGGATGCAGACAATTGTGTCCTTGGTCGTTCGTTGATTGAGGTTCTCTGCTGATTAAATTTTGGTTTCCCTTTTCCATTTTATGATCTGCCCCGGCTCTCATGTCCTTCTTGTTTGGCTTGAAAGGTTGTTTTTTGATTCTTGTCCTTGAGAATTAGTTTGCTGGTTGAGGATATTGAGGTTTCCTCGTTCCTTCTTCAAGCGTTTTCTCATCGGGATCTTCGTAGTTGCCAAGTTGGCTTGGCAAGATCAGTGGCGTAGTTTGGCTTTGGGCTTTGATCTTGGAGCTAGGACCTTTGGTGTGCTTGTGTCGTACTGAATTATGTAAGAGTTACTTGATTCTAAACAACCCAAATCAAGAATCCAAAGTAAAATACGACGAAAGGTGCTCGTGTAATTAGTTTATTTAAAGGGGAAGGCTTTCACTCTGCAAACTTTGATGGAATATGGCTGTACTATTTCTCTGTGATACTATTCTGCTGGACGCAGCGAACGTAGTTTCTGTTTACCCAGATTGTCGGATTGCAATTGACTTCTAAGCTTCATTTACGCTGTATACTGATCTTCCAATTATGTTCAACACTGTTGTTAGAATTGGATATACATTGCCGAGGTTCTTCTGTGGGCTTTTCTTTTTAGCTCTCAGTGATGTTGATTATCTTCTGGGCATTTATATGAATGCCGATCAAGCATTGTCACCGTGTCTTTGGCTATAATACTCTCAACGGTCAGTACAGATAGGTTGTAAAGGTTCCCCCCCCTTTTACATGCTCTGAATTAAGAAGCTTAA